>VDFB02256132.1:235634871-236224148 GCA_007258455.2 Sequoia sempervirens
AAGTGTTTTTGGACTATGGAAAAAAATGTTTTGGACTGATGAAAACCTTGTTTTCGATATGGGCAGACTGATAAACTGTCTTACTAACTCTCTATTTTTCTGACTTTCTGAAGCGCTAAAATAGAGACATGAAGCACTAAAACAGAGATGGGAGGTGCTAGAACAGAACAGTGACGCGCTAGAATAGAGACCCAAAGTGCTAAAATAGAGTTGGAACGTGCTAGAACAGAGTAGTGACATGCTAGAACAGAGACCCAAAGCACTAAAACATAGCTAGAATGCGCTAGAACAGAGTAGTGACACGCTAGAACAGAGACCCAAAGCACCAAAACAGAGCTGGAACGCACTAGAATAGAGCAGTGACGCGCTAGAACAAAGACCCAAAGCACTATAACAAAGCTGGAATGTGCTAGAACAAAGTAGTGACGCGCTAGAACAGAGACCCAAAGCGCTAAAACAGAGCTAGAACGTGCTAGAACAGAGCAGTGACGCACTAGAACAGAGACCCAAAGTGCTAAAACAGAGCTGGAATGCACTAGAACAGAGAAGTGACGCGCTAGAACAGAGACCCAAAGCGCTAAAACAAAGCTGGAAAGCGCTAGAACAGAACCATGAGGTGCTAAGACAGAAAACTATCTTACTCTATGAAACTCACTTGGTCTGGTATCGTATTGTATGGCTGGTTGTGGGATGTATTCTGGATGAATTCTTTGACTGTGATTGTGGTGTTGCCTAAGAGCCCTTCTTTGATAAAATGCTTGTGAATCTAAAGGAGCTACAGCATAGTCGTCCGTATAACCTCTAGAGAAATCATGATATCTATGAATAAAAGTCCTATGTTGGAGTAGAACTTTCCTGCTTTGATATAAAAATCGTTGCTTTCTCAGAAGTTGTTTGTATGTAAGTGTTTTCTTTGGCTTTCTGATTCATTTGACAAGAGATTTCTTGACAAATTTGGTGGATACCCAATCTCAATCATGAGAAGTTCACAAGTGTTTGATTTTGAAGTTTTATTGTGATGATCTTATCTGAATTTAATGAAAGAAAACACAGCAAGCAAGAATATAATGGTTGACTTTAAAATCCTAGAATCTAAACAGATAGTGTATGTTCCTAAGAACCAAGTATGATTCTTCTTAATTTTCACTAGTTTGGTAACAAGATAAGACAATTCAAACAGACTCACTCCTAGATACAAAAGGTCATCGTTATATACTCGAATGGCCCACAGCTTGGAATTGCGTCGACTCACACAGCCATGTCACCCCCTAGAGGGCGCCCGTATTTTTGTCTTTTCCAGGTGCGTACTCAGAGTGACGGAAGTGGATACCGGATCCCCTGAGCAAACAGTCCTTGGCAATTATATGGTGAGTGCTTGAGGGTAGATTATTCCCCGCCCCTGCACCGCCAAGTATTACAATGTTTAGAAACTGACAAGCGTGTTTCTATTTCTAAGTTCTTAGATAGGGTTTCCATTCAGAGCGGCAAATGGATAAACTCCCTCGAGAGACCTCCCAATCTTTAAAACAAAGATTTTGGGGATGGTTATCCTGCACACTTCCGTTGAAAGAGGGTTTCCCCAAATTCACATAAATTTTTAAGTGGGTTGGAATACCATGGCTTTTGGCTATCCCCACTCAGGTCGTTCCCGTAGGGTGAGTACTTTTTCCCACTACGGCAGGCCTGTCTAAAGGTTTTAATGAAAGCTTGAAAATGTGTAAAGAAAAAGTGAGTCTGGTATTCTGATGCACCCAGTCAAGGGGAGAGCATAAACCTATCACCCAATCACAGCAGAGAAATTTTTTTCACTTTTAAAAATCCAAAAGACAAATTAGCTAATCTATATGGAGATATTGCTCCATAAAAGCATGATGTTCAATTTTAATCCCACAAGAAATTGTGCAGTTTCTATCTTAGGATTGATCAATTTTTATCCATTTGCTATCCTAGGATTGGTAAATTTTAATCCATTTTCCATCCTAGGATTGATAAATTTTAACCAAAAAAAGACAAAAACAAAATCTGGCCGTGGATGCGTCGGATCCAGATTAAAAAAAATGATTTTAAAGACAAAGAGTCGAGGCGCTGAAACAGTAGATTGACACACTGAAATAGTGACGCGACGCGCTAAAACAATTGAGCGGCGCGCTACAACAGAAGACCAGCATGCTAAAACAGACCACCGGCGTGCTAAAACAGATGATGGGCGCGCTAGAACAAACCACCAGAGTGCTACAAAATCCAGCTGGCGCGCTATAAAAAGTCACGGTTCCGCGAAAACTATCACGCCGATACCTGTAAGACACTTTTCACAAAAATTATGCAGAATATGGGGTTAGGCCCCACGGTGGGTGCCAAATTCTAAGTGTAAGAATGGGTTAAATAATCTAGAATGCTTCTACACTTCTAAATAAGACATTGTATCTAAGATTCAAGAAAATTTAAATCAATTTAAATGCAGAATCTTCAGAAATCTGTCCTATTGCTCTCTAACTCTAAAGATTTATTTAATCTACTTTGCTCTCAGATTTTAGAAGCTAATTAGATGATTGAAATGACACTTAGAGAATGAGAATTCAAAATAATTCTATTCCTATATGATTAAATAATAAAACTACTATAATGGCAGCCATGACTGCAAATGTTGAATGCTTGATGAATGTTGGATGAATGCTTGAATGCTTGTTTACTTGATTGCTTGAATTCTTGGAAAACCTTTAGAGTAAGATTACACAAGTTGGGATCCATTTCCTATAGCCAAAGACCTGTATTTATAGCTTTTACGGCAGCACATTTGCACAGGGATACGGGATAAGAGGCTGGGATTCAATCTAGAGAATTGAATGGCATGGGATGAGAAGATGGAGCTGATCATGGAGGATTGTTTCTCCCCATGAAAACACCAGGAAAGATGAGAGGGAAGGTGGTTGGAAGAAGATTGAGAGGACTTCCTGCAGGTTTGTCCCCAAAGCTCTTCCCGTGAATGACAGTAGAATTAATTAGATTTTGAAAATTTAATTTTATTGGTGAGTGATAAAAGGAATATGATTTATGCATAAATTTAAATATTTTTTATTTATTTAAATTTAGCAAAAAGAGGATTGAATAATTTAATAAATCAAACTATAGAATTTGTTTATTAAATTAAAATAAAAGGAAAATGATAATTAAATAAAAGATTTTAGAATATCTTTATTTAATTAAGAAGAAATGTGATGAGGTAATTAAATAACACAAATTATTTAAGTTGTGTATTTAATTTATGATAGATGTATAAAAGAAGTAATAATAATAATAATTAAATAGAACAAAGTTTTTAATTTTGTTTATTTAATTAAGAAAGAAGTAATATGATGAACTTAATATAAATAAATATTTCTATTTATTTACTAAGTAGATGAATTTAAGATTAATTAATCAAATAAGTCATATTTAATTAATTAGATTCTCCATACCATTTTTAGGTGTCTACACTAAGAATCAGTCTGGAAGTGTAGTGCAGGTGATAAAGTGTAGATCTATAGTTTCTATTTTCACAAAACGAAAGATGGAATAATTCACCACTAATGGTGAATGGGTCTTGTTGAAGGTTTCGGTCGGGAAAGAATGCATATTCTAGTGCCCTTTTGGTAGAAACAAAGTTCTGGGTAGAAACCCTGATCTGGAACTAATTCACCTAGGCTGGTGAATGAGCCCCAGATAGTCAAAAAGTCAATATTTTCAAATTTTCAGAGCTATTTTTAGGTCTTCAGAGTTTCCAGGTGCTTGATACAGTTTATCCCTTGTTACTTCTATTATACTATATTTTCATTTCTAGGGCTTAATTTAGATCTTTTCATACTTTTTTGCATATCACAGTGTGTTTTCAAACATATCATATTTCTTAGGTTTTGCATAAATAATTAGTCTATCTCTTTATTTTATTGCATTGCATTAATTTGAGTGAACTACCTAGATTTTGGGGTCTATCTCTCTCCTTTAGGTTAAAAACCCTAATTGAGCAAGAGAGTCATAACACCTTCACAAAAATCTATGTTTCACTATCATAAAAATATAAGAAAAAATCAACATGTCAATGCATTAATGTTTGTCTTTATTATATTAAACATGATACTAACATAAAAAAGTTAGGAAAAATCAACATGTAATACAATAAAATTTGTCTTTATTGTATTAAATATGATATTGACACAAAAATATAATGTGAATGCACTTATAGGAATCAGACTTCTATAAATATTTTTTGTTTGCATCATATAAAGCTAGGAAATTAAATAAAGACCGCACAACACTAATATGATATGTACTATGATCAAACTTATAATTCAAACTTTTATTATTGCACATTTAATTAAAAATAGATAATCAATAAGAAAGGAAGAATCCTCTAAATCTTATAAATAAGAAAAGAGGAACCCTAAAAATTGATAATGATTGCTCAATACCCATGTGCCTAGTAAGAAAAGAGAAACTCTTCAAATCTTATGGATCTGAGTAGGGAAAGTATTAAACATGACATTAACATAAAAATATCATAAAAAATAAATATGTCAATGCATTAATGTTTATTATATTAAACATGACACTATCATAAAAATATTAGAAAAAATCAGCATGTCAATACATTAATGTTTGTCCAAGTTATTATATTAAACATGACACTAACACAAAAAAGTCAGAAAAAATCAACATACAATACACTAACATTTTCCTTTATTATATTAAATATGACATTGACACAAAAATATCACCAAAAACATGTTAATGCACTAATATCTAAATCAAACTTAGATATAAATATTTTTTGTTCCCATCATATAAAACTAAGACATTAAATAAAGACTGCACAACCCTAACATGATATTATATTATATTAAACATGACACTAACATAAAAATGTTAGAAAAAATCAACATACAATACATTTTTTTTTTTAGGAAAATGTGGCAAACCACAATAGATATATTAATATTAAAATATAAGTTGTACAAAATCATTGGTTTAGGCGAGCATACTGATAGGAAAGAACCAGGAAGAAAACCCCCAGTTATAGCTCGAGTAAGACCATTGACTGACATTTTACAATTCAACTATTTTCCCATGACAAACAAAATATGGCTATTACAATGCTAAAAAATTTTGCTCAAATGAGGCCAAATACTGAAATAGCACCCTTTGACTATCAAAATCCTTTAAAACCATTTACAATGAGACCCCCATTACATACCCCATTACATGGACAAAACCCTTTACAATTTTGGAAAAAAACCATTACATGGACAAAAACCTTTACAATTTTGGCAAAAACGACCCATCTACAAGCTTGACAGTTTCAATCCATTACAAAGCATTACAAAATTTTAATTGCTAAACAGCCAAAGAAATGCAGATAGGATTAAAATGAAGCAGAATTGTTTCTTGCTCTTCAAGGGCCATTTACCAAACTTTCTTCATTCACCACTTGCTTTTGTTTAAGATCATAATCATATGATGGAACTATTTTGTTTATATCAGGGACATAACGATAAAAAAAAATTCCTTTCGCAATTGATAATTGTAGATCATGCATGCAAGTATGGTTCCTCAAGAAGGATATTGCATGATAATTTCTCTTAAAATTATCTATCTCCTCCATGGATATTGCAGAACTATACTTATTAAGAGCTTGATACAAATGAATATAAGTATCATGCATTGTTGATAACAACATGCCTTGAAAAATCTCTACATGCCTCTTTTTGTAATAGATAAAATGCCTTGGAAATAGTCCTCCCACCAAGCCATCACCCTTGGTGAAATCATAATGTTGAACACTATAGAGTAAAGCTTCATCTTCCAAATATAGACTAATAACAAACTTATTAGCTATATTCTATAAAACATTGAAAATTTGAACCAGATATAGAATGTTCGATAAGAAAATGCACAGTAAATTGGCTGGAAAGATGATCCTTTGCAATTATGTGTGCAATACATCTTCACCTATAATGACTTTGATGCAATTTAACACAGACTTACATTTTACTTTGAATACTCTTTGCAATTCATCTTTCTCAATGCAGGATGAGAAAGGTTCTTCCCATGGCTTGATTGATATTGGCACCCTGTAATTTCTAACTCAAAACTCTATTTTCTCCATTAACTCATAACTATCCAAAAACCCGACTGTAATCTACAAGTTGGAGTGATGAACAGTGATAATAAAACAAGTCGGTGATAGCTTTATAACCAATTTTAACATGCTTGTTACAACAAAAAATTCTTGATAACAAGACCTTGCAAGGATAACACATATGGAAGGTCTCGAATTTTGAAACCGGCTGCTAGTTATCTAGATAACATGAGAATATAATGCCAACATTGTACCAATAACATAGCAATGCTAGCTTTCTACCATATGCGGTAAATGGAAGGAGCTTAATTTTATCTATTTCAAAAATCCTTCAATGGAAAATAGCAACAAATTTAGCAAAGGCCCTTTCATCTAAAATTAAAGACGTATTCCAATCATGTTGTCCTTGCAAGATTTGGAAGAAAATCTCACCGTAGATGCATTGCCCTGACAAATTACCCAAATCAAATGTGTGAATGAGGTACTTTGATGCCACAAAGATCTATTTTAGCACATGGCTCATTTGTATGACCCAATTAGAAACCTACACTTGTCATTATGAAACATTAGTAGCACATGTAAAATAAAACCATGACATTGCAAGATGAAATTGCAAAATGATGACATATATAGTGATTGGGAATTTGAAGAGGTCATTCGATTTCCTAAGCAATGATGAATTTGAAGCTTTATCTATATGCCCTTAGCATCTTGCATGATTAAATCAATCAATTGGGGAAAATAATTTAAATCAGTTAAGTCATTAGTTTCCCTTAGCTCTATTTTTTCACTTCGCAACACAGCTAGGAAGTCTGCTACCCTATTCCCTTCTCTGTAAGTATGCAATATAAATAAGGACTCAAGCTTATCTAGAAGTTTCCATGCTTTTTTTAGCACATAGTTTAGGTTCTAGTTTTGAATTTTCCTTTCCCTTAATGCATTAATGATTATTAAAGAATCCCCTTCTATATGTAGCTTTGAGAAACCCAAGTGCATTTCCAATTCCAACCCTAATAACAAGGCTTGTGCCTCTACATAATTATTTGTTCCATTATGTAGATGAAGAGATGAAGCTGCCAGAACTACCCCTGTTGCATTTTTGAAATAAATTCCTGTGCTTGATAATCCTGGATTACCTTTAGATGCCCCATCAAAATTTAATTTTACAAATTCCTTTTGAGGGGGAATCCATTTGACAGATGATCTATCTACCTTTGTAATGTCATTTTTGAAAAGACTTCCCTCGAAAGGAAATCTGATGTGTTTCCAATTTTGCAGAATATAGCTATCCCAGCTTGTAAAAGATGAATTAATAAATTTCTCTCTTTGGACACATGTGTTAACCCCTTCTAAAACTTCTTTTTCAATTTTCAGAAGAACCAACTCCAATGGAGATTTAGTTTTCCTGGAGATCCTCATGTTACATTCCCACAAAATATTCCAAATCATAAGAGCTAGGATAATGAGCCATATACATGCAAAAAATGAAGAACAATGCAAAATCGGTCAAGCTTGAAATAGATCCCAAATGGAGTTTGGTAATGGAATGGAAAGCTATAACTTGTTTTTAATAAATTCCCAACATTGGTTGGCTATAATGCATTGCACAAACAAATGGTCAACTATTTCAAATTCCACTTCACATAATGGACATTTGAAAGGATCGACAATCTTTAACTTAACTAGGCAATCACTAGTTAAAATTCTTTTCTGTCAGGGAAGCCATGCAAAACTACCCACTTTTAGAAGAACTTTATTGTTCCAACAAAATCCAAATGCACGTTGAGGATCAATGGAATATTTAGATTGTGCTAGTACTGCATATCCTTCCTTTACAGAATATGAGCCTACTTTTGATGCTGACTAGACTATTCTATCTGACTTTGAAAATAAGTAAACTATTATTTTGTTCAAGCTCTTAGTGAAGAGATCGGATTGTTGATTGCTCAACAGATTAGATGGGGGTGTTTTCCAAATTACTTTACCTGTCAAAGGGTTTGAAGATTGAATATAATCCACAAAATTTTCACCCCATTCTTGACATAGAATTATACTTAGCTCTTTAAGGTCTTGATTAGCTAGCAACATAGGCTTCCCATTCCACGAGCCTACAAAAAATTTAACACCTCCCATCGTTTACTTCCCAAGAAGAATATTTTGTAATGAGGCTTCTGCAACTTATAATGAAATTCCAAATAGTAGACCCCTTTGGGGGATCTATCACTGTAAATATTCTTGTTGGAATTTCATTATCTAGATATTTGGACTACAGTATTTTTTCCCATTTGGCACTTGGATTAGTGTACATTTTCCATGCAAGTTTTGCTCCAAATGCTTTGTTTCTCATATTAAGATTATGAATACCTGCCCCACCATGCTTCTTTCCCTTTTCCAAACCTTCTACATAGATTAGCGATATCTTTTTCTGTCATGTCAATATTGCCTTTCCAAAGAAATGATCTTATGATTTGCTCAATTTGAATGATAACAAAGACAAGAGCTTTAAGGACCGCTAAGAAATAATTGGGAATTGAAGATAAGACTGATTTAATTAGAAGAATTCTTCCTACTAGTGACAGCCACCTAGATTTCCAAATAAGAATTCTTGACTTTAATCTATCAATGACCTTATCCCAATAGAAGGATTTGTTTGACCCTTTGAAGAAATGAATTCCCAAATAGGAACAAGGAAATTCTGCCTCTTGAAAAGCTAATATATTAACTATTTTCTTCTTCAAATCATCTAAAGTATTTAAGATATAAACTTTTAAATTTTTAGCATTTATCTTCTGACCAAAGGCTGATGAATATTTATCTAAAACTTCTTTGACTTGCTTAGCTTTTGATACTGAATATTTATTGAATAATAGAGTATCATCAGCAAAAAGAGAGTGTGTTACTGATATTGTTGTATTTGGAATTCGTACACCTTACCAAAGATTATGACTATGCCTTGATAGAATATATCTGCTTAAAGCTTCAACCATTTATTATGAAGAGGAAAGGAGAAAGGGGATCCCCTTTCCTAACACCTTGGGTGGAACTAAAAAAGCCAACTAGATTTCCATTTATTATAACTAAAAATTTAGCCCCAGAAAGACATGACATTATCCATCTTCACCACTGAGAACAAAAACCAAATTTTAACAATACCTTGTTGAGAAACTACCAATTTACCTTATCATAAGCCTTCATCATGTCTAATTTGACAATGAAAGTAGGCAGCTTTGTTGTTGATATTGAATGCAATACTTCATGTGCTACAATTGCTCCTTCATGAGTTTCCCTCCCAGGTACAAAACCTCCTTGTTCAAGAGATATGATCTTTGGAATGAGAGGTTATAATCTCAAATAGATTGCTTTCATAAATATTTTATAAATTGTATTGCATAATGAAATTGGCCTAAATTTAGAAAATATTTTAGGCTCTTTGACTTTAGGGAGAACTGCAATATTAGTAAAATTGAATTGCTTAAGCATGTTTCTGGTTCTCCTAGACTCTTCTAGTGCCCATAAAAGTTCAAAACATATGAAGTCCCAACATTTCTAAAAAAATAAATCTGTGTAACCATCTAGACTAGGGGATTTTTCTAGTGGAAATGAAAAAACTACATATCTCAATTCCTCCAAAGGAAAAGGCCTCATCAATAGATTATTATCCTCATTGTTGATTAGATGAGGAATTTTGTCCAAAAGGTCATTTATTATTGGTTTTGTTAACATCAGTTGAGTGTGGGGTAGACAGAAGTTTTGAAAAAAACTTAATGCCTTCATTATTAATCTCTTTTTCCTTTGTTAACCAATTTCCTAAGGCTAGTTCCTAAATTTTTTGAATTGACTTGGATGCCTTTTTGATATGTGCAGAAGCATGAATTTTGTTTGTGTTACGGTCATCCTCTTTTAACCAGAGCTCCCGAGACTTTTGTCTCCAATATACCTCTTCCCTTGCACATAATTCTACCCATTCTTCTTGCAATGACTTATGTTTTTCATACAGATCAGAATCCAGACCATTTTGGATTATACATTCATGCACTAATGTAAGCTCTTTAAACACTAAATCCTTCTAATGAAAAATGTTTTTGAAAACTTGCTTATTCCAAATCTTTATTTGATGTTTCAAATGAATCAATTTCTTGTAAAATTGAAACATTTTTGTCCCTTCCTCATATGGGGCGTTCTCCCACCATTGCTTAAGAAGATCCAAAAATTGAGGGTGCCTGAGCCACATGGTTTCAAACTTGAATGAATATTTCACTTTTGGGATAGTAATATCTGAGATGTCTAAACAGATTGCATAGTGACTAGAACCCAGATATGGTGAAATTTATGATTTTAACTTATGCATAGAGATGAACCAATTTGGAGACACCAAGAATCTATCTAACCTTTCTACTATTTGCAAGAAACCTTTTCTTTTGTTAGTCCAAGTAATTTTTCTAGATTCTGGTTGAATATCTCTCAAAGCATTTGTGAGTATAAAATGGCTAAAATCAGCCATTACACTGGGTGGAGGTACAATCCCATCACTTTTTTCTTCTAATGAGGTTATTGCATTGAAATCTCCCATAATGATAATTTCTTCATTATGGATTGCTCCTATTTTCCTAGAGATTTCATCCCACAAATTCTTCTTATCAAAAGTAGAAGTAGGACCATAAACATTTATTAACCAAAAATGGAGATGAAATTTTGTTACTTCTACAAGTTGCCATGAGCTCTCATTTTTATGAGGTTTGACTTGTACTGATTTTGGATTCCACAATACTAATAAGCCTCCTGAAGCCCATTGGGCTGGAGAATGTGTGGATGTCCATCTCTGCCATTTCTTTATTGAAGATTCAAACATTTATGTTGAGGTCTTGGTTTCTTGAAGAAGAAAAATGTTTGCTCCACAAGCATCTATTAATTGCTTGATTCGAGCATGTTTTTCAGGGGCATTAATTCCCCTGACATTCCATGAAGAGATCCTCATTGGGCCCAAGGAGAGCAGAAAGCTTTCCTTGGCCACTTATTTGACATAGATTTGAAGATTGTTTTTTGCATCCCTGATTCTATTTGTTCCTGCATTTTAGTAAATTTTGATTTTCTTCCTCTCTTCCTAGGTAATTTCTTCACACTAGATTGAAATGGAGACTGAGACAACATTGAATCATTAGTAGTTAACAATTTCCTTGCATCTCCATTTTTTTTACTCGATTTTAGTGCTTGTGAAATTTCATGAGGTAGTTGATGTTCTAATCCTTTGAGAAATTGATCATCCATAACTATGTTTGTAACCTTATGGTCATTGGAGACTATTTCTTGAACTTCAAAAATCTTTCCTGAGGAACAAACAACTGGTATATCTCCTTCCCATAATCCATCTTCCACTGTTATTCCATCAAAGAGGTTTGAGCCTACCGAAAACAACTTATCAACTAAAACTTGGAGCTTAGCATCCAATGGCTGTGTGGAAGCAGTTAGTGCTAGGAATTTATATTCTTGAACAAAACTAATACTTTCCTTATTGGTCATATGATACATTTATGAATTATCTTTAAATGGCCATGTAGATTTAAGTAATCTTTCGTGCCTTGAAACATTAACTTCTTGACTATCTCAGATGCTTGGTACTCTAAAGATAGTTTTTCCATAGGAGAATATAAATTAAGGGAAAGGGTAGTAAAGGCTGGCATTAAGTTCCATATGCTATTTGACACATTTACATTCAATGCAACCTTTTTATGAGCTTGAGGATTTGTGTAGATCCTCAAATCATTAGAAACCTCTACCCATTTTCTCTTATGAAGAATAAGCTCAATCTACACCCTCGCAATCTTCATAAACTAAATCATCCCTCCCAATCTTCATAAACTAAATCTTTTAAATCATTTAAAGGAAGATTGAGATTCCAAAATTTACAAATTAGGGCCTTGTCTCGAAGATCTTGAATTTGCGGGCGAAGCATATCCTCTGGAAATGTAATTTTTATGATATTATTACCCTTTGTATGGTGAATATCCACTTTCTATTGAGTGGAGGAACAATTTTGTTCATTCTTAAACCTCAGATCTTTGGGCCTCCAAATCTTTTTTAGACCTCCTTTATTCCTCGAACACTTTTCCTCTTATATTCTTTGATTTTTTCTTTGCAGGCATAGTTTTTTTATGAGATTGAAGTTGAACTCCATCTTTAGAAACATTTTGTGCATGAAGGTTCTCACAGGATTTTGGAATGAAGGGAGCACCTTTAGTTTGATGGTTCGATATATGCAAGTCTGTTTGAGTGCCTCTGTCCTTAGGAGCCACCTCTGAAAACCCTCGACCGATGTGTGAACAACTATGGTTTCCTTGTGCCCTATCCTTCCTTGTATTCAAACCAAACCAATTGTGAGACTTCAAATGATTCTGAACATTTTTTCCCTCCTATCCTTCACCCTTATTGATTTTATGGTTAGCTTCCACTTTATTTTTCCCTTCTGGAAAACCTTGATTTTCTTTTTTGCCATGAATCTTTTCAGTGTTTTGAAGAATCTTTGGATTGAAGGAAGCACTAGAAGGGTTGATATGATCCCCTTTTGTTTGAGATCTTAAATCTTCCTAAGCTCTCTCATAGCAATTATTTAGATGTGAAGGATTTTGTTCTGGATTTCTAACATTCCTCAAATCTCCTGACTCTCTCAGAACACCCTATCAGCTTCATATAGGTCAAAGATGGGGTGTTTACCACACACCAAATGCCTAGACTGAAAGGGCTTCCAGTTAAGTTTTGAAAATCTATGCCTAATTGTTGTATTATTTTTTCTTGCATGCCATTGGTAATTGTTTGTGGGCCCTTGGCAACCAGTATTCCTGTTATCATAACCTTGAAAGTGATGCAGATCCCTGTCATGCAAAGCCTGTTCCCTGTCAGGAATATGACCGTTGGACCTCCATGAACGAGCCATTTTTTTTCATAGTATTCTAACATACAATATGATATTGACACAATACATTAAAGTTTGTCTTTATTGTATTCCAACATACAATAGATTAAAGTTTGTCTTTATTGTATTAAATATGATATTGACACAAAAATCAACATGTGAGTGCACTTATAGGAATCAAACTTCTATAAGTATTTTTTGTTCCCATTGTATAAAGCTAAGACATTAAATAAAGACTTCACAACACTAACATAATATGTATTATGCTCAAACTTATAATTCAAACTTTTATTATTGTATTTTTAATTCAAAATAGATAATCAATAAGAAAGAAAGGACCCTCTAAATCTTATAAACAAGTGCCACGTAGTGTCTAGTACTTTCCTTAAAAGTATTGTAATTATTGCTTTTTAAATTTGATAAGAATTAAATGTAATTTTTATTAATGTGAATAAAAATAAATGTAAGTTTTGTTAATCATAGTGTTTTAGTATTGTTAATTAGTTATTTTAATGACCTGACCCTAACCCTAACTCTAATTCTATCCCTAACCCTAACCCTAACCCTAACCCTATCCCTAACTCTAACCCTAACAATAAATTTTAAAGCATTATCTTAATCGTAGACCTATCTCTAACCCTAACTATGATCATAACATTATCCATAACTATAAACCTAATTTTTATCACTAACTTTTAAATAAATAACATATTTAATAAATTTTATATTACAAATTATTATATATCAAATAAATTTTATAAATAAATATACTAAAAATCATTAAAAGTTAGATGTTACATGTTGGCAATGTTTCTTCTTTTATTATTAATATAAAATTGTTATATATTAAAATTATTATTTATTACAAGTTGTTTATTTTTAATTTAATATATATATATATTAAAAAATAAAATATATTATATTAAATTATCAGAATTGATTTGTAATAAACACAAGTGCAACTATATATCTTCATTCAAATCAACAATTGTTAAATATTAACGAATTGATGATTATAGATGGTATGATTTTTTCAAAGTCCATGAATGCTAGAGTAAACACTTCTAGATTAAACTATGTATGCTATTTTGAATTGGTGTTTCAAACCACAGTAAATGATTCATCATAGGAAGAGGATAATGAAGAATATAATTGTAGAAATGACCTTAAGAAGAGTTAAGTGGTGGTAGAGGGTAGGGAGGAAGGAGATTGGAAAATGAAGTAAAAGTGAAATTAGGTGAAAAAATGATGAAAACATAATAAAAGAATGAATAATATAGTAATATGATATAACACAAACAAATGGATAAAAAAGGTTAAAGTTAAATGTCTCAAACAATGAATAAATAATTCTAATGACCATCCCCTAACCCTAAATCAATGATTCATCATAGGAAGAGGATAATGAAGAATATGATTGTAGAAATTCAACCTTAAGAAGAGTTAAGTGGTGGGACAGGGTAGGGAGGGAGGAGATTGAAAAATGAAGAAAAAGTGAAAATAGGAAAAAAATGATGAAGACATAACAAAAGAATGAATAATATAATAATATGATATAACACACATAAATGGATCAAAAAAGGTTAAAAGTTAAATGTCTCAAACAGTGAATGAATAATTCTAAGAGAATTATAAAGATATATTATATAACAAAATTATTGAGGAACAATTACCAAAATTATTAAAAGAAATGAAGGAAGATATAAAGGAAAATATACTAAAACTTAAAACAATAATAATTTAATGAAAGAAAAAAGAAAAAAATATGAGATTATATACAAAATATAAATTGGAAAATTAAAAAAATGATTCAATTAAAATCAAAATAGATGGTTAAAATACAATGTATTATAATATATATAACCTATAATATATGTTAATATAAATGTATAATATAAACTAGCATAAATGGATCAAAAAAGGTTAAAAGTTAAATGTCTCAAACAGTGAATGAATAACTCTAAGAGAATTATAAAGATATATTATATAACAAAATTATTGAGGAACAATTACCAAAATTATTAAAAGAAATGAAGGAAGATATAAAGGAAAATATACTAAAACTTAAAACAATAATAATTTAACGAAAGAAAAAAGAAAAAAATATGAGATTATATACAAAATATAAATTGGAAAATTAAAAAAATGATTCAATTAAAATCAAAATAGATGGTTAAAATACAATGTATTATAATATATATAACCTATAATATATGTTAATATAAATGTATAATATAAACTAGCATACATATGTTAAATATTAATATATATAAAATATGTCAAGAATTATCCTTCTCAAAGCAACTATTTTTTGTAGGGAATGAAAAGGAGCTTCTAACTTTAATTGTATAGCATTTAAAAGATCAAAAAAATGTCAAATTTAAATTGGCGTGCCATTATTAAGATAAGAAAACAGATTGCATTCTAAACTTGCAAACAGATCTTGGGTTTGTTCAAGCTCAACTTTTCTATAATTGCATGACTTAAAAGTGTGTTTTTTTGTTAGGTCAAGCATATTCTTGTAGAATTGCAAAGGACTTGGAATTATGTTTTTCCTTTAAATGTGGGGTTTTTTCAAGCATAGTCTTGTAGAATTGAAAGGACTTGGAATTACGTTTTTCATTTAAATTGCCTTAATGTATACCTTGTTGCTTGATTTAAAAAATTAATTAATTAATTAATTAATTTAAAAATGTTCTAGGATGGATAATTGTTGTCAAACATTTCAAAGATACTTGCTTGATAAAAATATCATTCATCAATTCACTTTGATCTTGTGTTCAACTCTTATTAGAAAAATGAATGCAAAGTGAACAAGTATATATGCAAAAACAAACATAATCACATCATTCTATAGTATTGTGGCATTTTCTCAAGAGAATTCTCATGAAATTTCTACACCAAACATAATCTAACATTTGCTAGTTGTTGTTCTTATGTATATTAACAATATGCAAGCAAAATACCGTCACAAATAAATTCTCACAATTTAGTAAATTTGATTAGCAATAGTCAGAATCAACTACCAATTATGTTTCTCCTTTAAATATGGGGTTTTTGTGAAGAATAGTCTTGTAGAATTGCAAAGGACTTGGAATTATGTTTTTCCTTTAAATTTCCTTAATGTATATCCTTGTTGCTTCAATTTAAACAAAAAAAACTAAATAAATAATTAATATAAAAATGTTCTAGACCATAATTGTTGTCAAACATTTCAAAGATACTTGCTTGATGCAAACTTCATTCATCAATTCACTCTAATCTTGTGTGCAACTCTTATTAGAAAAATGAACATAGAGTGAAAAAGTATATACGAAAAAACAAACATAATCACATCATTCTATATAATTGTGGCATTTTCTCAAGAGCATTCTCATGAAGTTTCTTCACCTCACAGAATCCAACCTCTGCCAGTCGCTATTCTTATGTATAGTAACCAATTGTAGGAAAAATACTATCGAAAATAAATTCTCTTAATGCAAAATTTATTTAGTAAATTTGATTAGCAATAGTCATAAAACTAATGCTCTACTCAACAATTAAAGTAAATTAGGTGTTTTTTTGTTTTTATTAAAAAATTCAGCGACTAGTCACTGTCACCATATTGTCCAAAGTGATTATTCTACATACACAACATTTTGCATGTCTAAGTTGGGGTGTTCCTGCTACATGTGACCATCTTTTGAGCTCCATGAGATTTGAGGCATTGCTGGCATTGCTTCTAGCATTGACAAACTAGTTATGGAAGAAAAAAGGGTTCCTACCATTACCCAAGAATTGGTTAGGTGTCTGAACAATGTAATTAAACCAACAAGAATTAAAAACATAATTATTATTTAAATATATTCTTTAAATCTCTTATGATAGCTGGTGAGAACAACCCTCGCCATACATAAGAAATTCAATGAAATTTTAAAAAAGTTCTCTTACTGTGTAAAATTAAAACAAACACAAATTCATAGAGAAAATTAAAGCACAATAAGAAGAAACAAAATAGAAGAGAAAAAGACCACGACAATCCCAAGCCTAGCAATAAGACTCCCGCCACAAACCATAGTAGATAGATGCCAAAAAAAGATCATACGGGGCCCTTCAAACATCAAGATAAACCTCACTGTAGGCAGAGAGCCACATAACAAAAGAAAACTATCACCAACTTGCAATAAAATGTTGAAAAGAAGCCGCCAAAATGCCACAATTAAAAAACCCACCCCAACAACATGCAGGGGTGAGAGGAGCAAGGTCGAACTCACATGCAAGACCACGCCTTTGTAGAGTAATGATGTTGGATGACTGGGACTCCATTGCTATGAATTACACCTCAAACACAACCTCGGCTCCCAAAGGTTTCATCAACAACCACCGCGGCGCATATCTGAGGAGCTTGGAAATTTTTTTATTGTGTAACATGGGGATGGAACTGGTTTACCTATGGATGCTTCATATGTTCCACTGCAATGGTTGGACTTTCACTTGAACACTTGTGACACGAGGGGGAACTAGTATCTGCATTCGAAATACCACTACCACTACCACTGTTACTAAAAATAATAGCTTTAAAACAACTTTAAAATGTCAAATTCAAGTTGAAGATTTTTTCCTTACACAAATTTTTGATTTTGTGGATGCCACTATAGACGCCTCTCGGTGTAATTAATATATTACCTACACAATGTAGATTAACTTATTTACCTACAAAATATTACCTTCAATAACATAAAATAGAAATAGAAATAATATATAAATTCTACATTAATATAGGTTATATTTAAATTAATATTATCTATATTAAAATAGTTTGTATATTATATATAATAAAGACCTAAAATAATATAGGTTATCTTATATATAAATTAATATAAAAATATACATGATGAGAAAAAATTATTAATGAAAAGGAGAGCATATAATAATTAAATTATACCATAAAATATTAAAAAAATAGATAACAAAGATATTAGTCTAATCGCACATCTGAGCGCATGTCGCGAGGGTGGGGGATACCTCTGGGTGATAAAAAAAAAAAAAAGATATTAGTCTGATGAAAAGAATAATACAATTTTTATTTTATTTTAATTATTTTAATAGTGTGAATCCAAATCTCTATAAAATAGTTAATTGATTTTTATAAGATTTTCTTTAATAAAAAAAAATAACAATTACATTCCTAAAAAAAGTCAAAATAAGTAACATTTATTTATTTTGGAAAGATTTAATGAATGACTTTATAAAGCAAAAAATGAAAAATCATTCTTTAAAAAAATGTTTACCTTGCTTTCCCTACAAATGGGTCAATAACACACATAGCTATTTAACCAATCATACGCACAAGAAATAATTTATATAATTTGTAAAGTTAAATGTTTTACAAGTTGACTTTACAAAATTGATTTTTTTATTTTTTTTAAATATTGTTTTTGATTGGTTGAAAACTAAATTATTAATAACTAATTAACTAAAAAATTCAAACTCATTACAATAGTACTATGCCAATGGCAAGTACTAATAAGATATACATCCTCTAAAAAGTGTATATAATACAAATATTGAAAATAACCATTATCTTTATGTTAAAAATCAAGACAACACATAAAATCACAAAAGTCAACAGATCAACACATCAATATGGATCAAGAATCCATAAAAATATTATAATCAATATTTAAAAATAAAATAAAATTTATACTCAAATCTCAAACAAACAATCCTAATGATTACCAATATCAACCTTTTTATTATTACTTAATTAAAAACGATATGCACAAAAGCACATTCTTCCTTTTGACATAACAAATTGCATAATATGAGCATATGTGTTATTCCCTTTCTTTCTTTACCCTTAGTAATGAAAATAATGCTTAGTGTAGTCATACAATTAAATGATAAATTAAATTTTAAGATTTAGGGTGGTTACTTATAATAAATACTTTAGTAAATATCGTAATATATGAATTAAGTAAAATAATTAAATATTGAATTTTTAAAATTGTCATAATTAATATAAAATATAAGTAAAATAATTAATATAGGTGTTATAATTTGATTTGTCATTTTATTAAAATAATCAAATTTGTCATTTTTGAATTTTTTTATTTAAAAATTTGAAGTCCAAAGATACATTTATAGATTTGATTTTTGCATTTGTGTATGTGAATTTGACATGTAAATCAAAAATTAATGTGTGAAAATGACATATTAGAAATATGGAGATTGAGAATGATTTTTCTCAGTCTAATATATCCATGCTTGAGAAAATTTTGTTGAGAGATGCCATTTGATAACTTGTTGGACAAGAATTTTCTCTCATGTTGTTTAATTCCCTAGGTGGATAGATTCAATAATAATGAGTAAACATTGAGGACATTAGGAAAGCATGCAATATACTCCTAGAATGTTGATACTATATTGATATCTCATTATTTTATTTTTTGATGCATTCATGTATTAGATTTATCTATAAATATTGATTGATTTAAATAAATTATAGGTAATCCTTAGATATGACACCCTAATGTTCAATTTGAAACATTCCATACTTTACTAACTTCACAACATCTAGTAAGAGCGAGGGGGATGGGCCCAATTTTAACAATTTAATGTTAAAAGTTTGGTGTTGATATTTGCATGCATGGATGTGATTTAGACCAATTTCACATGTTTACAAATATGAACTAGGGTGGAAATTGATATATTTAGTAGATAAGTCCAAACTCTTGGGTTGTGTAGACATATAATATTGCTAATATAATGTTATCGATGAAATTCCATACAAAATACACCAACTTAACTACATATAAATAAAACAACTAGCACATTAACTAAAAACAACTGTCACATTAATTGCATATAATCAAATAACTAAAAAAGTAAATTAAAAATATTTTCTACCATAAATAAATATTGTACCCTCCACAACCATGTCACCTTTTGATAGTGGAGATAAACAGTCACTCATGCTTAGTATATGCTCAAGTATGAGTAGGGGAGATGGAGTGAAATTTTGCATAAACATGGATGACCATAAAAATCTATACTTGGAAACAAAACATGGAAATAGCCAATGTGCCATAAATACAAATAAATAAATTTCCATTAGAAAATATATATTTTACTTTAGGAATAGGTAAAGATGAATTTAATGTGGCCTTGTTATTAGCCTTTTCCATTGACAATAATATATTTATTTACAAAATATAAATAGATTTAAACATGAGCATGCAAATTATTAATTATAAAAATAAATTTGTGTAGTGTCGAAAATTATCAACCTTGATAAATTCATGCTAGATTTAGCTCCCCCTGTGTGCTTGGAACTAATTATGCGTTAATTTCCCAATTTTATAAACATTCTTGGAAAATCAAACATAGTAAATCAAGCTATGCATTTAATATTTTATCCCTGATACTTTTGATCCTCAAAAAAATGTGGATCTAGTCTAGGGTGTATTGTTCCCTAGACCACTTAATTTGGCTCCAAAACTAACTATGTCAGATTTGGTAATTTATTATTTTAATTTCCAATTTCAAATGTCAACTATCAGTATTTTAGTTTTAGGAAATTAGAAGAATTACATATAAATACCTAGTCATTTTCACCATTTTAATCCTAGCAATTTGGAGGAAGGCATTAATATTATTAAAAGAGTAGTAAAGAGTAGTAAAGAGTAGAATTATCAAGATTATTGCAACATTTCATCATTCAAGCATCATGTCATGTTATGTGAGGTAGTGTTCATGTTTACATGCATTTTGTTTGTGTACTAACACATGTAGGTGATCAAATCAATCATAGTCAAGCAGCAACTGATCCTTGAAGGTGATGAGTATGACTTCAATCCATCAAGGAGATCACATTTGAGTGGTGAGTTGTAACAAGGTTTTCAATTCATTTCTTGTTGTAATGATGAAAAAATTACTCCCGAATATGGCCTTGATTTAGAGTTGTAATATGTCTAAGATATTCACAATATGTCTTGGGCCCTTGTGAACTAAATGAGATTAATTGTACCTTATTTTAGAGTGTTGTAAAGTGTTGTAACACACTTTCACACTTTTATAGGGTTTTATTAAATAATTGGGATTCTTTACGCTTTAATTGGCCTCATTTTTCATCCACAAGCCTCATTTAATGCATCTTTCTGAGGATAATCCCAACATAAACCAACATCCAATCATAATTTAGATGATTTTTAGGTTGTGTGGCCCAGATTTAGTGATTTGGGACTCATATGCCACCTTGGGCGTATGAGTCCCACCTAGGTTTTTGGGCCCTAATCTAGATTTTGCATCATTCTAAGCATTTTTTAAAATGTGTCCCAGAGTTATCCCTAATGGGACTCATATTCCATTCTAGCGTATGAGTCCTGTGTGGCCCAAAATAAAGTTTAGTTCAAATTCTTGGCAGGGTTTTATTCTCCTAGATCTAATGTCAGCTTGTAGTGTTGTAATTTCAAGAAATTTGGCATAAAAAAGTATAAATACAAGGTTATTTCTCTCCTTTTCATCCCCAAGCTTTAAAGTATTCATGAATTCTAGAAAATTGTGATTACAAGAGTTTACAAAAGCATTCAAGGGTTGATTATCAAGTGTTGTGGAACATTATTTAAGTATCAAGCATCATGTCAAAGTCATCATGCATCATGTTTGTTTTTTTAGCTAAAAATTGTGATGTAGAGTTTCATGATTCAAGCTACCATTCAATTCAAGATGTATCACATTCAAGTAAGATTCAAGGTCTACATCCATTAGAGCCATTTCATACATGTTTGTAACACTTTATTGCTAGGGTTTGGTGAGTTGCAATATTATATTTTGTTCATTCATCATTTTTCTTTCCTATTTCATTTTATTTCAAGATTTGATTACCAAAATGGGGTTTGACCAAGGTAAACCTCTTTCCACTAACAAAACAACAATTTTCCCTCTATTTAGTATGTGATTTGCAAATCTAGGTTGAAGACACATTGAAGAGAAAGTTTGGAGAAACTTGTCAAGTGTTCAAAGTTGTCAAAGAATTGTCACCTTGCATTAGAGATCATTGGAAGACATCTACAAGTTGCAAATCAGAGTTTCAGATCCGAAAATTAGGTGGAAAGAACAAAGCAAACATTGAAGAGAAAAATCAAAATTTGAATTTCCAAAAAACCCTAATTGGATTGATATGCAACTTCTCGAATATGAGTCCTAGTATAGCTAAATTTGCAGATTTTTAGGAGTTTCAATCACATCTCTACTAGATTTTTGTTCCTGCCCAAAAACCCTAATTTGGGACTAAATCGCCCATATTGGTGTATAAGAGTGAATTTTCACCCTATGTGTAATTCCCCATTTTTCCTTTATCCACCTTAGAAAAGCAAGTTCGGAGGCTTAATTCCACCTAAGCCCACTACTTGCAACACACTTGGCACCTGTTTTGAGCGTCGGTGTAGGGATTTCTATCGAGGACGCCCACACGACTCACAAACGTCCACGCAGCGCGCTTATGTCCCTGATAGATTCTCGTATCTAGAGCCTATAGATGCATTACACTTCCCATTGAGGGTCGATTTGTAACGCCCTTCTCGGTCGACCGACCCGAATATGGTCGTTTCTCTTCATCTCTTCTTCATATTCACTCCTTCAACAAGCATTTCAACTCTGCCTCCATTTTCTAGCTTCACTCTAGCTCTTTTTGAGCCCTCTTTGAGCTCTCCAAACACTGTACCCTCCATAGCAGCAACATCACACTCCACCACTTCAATAGAGCAAGTGTGGAACAAAACACCATTGCAGCATAGGCTTGAGTTCCTCTCATTTTCTCCCCCATGCATCCTTGAGCGCTCTTGGTGGAGGTGGTAAGCTTTCACTCCTCTCCTCTATTACTTGGTTGAGTAGCATAACACTATTTTGTAGTGCTTTAGTGCTCTTTACTTCATTTATACTTTTCTCTTTATCTATCTAGCTGTCCGTGGAGGTGGGAACACCAAAACGGGGTTTGACTGAGGCAGTCCCCTATACAGCCCCAATAACTTCTCTCTTCCTCTTATGTGTAGGTTTTGAAGACATTCATTTGGTGGAAGCTTCATCATCCGCATGGTTGTAAGTATTCTTTTCTTTCTTCTTCTTATCTTTATTATTTTTACTTCATTCTATTTCATTTCTATCACTTTATCACATTCTCTTCTTTTCCTACACTCTGTCAGTTCTCAATAATCAAATTGCTAGTTGTTTCTTAGGCATTTTCTGAGACATTCTCACTCTTTGGTCCCTACAAGATGCCAATGTTCCTCTGGGACACAAGTGCGATGTGTTGTCATCCACTTTTTGCACTGACGTCCTTTGGCCGAGAGCCTGACAGTTTGTCCAGAGAATCTTTGTGACCTCTTTCAGATTCTAAAACTCTCGTCGTTGTTCCATTGAGGTAATATAGGGAAGTTCGCCCCATGAGGTTTTCTAAATGGAGATAACTCATGAGTAGCGAATCCCCTATATCACATTTTGGTGAACCCAACATGAAGAACAGTGTTCCTCAAAAAACTAAGAATTTATTTACCCCTACTTGGTGGGGTCATAACTTTTGACTCGGTGCTCGGAATTCAAAACCGTTTGCACTGTTGGAAAGTTTTCCTAGAGAATTAGTTCAATCTCTAAAATACTAGTGCATTTGGCAATTGAATTTTAGGGACCGACACAAGTTTCGACCTAAAATTCCACTTCAGAGACCTCCGAAAACGTGAATTACTAGAACATAGAAAATACCAAAAAATTATAATGGATTTAATATCTTCTTTTATTAGTTTTGTATCTATTTTTGTTCAAAATATTAATGATATTCCATTTAATGCGTGTGATGGTGACTTGGATTTTCCCATTTCACTTGGTATCTTTGATCCTTTTCATGAGATTCCTCTTTCTTCAGAGGATATCTTATTGCAAGAAGATGAAATCATTGATACCTTTCTCAATGTTACTCTACATTCCAATGCACTCCCTTCTAGAGACGTTACATTAGTGAATGATGAATCTAATCTTTTTTCTAATGCACTCTCTTCTAGAGATGATGCATTAGAAAATGATGAACCTCATTCCACATCTGATTCTCCCTGGATTGATGTTGAGAATTTTTCTTTAAATAGTTATTCCACATTTGATCTCGTTTGGATTGATGTTGAGAATATGTATTCAACTAATTATTATACTAGCTATGATGATTCGGTAAATGTAATCTATATCTCTGCTACCCCTCAAAGGCCTAAGAGACCGGTTATTTACGTGACTCCAGCTAGTCCTTCTCCTAAAAGGGTTTGTTCTATTGATGGTGTTCCATTTAATAGTAACTATCCTACTATTCCTATGGATCCCTCTTATAGAATGGTAGCTCATACTTATGAGAATAGAGTGAATAAACAACCAAGTATTCCTTTAGCTCCTAAACCTACAACTAAAGCACCTAGTGATAGAAATCTTGTTGAGCAACCACAGGTTACTCTAGATAAGATCTCATTGTGGGACTTGCTTCAGTCTGCTACGATTTATCAAGGTATGCTTTAGGAAGCCTTGCAAAAGATCCTCTTTCCTTCTTCTATTAGGATGACGAATGCTAATGCGTTGATGGTGTATATTCATGTGGATTTGCCGAATATTGTGTTCTATCTGCAAGAGCTCCTGCCTTTGGAAGTACAGAAGCAAGCGGACCCTCTAATGATTATAGTCAACATTAATAAGATTGGTATTAGACATACTCTCATTCATGTTGGTTCAAAACTCAATGTGTGTAGTATTGATCTATTTCCTAAGATGAATATTGACTCATTTTCTATTAATACTTCTTCCATTGTTATTCGTGATTTCGATAATGTTGTGCAACAAGCTCTAGGTACGATGGTATTACCTTTGCAGCTTGGACCTGTTACCATACCTACCCTTGTATATGTCATGGCAGAAAATCTATTGTATAACCTTCTTGGTATACCGTGGATTCACGCTATGGGTGTAGTCCCGTCTACCTTCCATAAATCAATTAAGTTCATTTGTAACAATAAATTAGTCACAGTTAGGGTTGGCCCTGAGGCTATGCACTTATGTGAGATGGTAGCTGTCGGTCATGCTTTGGTTGTGCCTACTCTTATTCCTTCAGTGTCTTCCATTGTGTCAATGTTTACTCCAACAGTACCTACTACAAAGGATGCTCTTGAGATACATGTCCCTAAGGAAGATCCTTCTAAAGCAAGGAGTCTTAAATGTGATCCTTCTACCTCTCCTCAAAGGAAAACATGTCTTGGTGATGATTTGGGTTCCTTAGACTTTACGAACTCCTTCATTGGGGAATATAAAGTTGACCCGATACACTTAGACCTTCCAACAGCATCATCCACACCCGCTATCAAATATTTTCATTCTTTTGTATTGCGGGGAAATGTGGATGCAAATTGTAATGTTCTTGGTGTTGATCCTCCTTCTGAGGAAGATTATCACAGTTGTGTTAAGGAGGTTAATGTCGGTAGTCCTATCAAGAAGGATGATGGTGATTGCATAGAGGAGGGTGATCTCCCTTGTTAGAATAACACTCTCTACAGAGATCCTCCTTTTTCTTCTATCTTTGTTTCTTCTTGTTGTGAGGAGTCAAACCCTTCTCCACAAGAGAAAGGTTTGCTTCCTACTCCTCATCCTTTATCAAAGGAAGAGAATATTTTGTTGCGGCTTCTAAAATCCTGCTTAATCACTCTTCCTTCTCCCACACGCAAGAAATCTTATAAACCTGATGGAGGGAAACATTCCTTCTACGCATACCATCGAGTGCTTGGTCATTCCACTAGCGAATGCAAAGCCTTGATTAAAAAAATTCAACTTCATGATTCAGGTGCCATCAAACTCCCATTTGATTCATATACCTACCTCTACTCTTCTTGACAAGTGATATCGAGGTTCACCTCTATCTTGTTTGAAGTATTTTGCATGGTTCTCCTCCCCTATATGTTGGGGGTAGTGATAGCTTGTTATGGAGATGCGTGTCCTTCTTAAGGACCCATCTCTTCTCCATGTCTTTCAATTGAAGCATCCCTTGAGTGAACCCCCTTTTCTCTTTTGAAGGGTTCCCAAGGGACCTCCTTGAAATCCTTTCTTTCGAATGGACTCTTAGCATCTAGCTTGGGGGCAGCCTAACTAGATCTTTCCTTTCAAACAACGCGTCCCTTGATTGGACCCCTCTTCTTATGCCGGGTTGCTGAGGGACCCCTTTGAAAGTTTTACGGTTTGTGTGGTCGGCTGCTTTAGACATGTTCTATCTATAGGTAGACATGTCACCACTTTTAGATGCATCCTATCTATAGGTAGACATATCGATGCTTTAGACATGTTCTATCTATGGGTAGACATGTCATGGATTTTAGATGTGTCCTATCTACAGGTAGATGTATAGACACTTTAGACATATTCTATTTGTGGATAGATGTGTCACCACTTTTAGATGCATCGTATTTGTGGGTAGATGTGTCGATGCTTTAGAATGTTCTATCTATGGGTGGATGTGTCATCACTTCCTGACTCTATGGAGTCTGCTTCCTTGGGGTTTCTTTCATGTGAGAGTTATTGAAGGATAACTTCCTTGTAGGTCTACGGGTCTGTAAGGTGCTTTCTCGGCTTCTTCCATGTGATAAATATTGGGGGATGCCTCCTTGTAGCTTTTCTTGCTTGTAAGGTGCTTTTTGGTGATACGGGTTCTCCTCCTCGAGTGGGGTTTTCTTTTATCACCTCTTTTGTGGTGCGGGTTCTACTTTGAAGTAGGTTTTTCTTTCACCATGTTCTTTTTGGTGATACAGATTCTCCTCCTCGAGCGGGGTTTTCTTTTTTCACCTCTTTTGTGGTGCGAGTTCTAATCCAAAGTGGGCTTTTCTTTCACCATGCACTTTTCGGTGATATGGGTTTCCTCCTCGAGCGGGGTTTGCTTTTTATCACCTCTTTTGTGGTGTGGGTTCTACTCCTGAGCAGGTTTTTCTTTCACCATGCGCTTTGTTCCTTCATATCTTTCTCCTCTCTCTTGTATATACCAGATTGAAGATATACACCTTCTTCATCCTAAGTATATGCTCCTTCTCTCTTCATCTTAAAATTATTCTGTGTTATTATTTGGGGACGACGCATAGTATTGAGACAACCTTCTACATTGAGGTATTTTTACTTTGTTGACTCGAATCCTTTAGCTCTTTATGTTCTAACGTTGCTATTTGTTGTAGGTTCTTCTTGTCTAATGTATTATCTGCTTCCTCAACAGTTTAGGTATACATTTCTAACCTTAATCTTTCTTGATCTACTTTATCGAGCACTCATCAGTATTGATGCTCGCTAAAGTGGGAGAAAAATGTATAAGAGTGAATTTGCACCCTATGTGTAATTGCCCATTTTTCCTTTGTCCACCTTAGAAAACCAAGTTTTAAGGCTTAATTCCACCTAAGCTTGCTGCTTGCAACACACTTTGTGCCTGTTTTGAACGTCGGTGGAGGCATTTCTATCAAGGACACCTATGCGACACGTAGACATCCGTGCGGTTTGCTTACGTCCCTGACAGATTCTCACGTTTGGAGCCTGCAAAGGCATTACACTTCCCATTGTGGATCAATTTGTAATGCCCTTCCCAACTGACTTACCTAAATATGGTCATTTATCTTCATCTCTTCTTCATATTCACTCCTTTAACAAGCATTTCAACTTTTCCTCCATTTTCTAGCTTCACTCTAGCTCTCTTTGAGCCCTCTTTGAGCTCTCCAAACACTTTACACTCCATACTAGCAACATCACACTCCACCACTTCAATAGAGCAAGTGTGGAACAAAACACCATTGCAACAGAGGCTCAAGTTCCTCTCATTTTCTCCCACATGCAGCCTTGAGCGCTCTTGGTAGAGGTGGTAAGCTTTCACTCCTCTCCTCTATTACTTGGTTGAGTAGCATAACACTATTTTGTAGTTCTTTAGTGCTCTTTACTTAATTTCTACTTCTCTTTATCTATCTGGCTATTCGTGGAGGTGGAAGCACCAAAACGGGGTCTAATTGAGGCATGACCCTATACAGCCCCAACAACTTCTCTCTTCCTCTTGTGTGTAGGTTTTGAAGACATTCATTTGGTGTAAGCTTCATCATCTGCATGGTTGTAAGTATTCTTTCCTTTCTTCTTCTTATCTTTATTAGTTTTACTTCACTCTATTTCATTTCTATCACTTTATCGCATTCTGTCCTTTTCCTACACTCTATCAGTTCTTAGTAATCAGATTGCTAGTTGTTGCTCAAGAATTTTGTGAGACATTCTCACTCTTTGGTCCCTACGAGACGTTAGAACTCCTCTAGGACGTCAGTGCACCATGTTGTCGTCCAATTTTTGCGCTGATGTCCTTTGGTTGAGAGCCTGATAGTTTGTCTAGAGAATCTTTGTGACTTGCTCTTTTGGATTCTAAAACTCTCGTCATTGTTCCATGGAGGAAATATCGGCCAGTTTTCCTTGTGAGGTTTTTTGAATGGAGAGAACTCATGAGTAGCGAATCCCCCTATATCAAAATTGGTGTATGAGTTCCAACAAGCAATAATTTCAATGTGTTCAACATTTCAAGCCTTCATCTAGTCCTCTTCAGGTTTCCAGGTGCACACCTTTCATCTCTCAACTTTTTGTTTTGATTTACATGCTTTTCTAGATCATTTAGTGGAATCTTGCATTACATTAGGTTTAAGCATTATTTCTTTCATTTTATTAGTCTTTCCAAGCCCTAGCTTGGTGGTGAACCCCTCTTTAGTTTGTAGTAGACCATAGGACAACCCTATTGTAAGATCTCTTTGTCCTTTGCATACTTTAGAATGATATCTCTAGGGTTTTCCTTGAATGAATGATTGTGAAATGTGTTGTTCTGTGTCCTAAACCATAAAGCAACCATTTTCCATTATTTCATTTTGGTGAACTTTCATTTAGAACACATCATGTCTGATTTAGAGTGCATCATAGTCCTAGATCTTGCTTGCATTAACTTTGCATTATGGTTTGCATTAGTTAATTTGCATCTAGGGTTTCTAAATCTTACATTAGTGAAAGTGCATATAGGTTGCATTCTTGCATCTTGCATCACTGAATATTATCTAAAAACTGCATTTGCATTTAGTCTATAGATCATTCAAACTAAAAAGCATAAAAATCACTTAATTTTTTTTTAAAAATTGTGAAAAAACCCTCACTACGACTCATATGCCCCTTTGGGAAATTTAGTCCTAGTGCAGATTTTAAATTGCATTTTCCAGCATTGAATTCTCTATTTTTGAGCTTCTATTTACTATTGATAGCTTTCTTTTTTAGTTTACAAAGTTTTTGTTATATTCATTTCATTGCATTTAGCTTAAATTGCATTTGCATCTATCTTGCATTTAGTATCCCTTGTAGGAGCTTTTCTACTTGGTGTCCTATTACTAATACTATAGTGAGACAAAGTTTGAGACATCGTGTCATCCCACGATAGCACAATCATCATGGATCTTGGGTTGTCTAGCTCTTTCACTCCTATTGTTGACACTAGTTCACTAGGTATGGACCATACCCTTAACAATTCCATGCCTTCAAGTAGTGTAACACATGTGGAAACAATAGTTGCTAGTATTCCACAAGAAAACATAATCAAAATTCATGAAAACCTAGAAAACCTACAAAATCAAATAAGTACTAAGAACATTTCAACTACCGCCATCCCTACCATAGATAACATTCATCGCATGCTTGAAAGTGAAGAAGGAGTTGATCTTATGCGTAGCATAATTTATATTTTTGGACCACATCTTACATCAACTAATAGTTGTCCTTTACCCTCAAATAATGTCACAATTCAAGGAGGAATCCAAATTCCTCCTCCCATAATAATTGCCTCTATTCCTACCTATACCAATCCTCAAGTTACGACAACAATGCAACCGACTAGTAATGTGATTCCTTCCTTGGGTATATCTGCTAGCATCCCTAGTACCTTTGTGGCATCGCACGTCATATCCCATACCACCTTACCACCTATAATAATTACATTCACTTGTCCTTGAAACACATACACACCTCCACCTTATTCACCTCCATCTCACAATACAAGCAATGGTCTTCTCATAAACCAACTTTTGCAAACTATTTCATCCCTTCAAAAGAAAGTTTTCACCATCAACCAAAATCAAAATGGCCCACCTACATATTATCTCAAAATAATACCCTTTTCCTTGGAGATATTGCAAACAACGATGCCACAAGGTGTAGAGGTGCCTAGATTCAAGAAATATGGGTGGAAAGGAGATCCTTCTAACCATGTTTCCGCTTACACGGCCTTATGTAGTGACTTTATTCTTGACGATAAACTCTTCGCTAAACTTTTCCCTAGATCCTTGAAAGATACTGCCTCATAATAGTTTCCTTCATTACCGAACAACTCAATTTTCTCATTCAATGAACTTGTTGAGACATTTATCAACCATTTCCAAGTTCATATGAATCCTAAGATGACCTTGGCCGATTTGATGAGATGTAAGCAAAAATAAGAAGAAAAGATTACTGACTTTATCTCATGATATCAATCACTTTATTCCCAAATCAATGTAAAGGTCCCCAATCCTCACCTTTGAAAGATGTTCATATATAATTTACAAAGTAATATACAAGATAGTCTTACCATGATGAAATTCCCCTCCTTTATGTACTTATGCACTACCCTCTATGATTATCAAAACTCGGTTAGTAGTCGTGATGCAAAATCCACCTCTAGCTACATTGAGAAGTCTAAGTCCGCAAACTAAAACAATTATCAACCTTTTAGAAAATAGAATAAAGGTTTCCTTCAACTAAATCCCCCTCAAAAAATGACTCAACATGTCAATACCCAAGTAGCTATTGTAAAAGCAGTGATACCCTTTAACTATGGGGACCCAAAAAGATAATTTACTCCCTTACCTGATACCCTTCATAACACAATGTCACAACTCTTAGAACAAAAGATGATTACCTTTCCTCCCATTAAAACTCTCGATCCTAATAAACCATTACCCACAAACTATAGAAAAAATTGTTATTGTCATTATCACTAACAAAATGGACACGATATAGAACATTGCAAGCGTCTTAAACATCTTGTGCAAGACCTCATTGATTCCGGTCAACTTTCTGTTGGAGGTGTTAATGATCAAGGAAATAAGTCTGTTGCCCCTCCTAACCAAAAATTGCAAATCTTTACCAACCCCATGCCAAAACATAATATTTCATTTGTCAAATCCAACCAAACTACAAAGAATGATGTGATGAATATTGACATGGATGATGATAACAATGATATTGTTCAAAATTATCCTATAGATACTAATCCTATGGATGATATGGTTAGAATGATCAAGGTCATACATCATAAGGGAAAAACTAAAAAGCATCTTGAGATTGTTTTCTCCTCATAAGATATACTTAAACATGCACCTAATGGTCCTCTTTACATATTCATTTGAATCTATGACAAGCCCACTAATGGGATATTAATAGATCCCGTTTGTGGAGAGAATGTGATCACTGAAGAATTCTTACTTGTGCATGAACTCTATCAAAAATATATGTTAAATCGAAAGAATGGATTAAGACACACAATGGTTTTGCTTGCCCTATGATGGGATCAATCGCCCTTCCTCTACAAATATGACCAAAAACATTAGATGTCTCATTCTCCATCATCCCATAGTTGGACCAATTTCATGTGAAGCTAGGCTATCTATGGCTTCACTCCATGAATGTCATCCCTTTGGTTGTGCATAAATTCTTAAAGCTTCCCTTTGACCATGAAATTTTCACCATGCATCATAGTGGCTTTAACCCTTTGTCTTCATGTGGAAAAATTTCCTTAGATTTCTTTTGGCCCGAGCCTATGGAACCTATCAAACCTTGAGAAGACTAAAATTTTTCAAATCCTACCAAAATTTCAAGGAAAAATGCATAGAAAAACTATCCCTTCAAAACATGCCTCAACCTACAACTGATCCTACCATCATTAATGAAACCATTATTGAACCTAAGGAAATTCCAAATAACCAAGACCAACCTAAGACAAATCCTTTACCTATTTCCTACAAAATACCAAGAGATAACGAAAATAATCTCATCACGCCTCCTAGAATAAAAAAAGTTTACAAAGTCAAAGAGAAAGTGGTTGAACAACCTTCCATGGTTCCTTAAATTTCTCCCCTTAGGGAAGAAAATAAACCTATGTTTGATCATCCCGCTCCTACACAAATGCAACTTGAAAACTGAACTAAAAGAAACAAAGGTGCTAGAGAGTGTACGCGTATATGTTGTGCCCTTGCTTGAAGGTTAAATGAATAAATAAAAAAGGAAAATCAAGAACCAAACTTGACTGAAGCAATTCATGATGAGTCTCCCCCTTTTTTGAAACAAAAAGATCCTATAGCACAACCACAACAAGATCTAAACCCTTCTTTGGACATTACCATTCGACCTCCTATTGTGATTAACTTGGATGATGATGATGAGATCGCTAAAATTGACGAGGAGGTACATAATGAATTGAATACATTGTTTTCCTCTTCCATGATCTTAAATTATAATTCTCCTAGGAATAATGTTGAACTTGGTGATGACCCTAGTTTGAAACTTGTTATATTCCCTTTGGCTAGTTGTCTGCCTTCGGTATACAATGATCATGATTGGGATGTAGACGACCTGCTTTAGGTTGAATCACATGTTCCTTACTAGTATTTTTCATTATTTATTTTTATTTTATGTGATTGCATGTGCATAACGTGATCCCCCATATTGTTTTGTTTGATGTATCTCTCTCTCTTTGTGAAATTCCTCTATTTTTACCTTCATTCTTCTCTATGTCGTAAATCTATAATATTTTCCTTTATCTTTTGTTTTCCTTTTGGGGATGATGTATGGTGTTGAGACATCTATGTCTCTTCCATGTTGACCCAAAATATTTTCTTTTATTTTTTCATTTGTCTTGTATTTTCCTTTTGGGGATGATGCAAGGCATCGAGACATTCACATCTCTTCCATGTTGACCCTGATGAGTCTAGTTTATGGTTTAATTTTGGTAGAATTTATGATCTATTTGTTGAATTTGTCATGGACCTTGATTTTTGAATGTTGATATTTCCTCGAAACCATAGACATTGGGCCTAATTTTATCTTTACAAATCTTTAATGGCATTGACATGTTATATGGACTATATGTGTTAATTCTACATGTGGATTAATGAATGTTCTTTAAGATAGTTACAATTATACGATTATTGTGTGTACTAATATTTCCATGCAGATATAATTAGAGGCCACTAAATTGAGAAGATTAAGCTAGATGGTCGTTTACCATAATGGTTAGAAAAGTGGTCATGCAAAGGTCAATGAGGGGAAGACTATTGACAGTGGGAGATTCCTCATGCAAATCAAGTTGTAACTGCCTTGTAAATGGTCTTTATTGTTGTTGAGCGAATATAGGCATTACTATTGTGCTAAATTTGTGTTGAGGCAAGCATGTTTGACCAGATTCCACGCATGGGTAACCGCCTCTCCACTTTTCATGTTTTCCCTAAAGTGTCATCCTCCTAATCTGTTGGAGTTGACTACCTTGCTATTTGATTAGTTAGTAGCTTCTTTTCCTATAAATAAGACTCATATGCTCCTTCTTAAAAGGTTGCATGATCTGATGATGTACTTGCATTCTTAGTTTTTAGTAATACAGTTACACTACTCTATCAAGTACGCATGTTTTCCAATGAATAAAATGAAGTTATAAGTCCATGCATCTGAGTTTACATTAGTTTTAGAGGATACTAATCCAATGGGTCCCACTTGGTGAGCATTACATCCCTTAGTTTATTTTAGTTTATTTATTACTTTTTGTTCAGTAATTAGTTAAGAATCTAGCACTGATTGTTCCTGAAGCCACTAGAATTCCATTCTGTGATTGTTCCTACAGCCAAAGAAAATAGATTAGTTTCTTGTTTGTTTGCTCAGATTTTCATTTATGTTATGCATTTAAGCTTAGTATAGTCATTGGTTGATGTTTAGTATTCGTGTTATTCCTTTCCAAGAAATTTACCTTCAGCATTATGTTTTTCTTAGTTGTAGAATGAATATGGCTACTTTGGATCCTTAGTGCACATACTGTGTTGACCCATTTCAAGTTCACATCCCTAGGTTGAAAATTTAAATGCACCTTCATGATGATTGAAATGGCTATTCAATTTAGATGTACAATCTCTAAATCACAATTGTAAGGGCTTGGTTGTTAAATCATTGTAGGAGGCCAACATTTTTGGCACTATTGCCGAGGATGGTGTCAAAATAGAGAGTTCTTTGGAGTTATTGATAGCTTTCTTGCTGTATTATTTCTAAAATTTTGTTCTCAGTATACCTCTCATTTAGGAAAGTAATGATCAACTATTCTTTTGCCAATTCTTTGTGTGAGTTGGATGATAGTGACTTGATACCGCATGCATAGAGGAAGGAGGAGAGATGCTTATGGGAGATTCCTTCTTAACAATCCCAATCCATTCAAACTAATTGAATATAAGAACCTACCAAGAGAAGAAGAAGAAGAAGATCCACACCCTTTTGATGATGCATTTCCTGATCTGACTAGTTATGAAATTTCCTCTAAAGATCAAAATCAGCTTGAGAATCCCTTTGCTTCAGAACTACATCAAGCAGGCATGGGTGATGCAAATAGAAATATACCTAACCAACCAACTTTTTATTTCCCCATTTCTCATCATAATGAAGTAGACAACCTAAAAAATATCCCTGCTTCTTTCCTAAGTTCTATGGACTTATCACAGAAGATCCTGATACCTTCTTGTTCGAGTTTAACATACTCTGTAGGAGTTATGACTATACCACCAATGCCCATAGGCTTAAGCTATTTCCTACCACTCTAAAAGAAGTTGCATTAAGATGGTTCATGAGCCTAGGTAGAAATACTGTGGAGACATGGGATGACATGATGACAAAATTCCTTGAGAAATAGAAGGAATATTATAGGGGTAGTGGCATGAGAGGAGATGACATTTTCAAGATGCAACAAAAGGAATATGAGAGCCTAGAGGATTACATTGCAAGGTTTTTGTTTTTCCTACAAAAATCTCCACACCATACACTCAATGTAGAATCACAAAAGTTGCTTTTCCTAAGAGGAATTAATGATAGTTGCACTGATGCCTTAGACTTGATGGGAGGAGGAGATATCTCCCAAGAGGATATCAAGAAGATATGCCAGAACTACTCTAGGGAAGATTCAAAGAAAGGGAGAGCTTACCAATCTTCTATGGGTAATTCATCTACCAGTGGAGTTTCAAGAATGGAGATTACTCATTTTTTGGCATACTTCAAGCAAGAAATTATAAACAATCTAGCTACTCAGTTGGATACATTTCATGCCAAGAAGAAACAAGAGGAGGCAAAGGCAATGTTGGCAGAATATTGCCCCCATTGAAAACAAAAGAAGAAGGACTGCAGGTGCAAGATGATAACTAATATTGATAGCAAGCAGATTGCACATGAGTTCAAGTCAATCCAGGTTGAAGATCAAGTCTACTATGTTGCACAAAGGAGGCCATGGGCTCCAAGACAAGGTATGCCACCAGATACACTCTGTTTTTCTAGGCCATATTTCAATTATTATTCATCTGGTAACCAATAGCAACCCCCATATCCATCCAACTATGGAGGATATCCACCACAATCTTGGAGTAACCCTCCAAATACCTAGCCTAATCATCAAAACTCTCCACTACAGTGGTAGCAACCTCAAGGGAATTGGCAGTAGTTTCAAGGAAATTGGTAGCCACCCCCAAGAAATTGGCAGCAAACAAATCAATGGAGGGGAGGACAACAATGGACAAACTAGCCAGATAGTTACATGTAGCCACCTTCTCAGCCCCAACAACCTGTTATAATGCCTCCTCCTGCTAGTTCAAGTTCAAATTCACCTAAACCTACTCAACCACCAACTCAGCTCACACCTAATCCAAATAACAAACCATATCAATAGCCAATATACTCTTCTGATCCAAATCAATTCCCCAAATATGTTGTGAGTGTAAGTGACATCCACTTGTGTTTAGGAACTACTTTTCCAAATCCTTCCACACCCATTATCTCCGAGCTTCATGTGGAAGAAGAGGAGCCTCTGAATACCCCCATTCAATCCAGTGCACCTAAGAATCTTGAACCAGTTCCAGTCAAGCAGACTGCACAAACACCCCCATTTCCTCAAAGGTTGGAAATTGTGCAAGAAAAGGAAGAAAATGAGGACACAAATTTTGACATTATAGATTAGCTGAAGCATATATGTGTCTAGATACCCCTATTTTAGGCCATAAAAGATGTTCCAATCTATGTCAAGGAAATTAAGGAAGCATGCCTTAAGAATCCAGGTAGGAAGAAGAAGACCCCACTATGATTCATGTGGTGGGATAGCTAGCTGACATCATGCTTGGGAACGTGACTATTCCCAAATATAATGATCTAGGGAGTCCTGTGGTAGGAGTTGTTATAAATGGGATCCAAATAAAGAATGATCTGATTGACTTGGGAGCAGCAATAAATGTAATGACCAAGGATATCCTACAACAACTAAATTTTGCAAGCATGAGACCTACTCCTACTATCTTGTAGCTTGTTGATAGTTCAACCGTTAAACCTGATGGTGTTGTAGAGGACCTTGTGGTAACTCTGGACTCATGGGAGTTCTGAAATATTTCATGATTCTTTCTCCTAAAGCCACACTCGACGGGTACCCTATCATTCTAGGAAGACCATGGTTAGCAACAATAGATGCATATATTGGATTCAGGATAGGAGACATGACCATTTTTTATGGAAAAGAGCACCAAAAATCTTGTTTTCTACCCTCCTGCTCAACCATCCCATGATCTGGATAATTCTATATGGCCACATGTTGGTGAAGAGGCTGAGGAAGTTAATTCTATGGCACAACTTATGATGTTAGGCATAATATCTTTCATGAAACTTCAAGATGAAGATGAAGTATTGGCTAACATCATTTAGAATCATTGTGAAGTGGAGGAAGCATCATCTTCTCATTTTGTTGTTCTAGTTAAGAAACTTTTTCCTACTCTTCCTATAGACACTCTTCCTACAACCAAAATTCCTACAACAATAGGTATGTCTCATACATTGGTGATGCATGAAATCAAACTACCAAAGCATTGGTGAAGCAGCCATGATAGAGATAACTACACAAGTACAAGTGGCATAAGGAAAACATTTGCACATCAACAATAAATTGAGTGAAGAACAACAGTTTTCATTGACAACCTTATTGATGACCCACCAACATCCATTTACGTGGGACTATCATGATATGAAGGGATTGGACCCTAAGCTTTGCACTCATAGAATTTACATCAGAGATGATTACACCCCAGTGAGATAGCCACAAAGAAGAATTAACCCTACACTAAGAGAAATTGTAAAAGTGGAACTATCTAAATTGCTAGATGCAGGATTTATCTACCCCATTTCAAATAGCCAGTGGGTGTCTCCATTGGTGATTGTTCCCAATAAAGAAGGGAAATGGAAAGTTTTTGTTGATTACAAGGAACTCAATGCTGCCACCAAAAAGGACCTTTTCCCCTTACCTTTCATAGATCAAGTTTTGGACTCGCTTGCAAGAAATTAGTACTTTTCTTTTCTAGATGGATTCAACGGCTACAACCAGATTCAAATTGCACTTGAGGATTAGAGAAGACCACCTTTACCTATCCATGGGGAACCTATTCCTACTCAGTACTTCCATTTGGCTTATAGAATGCACTTGCAACTTTTTAGGGGGCATTCATTAGCATATTTTTCTACATTTCTCATGATTGCATGGAAATTTATATGGATGATTTCACCACCCATGTTGCCGATTTCAATGAAGCATTGGAAAATCTCAAGAGATTCCTACATAGATGTGAAGGCCACAATCTATCTCTAAACATTGAAAAGTGTTTCATGATGATGCAGGAAGGTGTAGTTCTTGGCCACTACATCTCTCACAAAGGAATTCAAGTAGATCTTGCAAAGATTGATGTGATCACAAATCTGCCCACAATTGCAAAACAAAAAAATGTTAGGAGTTTCTTGGGACATGCAGGTTATTATAGGTATTTCATCGAGGATTTTAGCAAAATAGAAGAACCATTGTATACTCTTCTCACCAAAGATGTTGAGTTTGAATGGATAGAAGACTTGACAAAGAATTTTCTGATTTGAAGACAACTTTGACTCATGCTCCTATACTCAAAGGACCTAATTGGTAGCTTCCTTTTTCACATCCATATAGATGCATCAGACTATGATATAGGAGTAGTCTTAGGGAAGAAAGGAGTTATTGAAAATACTATTTATTTTGTCAACAAAAACTTGTAGGGAGTTGAATTCAACTATACAATGACATAAAAAGAAATGTTGAAAAAAATCTATGCCCTAAACAAATTTAGGCACTACATAATAGGCTATCAAATCCTTGTGCACACCGATCATGCAGCCATTAGATACCTCATGAACAAACCCTTGATCACAAGTAGGCTGGAAAGATGGTTATTATTGATGTAGGAGTTTGACATAACCATTGTAGATAAACTAGGGAAGGCCAATGTTGTTGCAGATTTTCTTTCAAGGCTAACTACATTAGAAGACAATCATGTCATAGATGACTCTTTTCCTGATGAGCATCTATTTTCCATTAGTGAGAAAACACCCTAGTATGTTGACATAGCTAGCTATCTAGTCACAAGGAGAGTTCCTCCCCACTTCTCTCCAAAAGAGAGAAGGGTTCTCATTTAAAAATCATTTCCTTTTTCATGGATTGTGGGATGTTTGTTTTACACTAGACCAAACCATGTCATGAGGAGATGTGTGAGAGAAGATGAAACATATGATATTTTACATGCATGCCACAATGAACCATGTGGAGGACATTTTATAGCCAAGAGGACAACAATGAATATTTTGAACATAGGATACTATTGGCCCACAATCCACAAGGATGCAGGGAGATATATGAGAAAGTGTGAAAGATGCCAGAGGATAGGCAGGCTAACCAAATCTGATGAGATGCCACTTTACCCTCAGGTAGTAATCACTCCATTTGACAAATGGGGACTATATTTTGTAGGACCCATTGACCCTCCATCAAATGGTAAGTCTTATATCTTGGTATGCACTGATTATGTAACCAAGTGGGTAGAAGTTAAGGCCATGAAGCATGCAAGAGATAATAAGGTTGCTGAATTTCTTTATGAGGAGCTTTTCACAAGGTATGGAGTTCCAAGAGAGATAGTGATTGATCAAGGGGCTCAATTCACATCAACCCTTGTTGCAACACTAGTCAATGAGTACAACACACTAATACATTTGACTGCAAAATCTGATGAAACTATCTGACGAAATATGTAAAATTTGATGTGTAATTTTCATTTTTTTGAAAGTTTATCCCCGACGTTCGTCGAAATTTTGACGAACCTGGGGTTCGTCGAAATGTCGTCTATCATTTTTGTCGAATTTTTTACAAACATGAAAAATAGAAAAAAAATCAAATTGTGGCCGACATAAAGAAAAGTGAGTTCGCGCCTGATTTATTGCGACAGTGTTTTGCTCTACTTGAGACAGTTTGTGGAGAACTAAGGATGATTTACTTGGGAAAAATTAGAAAAAGTTCAAGAAGATATCGCCAGGTTGAGGGTAGTCATTGTCTTTTTGCAGAATTCAGTTGTGAAGCCAGATTTGTAGTTCCAAGTTTGAAAATCATATTTTAAAGCAACATCTCATCAGATTTCATTTTTAGAGGTTAAGGGTTTTGAGAATTTCATGTCCAAATTTTGTTGTGTGGTATCACCATAAGATCACAACCAAGGAACAAATTCTTGTGACTGTAATTATGTGATCCATAACTCTATTGGTCATGTGGCATAGTTGTGCTATAACAAATATAGGATGCATTCATGTGTGACCCAAGTTTAATGTGGCTATATTGTGATAGAAATGGAGGCACTCACATAATGTAGTTAATTCAGGTTGTATAATGTAGGTGTCAATCATCATTGGGTCCATTCAGGTTGTCTCAAGTTTAACAGGTTAGGATGTAATTATAGCATGATCGAAGAGTGATTACCTCTTGCTGCAATAAAGAGCCTATAAATCTGGTTGATATGCAGAGTGGTTGTGTTATATCAATTATGTAGTACATTCAAGCACAACCCATGTTTAATGGGCTATTATAGAGAGTGATCAAGATTTTCTAAACCTTATGAATGTTACTTGACATATATTTGCATAATCTCAAATTCCTTCAGAGGCTTTTGAAGTATCAATGTATCCTATATAGGGTTTAGAATGATTTCTTTTAATTAAAAAAATAAATAAATGATGTATTTCCATGTAATTAGATAATGTGGAGATCTCCTAAATCTGCCCCAGCACACTATCCTCTTTGGCACTCTATTCATTACTCCAGCTACTAGGGTTTTGCATGTGACATCTTTAATATCTTCATGACCGTGGCTTTTAAATAGATCTCAGTCTTTGCTTTAATCCTTTTCATGGTAACCCTTGAGTTCCATAATCCACCTTCAATCTCTTTTAAGAACGTTGTGTTAAGCTAGACTGCATAGTATGCATATAAAGCAAGTCCTTCATACCGCCATTGTTCCAAACCACCACTCACTGCCTTGCTTCAAATTTTTCCTCCATAAACACAATAGCATGTTTTAAAATCATGGTTGCCAGTGATTGACCATTAAGGTCACCACTTTCATCATGAAGATACAATGATATTTTTGTCTTCAAACTCAAGGCATTATGGAAGATAACATTGTGAATTGTTTGTTGTGTACGATTCGATTTTCTTGCACATTTACTGCTTTGCTAACTTCCTTTAAGACTGGGTATTGCACCCTCAGCTGCAATCTCAAACAACTCACTCACTATCAATTGAAGATTCCTTTCATGAGCATCCTTCTATAAAATCAAACTATGCCCTATAGACTGCCTACTTACTGGGGACTCATTGTTTCATGGTATTGTAGTTCTTAAGATCCTTCAACCTTATTGACACTACTTCACAGTCCACAAGGTATTATTCACTATTCTCCCATCTTTGATGAGTCTCAAAACACTGCTCAAACATGCAATCCACTACCTCCATTATACATTAATGGCTAAGAAGAAACATTGAACCTATGATTACCATTGTTACTTCATTTGGACAGTCATTCCCTGATTGCATTTTCCTTGTCTAACACTACCAAAATCATTTGAAAAACCCTTAAGGTCAGCAAGGGGGTAAGGAAACTCATTGTTAAAATCTCCACTTTGCTATGCAAGGTTTGAGCTTTATTATCTTGTCACTACTCAGCCTCTTTTTTACTATCACATCTCAAGTGGCTATCATTCTTCTTGCCGTAGATTGCATTTACAAATGTCACTAAGCTACATAGTGTGCTTGTTATTGGCTACAATCTTTAGATTGCAAGATTTTGTTATTACCTACAATGTCTCAATCTTTCTGGTATTGCAACCTCACTAATCTACTATAGTTATTGTTTATGTTTCTATGGAGGCCTAGGGTTTGTACCCTAATCATGCTCTTACCAATACTTCTGTTGTTTTTTATTAGGGATCTCTCAATGTTGAGGTCCCTAGGGATAAGCTTGTCATAAGAAGTGACACATTGCATTTTTAACTAAAAGGATAAATCTGTATTGGCATTAGCAATGATGATTCTGACTTGTTGCTCCTTAGGAATGGGTCACTTGCTCTTACTAGCTCACTACCTCCATTGTCGTAGGAAGTTTGTGATCAAGTTTAATATTATGATTTTAGGAGTCTTAACGGTTGGAAATCATAGTAAAATCAGAATTTAATAAGTTTTGGAATTAACATTTTAAAGTGTTTTTTAGGGTCATTAACTTCAGACTATCTTCTCTTTTGCAAGGGTGGTTGCATGCCAAATTTTTTTGGTGTAAAATATCAGAATTATTAGATTATGTTACCTGTCTATGAATAAAAATTATTGGAGTGTGAGTTTGATATTTTTTTGAAGATCTAAATAGTCAAGCTTGGTAAGGAAAAATCATGTCAGATAATATTAGTCTAGAAAAAAATGAAGAGACACTTGATAGATTGTGGGCTAGATTGAAAAGAAAGGGTGATGGGAAATGTTATTGTCCTTGCAATAATTGCAAGGGCTTAAAGACGAGACAACTTTTAATCACAACAATTGAGAAACATTGTAGGCAGCATGGTCACATTGAAGGGGGGCATGATTATCGTCCATTGGTAAGTTGTTCATTATATGTGTTTATATTGATTGAATTTGTAAATGTTTATATCGTTTTAACATTTTATATATATATATATATAATCACTTGATCATGATCATGGTTTATTTCTGTCAATCATTATTATAAAGGTGGGGTGCCCTAGGGAAGATGATATGGATTATCACGGCCCGGAGAATGTGGTTTTGCAAGTGGACGAACATGGAGCTATGAATATCGAAGATGAAGTTAATGATCCTATGGAAGAAGATGATCATGTGCTAGAAAACACAGTTGAAGATGATGGTATGAATACATTGATCCATGACACATTTAGTGGCAGAGCTGATCATGATGATCAAGATGAATTTGATGATGTTCATGATTTACCTGTACTTGAGAAGGCATACGAGCCCCTTTATGAAGGCTCTAAAACAACTCTTCTCTTTGTTGTATTTTTGTTGTTGAACTTGAAGGTTATGAATGGTTTATCAAACATAGCAATCTCATGGATGTTAAGGTATGTCATATATGTCTTCTTTTTTCATCTATTTTAATTGTTGTTAGTTCATCACTAGTAAATAAAGGATGCAATATGTACCATTAATATTCTTTATATGAACAAATTATTTTTTGTTGTAGATTGATTGGAAAAATTTGTTACCACCATCAAATATTTTACCTTGCTCATACCGAGATTTATGTGCCATTATGAAAGATATCGGAATGGAGTATCAAGCAATAGATGCATGTCCCAATGATCATATTATATATCATAAACAACAATAATTTGCAACAGAATGCCTAGAATGTCGTATCAGTAGATATCAAACATATCAACTAACAAAAAAGTTCCTCGCAAGGTTCATCGTTATATTCCCATTATTCCACGTATGCAATGATTATTTAGGTGTGAAAGCTTAGCGCAATATATGGATTACCATGCATGGAATAGAAGTGGAGATGACATTCTTCGAATGCCTACGGATGGTTCTGCATTTAGGGACATGGAGGAAAAATGGCCACACTTTAAAGAAGAACCTCATAATCTCAGGCTTTCATTGGGAGTGGACAGTGTCAATCCATTTGGAGAGTTGAGATCTACTCAGTGTGGCCTATTTTTGTTATCAACAATAACATTCCTCCATGGATGTCAATAAAGAGGGAGCACATAATGTTGTCAATGATTGTTCCAGGTATTTGTTTACATCAATTTTCTTTAACGTAGTAGCATCTCATTTGTCTTATTTGTTGCATAATGACTTATATTTTTTTCATTCAATAGTCATGTACATTAATTTATATATATTGCAGTAAAATGGTTATAATAATTATGTAATGTTTATGTTCATTCAACTAGGTAAGTACAAAGTTAAAGATATGAATGTATATATCGAGCCTCTTATCGATGAGTTGCTAAAGTTATGGAATGGTGTCACTATGTATGATCTCCTGACCAATAGGAAAAATACAATTTCAATTCCATGCAATGCCATGATGAATGCCATGACAAGCAAATTTCTATGGATTGTCATGGCATTCCATCACCGTGAGACTGCATTTCTTTTAGGCATTTTTTCAAACAATTCACTGCCTTGTCTATGTTATTGGTTACTATTATGCTTTGGTATATTTTTTCCAAGCATCCATAGCTTGTTCGAAAGCACCTATTTTAGGTTTTTACTTTTTAGCCATACCATGAAGGCGTTGAACTGTTTGATAAAATGCTTTGGTAGACCTGTATGAAAAATGTGGTAGCATAGAAAAGGTAGTGAACTATTTTAAAAAATGCTTCAAAAAAATGTGGTCTCATGGTGATGGAATGCCATAATGAATGCCATGACAAGAAAATTGCTATGGATTGTCATGGAATTCCATCACCATGAGACCACATTTCTTTGAGGAAACTCAAGCCTTTTCTATGCTATTGCTTACTATTATGCTTTGATAGATTTTTTCCAAGCATCCATAACTTGTTCAAAAGCACCTATTTTAGGCTTTTAGCCATAGCAGCAAGGCATCGAACTATTTGATAAAAATGCTTTGGTAGACATGTATGAAAAATGTGGTAGCATAGACAACTATCACCATTGATATTTATGCAGTTGTAGTATGTTTTGTGCAATGTAATCAATGATATGAATATAACTAACAAAAATCTATTTTCTATAATTCATGGATTGAACTCTGTATTTTATTTCTCTCAATGTCTGTATGCTATGGAAATGCCATTAAATTTTTAAAAAATAGTTTCTGATTGTTTTTCTTTAAATTTTTGTGTTTTTTTGTAAATCCGATTTTTCCCAATCTTTTCCCGATTTTTTCCCAATTTTTTCAAAAAATCCTGAACTTTTGGTTTGCCAATTTTTTCCCCAAAAGATTAATGCTACTATGTGTGATACTATCAGCAATGTAATTATATACTGATTACTCTTTCTTTTTACATAATCTAACGTATTTCAAAATTTTCATAGGTTGCCTAACACATCAAAGGAAACAAAGGCAAGACTAGAAAAGCACGGGGAACACAAACTTGGCTCTGGTGGTTATATGAAATTAGCCGCACGAATTGTAAGTATCAATAAATGAAATATTGCATCCAAATTATAATAAATTGAAAACAATTTTGGTTTTATCACACCATAGAAGCAAAATTCATGATCTTATTCAAAAATGTAGGGCTCTGAATTCAACAGAGTTCCCACAGAAGAGGACCTGAAGATTTCCTTCCAACAAGGCTATGGAGTCGTGGCTGAATGCCTAAGAGTCTTGACTGGGAAAACACAATCTTCCATTGCATCTGACATGCAGGTAAATAAACTCAATAAAGTTTATTTAAAATTGAATACTTGTGAAATTTATTCAATATTAATTTCCACCATAAAGTAATTACATGCCTATTTTTTTTAAACATTCAAGAATGATAATACTGCACATGACATTGGAATGCAACTTGGTGAGGGTAGAGCACAACGTGCAAATGAAGGTCATGGTGTGCATCCCAGTACTTTAGAGCATGTAAAGTGTGATCAACATGTTGAGCATGATTGGGCTAGAGAAGATCAGGAATATGATGTGGCCCCATCAGGTAAAGAGGACCACTCTAAAGTTTTTTTAAACATATTTAATTGCAATTGGTGTATTGATTAATGTAACCTTTTGTGTTTCAACTTTAGAGCATGTAGAGCATGATCAACGTGTTGAGCATGATAAGGAACATGATGTGGGCTCATCAGGTAAAGAGGACCACCCTCATGTTCTCTTAAACATATTTAATTTTAATTGGTGTATTAATTAATGTAACCTTTCGTGTTTCAACTCCAGATTAAGATTTAGAGGGTTTTCAACATATTGAGCATGAGTCTATAACAAAAGTTCAGGAACATGATGTGGAACCATCAGGTAAAGAGAACCACTCTAATTTTCTTTTAATTAATGAAATACTTGTAACAATAATAATAAAACATATCATTTTAACATTTCTTTCTTATTGCAGCAGACCCCCCTTGTAGCGGTGTCCACGTTATGAGTAGATGACTAGGCATACATTAAGATCACGAGCAGAGGGAAGAACAACTAAAGTGGGGACAAATATTGAATTAGAAAATGATACTCCACTTCAAGTTTATGTAGCATTAAAAAAGAAACAAAAAAAAAGTGATTGTAATCATATCATGACAACCATATTTTTGATAATATGTAAAAACTAAAAGAATGAATATACTATGTTAATGAATGAATGTTATATTTTATTAATGGATGAATGAATGATTAATGTTATATTATTGGGTATGGGGAATTGAGAGTGATGTGAGGGGGGGGAGGGGCCAAATGAGCTTCCACCGTCACGTGGTTGGCCCTGTTAAGTAGAGAATATTAAACTATTCTTGAAACAAAGAGAAGCTCAATAAGGTAATGCACTTTTAAATATAAGAAATGCATCGTTTGAAGCATCAAACCAATATTTAGTCTGTATGTATGATCAATCGTCAGTCTCCACGATGGTACATTTCCACAAATATTTTTTTAAAAAAAAATTACATTGTTTCGTCGCAATTTCGACGAAACCCACCGACAAATCACCAAAAAGGTTCGACGAAGTTGCTATAGCTGCGATGAAGGTTTCACCATAACTCCTTACCCATTTCATTGCACTTTCGACGAACTTTTGGTGTTGTTTCGACGCTAGCTACTACTTTCCCATTGCATCGCAATTTTGATGAACTTTTGGTGTTGTTTCGACGCTACTACTTGCCCATTTCATCACACTTTCGATGAAATTTTGGTGTTGTTTCGATGCTACTACTTGCCCATTTCATCGCACTTTCCATGAACGTTTGGTGTTGTTTCGATGCTACTCCTTTCCCATTTCGTCAAAATGGTGACGAACATCTAATGTTGTTTTGACGCTACTCCTTGCCCATTTCATCGAAATGGCAACAAACTTTTGGTGTAATTCGTCGGTGGATACACAAAGTTTTCATCGATATTTCGACGAAAGCCCAAGTCATTTTATGATGTCGACGACCGACGAATCTGCGCCATTATTTTGACATTTAATTCGTCGTTGGCCTTTCGACGAAAAAATAGTGATGGAAATATTTTTGTCATTTCATCGCTTGTCTGACAAAGATTTGTCGAACATCCGACGAACGTCCATCAGAAAATGGTGTCAAATTCAATAGTGACATAAGACATAGGAAGTCCACTCCTTATCACCCTCAGCCCAATGGCCAAGTTGAGGTGACCAAATGGGAGATTGAAGCCATTCTAACCAAAAAAGTGGCTATTCATAAAAAGGATTGGGAAAACAGGCTGCCAAAAGTTGTCTAGGCCTATAGGACAACCTAGAAGACAACTATTGGCTTCACTCCTTTTGAGTTGTTGTATGGGAAGACAACTATGATACCCATTGAATTTGAACATAAGACTCTTAGGACTACAGTATAGACTTGGGGATGGATATCTTTGAGGCACAAAGAGAAAGAATCATGCAATTGAATGCTTTGGATGAGATGAGGAGGGTAGCCTTGCATCACATAGAGGTAGTGCAAAACCAGAGAATATGGCATGACAAATTCATCAAGGACAATAAATTCTAGCTAGGTGACTAGGCACTACTCTATGACTCAAGGTATCAAGATAATGCAGGAAAATTGCAGACGAGGTGGCTAGGACCATATTAGGTTGTTGAAGTCTTCCCCAATGGTGTTGTTTATCTCACTACCATTGACCATGTCAGGTTCAAGTTTCTTGTCAATGGTCATCACCTCAAATTGTATAATAAGCCAACTTCCAAAGAGGATTTCTTGCAATAATTCACTCAGCATGCAACATTTGAGGTTCCTGTAGCTGAGGGAAGTGGACCTAGTTTCCCTTCTTCTGGATAACTAAGGTATGTACCTTGTCATAATAAAGACTTCCACTCCTATGGGAGTCCAATTCTTCACCCATCCACCCATCCATCTCCACCTTTCTCTCTCTTCCATCACTTCACTTCATTCCACTTCACCTCATTCCACCTCATTTTCATTAATTTCTCAACTTATTTCTTAAAATATGACTAGTACTTTCTCTACAATGTTTTTAAATGAATCTTCCATGAATCCAAGTATGTGTACATTAATTGCTATCTCTTAATTGTCTTTAGTGCATTCATTTAATTGTTGTGAATTAATATGGGCATTCACCATAGCATGTCATTATTCATTGACCCTGTCAAATCATCATGACCACCTCGCATGTGAGGACACATGCTCAAATTTAGGTTGGGGGGGAAAGATGTGAGTACCATTTGCCTACGTGCCAGTCCATGCTATTCTATGTCACCAAAGTTTAAATCGAGTCAATTTGAATTCTGAGTAAGATGATGGCTCGTATTTGTGAGGTGACACCAACCGACGTCACCATTCTCTCCATTGTAACCTTCCTTTATTACTCCTTTACTGCCATTATTGATCCTATCATAATCTTAAGTTACCAAAAGATAAAACAAAAAAGGAAAATTCAAATGACATTGGCATTGGTAATTTGGTAGTGTTGTAGGAAGGGAAAATTTGAAGAGTAATTTTTTGATTGTAGGCAATTAAACAATGAGAGGTGGGTTAATCAAGAATGAACCCATGGTTCATGACCTATTACTATAGGATGCACTTTCACAGGCCGAATTTAGAAATTGCGGGTGATTAGACTATTTCATGAAGTTGAATGGTTTTAATAAAGACATTGCATTAGAATTTTCCCAGACATTGTCTGAAAGAAAAGCCACGGTAAAAGGGTTGGTAGTATTGGCTACTGAAGAAAGAATTACAAAAGTTACAGGGTTTCCTACTGACGGTGAAAATTACCCTACTTCTAGAGATTCCAGGTCAGCTAGGGCTGAATTCATAGAACCTGGTAACCCTCCATTGAGCATGGAAAAACAAGGTGCAAAAGAACCTCTTTGCCCGAGCCATGGAAGCAAGTAGCTATTTATGTTATAAAATATATCACATGTGAAGGTCGCTAGTTGAATCTACATTCTATGCACTTAAAACTCTTGAATCACATGAGGCATGGGAGAAGGATGAATGTGTTGAACGTGCTATACCACCTTCTTTCAATCATGATAGCCGAGACTCAAAAAGGTAGGGAAAATTTTGTTTCCCACCATTGTTTGATTAAATTGTTAGTTGAGAAGTCTCTTCATGATGTATCTGAGATGACTTGGGAAGAATTCATAAATATTGACCAAATTAGACCAAAGCATTTGTGACCTAGGGTTTTAGCTCAATCTCATAGGTCTAGTAGGAGATTGAGCATGGCTAAAGCCACTCCTAGTGCTTCAACCTCTGGAGCAGGCCCTAGTGTAAACCCTCCTGCAGCATAACAAACCATAGAGATTAGTTCTTTTGAGACAGAGCACTCAGAAAAAGAAAGTTCCTCTCCAGATTTGGATGATGGTGTTCCTCTTGGCATCCTGATGAGAACTAGGGCACAAAAGAGAGAAGCAAAAATAAGAAAAGGAAAAGCTAAAAAGCAACTAACAGAAAAAGAAGTACCAAGCTCTAAGAAGTGGAAGGTTGACACTGTTCATCCTGTAGCCAAAGAAAAACATAAAAGCCCTCCCAAAAAATCAAGATCAGCTGGGCTAGCCTTTGATATGCCTTCGCGGGAAATCCCTAAGCCTATAGAAACATCACAGGGGGACATAAAAGCTCTAATGGGGCAGGTGAATGTTAAGGAATAGGACATATTTGAGAAAGCAACAAACATAACACTGGCAGATCTTGCTAATATTGCAAAAAAAGTTGAGAATCAAGGGTATGAGGAAAATTAGGAGTTCCTACAACAAGAGTTCCTACAACATGAGCAAGAATAGGAATGAGAGGCCCTGCAGTCAGAATTGGGAGAATAATTAGTACCCCTGCAACCAAAATTGACTAAACAACCTGAATCCCTATAGCTGGTACTGTATGAAGAGCAAGCATCAGTACCAAGAAATTTTTTGGTAGGAATACATAACCCCCCTGATTTTATAGTACACACAGCAATTCTAAATCTATGTAAAGAGATGCAAAGAAGGGAAGAAGAATGGAAGGAGGAGAAACACATGCTAAAGAAGGAAATTCAAAAGAAAGATGAGGAGATTAAAGATAAGGATGCAAAAATTGCTACTTTAAAGAAGAAGGTGGATGATATGAAAACCTTGGTACCATAGATTCTAGAATGCAGGACCCCTCCAAGGGTCTATGCTCTACATTTGAAGGAGAAATATCTTTCTTTTAAGCTGGAAAGGATTGTCTCAGGTTTGAACCCTTCCATTGAGACTCCTATTGAATTTTTCAATTCTTATGGGATTGCTTCCCCTGATATGAAGAATTTGTTGTGTGAATTCTATTTGGACAATTATGATGTGACTCAAGACCATGATTGGAATCCACTATTATATGTTTGGGATTCCCAATTAAGGGAATTTATGTCATGGGTACAAAATGAGATCAGTTGGGGAAAACAATACGGGGCTCATAGACAAATGGAATCCAACATCCCTTTGCCCATCAGGGCTGAATCGAGAAACCCAAGGGACATTTATAGGGATTAGCACAGAATTATTTTCAAACCTAGCTATGGTAATAGGATCATGCCTTGGATAAAAGCACTTTATAGTGAATATGAGGTGGTGGCAAAAGCAAAAGAGGAAATTGTGAAGAGATACTTGTCACAAAGATGGAGCAGCCTAACTGATGAGCTAAAACAAGTTGAGCCCCACTCTATACAAAAATATGGTGTAGCACTTAAAAGAATTGAAAGATATATATAGATTGGAAGGACAAAGGGATGATTCTAGCTTCCACTGACTTTTCAGCCTCCCCTCCTAATGTGGCCCTTGCCATATTTTAGGTCTTACCGCTATGATATTTTTGTAGAGAGACAGAGATGGAATAGATTGGACAAAAAACAAGGGTTCTATTGGGATCTTGATTCACACACAACAAACACTGATGTAGGATAGTTAGCGGTTGCAAATTTCAAGGCATTGACTAAGAAAAAGAACAACCCTTCCCCTGATGGAGGACCAACAAAAAATTAGGTTGGGGGGAATGATGAGTCTAGTTTATGGTTTAATTTTGGTAGAATTTATGATCTATTTGTTGAATTTGTCATGGACCTTGATGTTTGAATGTTGATATTTCCTCAAAACTATAGACATTGGGCCTAATTTTATCTCTACAAATATTTAATGACATTGACATATTATATGGACTATCTGTGCTAATTCTACATGTGGATTAATAAATGTTCTTTAAGATAGCTATAGATATGTGATTATTGTCCATACTGACATTGCCATGCAGATATGGTTAGAGGCCACTAAATTGAGAATATTTCGCTAGCTAGTTGCTCACCATAATAGTTAGCAAAGTGGTCATGCAAAGGTCAACGAGGGGAAGACTATCGAAGGTAGGCAATTCCTCATTCAAATAGAGTTGTAACCACCTTGTAAATGGTCTTTATTGCTGTTGAGAAAATATAGGCGTTACTGTTGTGCTAAATTTGTGTTGAGGCAAGCATGTCTGACCAGATTCCATGCATGTGTAACCACCTCTCCACTTTTCATACTTTCCCTAAAGTGGCGTCCTAATATGTTGGAGTTGACTGCCTTGCTACGTGATTAGTTAGTAGCTTCTTTTCCTATAAATAAGACTCGGATGCTCCTTGTCAGAAGGTTGCATGATCTGATGATGTACTTGCATTCTTAGTTTTCAGTAATACAGTTACACTGCTCTATTGTACTCATGTTTTCCAATGAATAAAATGAAGTTATAAGTTCGTGCATTTGAGTTTACATTAGTTTTAGAGGATACTCATCCAATGGGACCCACTTGGTGAGAATTACATCCCTTAGTTTAGTTTAGTTTAGTTTAGTTTAGTTTAGTTTAGTTATTACTTTCTATTCATTAATTAGTTAAGAATATGGCACTGATTGTTCTTGCTGCCACTAGAATTCCATTTTGTGACTGTTCCTACAGCCAAAGCAGATAGAGTAGTTTCATGTTTGTTTGCTCAAATTTTTGTTTTTGTTATGCATTTCAGCTTAGTATAGTTTTTGATTGATTTTAGTATTCAAGTTATTCCTTTCCAAGAAATTTACCTTCAACATTATGTTTTTCTTAGTTGTAGAATGAATATGGCTACTTTGGATCCTTAGTGCACATACTGTGCTAGCCCTTTTCAAGTTCACGTCCCTAGGTTGACAGGTTAAATGAACCTTCATGATGATTGAAATGGCTATTCAATTTAGATGTCCAATATTTAAATCACAGTTGTAAGGGCTTAGTTGTTAAATCATTGTAGGAGGCCAACATTTGACCCGAAAGGTCTTTCTTTGTTTTTTCTCTCCTTATGTCATTCTTCTAGTTCTATGAGTATTTTGGGAATGATGAAAGTTCCGATCTCTCCAAAACAATTGTAGAAAGAACATACTGACCCCAAATCCACAAATCCCTTATGTGTGTTTGGAGTTCCATTTTGGGGGAAACCCCTTTTCCTTTTCATTTTTCATGACGTAGCTTTATTTGGAAACATATAACTTGGCATAGGGCTTTCCAAATTACCTCTCATGTCCTCTTTATTGTTAGCACTTATCATCTTCTACTTTAAAGTAATTTAGATCACACCATGGTGTTTAGCAATTTCTTTAAAGTGGGGGCATACATTGGTGTTATTCTTTTGCATTTTTCTTTTTCATGTTTCATGGTGTAGTCTTCTTACTTCATGTGATGTATTTTTTGCTTTGTGGTGACATTGGGTGTGATTTCCCTCAAGAGTATGATCTGTCTTAACATATTATATTCCTCATAGTGGCTTGATACGACACACTACACCCCCTATGCTGCAAATATTCTATTCTTTGATGGGTCCTCTCTTGGATACATTAGGCATAATTTTCCCTATGTTAAGACCTTACATGAACTAAGCAAGACTCCTTTGAACATTTTTTACATTATTCTTGCATTTGCAATTTTAGTTATATGGCCACCTTGCATAACCCACTTTGCATGCCTATGGAGCCATCTTGTTTTTTCATGAGTGAAAGGAAGAGTTTTGGATCCTCTTCACTATGGTGGGGAGATAGAACAACAATAATCAAACACTCTCATTCAAGAACAAACCCTAGAGATCTCAACCTCAAGCATCCAAAGGAGAAAGAGATCTTGCAATAAGGTTGTTATAGGGACTGGTTGTAAACTAATGAGGGGTTCACCACCAAGCTAGGGCTTGGAAAGATAAATGTAATGCAAGATGTAATGCTTAAACCTAATATGATGCAATCTTTCAATAAATGACCTAAAAATGCATGAAAAACATAACAAGTTGTAAGATGAAATGTGTGTAGTTTTAAATATGAAGATGATTGAATGGAGGTCTAAATTGCTAAAAATAGTGACTTTAATGTTGACTAGGACTCATACACCAGGTTGGGAAAATCAGTCCTAGATTTGGGTTTTTGGATAGAAATAGGAATCTGGAAAATGGGTGTTTGAATTTGTAAACACCTAAAAATTGACCTAAACTAGGACTCATATGCTAGAACTGGTGTATCAATCCAGTTAGGGTTTTTAGGTTCTTCAAAGTTTGAATCTAGTCTTTAGGGTCTGCTCTGCACTTCCATATTGATTTTTGGATTTGAAACCTTAATTTGCAACCTGCAGAAGTCTTCCAAGTATCTCCAATGCAATGTGACAACTTTGACCACTTTAAACACATTGACAACTTTATCCAAACTTTCTCTTCATTGTTCCTTCAACCTAATCCTACAAATCACACACTAAAGAGAGGGAAAAATATTTTTTTTAGTGAAGAGGGGTTCGCCTTGGTCAAACTCTATTTTCGTAATCAATCCTTGAAATGAAATGAAATAGGAATGGAGAATGATGAATGAACAAAATATGATGTCACAACTCACCAAACCCTAGCAATAAGAGGCTATAAACATGTATGAGATGGTGCCAATGGGTGTAGATCTTGACTCTTGCTTGAATAGAATAGATCTTGAATGAAATGCTAGCTTGAATCATGAAACCCAATTGTTAGCTCCAAAACAAACATGATGCATGAAGACTTTGACATGATGCTTGATGCTTGAATATTGCTCTCAAATGCATGATAATCTGCCCTTAAATGTGATGAGGTAAATATAACCTCATCAATATAATGGAATCAATATGCAAACCTATCCCTTTCAACCCAATTTACCCTGCCAATTAATTACCTTTAGGATAAATAATTGCTCTCTTTTTATGAATAAATGTGCAAACTTTACTTCTTGAAATTAGTCAAAATAAGCTAACTTATGTTGATTTAATGGTTTAGTTCTTGAGCATTTCACAAGTCAACTTCCACCCCTAGTTACCATTCCAGTCAAAAGGGAAATGAACGTAGGTCTCAGCACCATTGAAAATAAGCAAGTGGGTGTTGGAATTTTAGGAGCATACGCTATGGGCCAAGTCTTATAGTTCTGTTATTTTCAATTTCAAAAACTTTATGGCTCGTGTCGAGCCTCTTTAATATTTCATGTCATGGGCTTTAAAGTCCATTAGTTGTTGACAATCTATTGAATACTTTATTAACTAGAAAGTAGAATTTTGTTAACCACTTTCATATAAATATGTAATTGTCAAAAATGATGAATACATAAGAATATCGTTATGCTTCCAATATGTCTTTTTGATTAAAACTACCATATGAATAAAAATATTTTTTCCTACCACTCTTTGAATTACTGAGGAATGTGAATGAAGTCCTTTGAATGAAGTAACTTGGAGATTACAAGTGCATGTGATCTGAGATAGCTGTAGAAACACCTGAGAGCTAGCCACTCGAGGGTTATAGATAGATAGATAATTATTTTACTTCTTATTTTGTACTTTCTTTTAGTAGATAAAAGTTGAAATTGGTATTCATTTTCATGTGTGTGTGTCATGCTGTCAATGTCAATCCTACAGGTTGTAGCTAAGTCTGTAGTCTTTGAATTCAGTATTTGAAGTTTCAGAGCACCTTCCTTTAGTTGTTTTAGATTGTTAAATCATTTCATGCTAAGTTGTTTGGATTGTTATCTTTTGAACTAGATAAATGTTTCCTAGTTTCTTTACAAGTTTCACTTCTTTAGAAATTTATACATTCTTTAGATGAATCATTTCCATGCTTTCTAGCTTAGTGGTGATGCTTTTCAGATTCATAGTTTTATGCTTTCTAGTTTAATTGAATCCAACTTTCTAGATAGATGATTTACTGCTTTCTAAGTTTAGAGGCTCTTTAGTTTAGAGTTTTATTTAGTTGTTTGGTATTTAGAAAACCTGAGAGAGTGATAGTTGAGATGTCTCCTATTTCATACAGCCTCTGGACACTACACAGTCGATATATTAATGTGTTTATTAACTAAAGTGTTAGGACCTGATGATAGCTTATCAGAATTCTCTTGAATGCTCTTGTAAATACTTGAATTCTTTTGTGAACTCAAACAAGTGCTATAATGATAAATATACTTGAATGCTTGGGGTGAAAATGAGTGAAAGAACCTTGTATTTATACTTAATTATGCAAAAAATCCCAAAATTACAACACTATAAACCGACATCAGATCTAGAAGGATAAAATACTGCTAAGAATTTGAATTAATTTTAATTTTGGGCCACACGGAACTCATATTCCCAAGGTTGCATATGAGTCCCATTAGGCATAATTTATGGGACCAAATTAAAAATGCTTAGAAAGGTGTAAAAGTAGGTTCATGACCCAAAACCCTAGGTGGGACTCATATGCCCAAGGTGGTGTATGAGTCCCAAACCACCAAATCTAGGCCACAGAACCTAAAAGTACTTGAATTATGATTGGATGTTTGTTTGTGTTAGGATTATCCTCAAAAAGATGCATTAAATGAAGCTTGTGGATGCAAAATAAGGCCAATTAAATCATAAAGAATCCCAATTATTAATGAAAACCCTAGAAAAGTGTGAAAGTGTGTTACAACACTTTACAACACTCTAAATAAGTTAGGATTAGGTTTAATTAGTTTACAAGGGCTCAAGACCTAATGTGAGTGTGTTAAAAACATTACAAAACTAAGTTAAGGCAACATTAAGCTCAATTTTATAAGGAGAGCCCAAACAAGTGTGAAAATCTCACCAAAGGCAGTTTTTGACACTACATTTAGTTTCCACTTTAGTGAGAGGATGAACTTGCTTCAAACTCACACTAAATTACATGAATTCATATCAAGAAGGTTCCAAATGTACCAATGTTGGTAAGACAAGATGACAATGATGAAGAGAGGTGATCAAGCCCCTAGGATCGAGATCCAATGCAAAACCAACATAGGAACAAAAGAACACACTTGAAAATGATATAAATAGCATCATTAAGGAACAAGCATACACTACCAAAGACGAAAAGTAAAAATAAAATAAAATTGGTGGATCAAGCTTTGACCATTTGTCCATCGCAATGTGGATCAAATCTAGGATGTTTGTTCAAAAAACAAATGCTCACTCTTAGGCAACCAAAATTTAGGTTGTCTGTTGGGTGAGGATCTAAAAGAGGTGAGGCACATAAACACATGGCTGGAATGCGCTCACACTCACACATGAGTGGCTATGATAAATTCATGCCTCAGTTGGGCTTCTCGACAAACCATACCAAAGTTATACCTCTTGATAACTTTGATAAGGTTCCACACAAAAAATGAACTTTGAGCTTCATGACAAGAAAAAATTCGTATGCTTGGAGCTCGTGAAAAATCAATGGACTTCGAGCTTTATGAGGTGACAAAAGCTTTGTATTCTTGGAACTCATGAACAAACAAGATGGCTCTATAGGCATGCAAACTATATTATGCAAGGTGGCCATATAACTGAAATTTTGTAAACAAAAAATGTAAAGAACATTCAAAGGAGTCTTGGTTACTTCATGCGAGGTCTTAACTTAGGGAACATTGTTACTAATGTCTCCAAGAGAGAACCAATCAAATAATATAAGATTCACAACTTATGGGATGCAATGTGTCTCATCAAGCCACTAAGAGGAATATAATATGCTAAGATAGATCACACTCTTGAGGGACTTCACACCTAATGTCAACCACAAAGTGAAAAATGCATCACATGAAATAAGAAGACTACACCATGAAACATGAAAAATAAAAATGCAAAAGAATAATGCCAATGTATGCCCCCGCTTTAAAGAAATTGTTAAACACCATACTATGAGCAATTAATTTAAAGTAGCAAATGATAAATGCAAACAATAAAGAAGACATGAGTGCTAACTTGGAAAGCCCTATGCCAAGTAATATGTTTCCAAATAAAGATAATTCATGCAAAAGAAAAGAGAAAAGGGGTTTCCCCCAAAATGAAAACAAAAAACACATAAGGGATCTATGGGTTCGGGGTCAGTATGTTCTTTCTACAATGTTTTAAAGAGAGTGTGGAACAGTCATCATTCCCCAAATACACATAGAATTGGAAGAATGACACAAAGGGAGTGAAAAAAAAGAAAAACCTTTCAAGTCAACATGGAAGAGATGAATGTCTTGATGCCTTGCATCAACCCCAAAAAGGAAAACACAAGACAAGGAAATAAAGAAAAGTAAAGGATAAAATTTTGGGTCAACATAGAAGAGACATGAATGTCTCAACACCTTGTGTCATCCCCAAAAGGAAAACACAAGACAAGGAAATAAATAAAATTAAAGGAAAAGCTTTTGGGTCAACATGGAAGAGACATGAATGTCTCAATGCCTTGTGTCATCCCCAAAAGGAAAACACAAGACAAGGAAAGAAAAGAAAATGAAAATATTTTGGGTAAACATCGAAGAGATGTGAATGTCTTGATGCCTTGTGTCATCCCAAAAACAAAAACAAAAGACAAGGAAAGAAAAGGAAATGAAAAGATTTTGGTTCAACATGGAAGAGACATGAATGTTTTGATGCCTTGCATCATCCCCAAAAGGAAAACACAAGACAAATATAAAATATAAAAGGAAAATAAAAAATATGTAAAACATAGAGAAGAGTGAAGGTACAAATAAAGGAATGTCACAAAGAGAGAAAGAACATTAAATAGAATTCCATGGGGGATCACATCACACACATGAAATCACACAAAATAAAATGAAAAAGAAATAATTCAAAAGACTAGTAAGGCACATGCGAGTCAACCTAGTGAAAGGGACAATGAAAAATGCACTACCAGGACAAGTCTATCTAATTCTTGCCCCCACAATGTGTAGGACAAGAATGAGCCAAGGTAAGTGATGGGAAAGATCATGTAATGGTGAGAATTGAAGATTCTACAATCATTACATGAAAAAGGGTGAAAGGGTCCTGCTTTGAGGGACTATTTCTATGATGTCAAATTGCTAAAGGATCCTTATTAAAGTTTGACATTCGTCAGTAAGATGTCCGAGAGTTTGATGGTATGCACAATACTTTATGTTATCTTTAGGAATTTTTCTTCTAGTAGGGGTGGTATTTTAAGCTGACCTTTGTTTATAAGGTGTTCTATATGTTGTTCAATTAATGTTTGAGTATGTAAGAATGGTAATGGTTTGAGCTTGTAAGGTATTTTTTTTACTAGATTCACTAACTTCTCGAGTTAATTGTTGAGGAGGAGAACCTGAGATGATCTTTCATCCTTATCATTGTTATGAATCATTGGTTGTCCTTTAGGGAGGAGGATCTTGACATCCTAACCCTTTATTACTTTCAATTGGTATTTGCTCTATGAGTTGATGAATTTCATGTTCACTTGTTGTATCGCATCCTTGTTTACTTAAGATTGTGAATCATTTTCCATATGTCTCTTCAAGGTTGATGGGAGTGTTTGTTACTTTGTTAATATAGAATGGTTGAGTGTTTTCTTGCTTAGAGGAACTAGGTTCACATATTGTAGGGGACTTAGGTTCAATTCTTGTCTTAGTTTCAGGATGTAAGTAACTAAACATCTCAAGTGGTGGTATTATAAGGGGTGTTGGTCGTTCCATTGATGGATAAAAGGATGCATTGGCTTCAAGGTTGTTAATACAATCATTTATGAACTTATTCATGTTGTCATAATCTTCTCCAATGATTTCAACATCACGAGGAGGACATGCATTAGGAGTTGAGTGAGCATGAGTAAGCTCAATTTCATTAGGGTCATTTCCAAAAGCACAAATTGACACATCCACTAAGGACTTCAAGGACATCCACAGTTTACCAAAGCGCATATCCATGATGAAATGTAATGAAAATCTTAGATTTTAACAAGATAACTATGCAATGATATGAAATGAAATATTCTAGATGTAATTTCAAATTTAAGAAATGCACAAGATGAACTTAATTAAACTAGATGTAATGAAATGAATGAAACAAAAAATATTTAAACTGAAACAGTTCATTTTCAACAACAAACAGAAGCACATAAATAGGGAATTTAATTCTATAAAATGTAGTATAGAATCTAAACTGAGACTAAATCACCTAGATGGGTGTATGAGTCCTAGTGAGAATTTTTAAAAAAATAGAAAATTTCAATTGATTTTTATGCTTTTTATGTTGTATGACCTGTAACCTAAGTGTAATTGCAGATTTTATATGATTTTCAATTATTTGAAATACAAAAATACAACTTATATGAACTTTAACTAATGCAAAATTAGAAACCCTAGAATTCTAATTAACTAATGCAAACCCTAATGCAATGTTAATGCAAAAAAGATCTAGGATGATGATGCACTCCAAATCAGAATTATGATGTTCTAAATGCAGGTTCACCAAAATGAAAGGAAGATTTTTGTATGTTCTCTATGACGGGGAGATAGAGGAACAAAACTCAAACACTATCATTCAAGAACAAACCTTAGAGATATCAACCTCAAGTGTGCAAAGGAGAAAGAGATCTTGCAGTAGGGCTATTCTACATACTAATTGTAAATTAATGAGGGGTTCACCACCAAGATAGGTCTTGGAAAATACATATGCAATGCAAGATGTATTGATTAAACCTAATATGATGCAATCTTTCACTAGATGACCTAAAAATGCATGAAAAACATAATAACAAGTTGTAAGATGAAATGTGTACAGCTAGAAATCTAAAGATGATTGAATGGAGGTTTGAATTGCTGAAAATAATGACTTTAATGTTGATTGGGACTCATACACCAGGTTGGGTGAATCAATCCCAAATCTAGGTTTCTATATAGAAATAGGAATTTGGCAAATGAGTGTCTGAATCTATAAAAACCTGAAAATTGACCTAAACGAGGACTCATATGCCAAAACTGGTGTATCAGTCCAGTTAGAGTTTTTGGGATATTTGAAGTTTGAATTTGGTCTTCAACGTCTACTTTGTACTTCCTAATTTATTTCTAGATTCAAAACCCTGATTTGTAGCATGTAGAAGTCCTCCAAGTATCTCCAATGCAATGTGATAACTTTGACCACTTTAAACACTTTAACAACTTTCTCCAAACTTGCTCTTGAATGTTCCTTCAACCTAAACCTGCAAATCAAACACTAAAGAGTGGGAAATTTTTTGTTTTATTAGTGAATAGGGGTTTTCCTTGGTCAAACCCCGTTTTGTTAATCAAACCTTGAAATGAAATGAAATAGGAATGGAGAATGATGAATGAAAAAATATGATGTCACAACTCACCAAACACTAGCAATAAGAGGCCACAAACATGTATGAGATGAATTCAATGGATGTATATCTTGACTCTTGCTTGAATAGGATAGATCTTGAATGAAATGCGAGCTTGAATCATGAAACCCTACATACAATTGTTCGCTCCAAAACAAACATGATGCATGAATACTTTGACATGATGCTTGATGCTTGAATAATGCTCTAAAATGCTTGATAATCTCCCCTTGAATACTATTGAATCTTGTGAGCTCAAACCTACTATAATAATGAATACTTGAATGTTTGGACTGAAAATGAGTGAAAGAACATTGTATTTATACTTAATTATGCAAAAATTCCCAAAATTACAACACTACAAGCTGACATCAGAATTAATTTTACTTTTTGGCCACATGTGACTCATACAAAAAAGGTGGTGTATGAGTCCCATTATATATAATTTATGGGACCAAATTAAAAAATTCTTAGAAAGGTGTAAAACCAGGATCGGGACCCAAAACCCTAGGTGGGACTCATATGCCCAAGGTGGCATATGAGTCCTAGACCACCAAATTTGGGCCACACAACCTAAAAATACATGAATTATTATTGGATGTTGGTTTGTGTCGGGATTATCCTTGAAAAGATGCATTAAATGAGGCTTGTGGATCCAAAATAAGGCTAATTAAAGCATAAAGAAACCCAATTATTAATGACAACCCTAGAAAAGTGTGAAAGTGTGTTATAAAAATATACAACACTCTAAATAAGGTAGGATTAGGTTTAATTAGTTTACAAGGGCCCAAGACCTAAAGTGAGTGTGTTAAACACATTACACCACTAAGTCAAGACAACATTAAGCTCAATTTTATAAGCAGGGCCCAAATAAGTGTGAAAATTTCACCTAATTTTTTTTTCAACACTACAATGAGTTCCAAGCATATGAAGCTTTTCTTACCTCATGAAGCTCGAAGTTCATTGTTATGTGGCACCTTATCAAATTTATTAGGAGATATAACTTTGGTATGGTTGGATGGGAAGCTGATATGAGGCATGACTTTACCTTAGCCACTTGTGTGTGTGTGAGTGCATACCGGCTACATGTTTGTGTCTCACCTTGTTAGATTACTCACCCAATAGATAGCCTGAAGTACCATTGCCTCAGAGTGAGCGTGTATTTTTTCAAACAAACAACCTAGATCAGATCCACATCGTGTTGGAAAAATAGTCAAAGCTTGATCCACCCCTCTTTTGTTTTGATTTTTGTTTCTCTTTATCTTTGGTAGTGTATGTTTGTGCCTTGTTATTGCTCTTTATATCATTTTAATGTGTGTTCTAGTGTATGAGTCTCGTGTGACCCAAAATCAAATTTAATTCAAATTCTTGGCAGGATTTTATTCTCCCAGATTTGATGTCAGCTTGTAGTGTTGTAATTTCAGGAAATTTGGCACAAACAAGTATAAATACATGGTTATTTCTTTCATTTAATCCCCAAGCTTTTAATTATTCATGCATTCTATAAAATTGTGATTACAAGAGTTTAAAAGAGCATTCAAGAGCATTCAAGGGCTTATTATCAAGTGTTGTGGAGAATTATTCAAGTATCAAGCATCATGTCAAAATCATCATGCATCATGTTTATTTTTGAGCTAACAATTGTGATGTAGGGTTTCATGATTCAAGCTAGAATTCAATTCAAGATCTATCACATTCAAGCAAGATTCAAGGTCTACATCCATTGGATCCATTTCATACATGATTGCAACACTTTATTGCTATGATTTGGTGAGTTGCAACATTACATTTTGTTCATTCATCATTCTCCTTTCCTATTTCATTTCATTTCAAGTTTTGATTAGCAAAACAAGGTTTGACCAAGCCAAACCCCTTTCCACTAACAAAACAACATTTTTCCCTCTCTTTAGTGTGTGATTTGTAGATCTAGGTTGAAGCCACCTTGAAGAGAAAGTTTGGAGAAAGTGGTCAAGTGTTCAAAGTTTTAAAATTTTTCACCTTGCATTGGAGATCATTGTATGACATGTACAGATTGCAAATCAGATTTTTTGATCCAAAAATCAGGTGGAAAGAATAGAGCTGACATTGAAGAGTAGAATCATACTTTGAATTTCTGGAAAACCCTATATGGAATGATACGCCACTTTCGATGTATGAGTCCTAGTATATCTCCAAGCACATATCTATGTCTATGTATATAAATGTGCATTTCTAAATGCAAGTGTAAATGCAAAGAGCATATGGTTTTGTAGTGTTATACAAACAACATATCCATAAATTAATGTAATTGAAATTCTAAAGTCTTCAACACATATAATATGAAATCAATCATTTTGGTGTTTTTTCCTGTAAACCAGGTTGGTCTTCTAATCTAGTCTTTGGGCTCTTTCATCAATCATCCTACCTTAAAACATACCAAAAATCTCAAATCAGATTTTTCGATCCGAAAATCAGGTGGAAAGAATAGAGCTGACATTGAAGAGTAGAATCATACTTTGAATTTCTGGAAAACCCTATATGGAATGATACACCACTTTCAATGTATGAGTCCTAGTATAGGTAAATTTTCAGATTTCAGGAGTTTCAGTTACATCTCTGCTAGATTTTTGTTCCTACCCAAAAACCGTAATCTGGGACTAAATCACCCAGACTAGTGTATAAGTCCTATAAGGCATTAATTTCAATGTTTTCAGCATTTCAATCCTTCATCCAATCATCTTCAGGTTTCTATGTGCACACCTTTCATGTCTTAGCTTTTTGTTTTGATTTACATGCTTTTCTAGGTCATTTAGTGAAATATTGCATTGCATTAGGTTTAAGCATTAGGTCTTGCATTTCATTATTATTTCTAAGCCCTAGCTTGGTGGTGAACCCCTCTTTATTTTATAATCAGATCCTAGGACAACCCTATTGCAAGATCTCTTTCTCCTTTGCATACTTTAGATTGAGATCTCTAGGGTTTTCCTTGAATGAATGATTGTGAAATGTGTTGGTTTATGTCCTAAACCATAAATCAACCATTTTCCATTATTTCACATGTTTATCAATTAGCCTCTATCCAACCAAGGATACACTCTCTTTTATTATAATTTTCCATTGTGGAGGTAGAAATACCAACACAAGGTTTGATTTAGCCCCTATATGGCATAACCCTTCCTCTCCTCTTGTGTATGTAGGTTGTAGATTTGAAGTGAATTGAAGGAATATTGAAGGCTATTTGTTCATTCATGCACTCTAACCCTATAAATTGTCAAGTCACTGAATTTACATTTTCTCATCAATTAATAGCAACTCATGAAGGACAAGAAGCTATAGACCAGGGACTCGAGTCTATGTTTTTAGTTCCCAAGAAATAGGAGGAAAATCTAAGGTATACTACACCCTAGACCAGCTAATTCTACACCAAATTTAAATTATCGGTTCATGTGTGTTTACCCTCTACATTTTTGGATCTGAATTTTGTCTTTATACAATCAATTTATTAGAAACCATAACAGATTGTTGTATTTTCATAGTTTTCATAATTAGATCATTGCATCCTAGAAATCAATCGATAACAAGCATTCAAATCATCACAATTATCACAACAACCCACTGAAATCTCAAAACGATTGGATTAAATCTTTGATCCACCATTTTGGCTCTCTCAAATAGGTTTGTAGCCAAGTGGGTCTTGAGGTCATCTTTAATCCAATTCAAAAAAATTGGGAAGGGGTTCTTCATCCTTTCCCAATCAATTTTTTTGGTGAACTAGACTATTTCAAACACTTTAGTACCTCTAAAATATGAAGCTATCATCTCAAAATCTGAATTAGATCTTAGGGTGTTTGTATTCATGATTTAGGCTTGCATATTCATCATAAAAGCATTGAAAACGTGAAAATTTGCATTAAATTTTGCATAGGGTTATATTAAATCATCGCAACATAGGTTTAGTTCATATTTGCATTGATTAAGTTTGAAATCAAATTTGAAAAATGTTCAAAACATTCATCTCTAAGGAATTTACATATAATAAAAAAGTAGAAAAAGTGTATTGTTATTATTGCAAAAACATGAAAGATTTCCATTTTCTAGATTTGTAAAGTTAGGATTAGTTAAATTATGCATTTTACAATATGAAATTTTCATTTCTAATTGCAATCATTTGTTGAGAATTTTGAAAATAGCTTGCATAATTGTTTTCCATAATGCAAAATCACAATTTTGTTAAATTCTAGAAATTATTTACTGTCAAACCAAAATATTCACAAAATAGGACACTTACAAATTGTATAATAGATCCAAACTTTGAATTTAGTAAAATGACCTTTCCATTCTAGGGCATACTTCACCCTAGATAAATCACTTGTTTAGGTCATATTTAGATCAAACCTATTTTATTGTGTGTGGTTCTACCTTTTGATTTTTTATTTTGTTTGATTTGCTATGTATGTTATGTGCATATTAGGATTACCTAAGTGTTTTGAAACTCATATGAGCTTCACGACCTGATGTCCTACTACTGATACCCTTGTGAGATGTCACAATAGCACAACAGGCAATTAGCGCCAACTTTTGCGCTGGATTTTAGTGTATTTTGATACATGAATTGAACAATTTGGCTAGCGCTTAACTAGGTACAAACATGCATGTCAATTTGACGTCAAATTTTGCGCCGACTATTTTGCTAGATTTAGCACCAAATTTAGTATTGACTTTAGGACTGTAAAATCATGGCGCCTCCATTAACGCCTAAAATAGCACCGAGAAGTAACATCAGAAATTGCGCCAAAATTGGCACCCAATTTGGCTTCTGATTTTGCTTCCATGTCTACTCCCATTTTTTCTTCTAGTTTTGCTTCCAAGTTTTCTTCTGGTTTTGCTTCCAATTTTTCTTTTGGTTTTACTTCCAATTTTTCTTTCAATTTTGCTTCTAGTTTTGCTTCCATATTTGCTTCCAGTTTTGCTTCCAGGTTTGCTTCTAGGTTTGCTTTCGGTTTTGTTTCCAATTTTTCTTCCAAGACTGCTTCCATTGTTGCTTCCTTTTTTGCTTCTAAAAATGCTTCTTGTTTTGCTTCCATTTATTAATTTAATATGTTTTATTTCAATTTAATTAGTTAAATATATCATGCTTCTTAAATAACTCATATGATTATAGAGTAAGTAATTTAATTATTTAACTCATATGATTAAATAATAATATAATTATTGTAACATGATCATCATCTATACTTAAAACAAGTGAGTCAAATATCTATATTTTAATTGAATTTGACAACATCCATCCTGAGCAGTAAATTAAAATCATCATACTTAATAAATATCCATCCAAAAATTATCAACCACTTTTAATATATATAAATTGAAAAGTTAATACTGATAAGATCATCATCATATATAACTAAAACAAGTGAAAGTCAAATATTCTAGTACATCAAAATCATGTCAAAATGATACATGTCTAACAGTCGACAAGTGAAAATGATACATGTACAAATGATATAAATAAAATTGATAAATTATGTAACTCAAATTGATACAAGTCAAGATGATACATGTCAATATGATACAACTCAACAATATAGTACTGTAGGCCGTGAAAATGATACCTATGATAGTAACGATGAAAAGAGTCATCATAATGATATATCAACAATGATCCATGATGTAGTCTATATGATCATGAATGTCACTAGTTACTATCACCAATTGTTTCATCATCATCATCACCATCGTGATCATCATCATTATCGTCGTCGTCATTGTCGTTGTTGTCATCATCATCATCATTGTCATCGGACTTGGTTTCTTCCGTATCTGTGTCATCATCATCCTCTGCCATGTGATCTATACCAGCAGGACCAATATTTTTTGGATCTATATCATGTTGAGGATCATCTTGATCTTCTGGAAGACCCGTGTTCTACAAAAAAAACCATTTAAAATGAAAATTTATTATTTATTTCATGCAATAATTTATTTTTATTTTATATATCTAATATTACAACATATGAGATGAAACCATAATCATATTACATCATATCAAAGTGCACATAACATAATAAAATTTGAAAAAAGTTATAGCTAATACTAGTGAGTCAGGAGAAACTTCAGGTTTCAAAAAAAAAGCCAATTAGGTTGGCAGACTTGTGGATCAGGCCAACATTTGGTGGAAGAGGAAGAAAGATGACTGGAACTCTGGAGGACCACCATAATGGGTTTCAGTATTCAACTATGAGAGTAGAACAAAGAGCTGATATCATGTATCAAAATATTGAGCATCCATTCTTCCAGCCAACAGAGAAGGAGATGATTACTTTGCTTCATTTTCATTTGCATAACCATGTCACAATGTGGGAACCAAGAAGACCAAGGATGTCCAGTTTTATGTGGAGGTAATGGATGTGGTCCAAATTTTAGGAGGGGCCCAAGAAGGTCAATGTATGATCATGATGAAATTGAGGAAGAATAGCAAGAGAGGGACATGAAAAATAAAATCAATATAGAGTTTCAAGGATTTTTCAAGCAAGTAAGAGAGCTATGGGAGCAACCTCATCTAAAATATTTTGAACTAGAGTTCGATATACCATTTAGAGAGCTTGGTTTTCATGGAGTTCCTTTCAAAGCCTCTGCATTTATTGTTCCTATGGTAAATTGTTTGGTAAAGTTGGTGGAATTACCTTTCTTAGTAATCACTATTAGTGAGATTGAGATTGTTAACCTTGAGAGAGTAGGACTTGGGAAAAAGGAATTTGATATGGCTATTTTTTTCAAAGACTTCAAGTGGGATGTACTCTACATTGATGCCATTCCTCAATCTTCACTTGATGGCATCAAGGAATGGTTGAAATCCATGGATATAAATTATTATGAAAGTAGAATGAACTTGAACTGGTCCAATTTTGAAGAGTATTATTGATAATCCAAATAAATTTATTGAAGATGGTGGTTGGGAATTTTTGAATATGGAATTTAGTGATTTTGATTCTGATAATTCAAAAGAGTTAGATCAAGAATATGAACCCTCTGATGTAGAATAGGAATCAGAATCATATTTCATGTAGCCACCATCAAGAGTGTTACAAGCCAACAAGATGGAGGGAATTCTTATATAAGGATAATTTTCAATGTTGTAGGTACCGGCTTTAATGCCAACTATAAGGGTCACTTCCAAGCAAACCCAATGACTAGCGAAACATTCCAGCCAAAGAAGGAATCTACCTAGTCCTATTAATAATAAAGGCCCAACAGGATCACCCCTGGGTACCTAGCAAAAGGGCTTTCCTATAAAGTGAAGACTATGTTGTCACATTGATAAAATAAAAGGAATGTAATGAGTGGATTTTTTTCATACCCACAAAACATAGATGTCTACTAGATGGATCATAGGTATAAGATATTGAAAGTCTGCTATGCTAATAGTCATTTACCATTTGCAAGATACTAGATTCAGTTGAGTGAGAAAAGCTTCAATCTCATCATAGAGCAGCTCACAGATCTCATGGCGCACGAAATCCACCTCATAGCCCTATCCGAGGTCTTTCTCAAGCTGAGGGTAGAGGTATTAGTTTAAAATTAGATAAACTATGACATCCAACTTGTTGGTTATGGTGTATCCCTATAGATTGAATAAAATACCACATATTTGTCATCACATTCTATAGAACATCCATTGAAGTTGTTAAGCATGACTTAATTTAAAAAGAATATTTATGAAATAAAAAAATTAACTTAATCTAAATATGTAAGTAGATTTCTGCAACATATTAAGAGCACATAAGTATACCTCCAAATAGTGAACTTTATTATCTTCAGTCCAATTACAAGAATATGAACTAAGCAATGTCAAGGGTAGCCAAATATTAAGAGTAGAGTAGTTTATGCTCCAAACAGTGAACTTTAGTATCCTCATTCCAACTACCAGAATAAAGGGTAGCCAAATATAGCACTCTGTAAGAAAAAGCACTTTCAAGGAGCAAAAAAAAATTCTAGATACAAATATTATGCACCACCATTTGCAAAAGAAAAACAACACACCATCATAATTTTGATGCTCTTCTCCACATAAACTATGTCCACACCAACAAACATTGCTCCTATAATCCAATCTGATTTCATGTTAATAATTCTGGAATCCTGCATAATGTAGAGGTGTAATGTGTTGAAATTAATTGAGGTGGCTGTAAAAATAGACATGGAAATATTTTATTTTTTTTTAACATCAAGACCTGTTCAATTTAGAATTTGAACCTCCAAGATCCAGTGCCAAGAATTCAACGGATAGAAAATAAGAATGATAGAATTTAATGAATCAACTAAAAATTTCAAACAACATGAAATTGTTTTACTTGAGACATTGGTTGAGTAGAAGCACAAAAGGAAAAAAATAAAGAAGACTTCCACCATAGGAAAATAAACTCCCATGTAATTTGAAACTGAGAATATCAAATACTTGGGAAAGGGAAGTATAAAGAGTTGTGCAAAAAGAAATCCTGCAAGAATAATATATAACACGACTCCTATATGGGAAGTTGGCTGGTTCTTAGTTAGAAATTAAAGTAGTGGTGGTGCTTCTCCTCAAAAGAAGCCTATAAAAAGAATAGTTTCTAAAATATCACTACCAAATTCAAAATAAAAAGGAACATTCAAAACCACATGAGCTCCATACATGTATAAAGAAGCTAGGTGCAAGCTTACCACTCCTTTCTCAAGCTTGGCAGCTTGCATCCCAAGATTTGCAAGTATTCTACATGGATCTATCTCCTCTTCTGGAGGTTTTGTAAGGGAAACCCAAATTGTATCAGCCATACCATCTTGCATAGAAAAATGAAAGCTATCAGCTTATGAAAATGATAAGGTACAAAAAATTCTGGCATATCTTGACATGGAAATGAGGAAGAGAATCATTAAAAGAAACCTCTAAAAGTAGTCCAATGCCAATTGCAGATTTCATTTACCCATCTTCACCTTCACAATCTTCAGTAACTCCCAAATGCAATGGATAATCCTATCCTAAGACATTCATCTCTACAACAAGAAAACGGTATGCTTGGACCATGATTACAAGGTTGGTTGCTTTCATTGAGAAGACAAAGTTGTGGAAATATAGCTTCCAACATATGCATGCAAATTCAAATGTTGATTCCACCTGTTTTAAGAATATGAATATTAATATATTGAACAAAATTTAGCATTTACTTAAGTGAAAAGACGAAAGAAAACAATCACTTGATCGATCTAGAGCATACCCAACTTGAATTAAGAGAAATAGATACATAAATACTAGATTCTCTACATACCTAGCAAAAAACCAATTGCAATTCTGATGGGATTTAACTCTTTAAACAATATAAGAAATCTTCATATCCTCAATTCCATTTTTTCTTTATGGCTTTAATGGCCGGCCCATCCCTCGACATTCATTCTTAACAAATGAAGAATTAAACCCTGTCAAAAGCATCAAACAAGCATCAATCCCTTAACACCAAGCAAAAGGAAATTAACTCATATATTTATCCTATGAAAGGACCCATCAATTGGGGTTTGAAATCAAGAAACTCCAGACCCAAATTAACAAACATATCAAAACTGAATTGAGTAAAATTAAAAAGGTTTGCTCTGTATGAGAATAGCTTATGTTGTTCTATAGAGGGCCTTGCATTCCTTCCCCTTGCTTTTTAAGAAAACTCTCCTCTCTCTTGTTCTAGGAAAATGGCCTACACCCCTTATCAACTCTTTCTTCATCATCGATCGGGGCTTCCTTGCTTTGGCTGCAACTAAAAATGGTGGAAGTGCTCATTTCTAGGGTTTGCAAATTTAAAAGAAAGTATTTAGAAAACCATATAAACCTATAGTTTTTTGAAGTGCATAAACATATCCAAAACCTCTTAATGAAACCACGATAAGTGACTTACCTCAAGGTTCTATGGAAATGGCATTCCATGGCTGAGCGCTAGTTGCAAAAGTAGATTGATAGAGCAGAATGAGGGAAAGTTTCTCTAAGTAATCAAAACACTTAGAATATTGATGTACTGATAGGTTTGAAGTAAGCTAAACTTGCACATAGGTTTGACCCTATATAGGATACATTGATACTTCAAAAGCATCTGATTTATTTTTTAAAATTAAAAGAAGTCATTCTAAACCCTATATAGGATACATTGATACTTCAAAAGCATCTGAAGGAATTTGAGATTATGCAAACATATGTCAATTAAATACTTGGATTACAAACAGTAGCACGAACATTATAACCCTTGTTGATCAAAGAAGAAATGAGATAAATAGCAATGAATCCTATGCCTCCTATCACACACATCTCCTTACCATTCTCTGTCATTCTTTATTGAAACACTTCTCCATTTTGGCAGGATATGCCTAAAAATAAGGTTTCAACAAAGGTTTTATTGTATGTTTATTAAAATGAAAACTCCATTCTGGCGGGCTATGCCTGAAAAATAAGATTTTGACAAAAAATTTAGAGTATTTTTATTAGAGTTTTAGAGTATTTTGGCAGGCTATATTCAAAGGATTTATTCAAATGGATTATTATTGATGTGATTTGTTGCATTTAGTGTTGTAAATTGTAATGATGCCACGATTACCGTACTATTGCCATCTCTTATTATACTCGTTGTGGTGTTGCAGTGTTTTTCCCTTCCCTTCTACTATTTACCACACTACCGCCTTTCTCAAGGCTTCTTACTATGGGGTTGTGGTGTATACTGCTCTACCGCATATGTTGCTCACCTTCCTAACGGTATAGCAGTGTATGCTTTTGATCATTACTTGAAGAGTGTCGATGAGACAATCTTATTTGTCTTACCAATATCTCAATGTCTCATCAACATTAGATCTTATGTTCCTTTGATGTTGGTTGTTAGTGTCGATGAGACAAGTTAATATCTCTTGCCGATATGCCACTGTCTCATCAATATTTTCCTTCGACAGTATTTCTTTATATATCGGTGTAACTCTACCATGTCAGGGAGACTCATGATTATCGTTGTGATATGGCAGTGTTTTGTCCTTCCCTTTAGCTATTTACTGCACTACTTCCTTGCTCAAGGATTCTTGTTGTGGGGTTGCAATGTATACTGCTCTACCACATATGTTGCTCACCTTCATGGTGGTCTAACGATGTATGCTTTTGATCATTATGTATGCTTTTGATCATTACTTGAAGAGTGTCGATGAGACAATCTTATTTTTCTTACCGATATCTCAATGTCTCATCGACATTACTTCATTATATCCAAGAGTTGTGTTTCACTGAGCACTTGTAGATATACCTTGTCGATGTGACATAAGTGATTCTCTCCTCGATATGCCCATATCTTGTTGAAATTTCACTGGTTTACATCATCGATGAGACATATAAATAAGTCTCTTTGACATAGGGGTGTCTAAACCAGCACTAAAACTGAAGCTAAACTCAAAGCTAAAGTTGGAGCTAAAAGTGGTGCTAAAATTGAAGCTAAACTTGGAGCCAAAGGTGGCGCTAATAGCGGCGCCACACTCAAAGCCAATATCGGTGCTAAAGGTGGCACTAATTTTGGTGCAAATTAGTGCCTAAATTAGCATCAAATTTCCTGATCGGCGCAAATAAATGCCAAAATTAGCACCATCCCAATAAATAGCACTGTAATTTTAAAAAAAATGGAAAAAATACATTAAAACAATGGGTGGAAGCAAAAAATGGAGCAAATCATAGGGATTTGTTGTAGTGTGTAGTTTCAAATTTATGGCCTCCTGTGTTATAATTACATCCATTATGGAGCCTGAGTCTTGTAACTCTTTCACACAAGGTATGGCTTCAACCCAATCTATTTTGGATTCCACTCCTCCCTACACATTACCCATGATCACCTTACAACCTAGTATTTATGTGGACCTAGAGATTGCTATTTCCCATGTTCTTGAAGATAAGCTAAAATAATTGGATAAGGATTTGGAAGGACTTCAAGATTACTTAGGTACTAAATCCTTAGTGGGAGAGATAAAGTTTATTATATACAACCTTAAGAAGTTTATAAAATGATTCTCAAGGAATAAAAGTGTTGTGTATTCTAGCTCACATTGTAGATGGTAACATCCCTATGATAGCTAGTTATTCTCAATCATTCACTAATGCTCAAAACCAAGGAGGAAAACAAGTCTCCTCCCCCATAACCATGCCTTCCATTCCCATGTTTACACCACCAATCATAGCATCAACCATACAATATACCAATGGCATAAACACAATCTTGTGGTTTCCTAATATGAATCCTTTTAGTTTTGTAACATCACCCTTAATGCAATGATGTTCATCATCTTCAACAAACATGCAACATAGTAAGCCATTGGTCATTCACTCTAGTTCACCATACTCAAAAAAACCTCAAAACATGTCTCCTAATGATCTAGTAATAAACCAACTTTTGCAAAACATGACATCACTTCAACAAAAAATCTCAACATTGAATCAAAATCAAAATGGTAAACCTCTACAATATCTTACACATAATCCTTTATCAATTTCTATCTTGAAAACACCCATACCTCAAAACATTGAGATTCCTCGATTTGAGAAATACAATGGTAAGGAATATCCTAACAACCATGTATCATCTTTTATTGCATTGTGTAGCGACTTCATATTTGAAGACAAGCTACTAGATAAACTCTTTCCTATATTATTAAAAGATATGACCTTGGAATGGTTTTTCTCATTGCCAAATAACTCCATAGATTCATTCACTCAACTTGTTATCACATTTCTCCAACATTTTCAAGAAAACATTGGTCCTCAAGTGACACCAACTTGTTTAGTCCATTGTAAAAAAGGACTTAAGGAAAAGATAACAAAATTTATAGGAGGATATCAATCACTTTCCTCACAAATCTCCTATAGTATTTTTCATGTTGATATTCAACATGTGTTTATAGGAATCTTGCAACATAACATTTGAGGAAAGATATTGTTGATTAAGTATCCATCCTTTCAACACTTGTGTATGGATCGTCGTGATTATTAGATTTTTTTACTCAGTATGAAGGTACACCTCCATCGACTCCTATTGGTCAATCTAAATTAGTGCCTATTAGCAAGTCATGGGAAACAATAAAACATACTACAGGTTATCGAAAAAGGTCCATAGTAGTAGGAAAAGGCATCAACTATAGATAGGAGTCATGTCTCTTCAAGGGAATACATGTATATATGCGATGTAATTCACAGGTGAATAGACATAAGAGATAATGAGATAGAATTGTTGAAAGATATAACACAAGAGAAAAGACTACATATTTTGTTTTCTACTTGTTATAATATAATATAAAGGATTTATAAGGATTACATATGTGTGTGATGGATGTATGAATATTTTCTTTCATATTATGATATTATATGATATGTATGCCTTCTAGATTCTTACTACACATGTTTTTTTCTCTTTCTATATCCTTTGAGGTATAAATAGAATACACAAAGAGTGTTGGGGTGCAAATCTCTAGACTATACTTTCCCCATTTCTCTTGCCAACATTGGTTCCATTGCTAGGGCCTTGGAGAGAATAGTAAATAAACTAGAAGCATAAAAGGGAAAAATGAGGAAAGTTGGAAGAAAAATCAATCTTTGTCAAACCCTAAGGGCCGCCTCTATGAGAGGAGGGTAGGCCATTAGGGGATGAAAAATGGAAAGGGGGGAGGAATCCTAGAGATCCTTGAAAATATGTGGTTATTCAAGATGTTATTTCAAAATTAAGATATATGGAAAGAAGGATAAAATTTCCTACCAAGAAAATATATGGGAATAAGAGAAAATAAGAAGAAAACAAAGATATTTGAAATCATAAAATAAGGAATGGAAATGAACGTGGAAGAAAGGAGATTGATACAAAACCAAGAAAGAGAGGAAAGGTACCATAAAAGAGAAATGGAAAGGAAAGAGAAAGAGAAAGCAAGAAAAATGGTGGAGGAAATTTTAAAGCACTAGTACACAAACAACAATATATGACTAAATAAACTACTAAAAATGACTAACTTTAGTCACGTGACTACTAGTGGTTTATTTGTAGTCATTTATAACACCACTAAATTTATGACTAAACAATTTTAGTCATTTATTTAGTCATTGATTTTAGTCATTAATTTGGCCATTGATTTAGTCATTGATTTAGTCATTTATTTAGTCATATTTTTTAGTCATTAATTTCAGTCACATGACTATTTTAGTGGTTTATTTGTAGTCATTTATAACACCACTAAATTTATGACTAAACTATTTTAGTCATTTATTTATTCATTGATTTGGTCATTGATTTGGTCATTGATTTAGTTGTTAATTTAGTCATTTATTTAGTCATGGTAGTGATTTGTTTAGTCATATATTTAGTCATTGATTGTTGGTAATTGGTCATATATTTAGTCATTACTTTAGTCATTAATTTAGTCATATATTTAGTCATATATTTAATCATTAATTTAGTCATATATTTAGTCATGTATTTAGTCATGTATTTAGTCATTAATTTAGTCATTACTTTAGTCATTACAAATAAAATCTAACTTAATTAATCCTCACAAATTTATACATATAAACTTCAAGTATCATAGATATTCAAATGTTAAAAAACACCATGAAATGAAGACTAGAGGAGCCACAACACAGTATTTATGAGTGGAGAAAAAACCACTATGAAAATTTACTTCATTAAGCCTCATTGGCAAATCAAAGTCCCATTGGTTACATTCAATGTCTCAGTGACACTGTACAACTTACAAACACTATATAAACATACTACTCTTATTTACATATACTTATACTATTTTCCCCTTCCTTAACTGCAGTCCTTTTGGAAGGGCAGCGACCTCCTATAGGGGCTTGACCCATTTAATCCCCTTGCAAATCCACAAATTTCTCACTGCTATTGGTTTTGGCTCCTCCAAACTCTTCCTCATTGGTATTCACCTTTCACTTCTCCAATTTGGAGTTGTAGCTTGAAAATAAGGTTTCAAAATTTTCACATCAAAAACTCAAAAAACTCAATATTACAAGAGAAAATCTTTCATTATTTCTCTGCATGGTGTTGTTTTATTAAGATAGCATGTTATTGAATAATTGATCTAATAGCTGATTTTTGTACGAATGCAAGTATTCTTGTATATTCCAGACTTTGTAAATTTTCCACAAGTTATAAATAAAGGGAAACCTCCCTTAATGATTTTAACAAAAAGTATAGGATGTTGCACGTACATGAAGTATGTCCATTGGGTTGAAAGCTTTTGTGACCTTCCCTCGTGACATGTTCATTGCCATGACACTCAACCCTCCCTATAATCTTATCAAATTTTTGGAACAACCTCATACCAGTTAGAAGGATAATTTGAATCATCAATGATAAATAATAATAGCAATAAATAAAGAGCTTGCCACCAAAATGATCATTAATTAGGAAGAGAAAAAAAGCTAAGACTAAAGTTTAGTACTAGAGGTTGATAAGTTCTCAACTAATATTCCATCTGGAAAACACAGCCAAAAAAATTCAGGGCGAGGTCAGTCAACTGCATCTTTCACAACATCAATTACAACAACAGTTACAAGTACTAAGAACAAAAGCCTTGTCATAGAATCAGATCAAGAATTTAAATTTATTAGTAGCTATCCTAAATCAACTGAAATAGAAAACCATTTATACAAAGACAAAATGCAAAGAAAATGAGAATGTTACCTAGAATAGCATGGTGTAACTCATTAATATTTTTGTGAAAAAAATAGTAGATACAAATTACAATGGATGGTACAACTACTGCAAGTATCTAATAACAGTTAACACCCTTCTTGAACACTCGATCTGTTTGTAACCTAAGATGATTTGCTATGCTTTGGATATCTTCTTGTTATATTCAAGCAACTGTAGAATGTGCAACCTTGGTGTTAACATAGACCCAAAAATCAACTTCTAATACCATCTATAATCTGCACTTTCAAGGTGTAAAAATGGAAGTATGTTCAAGTTGATCACTCTCTTTGAGACTAATACTAGTAATTTTTGCAATTGTTGGAACACATTGAAATTAAATAAATCAACTGAAAAAAGAATAGAAAAACAACCTAACACAGGTCTGGATCAACAACACCCTAATAACTAGTGTAATTAGGGTACCTACAACCATTTATAGGTCCAATATACTTAAAATCATTGATGTAAGTGTACTAAAATCTTTTGGTAACTCCCTCATAGGTAATGGTACATTCCAATCATCGATGTGGAATATCTTAGTTGTGTTTTGATATCATGTTAAACTATGGTCTATGGATTGCAATATTGCAGGATATGCACAAAATAGATTTGTTGAAAAGGCTTTAGAAACTTTCAAGCAAATGCAATTGGCAGGTGTAAAGCCAGATTCCACAACCTTTTCCAACATACTCCCTTCCTGTAATAAAAATCATCAAATGGTTTATTCTTAGCATCATAAAATTGAAAACAAATGATTGACTTGAAGCAAAGAAAACAATTAAATAGCACAAAGTGAATGAGACATGAAGAATTGTTACGATTAACATTTCACTTGGAAATTGGAATTGTTGCGCCGCTTTCACAATAGAGAAACATGTGATAAGGGGTTCTCCTCATAAAAGCTTCAAACTTAGCCATTCATGAAAGAATCTCAAACCATTTCCCGCAAATCACTACAAAAGATACATGGCGAATCCTTACCATAAATCATGAATTTTGTGTTTTAGTAATGGACCATTTTTTTCTCAAGGCCACACCATTTTGTTGGAGACTATAAGGAGTTGTGGATTCCTCTTGGCCAATTGAGAATATTCTCCCATTTCAATTGAGACTAACCACCATATTTTACAATATCAAATGGGCCACCACCTTTGTTCTCTCTACGAGAGGAGACCAAGGAGCATTTTTTTAGTGTCATTTCTACCATGAAATCCATAGGAGACACCAATTATTATATCATAGTTACCAAACTCAAACTTAACATAGACATTGGGCTCAACCTCAAACTCAACATGGAAACTCAACACTAACTCAAAAAATTGAAAAAATCATGATATATAGAGATTTTTTAAGGTACATATTTTCCTATGCGTTCCTCCCTAAATCAATTTTAAAAATTATAAAATCCTAATCAGTTGCAAGCTAATTTGAGTACAAAATTCCTGAAAGAGATGCCATCTCACGGAATACAATAATTGTGGGATATACAAAAAATGGATTTACTAAAAAGGCTTTAGAAAATTTCAAGAAAATGCAATTAGCAGGTGCATGGCTTAAATTTGATGCCCATAAAATTGTATTTAGAGATTTTTGCCGTAAAATACAATCAAAATTTTAAGAAGATTGTATCAAATGAAAGGAGAGATTTTGGATAGACTGTCAAAATTTATATAGAATTATAATGATATATATATTTGATTTATATATAATTTCACTTACACTAAGGTATATCATAATGTTTTAAGGGCACCTTTGAATAGATAACCATCATTAAAAAATTTGTTGACACTACGAAAGCTCGACCGTCAAATGTAATCCCTGAGCAACTGTGAAGCCAAATTCCCTGACCTATGCCAAAATGGGAGCTTTGGAGCAGGGTTTGAACATCCATCAGAGCATAATAGATGGGGGATTTCTGTTAGATATTATGGTTGGAAATGCTCTGTTAAACATGTATGCAAAATGTGGAATCATACACAAGGCACACAAACTATTTGATGGAATGCCTCAAAGATATGTCATCTCATGGAATGCAATAATTGCAGGATATGCACAAAATGGATTTGTTGAAAAGGCTTTAGAAAATTTCAAGAAAATGCAATTAGCAGGTGTGAAGCCAAATTCCACAGCTTATGCCAGCATTCTCCCTGCCTATGCCAAAATGGGAGCTTTGGAGTAGGGTTTGAACATTCATCAGAGCATAATAGATGGGGGATTTCTATCAAATATTATGGTTGGAAATGCTCTGTTAGACATGTATGCAAAATGTGGAAATGTACACAAGGCGCGTGAACTCTTTGACAGAATGCCTCAAAGAGATGTCATCTCGTGGAATGCAATAATTGTAGGATATGCACAAAATGGATTTGTTGAAAAGGCTTTAGAGACTTTCAAGAAAATGCAATTGGCAAGTGTAAAGCAAGATTCCACAACCTTTTCCAAAATAGGAGATCATCGACAAGAGTGATAAACATCGACAGGACTCAATGCATTGTCCCCCCGATGCTCCAATAGTACTTAGGTGCAAAATTCGTCAGGAAGATAATTTAATATTGGTGGGAGTTGGCTCAATGTCTCCTCGATACAACAATATGCATTAATCTCCATCGGGGACACTATGATTTGTTGATGGGAGTCATTGGTAAGTTCCTTCGATGGGGTGAAAGGATAAGTCACAATGGAAAGGTAAAAATCCATCAGCTAAAGAAACGTCAATCAGTGGAATAGAGGAGCCAGTCCCACCGATAGCCCAAAAAGAATGAAAAGAGTAAAGCAGTGGAAGCATCAAAGAGACTCTCTAATATCGGTGGGAGTAATGTTGAAGTCTCACTGATTTCCCGACAACACTTGAATCGGATAAAACTTCACATCTGACTACAATTATTGCTAGATATGCATAAAATGGATTTTTTGAAAACACTTTAGAAACTTTCAAGCAAATGCAATTGGCAGGTATAAAGCCAAATTCCACAACCTTTTCTAGCATCTTTCCTGCCTATGCCAAAATGGGGGCTTTGGAAAAGGGTATAAACATCCATCAAAGCATAAATAATAGAGGAATTTTGTCAGATGTTGTAGTTGCAACTGCCCTACTAGACATGTATGCAAAATGTGGAAGCATAGACAAGGCATGTGAACTGTTTGAAAGAATTCCTGAAAGAGATGCCATCTCATGGAATACTTTGATTGCGAGATATGCACAAAATGGATTTGCTGAAAAGGATTTAGAAACTTTAAAGAAAATGGAATTAGCAAGTGTGAAGCCAAATTCCACAACCTATGCCAGCATCCCCCCTGTTTGTGCCAAAATGGGAGCTTTGGAGCAGGGTATGAACATCCATAAGAGCATAATAGATGGGGGATTTTTGTCAGATATTATGGTTGGAAATGTTTTGTTAGAAATGTATGCAAAATGTGGAAACCTACACAAGGAACGTGAACTCTTTCATGGAATGCCTCAAAGAGATGTCATCTCATGGAATTTTAAAGAGATGAATTTGTATATGCTTGAGTGGGAGACAAAGCTAAATTGAACAGGAAGGGATACAAAGAGGTCTCCTCTTTTATCATTTATGCATTTCAACATATGAAAACACATTTCATGGTTTTCTGAATTAGATTCCTTTGGGTGATAAAAGATCATCTAGAGGGAACTTTTCCATATTATAATAGTCTTCTAGAAATACTTAAGTTTGCAATATAGTTCTAGTTTCATAATCAACACAGACACAACACATTTATATAAGAATGTTGTACAACAGTGTATAATAAGAAAATAGGACTACTAATGTGAGATGAATATGTCATAAACTTGATGCATCATCAAATGACCTAAGAAATGGTACACCTCAGATAAGTGTAGCGTACCAAATTATAGCACACCAAGTTTGCAAGGATATTTTTTTAATCAATCTACTTAGAAACAAAGAACTTGCAAGGTATTGTTGAGCAGTTGAACTTACTACTTGAAAAAACAAGAAAACTAAAACGTATTAAATAACAAACTGCTTGCAAGACATGCCTATATGTAAGAAAAACCCATAATCAAATTGTACTAAAAGTAAATAAGTCTACTTTGACTATCAAATTGAGGAAATTGTATGTCCAACTACCAATGACTTGATAAATAGAAGCACATGTGATTGCATTAATGCTAAGGTAAAATACAATAAACAAATCTACATACCATCCACTCCAAAAATTAAGCAAATCCATTAGGATCAAATTATCTTCAACTAAATCAATTTCAATAGAATACATATGAAAAAGTTCTACACGAAGAGATGAAATGTATATGGTCCAAAAAAGGCATCTTTCAAACTTGTAGGGACAAATGAGGGAAAAAAAACCTCCCAATATTCAATATGTGTTGGAGTTTCTCGATCCAAATCCAAATGCATTTTTATGTCATCATGTAGTTCTTCCATTTCCTTTATGATAAGACCCTGTTTAGGCCATAACAAGGTTAATGAATACCAATCCACTCATTAATTAAATGCTTTACATTAAATAGAACATTATAAAACCATTGTAATATGGTTCAACTCTTCAAACATGTTTTATCACCATAACCATCCAAACAAAGAGACATTAAACAAATAATGGTAAGGTGTAAAAAAAAAAATCAAAAAATCAAAAATCAAACTTCCTTAACATTTTAAATTGATATACCATTTACTCAATTTTCACCTCCCATTTAACTTTTAAACTTTGAACAATGAAAGAGATTGCACCTTGATTCCTAACTACACAGAACACCATATTTTACACACTTGCAATTCTTAATATGTTATATGTCCTTTCAGTTGTCACCCTAGGTATGATCGAAAAAGAATTAAAAAAAAAGCAGAAAAAACATAGAGATTGCCACTAAAACTGATTTCTTTATAATCTTCATTAGCATGGTGTAAATAAAAATACAAGGATGAGACTATACTGGATGGAGCATTGAAGGGTGTTATATATGCCATCTCATGGAATACGATGATTGCGAGATATGCAAAAAATGGATTTTCTGAAAAGGCTTTAGAAACTTTCGAGCAAATGCAATTAGCAGGCATGAAGCCAAATTCCACAACCTATGCCAACATCCTCCTTGCCTGTGCCAAAATGGGATCTTTGGAGTAGTGTATAAACATCCATCATAGCATAATAGATGGGGGATTTTTGTTAGATATTATGGTTGGAAATGCTCTGTTAGACATGTATACAAAATGTGGAAATGTACACAAGGCACGTGAACTCTTTCATGGAATAGCTCAAAGAGATGTCATCTCATGGAATGCAATAATTGTAGGATATGCACAAAATGGATTTTGCAAGGATGCTCTCAAAATATTTGTTGTTATAAAGTTTTGTAAATCTGATTACTTAAAACTGATATAGAAGATAGGTAAACCCACATTCCAACATGCTTACCTCTTGAAAATGGTTGCCAACATCAAAAAGATACCTACTCTAGTCTTATTTGAATTTTTCTATAAAAGATGCTTAGCATTTGGTAACTAAATGCTTTATAATTAAGTAATATAAACTCAAATAGATACTTTCTAATCAATGAAAGTTATTGATTCAGACAAGGTGGAGAAACTCACAATCAGACCAAAAATGATTAGACTTCAATAAGACATCAACCCTTGAAATCACAATCACCCAGTCTGCCCTTAAGACACCAATAGAGGCTACTAGCCTTCAAAGTGTAACAAATTGAGACATCTTTTAGAAAAGGCAGTCCAATAGCTAATCAAGCATCAAACTAGACTTTTTTTAGTTCCCAAATCATTGTCCTAAAAGATCACCAAGGGTTCCTTGACAACAACATAGAGATTCAATAGGTTGTCCTACCCAAAAGGCTACTAAATTATCCTATTTTCCAAAGGAGGTACCACAAAAACTTATGAGGAACTCAATCTAACAATGGGGCAGCACTTTTCACATTTCCAAACCCCAAATTCCACTAGTGGTTCTCTTTTGTATGGCCTTTAGGTTCTTTATTCCTCAAACCCTCATTTTTAGTCTAAAACATAGGGTTTATTAAAAATATAATGCCTAGGATTCTTCAGATCCTACCAACCAATCAAACACATTAGTCTACACCCCCTCATTCTCAAACTTTCATAAAACCACCAGTCCTAACAACCCATAGTCATATTCACCATTCTAGCCTTCATTTTCTTACCACTTTACAAAGAAATTACTCCAGGAATCAAGCCCACACACCCACCAGGAGTCCCCTCTACCCTAAATTATCATCATAACATTGGAAACCACTAAAAAATTCCCATCCCACCGAGATATAGAAGAAATAGTAGGTGGATGGGGTCTAAAACAACATTTAGACTGTCAAAACCCTATGGCAGGGTAAACAGACCTGCAACCACAAAAATGAGAAAAAATAGCACTCCACTGAGTATCAGGCCTTCAAACCACTTGGAGAATGATGTTAATACATGCCCCTACAAATAAAAAAATAATTTACAAGCAAATTCCTTTTGTACAGACTGTATCACAGTAACAAATGTAGAGAAAATAAATAAATTTGAATATTACAATGTTGAGAACAATGAACTGTTGATTGATTTCTTCAAGAGAGACTTTACATCGGTGCATCCCAGATATTTTAAAGGTTTACCAACTATCTTTAACTTCCTACACCCACTAAACTACCTTTCAAACCATTGTGACCATTGGTCTTTTCCTTTACAAGTATTTTTGCACTAATAACATCATTACAATTTAGGAAGCAACCTTACATAATTTGACATCCCCTTATATGTTACCCCTCCAAAAGACTCACATACACAACATAATGGTCTTTATGACCTTATTTAACATACTAAGACCTCACTCACCAAAATCCTCTAAGACTCATGATTACATATGTTCTTTACATTATAGAGCAATTTGACATATTTCACCATTGTTTCCCAAGATGAATCTTCCGAACACCTACTAGGACTAAGTTAAGCCTAAATACATTAAAGAGTGGTCTTAATGACCTTATTTAGCATAGTAAATTCAAAATGTAACAAATTCCTAAAGCCTAGTTAAAATCATCATCCATTTTAATGGCACCCCTGCACCAGTTATTGAAGTGAAGCTTATACCAAAAACAAAATGATCTTTATATTGCCTCATATATTCAAACTGTATAATGAGAGTGTAACTAACTCTACAGTGAGGATGATAAGTAAAATATACCTGACAACAACCATAAAACCACCAAGAAACAAAGTTGGTCTCTACAAGAACATAACATGTTTACATAAGCATCAAATGAATTCTAATTTTTGACACATTTTTGAAGTCCAATAATAAAAATATTAGGAATACACATGTTATCAAGTTAAAAGCAATTTCATAAGAATTTTCCAGTATAATTTAAAACCATAAACCATTAGAGAGCATATGACCTTAACTTGGAAATTCAAATGTGTGCATCTATTGGCAACATCAAAAGATACCATTAAACTAATCTTTATTGTAGAAGATTTGATGTTCTCTTTTGAAAAATAAATTTTTTGTAACAATCTTCTCTTTTTTTTTTGCAACAAACTGGTTCCAAAGAAGACATGTTATAAGAATATTTATTTTCTTTGAACTTTTAGAGGAGCTAAAGAAGGGGGGAAAACTACCAAATGCATCAAATCAACTCTATAAGGGAAACTCCCAGTGTGATTTGAATTTGTGAGATTCGACCCCCAGATGAGACATTGATCAGAGAAACATTGGATAGTCTGGATGCATTTGAAGGGAGCTTGGAGTGGCTAAAAATGGTTTTTGGTTTAAATGTTGAATTTCCATGGTAATGTGTGTGTGAGATTGTTTTGAAGCACTCAAAGAGTCTATGGGATGAGCTTTTTGAAACCCTATTTATTATTAGGATGAAAAAAATAATAGCTAATGGATTTGCAGATCTGTGTGAGAGAGTTAAGGTAGGTAAATTCCTTGAAGCCATAGTTACATCTCTGGAAAGTTACAAAGATGTTGAAACCCATTTGCACAAATTAACTACTAGTGAGGGTTGGCTTGTCAAGAGAGGGGACCTAAAAAGTCTCAATTTACCTTGGTTGAGTTTTAGATTTATGATGACAAATGATCAAGACTGGTTTGGTCGCCTTAACGCTTATTTTGGAATTGAGGTTAGTCAAATAAAAGATACCATAGATGAGGGGTCCAAGAATATTTTGGAAGACCTCCTAAGTTTTCTTCATGCACATAAATCTCCTTCAAGGATAAATGATTTACCACCTTATTTGCAAGAGCAGTGCTTCCATTTTATCTCAACATTGATTTTTGAGATTGAAGAACATCTTGCACATCTTTTAGAAGCTCTCTATCAAGAAATAAAAAATGAGGAGATGCCAGAAAAAATGAACAAGGAGACACTAGAACTGATAGTTATAGTGGAAAGCGAACTTTTCTTAAGAAGGCTTTTAGTTGCTCTCAGTTTTCATTCAACTTCCCTTCCACTAGTTCTTGGCTCATCTCAACTCTAGTTTGTCAAGAACAAAGCTTCAGTTGCAGGGAAAGGATCTTCGACTTTCAGAAATTCCAGTACTAATTTTGATTACCCTCTTCTAGACATTTTTGGAAGACAAATACTAATGAGAGGGATCGGTTTGAAGCCTAAATCATAGGATAAAAATAATAGCACCAAATTGAATAAACTAAGAACTATGCACAATCTTTGTATCAAAGCTAAGAGGTATCACTTCCAATGTATGACAAGGTAGTGTCATGGGCTCTTCCAATGTATGACAAGGTATAGAACTTGATGGTTTTTGCTTCCAACCTTAGTTGTAAGCTTTAATTTTCATCAACTCTGGACTCTTTGAGGGATCCTCCCCTCACACAACTATTTTTACTTGTACTTTTTTTAGGATTAACATTTTGGGCTTACCCCACTCATTTACTATACACAAGACATTGTAAGCTAAATACGATAGTTACATTCAAAGAAACAATGCCAACTTAACACCTATTATAATATTAGTTCTCAGTGTTCCTAGTGTTCCACCATTCCATCACAATGGGCCCATTATACTCCTCATGCAATCTCAAGTTAGGATCCTTACTATGAATTGTTTGTTTTATTTGTCTAAGCATGTTGTTAAATGTTTCAAAAATCTCTTAAAGACTAGGGGATTCAATATATCTAATGACCTACATAACAAGTGAGATAAAGAAACAAACATATCTAAAACAATATCAATAAAAGATAAGATTCAAATGGCAGAGATAATACTATTACAAAAAATGAAAATAATTTACAAGTTACAAACATTAATAAATTGATAATTTAATAATAAAATCAGAAATTCTTTGAATTAATGAAGCACAAAATGATTGATTGCGTGAATGAAATGATTGATTGTAGAATGTGCACAAAATGGATTTTGATGGGAACCTATCAAAATATTTGAATTAATGAAGCACTCTGGAACACATCCTAACATTCTATTTTCAATGGAATCAGGGAGGTTATTTAAACTTTTACACCCTTCTATGTTCAAGTGTTGTAGCTATGATAGGTTGCCAATGAATCAAGGAGGCTATTTAAATCTATACACCCTACCATGTTCAAGTGTTGCAGCTGTGATAGGTTTCCAATGGAATCAAGGAGCTTATTTAAACATCCACACCCTTCTATGTTCAAGTGTTGCAGTTGTGACAGGTTGCCAAACGAATCAAGGAGCTTATTTAAACATCCACACCCTTCTATGTTCAATTGTTGCAGCTATGACATGTTGCTAATGGAATCAAGGAGGTTATTTAATCAAGGAGCTTATTTAAATTTCCACACCCTTCTATGTTCAAATTTTGTGTTACAGTTGTGACAGGTTGCTAATGAAATCAATGAGGTTATTTAAACTGACAATATTTGATTTTTAAGTGTTGCGGTTGTGATAGATTGTCAACATAATCAAGGAAGTTATTTAAACCTTTAAAATTTCCTATTATATTCAAGTGTTGTAGCTGTGAGAGGTTGACAATGGAATTGGGGAGGTTATTTAAACTTCTGCAACTTTCTATTTTTAAGTGTTGCAGATGTGACAAGTTGTCAATGGAATCAAGAAGGTTATATAAACCTCTACAGTCTTCTATGTTGAAGTGCTACAGTTGTGATAGTTTTCCAATAGAATCAAGGGGGTTATTTAAACTTTTAGACATTTCTATGTTCAAGTGCTACAGTTATGACATGTTTCCAATGGAATGAGGGGGGTTATTTAAATATATACACCCTACCATGTTCAAGTGTTGCAGTTGTGACAGGTTGCCAGTGGAATCAAGAAGGTTATTTAAATTTCCACACCCTTCTATGTTCAAGGTTGCAACTGTGACAGGTTGCCAATGGAAACAAGGAGGTTATTTAAACCATGACAATATTTTAGTTTCAAATGTTGCAGCTGCAATAGATTTTCAATATAATCAAGGAGGTTATTTAAACCTTTGAAACTTCTTATTATGTTCAAGTGCTACATTTGTGATAGGCTGACAATGGAATCAGGGAGGTTATTTAAACCTATACAACTTACTATTTTCAAGTACTGCAGACATGACAGGTTGCTAGTGGAATAAGGAAGGTTACAATCTTCTATGATTGAGTATTGCAGCTGCAACAGGTTGCCAATAGAATCAAGGAGGTTATTTAAAATTCTACACCCTTCTATGCTCAAGTGCTACAGCTATGATAGCTTGCCAATGGAATCATGGAGCTTATTTAAACCTCCACACTTTATTATATTCAAGTGTTGCAGCTATGACAGGTTGTCAATGGAATCAATAACCCTACTCTTACAAAGCAATGAGTTTCTTGCTAATCCTGTAATGAAATTTCTTGTTCTTTGAGTTTTAGATACAAGAGCAACTGATATTTGGTAATTACATAACTCTCTTAATAATGATGTAGGATAATTGATTATGTAAAACAATTCTTGAAACATTTTCAAAAGAAAAAGACTTACGATGTGGCATCTATATTTGGTATAACTTTAGAAGCCTTTCTCTTATCATATTTGTCTCTTATTACAAGGAAACAAAGTAGACAAAAAAATTAGGATATACTTAAAACTGTCAAAAAATCACTTCAATGACATAAATTAATAGAAAATATAATACAAAAATTATCTAAATATGATGCAAAGCATAAAGGAAGAAATCAATTATCTCATTCTTATTTGATAAAACTCAAAGCATATTCTTTTCTATCCTTGTAATTAAAGCACATTTTCCTTCACAAGGCTCAAACACTAAAAATTGTAAATCAGAGTTCCAATACCTTAACCAACTCACAAACCACCTTAATCAGCCTTATCTCATCCAAAAACAACAAACACAAAATCTACCTTTTAATTCTTATCAATTTATTATGACTATCCTCACTTATGCATTCATGGCACCATAAGTCATAAAGCTACAAAATTTAGTGTTCAAACCAAAAAAAATCATCCCATGACATGAGAGACCTCCATTAAAGTTTACATTACCAATATCAAACACTTCTCAAGACCGCAAATACTAACCACTCAAATTATACTTTCTTCATAAACTGATTGCAAGCTTGTAGGTTTGCCAACTTTATCAGTCGGAACTTTGTCCCAAACTATACATCAAAACCCCAAAAAAATAATACATTTGAATATATTTTATGCTTACCAAAAACATATCCAACATTGGGTATTAATTCATTCACAACTTATACTTCAAGTCTTGTTGTTTCAGTCGGTAATTATGCCTAATTAGGCCATGATAAAAATAGGGTTTATTGTATTTGTTGTCTCCAACCCTAAAATTTCATGACCAATGCTTTGAACAAGTCAATATTGATCTGTTAAAGCTTAATTAATCAACAAATGTCATTTTCCAAAGGTCTTTTATTGAACCCTAGGTTGTGTTTGCCTTCATTGCCTTGTTTCAGACTATATACTTAGAAATTACATTCAAGAATTCAATCTATAATGCCTCAAATCTTATAACCTTGAACCAAAAACATTTGAATATGAGATTTTATATATAGGATAATAGTGACACCAAAAACTAGATGATTTGGCCAATAGAATAAAGAGAAAAAAATTTGACTTAATTCACTGTTAACCCTAGTAAGGGTTTTAGACTGTTAAGAGAGAAATATTGATATCTAACTGAAAAGATCACCAAAATTCATGAAACCAAGTCCACTGGGAAGGTGATTGAACCTCTTAACATTTCCAAACACTTAGGCACACGTAAGTGGCCATACAAATCCGTACACCTGTAGAAAATAGTGATTTTCTAAAGAAATATGTAGAAAAAAAAAAGCTTTTATTCATTCCAACTCAGGTATACAATCACCCATCCGTACAAATGCATAGAGAAACCTTTTTTAAAAGCATTCCAAACTATTTCTTTAGTTTCTAACTGATTTCTAACTATCAAATGACTTTTCATCCTCCTCAGTTTACATTAATTTTGCAATTTTACAACTTTTATGACAACCTTTTTGCACTTTTTGCACTCTTTGGACCTAATAAACACCAAGTGACCTCATAATGACCTAAATATGCACAAAATAACTTCTTTAACCTTATTACAAGGTCAAGACACCAAACTTGATCATTCTTTCAAGAATTTACATGATGAAAACATGGTTTGCAATGGTGCTCCTGCACCAAAATATTATATTGACCAGAATAAAGTAATTATCAATGTGCCCTTTAAATATAAATTTACCTTCTCGACACTCAAGTACATATTTTTCAAGTTGGTATTTCTGGAGTAGCACTAATATATCAGTAATGTGGACACAAAAGCTTAAAAATGCTAAAATTAAGTAAATATAAAATGAGACCATATTAAAAAGTAAAGATCTGCACCTATAAATGGATTTTTACATGATAGATAGTGAGATCTTGAACACCCATAACCCTAAGTACACTCATAGGTGTGGCTCCTATGAAACATCAATAGCTTAGTATTAGAATACAGCACAAAGAAGTTGGCAAGTTGGAATATGCAGTTCAGAAGTCAAATGAATACATTATACAATGTACTCTATAAAAAAATAGATAGTAACCATTAAACACCTACCATTATCTTGACCATTAAGTGCATAGTGTGAAACCTTGAGAAACTACAAGCCAAAAAGAAAATGAGAGAAAAAGAGACCACACACAAACCGAGACCACAATTTTCAGAAACCATGTGAAAAATAGGAGGAAGATACTAAACAAATTTGACCAATGGATCTCAATTGACATGATCTTGTTTGGTAGATATAATCTCAAGTTTTTAGAAGCATCATTTGATGTTTTTTATGCCAGTATGCAAACTATGCTTGAAAACTTGAGAAAATACAAACCAAAAAGAAAAAGAGACAAAAAGAGACTATACACAAACTAAGACTATAACTTTTAGTAACCTTGAGAATTAGAAGGAAGATAATAAACAAAGTTTACCAATGGATCTCAATTGATATGATCTAGTCTACTAGATATAATCTTTATAAGCACCATTTGATGTTTCTTATGCTAGCACTTAAATTATGCACATCTCAATAAATATATGTGACACATAGTCTCACATGAATAGTTACCCTATTTTTCTATGTATGGATATCTTTGTACAACTTTAAACTTCCTTTGTTTATTGTAAATTGTATATATTTTTATTAGATTCAACCCAAAATTCAAGTCCACAGATATTAATAAAAAAAGGTGTTCTAAAAGAATTTCCAAAAGCAATTAAAGAGTTGATTGAAGAGGGGGAAAATCCTAGGAGGTAGACAATTCTCCCTAGAACCTCTCCTCACATTCAAGCCTAAGGAATTGTTGGTAGTAAAATTGGTAAACGTGAGCTTGGCTCTAAAACTTGTGCTATGAGTAAGGAATGCTCGAGAGCCCATAAGTAGAGAGGTAATGAACTCCAACATATAAGTATGCAAGGTGAATTCAATAATAAAATCATTGAGTTATTCATTTGAAGAAGAATTAGGGGACAAGAAATATATAAGTTATACCATTTTCTTCAATGAGGACAATGCTTTCCAATTAGATGCTTCTTTTAATAAGGAATATATACTAGACGATTATTTTAAGGAGAATGTTAAGTCTAAGAAAAATGTGCAATATAGCCAGAGTTGGAGCCTCTACAAAGTGGAGCTATATATCAAAAGCTAACCTCCATGCCAATATAAGGATTTGGCATATAACTACAAGTCACTCAACCATTAACTAACCAAACTAGACCCTTATATAATGAAATTGGCCAAAGTACCAAGGTCATTTAGAAAAAAATGTCTCTTAACAGATTGTAACCTAACTTGCCTATTCGAGTTTGAGTACAAGTTTGGGATTCAAGTTTGCTACAAGATGGAGTTTTTTTTCCCAAGTTTGACTTATCAATTAAATTTAGTGCCCAAGTTAGAATAAGGGAGAAAAAAAGTCAAAAGCCAAAAATTCAATGCATAGGTGCATGCCTCTTATTGGGAACTAAGTAATTTTTAAAAGGAAAGCATGTCTAGTGTAATTGATCTTGAAGATACCTTTCACCCATTAATTTTTTGTTAAAATAGGCAAGCCCATAAAATATTAAAATACCCTTCCTCTATTACTAACCTGGAGTAGGGATTTGAAGCTTTGATGAGTCTTTAAAGATAATATTCTCGAGAGGAATTAATGATGATTGCATGGATTCACTTAGCCTCATTGGGGAAGGAGATATCTCTCAAACACCATTTGAGGAGATCTGTAAGGCATGCAAGAACTATTCAAGGTCTTTCACTAAGAAAGGGGAGGTGGGATTTCTTCCATCAACAAACCATCCAATGAAATCTCTAGAGTTGAATTGTTTAATCTTCTATCAAATATAAAGGATATTATTAGCCATTTGGATACATAACCAGACACCCTCCATATCAAAAAGAAGCAAGAAGAGACAAAATTAACTCTTATATTATAGTGCCCACATTATAGACAAAGAAGGACTATCTACAAATTCAAGAAGGTGGAAAGTATCTCTAAAGATAAGCAAGGGACATCTGACTTTTATGCATTGTAAGGTGAAGATAGACAAATATTCTACATATCTCAAAGGAAACCATGGCATCCAAGACAAGGTATACCCCAAGATCCTTTGAATTACATGCCATTTCCTAGTAACAATGCAAATTTTCCTAATTGGAATCCTCAATCTTGGGCCAATATGCAAAAATAGTAATGCCCAATGTCTCAAATCAATTGGAGTCAACTACAACAAAACATGTGGCCATCAAAAAGTTCTCAAGGATCTAATTATAACTCTCTTGATGGCCACAAAACCAACTCAGTGGCAAAGAGGTCAGCAATGGAAAATCCAAAACATGAATTATCAATAGCCACAATAGCAAGCCATTATGCCAAACCCAACAAATCCAGCCTCACAACCACCTGCACCATCAATTTTGTGGTTTCTATGTACTTATCTTACACCCTGAGGGTTTTTCACCTAAAAGGAGAGAGATAGAACCCTAAAATTGAGGTGGTTCACTCAAATAAAGGTATATAAGATGAAATTATGACTAAATGCAATGATCTAAATGCAACTAAGCTATGAAATTGATTGATTATGAATGCAAAACTAATGAAATGTGCAATGTTTGAAAACATAATGAGGTATGCAAAAATGAACTAAAACATGAAAAAATACAAACAAAATTGAAAGAGGTTGAATAGAGTGCACCTAGGGAATTGGATGTTGAATATGGAAGGTTCTAAAAACTAGCACAAATCACTATAAATCACTAGTGGGACTCATTCACCACTGATGGTGAATCAGTCCTACTATTGACAAAAATACTTGAAATTTATTTCCGACTATCGGGAGCTGGATTCTAACAAAATTAACTTTTTCAGCCCTCAGGTGGGACTCATTCGCCACCTATGGAAAATTAGTCTCCTCCAAAAATATGAAAATCCAAAGGTCAATCCTATAGGTCCAAATTTGCACTTGTCTTCTTGTCAGGTTCATAGAGTCAAATTTACAAAAAATAGGTTGTAGGTTGTCTCCAAGCTTGAATTAGGATTTAGTTTACTTGAAATAATTTGTTGACTTGTTGACCACCTTTCAACACCTAATTTCTTGACAAATATAATACAAAAGTCTACAAAAATAGATGCAAAAGGGGAAAAATGGTTAAGGGTTAGAGTATAGGGACTTTCCTTAGTCAAATCCCACTTTGGTAGTCAAACCCTTAATAAAGAAATAAAATGAAATGAGAAAGGAATGTTGAATAAACAACATGAAAATGTCCTAAACTCACCAAAAAACTTATTGAAGAAGTATGAAGATATGTCAATGGCTGCTCCAAGATGCTTGATGTTTGCTTGATTAAATGATGCTTAAATGTAATTGAATGCTTGAATGAACTAGTGAATGAGTGAACTTGATGAATGGGGGTTAAAATGAGAAGAAAAACACTTATTTATACAAACTTATGCCCTAATTACCCAATAATACCTCATCATAGGCCAACATAAGGTATTTTTGAATAAAAACCCAAAAGGACTTTTGAATTAATTTGAATTTGGAGCCAAGGGGAACTCATTCACCACCCATGGAAAATGGGTCCCACCTTAGGCTTGTAAGTGGGTGTCTGGAATTAACTTGCATTTAATGTTGTTTGTTAGGTTTACATTTAAAAATACACTTAATTAAGTCTTATGAGTGCATAAAGGGGTCAAATAAAGCATAATAAAGGTGTAAATAGTGATAACAAGCCTAGAAAAGCATGAAATATTATTACAAGGCTTTAAAACACTTTAAAATAGGACTTGATAAGTGATAAAAAGGTGAATTTTAATAAGAAGAGTCTAGAAAAGTGTAGAAATGTGTTACAACACTTCACAACACCTTCACAAGATATCATAATTTGAATATTTAGGATCTAAAGCGAATGCATGAGTTACATTGCAACATTAAATCAAAGCAAGATAAGTCAAACACGACAAGAGAAAGACTTAAATAACCATGAAAATTTCAATGATCCATTTTTCTATGGTACATTTAGCCCCCACTTTAGTGAGAGGATGAACTTGCTTGAAACTCACACTAAAGTAGCCATGCATATCAAGAAGGATCCAAGTGCACTTATGTTAGCAAGATGGAATGAAAATGATCAAGAGGGATGATCAATCTCCCAGGATGAAGATCTCATGGAAAAATAAACATAAGAACAAAGGAACACATGTGAAATAGAAAGAAAGAAGGGAGAGGAAAAAGGAAAATTTTGGATCAAGCTTCGATCATTTGTTTAGCTAGTTGTGAATCAAATCTAGGTTGTTTGTTTGAAAAAGAGAATGCATAATCACTCTAGGGCGATGAAAATCATGGTGGTATTCCAAGTGAGAATACCCAAAAGGTGAGAAACATATGCTATATGGTATGCACTCACAAACAAATAGGTGGCTATGGGGAAAGTCATGCCGTGGAATGGGCTTCCCGCTCAACCATACTAAAGTTATACCTCCTGAAAACTTTAATAAGGTGCCACAAAGGAAAATGTCAATTTGTGCTTCATGAGACAAGCAAAGCTCCATATGCTTAGAACTCATGAACAAGTGCAAAGGTACCATAGGCATGAAAGTTGCATTATGCAGGGTGGAAAAGATGTAAAATGCAAAAGATGTTCAAAGGGGTCTTGTTAAGTTCATGCAAGGTCTATCACTTAGGGAACATTGTTTCTAATGTCTCTAAGAGAAAACTAATCAAAGAATAGAATATTCATGACTTAGGGGATGCAATGTGTTGCATCAAGCCACTAAGAGGAATGCAATATGTTAAGATAGATCACACTTATGAAGGAAATCATACCCGATGTCATCCACAAAGTGAAAAACACATCGTATGAAGTAACAAGGCTGCACTAGGAACCAAGAATGTGAATGAAATGATGCTAATGTATTCCCCCCACTTTAAAGGAATTGCTACACACCATTCTATGAGCAATTACTTTAAAGGAGCGAAGGAAAAAAAATGCAAGAAGAAAACAAGAGATGAGAGCCAACTTGGAAAGCTCCTATGCCAAGTCATTTGTTTCCAAGTAAGGTTGCTTCATGTAAACGAAAAAGAGAACAAAATAAAGGTGGGTTTCCCCACAGAAAGGAACACACCAAACACATAAGGGATCTATAGATTTTGGGGCCAGTATGTTCATTGCTACAATGTTTTTATTAAAGAGCTTGAAACTATCATCATTCCCCAAAACACATAGAACTAGAAGAATGACACAAAGAGAGTGAAAAAAAAAGAAAAATAGAGTTCGTTTTGGGTCAATATGGAAGAGACATTGTGCTCTCAACACTTTGCATCGTCCCCAAAAGGAAAACACAAGAAAAAAGAGAATGAAAAGGAAAAAGAAAAGAAAAAGCTTTTGGGTCAACATGAAGGAGACATTTTGGTCTCAATGCCTTACATCTTCCCAAAAAGGAAAAACACAACAAAATATAAAAAGGAAAAGAAAAGGACCTTTTGTCAACATGGAAGAGACATAGGATGCCCCAATGCTTTGCATCATCCCCAAAAGGAAAATGAAAAAAAAAAAGCTAAAAAGAAAAAATAGAGTATGACATATAGAAGAATAGAGGTACAGATAGAAGAAGTGTACAAAGAGAGAGAGAATATCAAACCCACATTGTGAGGGAACACGATACACACATGCAATAAAACCAAAGAAAAAGAAAAAGGAAAATGTAAAAAGGCTAGCAAGGAGAATGCAAGTCAACCATTCAACAAGTCATCCACCTCCCAATCATGTTCAACATATTGTGAGGGAAGTTGACTATCTAAAAGGAGAATTGCAAGTGCTGAATGAGGGGAAGTACCAGGTTCTTCACTTGGTGTAGAAGATTTATCATTTAAGCTCATGGTAGATGAAAATAAAGAATTTATATTGTTATGCACTTCTTCATCTATTTTAGTGATCTCCTCCTCATCATCATCATCTAGGTTAATCATGATGGGAGGACAGAGAGTAATTTCTAATGAAGGATGTATCGGGAGTTGTGGTTGTTGTATCTGGTCATTTTGTTGTGATTGTTGTATTGTACTATCTTGTGGTAGGTCAAGAGGATTAGGGTGATCAGTTATTGCTTCTATCAAAGTTGGAGGTTGATTTTCTTTGTTGTTTTTGGTTTGTATTTGACGAGCAAGGAGACAACGGCGACACCTACTCTCCCAAGCACCGTAATTTCTTTTAATTTTATTTTGAAGTTGTTGAGGTGTAAGAGTGGGTTGATCCACCATAGGCTCCTTTTCATCCTGAGGAGGAGGAATGGAACTGAAGGAGATGGGTCAGTCACTTTCTCTTTGGATTTATAAACTTATTTAATGAGAGGAGGCATGGCAAGATTGGTTTCATTATCTCTTGGGCATTTAAATGATGAAGGGGAAGTGTCTATGGTTGGTTGCTCATGAGGTTGTATTGTTGTTCATGTTCATACTCATGCTAAAGCATGGTCTCATCATGGATAGAAGTAGCAGAAGTGGACGGGGACATGTTACAAAGAAATAATTTGGCTATTTATTTGGCTTTGAACTTTTGATAAGTAATGAAAAAGAAATCTTTTCGAGGGGTGATGGGTTCCATCAGTTCAGGCCAAAAGGCTTATAAGGAAAAATTACCTTTAGAGGACAATGGATTAAAGCCACTATGGTGTATGGTAAATATCTCATTACCATGCAGAAACTTCAAACATTTGTGAACCACTGAAGGAACAACTCTCATCAAGTGAAGCCAAGGATGACCTAGTCATAGAAGAAACTGATCCGATTGTGGAATAATAGAAAATGTTACATCCAAATTTTTGGGTCCTATCTGTAATGGGAGTATGATTGATCCAATTGTAGGGCACACAAAACTAGTATGTGTTTTAATCCATGCGATTGGTTTTTTATAATCATCTTGATAGAGATCATGTAATACTAATAATTCTTTTGTGATCACATTCTCCCCATAGGTGGGATCTATTAATATCCCATTGGTGGGCTTATCATATATTTTGTCGGCTATGTAAAGAGGACCTTCGGGAAGCTTTTTAAGTATATATTGAGAAGAAAAAGTAATATCAAGAGATTTGTTGGTTGGGCCCTTACGAGGGATAACTTCTATTGTACCCACAGGTTCATCCATAGGATTAACTTGGGTAAAATTTGGAGTAATAGCATGTTGTTCATTATTCATATCAATGTTCATCACATGAGTGTTTGAAGGTTCACTAGCTTTGACAAATGAAACATTGTGTTTAGGAATAGGGTTGGTAAATATTTGTAAGTTTTTATTGGAAGGTGCAATGGACTTATTGCCTTGATCATTGACACCCACAATGGACAAATGGCCAGAATCAATGAGGTCTTGAACTAAGTGTTTGAGATGCTTACATTTTTCGGTGTCATGTCCATTTTGGTGATGAAAATGACAATAAGCATTTGGTTTAAAGGTGGGTGGTAAAGGCTTGGTAGTATCAAGGGGTTTAATGGTAGGAAAAGTGATCATCTATTATTGAAGTAGTTGGTTCATTGTGTTATGGAGTGTATCAAGTAAAGGGGTAAATTGTCCCTTTGGGTCCCCATAGGTAAAAAGAACCGATGCTTTAACAATGACCACTTGATTAGGCATTGGTTGAGTTGGTTGTGGTGCAGGTGGATTGAACTGTTAAAATCCTCTATTTGGTTACTTTGTTCATACTTCTCAACTTGCTTTGATGAGTCACTAGAGGATACTAGAGTTTCAACCAAACCCTAATATTGGGACAAAATTGCCACCTTGGGCGTATGAGTCCTAGTATACCACTTTTCAACAAATTTTTGTAGATCCTAGTTTACCAGTTGTGGATTCCAAATTCAGCTCGAAACCCTAAATTAGGACTAAATTGTCTAGTCTGGCGTACGAGTCTTAATTCACATCAAAAGTCATAATTTTAGGATTGCAGACCTTGTTTTGGACATCTCCAGTCTTCTAGGCACCTCTCTATTTGTTCACATTTTCTCATTCTAATTTTAAGTTTCATTTCTTAGGTTACATAGCTAGATTTGCATATTACTTACATTTACTTTTTTCTAAGCTTTTTCTTAGTGGTGAACCCCCTCTTTAATCACACCTAAGGAGAACTTGTAGTAATCGATTTTCCTAATTGGATCATTTGGTTGAGATCTATGGGGATTCCTTGAATGAACTAAGAGTGAAATAGGTCCCTTTGTGTGTGTGTTCCATCTCCTAAAAGGTGGAGCACCCTATTTCCTTGTGTTCATTTTTGGTGAACCTGGCCTGTGGACACCTTATTTTTGATTTGGAGAGAATTTTAGTCCTAGATCTAGCTTATATTAACTTTGCATTAGATCTTGCATTAGTAATTTTCATTTAGGGCTTCAAAACATTGCATTAGTGAAAAGTGCATATAGGTTGCATTTTTGCATCTCAAATCATTCAATTTCACTAAAATTCTACAGTTGCAAACAATCAAGACAACATACAAGTTAGAAACCTTAGAATCAACTTAGAATTTTCTTAATTTAATGTAAAAACCCTAATCTAGGACTCATTTGCTCCCCTACGCGATTTAGTCCCGATACAAGTTGTTTTACCTAATTTCTAGGAATTTTGTGTTGACTATTTTTTAGCATTTTATCCCTTCAAAAATCCTAATTGGGGATCATACTCCCCTCTGGATGATTTAGTCCCGCATTAGACCTAAATCTGCATTTTACAACATTAAAAACCTTGATTTTGTGCTTTTGTTTGTTGTTGTTAGATCTTTGTTTCAGTTTACTTAGTTTCTGTTTCATTTATTTCATTAGACCTAACTTAATTTGGTTCATTTCGTGCATTGCTTATTTTCATAATTGCATTTACACATTTTATTCTAATTCATTACATTACATTCCATCATGGATATGTGCTTTGGTAAGCTTTGGATGTCCTTGAAGTCATTAGTGGATGTGTCATGCTACGCTTTTGGAAATGATCCTAATGAAATTAAACTCACTCATGCTCAATCAAATCCTAATGCATGTCCTCTTTGCCAAGTTGAAATCATTGGAGAAGATGATGACAACATGATCAACGTCATAAACTATTGCCTTAATAGCCTTGAGACTAATGCATCCTTTTATCCTTCTATGAAACAACCAACACAACTTGAGATGTTTGGCCATTTACATCTTGAAATTAAGAAACAAGATGAGCCTAAGCCCCCTACAATAGGTGAACCTAGCACCTCTAATCAAGAAAAAAATCAACAATCCTATGTTAACAAAGTGACCAACACATCAATCAACCTAGAAGAGACATATGGAAAAGGATTCACGATCTTAAGCAAACAAGGATGTGATACAACAAGTGAACATGAAAGCCATCAACACTTAGAAAAGTACCAAATAAAGCTACCAAAGGGATATGATATCAAGGTCCTCCTCCTAACATAAGTGTCCTCCTTCCTAAAGAACAACCAATGCCTCGTAATGATGATAAGATCATCTTAGGTCCTCCTCAACATCTAACTCAAGAAATTAGTGAATCCAGCAAGCAACAAAAGCCTTACAAACTAAAGAAGCTAAAATTCCCTTTCCCATGTATGCAACTGAAAGAACCTTACACACACTTCTAATTCAAGGACTTATAACATTACCACCCATGAGAGAAAATCCAAGATTATATCCTAAGAATGCAAACACATCACATTGTTGATATCATAAAGTTCTTGGACATAGTACTGATGAATTTCATGCTTTAAAATAAATATTTAAAATTTTTGATATCATAGAGATAGTCCCTTAAAATGGCACAGTTCGCTCCTTGACATGTAATAGTTGTAGGATCCTCACATTATCACTATTACAGGTTATACATGTTCATGGAAACAAAATCTCTTTATTGCAAGGAGCTCATTCTCATCACTTATCTTGGCTCATCCTTGTCCTACACTTAGTGGGGGAAAGGGTTTAGTTAGCCTTGTCCTAGTCTTGGAAAATGATGTTGTCCCTTTCACTAGTTGTCTGCCTTCCATTTATACCAACTAAGATTGGGATGTGGATGACTTGCTATAGGTTGAATCACATGTTCCTTACTAGTATTTTGCTCTGTTTTATTTTTCATGTTCTTTTATGTGATTTCATGTGCGTAATGTGATCCCTTGTATTATTTTGTTTGATATATCTCTCTCTTTTTGCATTCCTCTATATGTATCTAAATTATTCCCTATGTAGTAAAACTTTATCTTTTCATTTTTCTTGTTTTTCCCTTTTGGGGATGACGGAAGGTGTCGAGACATTTAGGTCTCTTCCATGTTGACCCAATTTTTTTCTTTGTTTTCACTCTCTTCGTGTCATTCTTCCTATTCCATGATTATTTGGGGAATAATGATAGTTTCAAGCTCTATAAAAACAATGTAGCAAAGACATACTAACCCCAAATCTATGGATTCCTTATGTGATTTTGGGATTTTATTTTGGGGGCAACCCCTTTTCATGATGTAGCTTTATTTAGAAACATATGACTTGGCATAGTGATTTCCAATTAAGCTCTCATGTCCTCTTTAAATTAATTTCTCTTAGCATGGTGTTTAGCATTTGCTTTAAAGTGGGGGCATACATTGGCATCATTCTTTTTCATTTTACAACTCATGTTTCATTATGTAGTCTTCTTACTTCATGCAATGTGTCTTTCTCTTTGTGGTGACATTGTGTGTGATGTCCTTCAAGAGTGTGATCTCTCTTAGCATATTACACTCCTCTTAGTGGATTGATGCGACACACTGCATCCCCTAAGTTTTGAATCTTCTATTCTTCAATTGATCCTCTCTTGGAGATGTTAGTAACAATGTTCCCTAAGTTAAGACCTTACATGAATCAAGAAAAAATCCTTTGGATGTACCTTACACTATTTTGTATTTACAATAACTATTATATCGCTACCTTGCATAACAAACTTTGCTTGCATGTGGAGCCATCTTGTTTGTTCACAGGTGTTAGCATACAAAGTTTTTTTTTCCTTATGAATCTTCTTGTTCGTGTTGTGTGGTTCATTATAAAAGTTATCAAGAGGTATAGCTTTGGTATGGTTGGTGTATGGGAGTCAAACTTAGGCATCACTTTCCCATAGCCACTTGCTTTTCTATATGAGCGCATATCGGCTGAGTGTGTATGTGTCTCTGGGGGCTCCCATAGTGGATGGCCTGAGGTTCCACTAGCCCTTGTGAGCATGTGTTTGGTTTGCATAGTGGACATCTTGTTCCACTTGTAAATTTTTTTGGAAAAACAACTTATATATGATCCCCATCGCATTGTACAAATGGTCAAGGCTTGATCCACTGCTTTTAATTTTATTTTTTCTTTCTTTTTGTCTTTGGTAGTGTATGCTTGTACCTTATTGTTGCTTCACACATTATTCACATGTATGTTCTTTTGTGCCTATGTTTTTTTCCATAGGATCTTGATCATTTTTATCCTATCTCACTAGCATTGGTACACTTGAACCCCTCTTGATGTGAGTTTGTATACTTTAGTGTGAGTTTAAAGAAAGTTCCTCCTCTCACTAAAGTGGGGGATAAATGTAGTGTAGAGAAATGTATCCCTTTACATTTTCACACTTTTTTGGGCCTCCTTACAAAAATTGGGCTTCTTTATGCCTTATTTGGTCCTATTTTGCATCCACAAGCCTTATTTAATGCATTTTTCTGAGGATAATCCCGACACTTAACTAATGAAAAAATCATAATTCATTTTTGTGGGTTGTGTTTTCTAGATCTAGTGATTTGGGACTCATACACCACCTTGGGTGTATTGGTCCTACCTAGGTTTCGGGGCCTAATCCTAAATATTGCACAGAAATTAATATTTCTTGAAACTTGTGTCCCAAGCTTAGGCTACTGGGACTTATATGCCCCAACTGGTGACGAGTCCCACTTTAGCATGGACCTATTTTGAATTCAATTCTTGGTGGTATTTTATTCTCCTAGATCTAATGTCAACTTGTAGTGTTGTAATTTTAGGAAATTTGGCATAAACAAGTATAAATACAAGGTTAATTCACATAATTTCTCCTAACAAGATCTAAGCAATTCAAGTATTCAAGCATTATAGAAAATTTATGATCAATAAAGCATTCAAGCATTTTAATTTCTCCTAACACATGATTCTTGACATGATGCTTGATTCTTGAATGTAGCTCCAAAATGCTTGATAATCAGGCATCATGTCAAAGTCTTCTTGCATCATGTGTGTTTTTGAGCTAACATTTGTGATGTAGGTTTTCATGATTGAAACAAATATTCAAGATCAATTTTCATAACAACAATCAAGAGTCAAGATCTACATTCATGCTAGCCATTTCATACAAGATTGCAACCTTTATTTCAAGGGTTTGGTGAGTTGCAACATTAAATTTTTCCATTCATCGTTCCTTCATGTTTTTTCATTTCATTTCAAGGTTTGATTACCAAAATGGGGTTTGACCAAAGAAAACCCCTATCCACTAACAAACCAACATTTTTCCTCTCTACATGTGTGATTGCAGATCCAGGTGATTTGGAGCTTGAAGATCATTTGAGGAAAAAATTGCAAGATTGTAGAAAGTTGTCAAGAAGTTGGTGTCTTCATGGAAAGTCACCTATAGGCCAAGATTCAAATTTTTAGACTTGGAGATTGGACAGGAGAGAAGCTACAAAAAATCACTAGAGGATACTAGAGTCTCAGCCAAACCCTAATACTAGGACTAAATCACCACCTTGAGCATGAGTCCCAATATACCACTTTTAAGCTATTTTCTGTAGATCTTGGTTTACCAATTGTAGATTGTAGATTCAACTAAAAACCCTAAACTGGGACTAAATCACCCAGTCTAGCATATGAGTCCCAATTCACATCAAAATTCATAATTTTAGGATTGGAGACATTATTTTGGACATCTCAAGTCTTCCAGGCACCTCTTGGTTTATTCACAGTTTCTCATTCTGATTTTAAGTTTCATTTCCTAGGTTACATAGCTAGATTTGCATATTACTTGCATTTCCTTCTTTCTAAGCATTTTCTTAGTGGTTAAACCCCTCTTTAATCACACCTAAGGAAACCTTGTAGCAATCTCTTTTCCTAATTGGATAATTAGTTTGAGATCTCTAGGGTTTCCTTGAATGAACTAAGAGTGAAATAGGACCCCTTGTGTGTGTGTTCCATCTCCTAAAAGGTGGAGCACCCTATTTCCTTGTGTTCAGTTTGATAATTTGGAAAGAGATATACACATACAAAAAACACATTGGCCAACTAAATTGAATATTTCAAGGTAAAAAGGTTGGTTTTAATAAGATATGTTGAGTGGCTCATTATTGGTTTAGCACATGAAGACACACCAAGCACATTAGAAAAATCCTAAAATTATTCAAGTGGGTTTATAGACTTAATGTGGGCCCACCCATCAAACATGTAACGCCTTCAAATGAATGGGTAACTAGGGCATGTTAAGGTCATGCACCACCTCTACACCCTTTGCCTTAGAATGACAAGGACCTGTAAGGAGTATGTGTCACCTCAACAAGAGAAAGAATATGGTGAGTGAAATGATGGATTTGTGAGATGGATGCTATCGTATGCTTTAGGACATGGAGCATACCCACACTTCCAATTTCATTCAAGGGTAACTCTAAATATTTCAATGTAAAAGAGAAAGAAATATTGTAATAGGCTTGTTCTAGGGGATGAATATGATCTAATGAGGGGTTCACCACCAAGCCTAAACTTGGAAAAGACAATGAAGTGCAAGATATAATGCAAAACCCTAATTGAATGCAAATTAACTCTAAATGACCAAGAAAAGTTAATGAAATAACATGAAAAATTGCAAAATATAAAGTATGCACCTAGAAATCTAGAGAAGGATGAATGGAGGTCTGAATCACTAGAAATTCTATTTTCAAGGCTGACTAGGACTCATTCACCAAGCTAGGTGAATCAATCCTATTTTTGGGAAACTGTGTAGGAATAGAAATCTGCCAAAAGGGTATCCAAATCTGCAAGATCCTAAAAATTGACTGGAACTGGGACTCATTCATGATGCAGATCAGAGAGGAAATCAACTACTAATCAAAATTACAAATGATTTCAACAAATATTTAATCTTCAAAACCTTGACAAGGGTGATTCCTCATACAATCATAGAGTTTACCTTGTAGGTTTGTAGACCTAGTTGCTTGGAATTTTCTTGCAAAAATCTCTTCCAACTCACCAACCATTCACCTTTTCAAACACCCTTTAAGACCTTCAAAAAAATGTCACAAGATCACATATGACTCCTTCGGAACAAATTTTCCAAACTGTTGCTGCTACGCTACCCTAGACCTCAAATAGGTCACTTTTCCAAAGTATCATATCTCTAAAAACCTTCCTAATCCCAATTTTCTTTTGAAAGACCTTCACTAGCCTACAAAACATCAAATTCAACAACTTTTATCCTCCAAGACACTACCCTAATCCTCAAACTAATAAACCCTTATTTTAGGCTTTCTTACACCTGAAATAAGGAGGGTTTCATGAAACTACAACCCCCAAGCCTTCCCTCTAAAAACTAGGTCTCCAAAAACATTCCATATGCCCTAAAAAAACTCATTCCACCATTATTTGACCAATACTATAGGACTTTTCACAAACCCTAGCCTCTAGCCATTCAAATTAAGCCAAAATTCAAAGAAATTCCTCTAAGGCAGGAACAAAATCTTCACCAACATCACTCTCTGCTCCAAATACCTACTATGTCACCTAAAAATATCTTATTGGTGCCCATTCCACCAATTTTTTAACTAATCTATTGGTGGGATGAGCCTTATTACATTTTTAAAGGTTTCAAACCCTCAAAAGAGGGTTAATTGACCCACCTACAGTAAAATGTGCACCAAAATCTTCAAACTTGATAAAAATAAACCAAATCAATGCCAAATTGATGTTAACACATGTATAAACCAAATCAGATGCAATTTAGATTGAAAAAAATTGTACTATTAGTTTAACTACCTTTCCACCAAGGAAAACTACCTTAACTCTTGAACTTCCCAATTTTACACTTTTTTTGCATTTTTGTAATATTTCATTTTGACAACATTTGGAAATATGGATAAATTTTGCAAAGTGAACCTCTAATGACCCAAATTACATTACCTGTGGTCTATTATGACCTTATTTAATGGAAAAAACTCAAAACACACCTAAAACCTATCAAATACCTCATTTAACAACATTTGCACAAAACGAACTTGGTGCCCCTGCACCAATTCAGCAGAAGTGGCGAATCAACCAATTGGGATTTTTTGAAACTTCAAAAGTTGATCCTACTCTTCTCTTCTCTTCTCTATATGCTCTTTCCTTCCTGATTGGTTTCTAGATCTGAATCTCCTATTTGTAGCCTGTAGGTCTTCTCCAATGGTCTCCAAGGCTGGATGACAACTTTGACAACTTTGAATGATTTACAATTTTTCCAATCTTTCTCCTTAGGAAATATGTAGCCTAAACCTAAAAATCACATGCAAATGAGAGGGGAAAATGTTTTTGGGTTAGTGGATAGTGGTTTACCTTGGTCAAACCCCTTGTTGGTAATTAAACCTTGAAATGAAAGCAAATATGAATGGAGAATGATGAATGAACAAATAATTATGTTGTAACTCACCAAACCCTAGCATTAAGGTGCTGCAAATATGCTTGAAATGACTACAATGGATGTGGTTCTTGACTCTTGCTTGATTCATGTTGATCTTTCTTGAAACACTTTCTTGAATCATAAACCCTACATCATAATTGTTAGCACAATAGAAAACATGATGGATGAAATATTTGACATGATGATTGACACTTGAAGAATGCTCTAAAATGCTTGATAATCTACCCTTGAATGTTCTTGAATTCTCTTGTGAATGCTTAATAATATCTTTAATTTTAGGTTGGAAATATGAGTGAAAGAACCTTGTATTTATGCTCAATTATGCAAGAATTCTCAAAATTACAACACTACAAGCCAACATCAGATCTAGGAGAATAAAATCCCACCATAAATTTGAATTAAATTTTATTTTGGTCCACACAAGACTCATTCACCCAAGGTGACAAATGAGTCCCATCAGGCATAATGTATGGGACCAAAAACCAAAAGTGCTTAGAAACGTGTGAAAACCAGTTCAGGTCCAAAAAACCTAGGTGGGACCCATTCATCCAAGGTGGCGAATGAGTCCCAGATCATTGAATATGGGCCACATAAGCTAGAAACACCTAAATTATGATTGGTTAATGATTGGTGTCAGGATTATCCTTGAAAATATGCCACAAATGAGGCTTTTGGATGCATAATAGGGCCAATTAAAGTATAAGAAATCCCAATCATTTATGAAAATCCTAGAAAAGTGTGAAAGTGTGCTACAACACTTTACAACAATTTAAATAAGGCAAGGTTAAGATTTATTTTGATTAAAAAGAGCTTAATTAAGCTTAGTTAATTAATAAAACCTTCGAAAAGTGTGAAAGTTTGTTACAACACTTCACAACACTTTAGCAAGGTACCATTTAAATCCATTAGTTCACAAGAGCCCAAGACCTAATGTGAATATGTTAGGAATATTATAACACTAAATCAAGGCCAAATTTATGGGAACTTTTTCTATAATTACATCTAGCCCCCACTTTAGTGAGAGGATGAAGTTTCTTCCAACTCACACTATAGTAGACCAAATTCAACAACGACCAAGGGGGGTTCAAATGTACCCATGTTCGCAAGATAGGACAACCATGACCAAGGGGGTTGTGCAAGCCCCCAGGACTAGGGTACTATGAAAAACCAACATGAGCACAAAGGAACACACATGAAAGTGGTAAAGAGCAACAACAAATCAAAAGCATGCACTGTCAAAGACAAAAAGGGAAAAGGTAAAAGAGAGCCGGATCAAGCTTCAACCATTTTACCATTATGATGTGGATCAGATCTAGGCTGTTTGTCCAAAAAAATACATACTCAATTTGTGGCAACGAAACTCCTAGCTATCTATTGGGTGAGAAGTCCAAAAAGGTGACACATACACTCATGGCTGGTATGCACTCACACACACACGTGATTGGCTATGGGGAACATCATGCCTCGTTCAGGATTCCCGGTCAAACCAAACCAAAGTTATACCTCCTGATAACTTTAATAACCCACCACACAAAAATAATTTTCATGATTCATAAGACAAGAAAATATTTGTATGCTTGGAGCTCATGAACAAATAGGATGGCTCTACAAGCATGCAAGTTGTGTTATGCAAGGTGGCTATATATATATTCAAAATGAAACAATCAAATATGAGGAATGTTTGAGGGAGTTTTTCTTAGTTCATGTGAGGTCTTTAACTTAGGTAACATTGTGCCTAATGTCTCCAAGAGAGGACCAATCAAGGAATATAAAATTCACAACTTAGGGGATGCAGTGTGTCGCATCAAGCCACTAAGAGGAATGTAATATGCTAAGAGAAATCACGCTCCTAAAGGACATCACATCCAATGTCACATCATATGAAGTAAGAAAACTACACCATGAACAATGAAAGAGAAAAATGAAAAAGAATAATGCCAATGTATGTGCCCACTTTTAAAAAATTGCTAAACACCATACTATAAGAAATTACTTTAAAGTAGCAAATTAAAAATGTAAACAAAGAAGACATGAGGGCCAACTTGGAAATTTCTATGCCAAGTCATATGTTTCCAAGTAGAGCCATGTCATGTAATATAAAAAGAAAAGAGAAAAGAGGTTGCCCCCAAAATGAAAACACCAAACAAACATAAGGGATCTATGGATTTGGGGTTAGTATGTTCTTGATGCAATGTTTTTAGAGAGCTTGGAACTGTCATCATCCCCCAAATACACATAGAACTAGAAGAATGACACAAAGAGATTGAAAGCAAAAAAAAGTCCTTTTGGGGAAACATGGAAGACACATGAATGTCTCGATGCCTTGTGTCATCCCCAAAAGGAAAACACAAGACAAATGAAAAAGAAATAAAGGAAAAGATAAAGGAGAAATATTTTGGGTCAGCATGGAAGAGACATGAATGTCTCGATGCCTTGCGTCATCCCCAAAAGGAAAACACAAGAGAAATGATGAAGAAATAAAGGAAAAGATAAAGGAAAAAGCTTTTGGATCAACATGGAAGAGACATGAATGTCTCGACACCTTGCCTCATCCCCAAAAGGAAAAAAACAAGACAAAGAAAAATATAAAAAGCGAAAGAGATGCATGACATAGAGAAGAATGAAGGTACAAATAGAGGAATGTCACAAAGAGAGAGAACACCAAACAAAACATCACAAGGGATCATATCACGCACATGCAATCACACAAAATAAAATGAAAATGAAATAATGCAAAAGACTAGTATGGCAAAGGTGAGTCAACCTAAAGAAGGTCATCTGCCTCCCAATCTCAGTCTGCATAAGAAAAAGGTAGAAAATGAACCTAAGGGACAATGACAAATGCATTACTAGGGAAAGGCTATCTACTTCTTTCCCACATTGAGTGCGAGACAAAAATGAGCCAAAGTAGGTGATGGGAAATGTCACTTAATAGTGAGAATAGAATTTTCTACAACCATTACATGACAAGGGATGGAGAAAGGTTAGGCTATGCAATCACTCGATGGCAATCATTTCCATTGAAGTGAATTATTTTCAATACAAAATTGAATGCACGACACTCATCAGTACTTTGTCTGAGAGTTTTGTGGTATTGACAATGTGTAACTTTTCTATCTTTAGGATATAGCACTAGTTCATCTTTTATCGGTGGTAATGTTATTAGATCTTTTTTCAAACGAAATTGTAGTTTCCTTTCAATTTTTGGTGGTAGGCAAGGAAACTTTAGTTTTTACAGCTTGTAAGGCCTTTTATGTTTTCTAGATTCACTAAATTTTCAAATTGAATGTGGAGGAGGAGGACCTAGGGTGATGTGATCACCCTTTTCATTGTTATGAGTCGTTGATTGTTCTTTAGGAAGGACATTAATATCGAGAGGAGAATCGAAGATCACTATACCATCACTACTAAGCCTTAAATATTCTCTAGGAGCGCGTATGATATGTACTAGCCCATTTTTGTTTTCATTAATTGGTATTTTCTCTAGGATTTGATGGATCTCATGTTCACTTGTAGTATCACATCCTTGTTTACCCAAGATTGTGAAACCTTTTCCATATGTTCCTTCTAGATTGATGGGAGTGTTTTTTACTTTGTTATCATAAAAAGTTTGAGTGTCTTCCTGTTTAGAGGAATGAGGTTCACCTATTGTAGGAAACTTAGGTTCATCTTTTTTTTTAGGATGTAAGTAGCCAAACATCTCAATAGGTGGTATCATAGGAGGATTTAGTTGTTTCATGGATGGGTAAAAGGATGTGTTAGCTTCAACATTGTTAAGACAATCATTTAGGAATTTATTCATGTTGTCATCCTCTTCTCCAATGATGTCAACATCATGAGGAGGACATGCATTAGGAGTTGAGTGAGCATGAGTGAGTTCAATTTCATTAGGGTCCTTTCTAAAAGCAAAGCTTGACACATCCACTAAGTAATTTAATGACATCCAAAGCTTGCTAAAGCACATATCCATGATGCAAATTTTAGATTCTAAAATATACAACAATGTACAATGAAATGTTATAGATGCAATCTTGAATTTAAGCAATTCAAAAGATGAACTAATTGAAACTAGATGCAATGAATTAAGTGAAAACAAAATCTATAAACTAAAACAGAAAGGAAATAACAACAAACAAAAACTTAGAAACAGTGTTTTGAATGCCAGAAAATGTACTCCAGTATGTGCAAAGGGACTGATTCACTCAGGGTGGCCAATGAGTCCCAGTGATGATTTTTTTTCAAAATATTCATAATTTTTCAATTGAGTTTTAGGTTTTTTATGTTTTATGATCTAGGTCTGAGATGCAAATGTAGATTTTAAGTGATTTTAAATGAAATTAGATGCAAAAATGCAAGCTATGTGAAATTTCACTAATGCAAAATTTGAAACCCTTGAATGCAAGTTAACTAATGCAAATCCTAATGCAATGTTAATGCAAGCCAAATCTAGGATGAAAATGTACTCCAAATTATAATTTCAATTTCCTAAATCTAGGTTCACCAAAATGAAATGATGGATTTGTGGGATGGATGCTATCATATGCTTTAGGACATAGAGCATACCCACACTTCCAATTTCATTCAAGGGTAACCCTAAAGATCTCAATGCAAAAGAGAAAGAAATATTGTAATAGGGATGTCCTAGGGGCTAAATATGATCTAATGAGGGATTCACCACCAAGCCTAAACTTGGAAAAGACAATGAAGTGAAAGATGCAATGAAAAACCCTAATTGAATGCAAATTAACTCTAAATGACCTAGAAAAGTTAATGAAACAACATAGAAAACTGTAAAACAAAAAGTGTACACCTCAAAATCTAGAGAAGGATGAATGGAGGTCTGAATCACTAGAAATTCTACTTTCAAGGTTGACTAGGACTCATTCGCCAGGTTGGGCAAATCAATCCTATTTATAGGAAACTATGTAGTAACAAAAATCTGCCAAAAGGGTATCCAAATCTACAAGATCTTTAAAACTGATTGGAACTGGGACTCATTCGCCATAAGTGGTGAATCATTCCAATTAGGCTTTTCTGCAACTTCAAAAGCTGATCCTCCTCTACTTTGTCTGCTATGTCCTTCCTACTTGGTTTATGGATCCAAATCTCCGATTTGTATCCTGTAGGTCTTCTCCAATGCTCTCCAAGGCTTGATGACAACTTTGACAACTTTGAATGGTTTACAATTTTTCACCAATCTTTCTCCTTAGGAAATATGCAGCCTAAACCTACAAATCATGCACAAAGGAGAGGGGAAAATGTTCTTGGGTTAGTGGATAGGGGTTTTCCTTGGTCAAACCCCTTGTTGGTAATTAAATCTTGAAATGAAAGCAAATATGAATGGAGAATGATGAATGAACAAATAATAATGTTGCAACCCACCAAACCCTAGCAATAAGGTCCTATAAATATGCTTAAAATGGATGCAATGGATGTGGTTCTTGACTCTTGCTTGAAAAACTTGCTTGAATCATAAACCCTACATCAAAATTGTTAGAACAATAACAAACATGATGGATGAAATCTTTTACATGGTGATTGACACTTGAGGAATGCTCTAAAATGCTTGATAATCTACCCTTGAATTTTCTTGAATTCTCTTGTGAATGCTTAATGATCTCTTGAATGCTAGGTTGGGAATATGAGTGAAAGAACCTTGTATTTATACTCAATTATGCAAGAATTCCCAAAATTACAACACTACAAATTGACATTAGATGTAGGAGAATAAAATCCTAACAAGAATTTGAATTAAATTTGATTTTGGGTCACACAAGACTCATTCACCCAAGGTGGCGAATGAGTCCCATCAAGAATAATGTATGGGAGTAGAAACCAAAAGTTCTTAGAAATGTGTGAAAACCAGTTTGGGTCCCAAAAACCTAGGTGGGACCCATTCACCCAAGGCGGTGAATGAGTCCTAGATCACTAAATTTGGGCCACACAATCCAAAAACACTTGAATTATGAGTGGTTAATGACTAGTGTCAGGATTATGCTTGAAAAGATGCCATAAATGAGGCTCATGGAAGAAAAATAGGGCCAATTAAGCATAAGGAAGCCCAATTATTGCTGAAAATCCTAGAAAAGTGTGAAAGTGTGTTACAACACTTCGCAACACTTTAGTAAGGTATCATTTAAATCCATTAGTTCTCAAGGGACCAAGACCTAATGTGAATATGTTAGGCATATTACAACATTAAATCAAGGCCAAATTGAGGGGACCCTTTTTCATCATTACAGTGAGTAACTTTAGGTATGCTATTGTAACCTACACCATATAATCTATGACCGGATGGTATTAAGCTAGACTATACAAGCTCTCTAGGGGAGTCCTCTAAATACCACAAGGGTACATGAGACACAACCGTGAACACTAGTCCATCACAAGCGTGGATTAGAAAATTTCGGTGGGAAATCTTAGAGCAACCCTTTACCTCTTGTATTGGAATCACCCAAACATCAAGGATTCACCAAACATGACACAAATAGATTGGGGTATAAATTTCATTCTCCCCCCTTTATATACTCCACCAATAATGTGTGGCTAAGGTCATTCCTTAGGGTGATGAAATCCACAAGAAGGCATCCTAAGGGGAAGTACAATGCTAGGTATATTTTTATCTTGAATACCACACTAGGTGTGAGGGGATATCATACACAAAAAAATAGTAAAGCCCTAGGATCTAATCTGAAACACAAATGAGGATATGTAATATTTTTTATCCTTAAGATCACTCTAGGTGTGTGTCAAAAAAAATTACCCTTTTCTTGACATGGGAATAATTCATTATAATTGGACTTAATGAGGCCTTGATTCAGGTGTTGTGAGGAATTTTATGCATCCACACTAGGTCTTAGACCCGTGCAAATTGAATAAAATGTGTTTATTGACGTCTTGTGAAGGTGTTCTAAAGTCTTGTAATAGACTTTCATTATTTCCTAGACTTAATGAACCTATTTCTCCCTAATTCAACATTATAAAATGTATTTAAATACATCTTCACATCAATCTAGAAGGTTTTCAAATTAAACTTAATGATAAACTAGTGTTGTAATGTGTCTTGCACATTCACATTGGTTCGTGTGCCTTACTAGGCTATGTGGACCTCATTTTAAGTGTTCTGAAGTGTATTTAATTATACTTCACATTGAATTTTGTGTCCCAAGCCCTATTTTACATTTTCATCATCACTAATAGGCCCCTATTAACCCGTATTGTGCATCCCGAGGCTCAAATTGATCAAACACCTGACAAGGTTGCATTTTAGACCTTATTTCCTTATTACCTATCATCTAAGTTATCAAGTTGGACCCTATGGGACCCATTTTCTATGCATGGAAAATAAGTCCCATCTAGGTGGGACCCATTCACCATGTGTGGCGAATGAGTCCCATTTGGTCCAATTTTGACCTTTGAGCAGGAAAAAAGGAGAAATTTGAGTTTATTATTTCATCATGCCGGCCTATGATGAGGTATTAATGGGAAAATAAGGTGAAATTCCTATAAATACAAGTATTTTAACTCATTTTTACATCTCTTATCATTATTCATCCACCAATCTTCTCTTTCAAGTCAAGCAACTTAGGGTTTTATCATTTCAAGGCATTAAGACATCAATTTTTAGACTTTCAAGGATAGATCCTCCATGTTTTGCTACATAATTTCAAGATCAATCATCATGGAAAGGTAATAAACTCCATTGTTACATGTTTCATTTAATTATTTCATCATTTTGGTTTAATTACCTAAAAGAGGTTTGACTTAGGAAAACCCCCATACCCTAACATTCAACATATCTCTCTTGTCTTGTTTGTATGCAGATTTAGGTCCCTTGGAAGCTTGTAAATTATTGAAGATCAAGTAGCAAGATTATTCAAGTCTTCACCTCTTTATCCAAGTCGAAATATCAACAAAAATCCACTTACAGGTTCAAAAATCAGAGTTTCAGAAGCATACACCTGTAGGAAGCCGAAGTGCAGATCAGAAGCTCCATATTCCACTTTTGAATATTCAAAAATTAAAAAGTGGACTCATTCACCATGAGTGGTGAATGAGTTCCACTCCAGGGTTAGTTTTTGGTTTTCTGCATTTTTAGATACCCTTTTGTTAGAAATGGGCTCTGGTTCAGTTATGTAGAACCGAGATTGATTCACCCAGAATGGTGAATGAGTCCCTCCAGGCCTAAAAATTATCACTAGTAGCATTTCAAAATAAATTTCCATCCTTCATCAAGATTCCATGTGCACACTTTCAGTTTGGTTCATTTCTATTAAGTTTTACATTCATTCTTAGTTCATTGTTGCATTACACAATGTGTTTTCAAAAAAAATGTTTTCCTTTAGTTTCTATTCATTAGTCAATAAATCTCATTCATTTCTTGCATTCAAGAATTATATCTAGGCATATTTAATCCTTATTCTATCCATATTGCATTGACTTTGAATGTAACATAAGCATATTTGGCCCATGTTTCTCCTTCTAGGTGAAAAACCCTAGGAGAGCTAGAAAGCAAGTGGGTGCCAAAAATCTATGCTAGGGTATATGTAGGATCATGATGGGCCAAAAAGTGGTGATATGATGGGTATGTGTAGGGTATGTGGCTGAAGACTTTTTTTTAACCCAAAATTGATGAAATGAAAAAGGGTTTTTAAAGGAGATTCTCATCTTTCCACCAATATAAATTATGCTTTACTTTGAATTTAATAAATAATTATTATAATTCAGTTTCTATTTGAATTATGACTAAAGTCTCGATTGATAGGCTGATTGAAAAACATCTATAGCTTTCAAATGGTATCACATTTTTTGAATCCGAAACATTTGTCACATTCTATGCTTTGCATACTATAGGATTAAAGAAAAAATAAATAAATTTCATGAAGTCTTGACCAAGTGAAGGTGGTCAAACATACAAGTTTTTATATTTTTTAAAAGTTGTAATAAAAAATTCATAATTAATTATTTACGTGGAAAAATTACAAAAAATATGCATCACATCGGGACATGATTCATCTACTTATATCTAAAATATTATAAAAACATATTATCATTTTATTGTGGTTAGGGTGGTCAGACATACACCTACTTCTTATTTTTTCCCTGAAATTTAAGTAATACAACATTGAAATTTCAAATTTTCACCAAATAGGATTTAAAAAATAAATAAATCTAGTAGTTTAGAAACTACATTCAATTTGCTATAGATTCTATTCTTACATATTTTTGAAATAATATAGATGACTTATTTAAATATTTACATCAAGTTGTGTAACTTTGACTTTTCTAATTTTTTTGCCATTTAAGGGCCTATTTTTTCCATGATGATCCTGCACATGCCTGCTACATTTTGGTGAACCTACTTTTTAGAACACTTTATTGTCTGATTTTGGAGTCTTTCATCATACATCTAGCTTGCATTGATCTTGCATTAGGGTTTGCATGAATTCATTTGCATACTAGGTTTCAAATTTTGCATTCATAAAAATTGCATTTAGGTTGCATTTTTGGCATCTAATTTCATGTAAATTTTTTGCTGCATTTTTCATTTAGTTTTGTATCATATCACTTATAAACCATAAATATCACAATTTTCTAATTTTTTTTAAAAAATTCCATACTGAGACTCATTCGCCACCTTGGATGAATCAATCCCTTCTAACCCCTAAAACAACATTCTACAGAATTCAGAAATTTGTTTCTAGGATTCTGTTTGGTGCCTTAACTTGTATATATCAGTTAGTTGCATTTTTGTAGCATGCATTTCACTAGATTTCACTTCAAATAGCTCATTTCATTCATGGTTAAAATTCACATTTCCATTTCCAACCTTTCATTTTTCAAATTATTGCATAGTTTCATCAGTAAATTACTTTGATTGAAATCTGAAAAAGTTGCATTGCATCCTATGTATTTACATTGTATTTTACATAGCCTCTCATGCATTTCAATAATTAACAATAAGCATTTTTTACAGTCATGGAATTTAGACTCTTGCAATTTCCATTTTCAACTCTATTTCATAGTCCTTTTAGATCAGCTTACATTGAGGAAACATTAGAACATATCAACAATCAATCACAAAACACATCAAATGATCCAATCAAACAAATGATCCAATTTCGAACAACCCTCTCATCTAAGCCTCTTAGTAGTGGTGATGTAGACAAGTTAAATGAAGTTCTTCAAGACTTTATCTCACTCACTTCATCCTCTAAAGCTTGTCATGAGAAGCCTAAACAAATTGACGATAACTTATCCCCCAAACCTTTTTGTAGTGATGGCTTAGACATGTTAGATGAAGCTCTTAATGACTTCATCTCTTCTAACTCATCCACTAAAGGTTTGACACAAGAGGATGCAAGCATAGATAATCATGATAATCATACTTCTTCTTCTCTTGATATCTCTCCCATTGGTGATGTAGATATCTTGATGAAAAAAGACACAATTATTGAAGATCATGCAAGTCTTGCTTGTCTTCCTCCTCCTCCCCCTTGCAACAACATTATGACACACAAAGCTGAAATCATTTCTCCTACTTTACCTAGTATCAGTAATCATAACAATCCACCCTTTTCTTCTCCTAATATCTTCTCTACACATGAAGAAGATAGTTTAGTGTTAGAAGATATTGTGGTGGAACATCTATTTGAACAAAAAAGTCCAATCACTAGTAACCTTGAACCTCCTAGCTATCTTTCTTGTGATGCCTCCCCTATGAGCGATGAAGGTATCTTGCCAAATTCCATTATCACATGTGATGAACATATTAGCTCTCCTCCTAGGGTTGATATTATGGCACATAATAATGATACCTTCAAGAAAATAGACAACCAACTCAAGCCTTCTTCTCATATCCTCACCACTATTGTTACTCAACACAGTTCAACCATTCATCATCACCCTATGTGTACTAAGAAAAAAGCTCACAATACACCCACTCTTGTTCTTCCAACTCATAGTCTTCATGATTTTCCTTTCATAGCCATCAACCCATCCAACAACCCTTCACTTAACATCCATACCATCACCAACCATTCTGCCAAGAAATATTTACCCTTGGTACATCCTAAATCGATATATAAATAACATTAGTTCTTGCTCCTTTCCTTGTAATAATTGTAGTACCATAACATACTCACTATTGCATGTTTTGCATCCATCACAGGGGGAAGCATACCATCATCCACTCCAGGCTCACCTTTGTCCTGCACTAAGTGGGGGCAAAGGGTTAGAAAGCCTTATCCCCATATGTCACTCATCGTTGTCTCTTTTGGCTAATCATTAACCTTTCATGAACATATAAGAGAAAGCTTGGGATGTGGAGGACATGTCTTAAGATTGAATTGCATGTGACATACTTCCTTTCCTCATGACATAACTTATCGAAAACATATGACTTGGCATAGGGATTTTTAATGATAAGCTCTCATGTTCTCTTCTAATTTAAAGAAATTTCTCACAACAATGGTGTTAGCAACTGCTTTAAAGTGGGGGCATACATAGACAACATTTACTTGCAAATTTCATGGTGTGATTTACTTTTTCTTGTGGTGTGTCCTCTCCTTGGTGGTGTCATTGGATTTGATTCCTTCCAAGAGTGTATGATCAACTGAAGTGGCTCGATGTGAATGAGGCATCCCATGGATAATGATCTGGAACTAGGGATAATGATCAACTGAAGTGGCCTGATGCAAATGAAGCATCCCATGGATAACGATTTAACCTACTGACCTATCCTCTCTTGGAGACATTAGGCATGATGCTCCCCAAGAAGAAGACCTTACATGAACAAAGAAAAATCCCCTTTAACAAAAATTTCACATGACATTCAAAACATTTACAAAAGAATTGTGGTGCCTTATCAAAGTTATTAGGAGGATAACTTTGGTATGGTTAGTATGATAGGAAGCCGACACTCTAGCATAAATTTTCTCATTATATGGTGAGAAGCCAACACACTGGAATGGATTTCTCACTAAACCACTTCTTTGGGACATCTCACCCCGTGGATGACCTGAAGTTCTATGGCCCCAGAGTGAGTATACTTTTGGCCTTCTCACCCGGTGGACAACCAAGTTCTAATGGCCTAAAGTGAGTACATCTTGTCCATTCCGTCTTTATTTCCATTTTTACTTTGCATGATTTTGTATCTTGGGGGCTTGACCTACATGTGGATCTCTCTTGAATGTCTACTTTAGTATGAGTTTGAAGCAAGTTCATCCTCTCACTAAAGTGGGGGCTAAATGTTTCATAGAAAAAGTACCCTTTGCTTGACTTGGGAATAATTCATTATAATTGGACTTAATGAGGCCTTGATTCAGGTGTTGTGAGGCATTTTATGCATCCACACTAGGTCTTAGAACCTTGCACGTTGATTAAAATGTGTTTATTGACATCTTGTGAAGGTGTTGTAAAGTCCTATAATGGAGTTTCATGCTTTCCTAGACTTAATGCACCTATTTCTCCCTAATTCAACATTATAAAATGTATTTAAATACATCTTCACATCAATCTAGAAGGTTTTCAAATTAAACTTAATGATAAACTAGTGTTGTAATGTTTCTTGCACATTCACATTGGTTCTTGTGCCTTCCTAGGCTATGTGGACCTCATTTTAAGTGTTCTAAAGTGTATTTAATTATACTTCACATTGAATTTTGTGTCCCAATCCCTATTTTACATTTTCATCATCACCAATAGGCCCCTATTAACCTGTATTGTGCATCCCGAGGCTCAAATTGATCAAACACCTGACAAGGTTGCATTTTAGACCTTATTTCCTTATTACATGACATTTGAGTTGTCAAGTTGGCCCCTATGGGACCCATTTTCTATGCATGGTGAATCAGTCCCATCTAGGTGAGACCCATTTGTCATGTGCAGTGAATGAGTCCCATTTGGTCCAATTTTGACCTTTGAGCAGGAAAAAAAGTGAAATTTGAGTGTATTATTTCATCATGTTGGCCTATGATGAGGTATTAACGGGAAAATAAGGTTAAATGCCTATAAATACAAGCCTTTTAACTCATTTTCACATCTCTTATCATTATTCATCCAACAATCTTCTCTTTCAAGTCAAGCAAATTAGGGTTTTATCATTTCAAGGCATTAAGACATCAATTTTTAGACTTTCAAGGACAAATCCTCCATTTTTTTCTACAAAATTTCAAGATCAATCATCATGGAAAGGTAATAAACTCCATTGTTTCATGTTTCATTTAATTATTTCATCATTTTGGTTTAATTACCTAAAAGGGGTTTGACTTAGGCAAACCCCCATGCCCTAACATTCAACATATCTCTCTCTTGTCTTGTTTGTATGTAGATTTAGGTCCCTTGGAAGATTGGAAATTATTGAAGATCAAGTAGAAAGGTTATTCAAGTCTTCAACTCTTTATCCAAGTCAAAATATTAAAAAAATCCACTTACAAGTTCAAAAATCAGAAAGCGGACACCTGTAGGAAGCCAAAGTGCAGATCGAAAGCTCTAGATTCCACTTTTGAATATTAAAAAATAAAAAGGTGGAGTCATTCACCATGAGTGGTGAATGAGTCCCACTCTAGGGTTAGTTTTTGGTTTTCTGCATTTTTAGATACCCTTTTGTCTGAAACGGGCTCTGGTTCAATTTTTCAGAACTGGGATTAATTCACCTAGAATGGCGAATGAGTCCCTCCAGGCCTGAAAAATTAGCATCAACAAAATTTTAGAATTAATTTCTAGCCTTCATCAAGATTCCAGGTGGACACTTTCAGTTTGGTTCATATCTATTAAGTTTTGCATTCATTCTTAGTTCATTGTTGCATTACACAATGTGTTTTCAGACAAGTTGTTTTCCTTTAGTTTCTATTCATTAGTCAATCAATCTCATTCATTTATTGCATTCAAGCATTATATCTAGGCATATTTCATTGACTTTGAATGTAACATAAGCATCTTTGGCCCATCTTACTCCTTCTAGGTGAAAAACCCTAGGAGAGCTAGAAATCAAGTGGGTGCCAAAAATCTATGCTACAAGGTGAAAGGGGAGAGCATATGTCTATACAACTCTCCAAATAGAGCAAAAAAGAGTTATTTAACCACTACTCAAACTTTAGTGCCTAAATTAGTGTAAGTAAATAGAGTCTTGGACAAATGAATTTGTAAACCATATATTAGTAGCCTCAAATTCTTAGTCTTGGATAGGTATAAAATAGCTATAGGTTAATTATTAGCTCAAAAACTAAAAAAAATAAGGAAATGTTCCAAAATTTAGCAGAAATGTGTTTCCATGAAATCAAAGCATAGTCAGTCACTACCTAGGTGCAAAAAATGATAACAAAAGCAGAAAAATATAGACATAATACAAAAGTATACCTTACAAAGGCACAAGTTTACTAAGTGTAGGCATGGGTAGTCGATATGAAGGCACAAAACATCTTTTCATAGGAACTAAAAGATAGAATAGAAGCATCATTGGTCAAAACAGAAGCATAAAAGGTCTTTGCACATGCATAGTTCTACATGAGCTAAAAATTTGGAACTAGGGTTAGTAAAGAATTATAAATTCCCAATAGGTTTGATAGAAATACAGACTTAACAATAGTGTGGGTACTCAAAAAAAAAATAGCATGAAATAAAGCTTCTAGAGCTAGTACTAATAATCTCTATCCAAAATACCCAATCTAAATACAATTTTGAAAGGAGCGGGAAAGGTTAGGAAGCAACAATGATTATTATTTATAAAATTTAACCTAAACCTACAAATAGAAGAACCAACAATAGTATATAAATTATTAATACAAATATTTTTTGGGCCTAAAGTATGCAAGACCTTGCATAGAAATAAAATTGTAAATTTTTGGAATGAAATAACTGAAAGTTTTTGCTTAGGTGTTGAGAGTCATTGTGAAAGCACAACTTGATGTGATGCAAGCACCCAAAGACTTGAAAAAAGCATGACGAATCACTATAGAAGTGAAATTTCATAAAGTCGAGCATGGAAACAAAACTTGTCATTGTATAGGAGCAAATTTGCACCCCTCACGCAAAATCCCCTTTCGCACACCCTCATCGTAAAAAAATAAATTTGAAGGTGAAATTCCACATAACCCAACTACCTTCCTTCCACTTAGCATCTGTCTTTTGTGTCAGTGAGAGAATTTATGTTGGGGGAACACACGTAGTATATAGATGTTTGCACGGTGCATTGTCATCTCTAACAGATTCTCGCATCTGAAGTTGGCAGAGGAGTTACACATTCGATTGGGGTTGAATTGTAACTTCCCTATTTGACCAACTAGCCCCGAAAATGGAATATTCTCCCATCCCACCTTCAAAACACTCTTCTTTCATTCATTCCATCTCTTCACAATCTCTCTTGGAATTTTCTATACACATTCTCAAGCCATCTCTTAACATTTCTAGCATTCTCTTCACTCTCAAGCAACATTTCAACACTCCATTGTAGCAACAACACTCCATCAACTCCACATAGAAAGTGTGAAGCAAGCCATAGAAGTATGGGCTTGGAGTCTTGTGAGACCTCCCTTCATCACAGTTGAGGATGTGGCGACCTTGCCAAGTTCGTATTCTCCGCCATTGGCTAGTGAGCTTTTGGGTGGAGGTGGTAACATTTCACTCCTCTCCTTTGTGATTTGGTTGAGTAGCATTTTATTGTTTTGTAGTGTTTATTGCAAATTCTACTTTCTTTACCTCTTTATTGCATATTTCTATCTCGTCATTATATGGTTTTCTGTGGAGGTGAAAACACCAAAATGAGGGTCTGACTGAGGTAGAGCCCTATACAGCCCCAAAAATTTTCCCCTTCTTGCTTGTATGTAGGTGAAAATATGCATGGAGCTAGCTAGTGAACAGGTGCTTTTGTGAGATAATCTTTGTCACCCTAGTTCTCATTTACTTCTTTTATCACTCTAGTCTCTATTTCCTATACTTTCTCATTATGTTTTTACCATTTGGATTAGTTAGCTAGGATGTTAGTTAGTTTTTAGAAATTTTGTATTTTGTGCACTATTTTCTGACCATACGGATGCCAACGCACTTGAGAGATTCCAACATGTTGCGCTTTCGTCCCAGAACTACACTGCCATCCTCAAATAGTGAGTTATTCGAGGCATAGTACTAACTCCAAAAACCAGCTCGCCTAGCCAAAAACTAAGTTTAGGATCTAGAGGGTTATTGAAGTACATTATATTCCTCATCATTCTCTATCCTTGTCTCAAAACATTCCTTTAGAGTGAGGTAAGTTAGGGCAGCCCTCCACTCTCGACTCTCTGTGACTTGGACCCTTGATGTGGTTGGTCCCCCTCTCTTACTTTTTTGGTGAACTTGACATGAACCAATGTATGACTATTCGTTGGTGTTGATACTTTTCCCTTGTACCTTGTAATCATTGTAAGCTTGAGTGTTGTGAAGGTTTATGAGCATCACAACCCAATCCATGACCTTCAGGTACATTGTTAGGAGAAGTGTGCAACACCTTCTAATGGAGAGGATGAAGGTCACTTCTGGTTTCTCTATAGGCCTTTTTTTCCAGATCTACCATTGGTCTTGCTATCCAAGAGCAGTTTTCTAGGGGTGAGGTAGAGTTCTTCGATGAGACTGACCACGTCCCCACTCCACCTGCATCTCCTATTACATCGTCATTGGTAGACGAGCATGAGGATGTTCACATTCCTTTAGAATATATCTCTACCCTTAGAAAAGAGCTAGGTGACTTGGATAATCAGCTAGAAAAGGACCCAAAGTTGGCCAAAGCCACTCGAGTTATTAGCGAAATACAATATATGGTGGGAAAGGACCGAACATGCATAAAAATCCTGGCTAGTCTCTCTAGTCTGACTGAAGTGTGTGTCCTTCCAAATAACCCTAACATTATACAAGGGGCCACTCTTATAGACCATTCAAGATAGTTAGGAATGCCAATTCCTCCCACGTCTATGTACATGGCCAACACAGTCCCATTGATCAACATCCTCTTTGCCTCCAAGAGATATGAAACTATTAAAGTAAAAATAATACCCTTGGGATTTAGTTTCACCCCTCCTGTCACCTCTAGTGGTGGGAGATTTGGTAGTGGTAGTGGCTTCGACAGTGGGGGTGGAACTGGCGGAGTTGGTTTTGGTGGAGGCCATGGTGGTGGCTTCGAAAGTAGAGGTGGCTCCGGTGGGGGCCTTGTCGGTGGTGGTGGTCACATTGGTGGTTTTGGAGGTGGCTCCGATGGTGGTTCTGGGGGAGGTTCCACTGGATCTTTGTCATCCCAAGACTCTATTCTAAATACTCTTCTTCAGAATATGGGTAAGATGCAAAGCCAGCTAATGAGTCTCTCCCCAGCCTTTTCCCAGCCTATCTCTTAACCCTTCTTCTGACATAGCCCATTTTCGGTAGCAATCTTAAACACCCCCTTCCCACAAGGAATGGAGATTCCCAAATTCAATAAGTATGGTGGAAAAGGGGACTCACAAACACATGTCTACCTTTAATTCCATCTAAATAGATTTCTTCCATCAAGATGTGTTGATGGAAAAACTATTCTCTTGATCTCTTAAGGATACAATGCTCGAATGGTAATATTCCTTACCTGAAAACTCTATTTTCTCATTTTCTCAACTTGTAAATCACTTTTTCTGACAATCCCAATCCAACATCAGAATGAAGATGACCTTTTTAGATCTTGTCTGATATAAACAAGGGGATAATGAGAAGATTACTAATTTCATAGCGTGGTACCAAGCGCTCTTCTCCCAAATCTCATACTTGTTGCCCAATTTTGATGTGTAGAAGGTGTTCATAGGGAACTTGTAGAGACCATGGAAGGAGAAGTTTTCCCTTCTGAAATACCCTTCTTTCATGCACTTTTGCACTACATTATGAGAATATCAACAAATAGTAGTTCAGTTTGAGGGATCCTCCTTGCGCTCTCATTTAGAAGGGAAGTCCATTGCATCAATCTCTGGAAAGGGTATGGCTATCATGAATGTAGTAGCCGCTATGAATGATAATGGCCTCAAATGGAACAAAAAGTTCACAAAGTTAGAAGAATATTATTCTTCCATCTTGCAAAAGTTGTTAAAGGTGAACCATAGATTTGTGGGCATGAGGCTTATAGGCTACTCTTGCACTCTTAAGATGTTTCATCTAAAAGGAGAGAGATAAATCTCATAAAAAATCAATCTGGTTCACTCAAATTAAGATGTGTATGATATTATTTAGACTAAATGAGATTATCTAAATGCAATTAAATGAAAATTTTGACTGATTATGAATGCAAGAACTAAGAAAAATGCAATGTTTGAAAACACAATGTGATATGCAAACATGAACTAAACATGAACAAATGCAAAACAAAAATGAAGAAGGTTGAATCAGAGTGCACTTGGGAGTTTGATGAAGATTATGGAGTGTCCTGAATGTTGGAAGAGATCATTGAAAATAACTAGTGGGAATCATTCACCGTTGATGGTGAACCAGTCCTCCTCCTTATGAAAACTTCTAGAAATAGGTTTATGAGTGTCAGGATCCAGAATCTGACAAAATTTGGATTTTCAAACTTAAGATGGGACTCATTCACCACTGATGGCGAATCATATCTCTCCCAAAATTCTATGAAATTAGGGGCCAATTCTATAGCACCAGATCTAAGGTTGTCTGCTTGTCAGGTTGACAGAGTCAAATCTACAGAAAACAGACTGCAAGACCTAAGAAAAATGCAATGTTTGAAAACACAATGTGATATGGAAACATGAACTAAACATGAACAAACGCAAAAAAGAAATTAAGAAGGTTGAATTAGAGTGCACCTAGGAGTTTGATGAAGATTATGGAGAGTCTTGAATGTTGGAAAAGATCACTAAAAATCACCAGTGTGACTCATTCGCCACTAATGGCGAACTAGTCTTGCTTCTAATGAAAACTTTTGGAAACAAGTTTCTGAGTGTTTGGATCTAGAATATGAGAAAAGATGGAATTTTAGCCTTAAGAGGGGACTCATTCACCACTGATGGAAAATCAGTCCTCTCCCAAAATTCTGTGAAATCAAAGACCAATTTTGTAGCACCAGATCTAAGGTTGTCTGCTTGTCGGGTTGACGGAGTCAAATCTACAGAAAACAAAATGTAGGTTATCTCCAAGCTTAAAATAGGTTGAAGTTGAATTGAAACACTTTTTTGACCTCTTGACCACTTTTCAACACCTAATTTCTTGATAAATCTGCATACACAAGTTTGTAAACACACATACAAAAGGGGAAAAATGGTTAAGGGTTAGGTTATAGAGATTTGCCTTGGTTGAATCCCACTTTGGTAATCAAACCATTAATGAAGAAATGGAATAAAATGAACAAGGAAAGGTGAATAAACAACATGCAAATGTCCTAATCCCACCAACCTTGTTGTATAAATCTAAAGATATATCAATGGATGCTCCAAAATACTTGATTAATGCTTGAATAAATGAGTGAATAAGTGAACTTGATAAATGGGGGTTAAAATAGATGTAAAAAAAATTATTTATACACACTTGTGCCTTAGTAACCCAAATATACCTCATCACAGGCCGACATAAGGTGATTTTTAATAAAAATTGGAAAGAAATTTTGAAATATTTTGAATTTTGAGCCAAGAGGGATTCATTTGCCACCCATGGCAAATGGGTCCCACCTTGGACTTGAAAATGGGTGTCGAGAATTATCTTGCATTTAATGTTTTTTTTTCAGGTTTAGATTCAAAAGCACACTTAATTAGGCCTTATAAGGGCATAAAGGGGTCAAATAAAGCATAAGAAAGGTGTAAATAGTGAAATTAAGCCTAGAAAAGTGTGAAATCTTGTTACAAGACTTTACAACACTTCAAAATAGGATTGAATAAGTGATGAAAAGGTTATTTTTAGGTGAATTGTAATGAATAGATTCTAGAAGAGTGTAGAAATTTTTTACAACACTTCACAACACCTTCACAAGACACCATAATTTGAATTTTAAGGACCTAATGTGAATGTTCAAGCCACATTGAAACATTAAATCAAAGCAAAATGGACCAAGCATCATGAAGAAAGGCCTAAAATAACATGAAAATGATAAGGGGTCATTTTTATAAGACACATTTAGCCCCCACTTTTGTGAGAGGATGAACTTGCTTCAAACTCACACTAAAGTAGCCATGCATATTGAGAGAGAGGTCCAAATGCACTTATGTTAGCAAGATGGAATGATAATGATCAAGAGGGATGATCAAGCCCCCAGGATGAAGATCCCATGAAAAACTAAACATAAGAACAAAGGAATGCAAGTGAAAGGTAAATTGAATTGAGCTTCGATCATCTGTCCAACTAGTTGTGGATTAGATCTAGGCTATTTGTGAGAAAAAGAGAATGCATACTCACTCTGGGTGACAGAACTCATGACGGTCTACTAGGTGATAAAACCCAAAAGGTAAGATACATACACTAGTTGTTATGCACTCACAAAAACAAATGTGGCTATGGGGAAATTCGTACCACTGAATGAGATTTCCACTAAACCATATCAAAGTTATACCTCCTGATAAATTTAACAAGGTGCCACAAGGGAAAATGTCGGTTCGTGCTTCATGAGACAAGTAAAGCTTCATATTCTTAGAACCCATGAACAAAGAGCAAGGTACCACAGGAATGCAAGTTGTGTTATGGAAGGTGGCAAAAATACAAAATGTAAAATGTAAAAGATGTTCAAAGGGGTCTTGTTAAGTTCATGCAAGGTCTATCACTTAGGGAACATTGTGTCTAATGTCTCCAAGAGAGGACTAATCAAAGAATAGTATATTCACAGCTCAGGGAATGCGGTGTGTCACATCAAGCCACTAAGAGGAATGTAATATGCTAAGATAGATCACACTTATGAAGGACATCAAACCTAATGTTATCCACAAAGTGACGAACACATCGTATGAAGTGACAAGGATACACTAAGAATGAAAATGAATTATGCCAATGTATTCCCCCACTTTAAAGGAATTTCTACACACCATTCTATGAGCAATTAATTTAAAGTAGAAAAGGAAAAATGAAAAAGGAAAACATGACATGATAGCCAAATCAGAAAGCCCCTATGCCAAGTCATATGTTTCCAAGTAAGGTTGCATCATATAAACGAAAAAGAGCACAAAAGAAAAGGGAGTTTCCCCCCAAAAAGGAAAACACCAAACACATAAGGGATATATGGATTTGGGGTCTGTATGTTTGTTGCTGCAATGTTTTTATTAAAGAGCTCAGAACTTTCATCATTCCCCAAAGCACATAGAACTAGAAGAATGACACAAAGAAAGAAAAAAACAAAAGAAAAAGAAAGTTTATTTTGGGTCAACATGGAAGAGACATTTTGGTCTCAATGCTTTGCATCATCCCCAAAAGGAAAACACAAGAGAAAAGAAAAGGAAAATCTTTTGGGTCAACATGAAGTAGACATTACGATCTCAATTCCTTGCGTCATCCCCAAAAGGAAAAAACAAGAAAAAGGAAAAGTAAAAGGGAAAAGTAAAAGGGAAAAGGGACCATTTGGGTCAATATTAAAGAGACATAGGGCATCTCAATGCTTTGTGTCATCCCCAAAAGGAAAGCACAAAACAAAAGGAACAAAAGAAAAGGACCTTTTGGGTCAACATCGAAGAGACATAGGGTGTCTCAATGCTTTGTGTCATCCCCAAAAGGAAAACACAAAACAAAAGTGAAAAAGGAAATGCATGACATATAGAAGAATAGAGGAAGTGTACAAAGAGAGAGAACATCAAACACACATTATGGGGGAACAAAATACACACATAAAATCATTTAAAGGAGCTAGAAAAGAAAATGTGATTCAACCATTAACAGAGTTATTAGATTTTCAATCTGAAGTAGTATAAGTAGAAGGTAAATAACGTAGTTAAGAGACAAGAACAAATGCATTACTAGGATAAGTATAACAACTTCTTGCCCCCCACTGGATGTGAAGCAAGAATGATCCAAGAAAAGTGATGGGAGGATCATGCAATAGTGAGAATGAAAATTTCTACAACTATGGCATGATAAAAGGATTTTGTTTTAAGGGATGATGGGAAAGCAGTCAATATCAGTGAAGTGATACTTGTTCAATATGTCATTCAGTGTCTAACATTCTTCAGTTCGATGTCCAAGGACATGATGATATTTGTAGTATGGTATGTTAGAATCTTTATGATGGATGACCAACCTATTCATAGGGGGTAAAAGTATAAGGCCTTTGTTTAAAAGTAGTTGAAGTCTCCTTTCACATTCAGGTTGAGGATGAGTAGGAAACTTGAGTTTTTTCAATTTGTAAGGTTTTTTTCGTTTGCTAGATTCTCCTTTCTCATGAATGGAAGGAACAGGAGGACCTATGGGGATCCTAGCATCCTTGTCATGAGAATCAAGTAATGGTTTTTCACATGGAAGGAGAATGTTCAAGTTAGGAGGAGAATCAAAGATCACTATACCATCATTTCAATGCTTCCAATATTCAAAAGGAGGGTTATCAGTATGAGGAGGATCTTGATATCCTAATCCTGCTGTGTTTTCTTCTCTTGGTTTTTGTTCAAGAAGTTAGTGAATGTTATCCTCATGTGTTGTGTCACAACCTTTTTTACTTAGGATAGTAAAGCCTTTTCCATATGTTTCTTCAAGGTTAATGGGAGTGTTTGTGACTTTGTGATCATAAAATGGTTGAGGATGTGTTTTTTGAGAGGAACTAGGTCCACTTGATGGAGGGATCTTAGGTCCCAGTTGAGTTTTAGGATGTAGGTATCCAAAGTGATCAGGAGGTGCAACAATAGGAAGATTTGGTGGGTTCATGGATGGGTAAAAGGCTGCATTGGCTTCAAGGTTATCAAGACATTAATTGAAGAACTTGTTCATGCTATAATCATCTACTCCAATGATGTCTACATCATGAGGAGGACAATCATGAGGAGTTGAAGGATCATGAGGAAGCTCAAGGTCATTAGGGTCATAGCCAAAGGCACAATTGGACATGTTTACCAAGGATTTTAATGAATTCCAAAAATTATTAAAAGAAGATTTCATGATGCAAGTAAACTAAGATGAAAGAAATAGCAGAAAATAGAGATTCTGGAAAGCAAAAAAGAAAGAAACTATAGAATATTGTAATGTTAGAAATACCTAGAAAATGCCTAAAAATGTAATATGAAATGTGCAGGTGGATTGATTTTCGTAGGGTGGAAAATGAGTCCAAGTATGATATTTTTTTGTTATTAAAAAAATTTAAAGTGATTCTAATGCTTTTTAGATGCAAACTGAGGATGCAAATGCATATTTTGAGTTTTTTCAATGATATGCAAAAAAGAAATCTAAATGATTCTTTCACTAATGCAATTTTAAGAAACCCTAGGATGCAAAAACAATGCAAAAGATAATGAAAATTAGAATGATATGATGTTCAATATGCGGGTTCACCAAAATGAACCATAGATTTTTGGGTGTGAGGCTTATAGGCTACTCTTGCACTCTTAGGATGTTTCACCTAAAAGGAGAGAGATAAACCTCATGAAAAATCAATGTGGTTCACTCAAATTAAGATGTGTATGATGTTATTTAGACTAAATGAGATTATCTAAATGCAATTAAATGAACTTTTTGACTGATTATGAATGCAAGGCCTAAGAAAAATGCAATGTTTGAAAACACAATGTGATATGCAAACATGAACTAAACATGAACAAATGCAAAACAAAAATGAAGAAGGTTGAATCAGAGTGCACCTGGGAGTTTGATGAAGATTCTAGAATGTCCTGAATGTTGGAAGAGATCACTAAAGATGACTAGTGGGACTCATTCGCCACTAATGGCGAACCAGTCCTGCTTCTCATGACAACTTTTGAAAATAGGTTTCTGAATGTCGTGATCCAGAATCTAACAAAATATAGATTTTTAGCCTTAAGGTGGGACTCATTCACCACTGATGGAAAATCAGTCCTCTCCCAAAATTTTGTGAAATTAGGGACCAATTTTGTAGCACTAGATTTGAGGTTGTCTGCTTGTTGGGTTGACGGAGTCAAATCTGCAGAAAACAAACTGTAGGTTATCTCCAAGCTTGAAATAGGTTGAATTTGAATTGAAAAACTTTGTTGACCTCTTGACCACTTTTCAACACCTAATTTCTTGAAAAATATGTATACACAAGTCTGCAAACACACATACAAAAGGGAAAAAATGGTTAAGGGTTAGGTTATAGGGATTCTCCTTAGTCAAATCCCACTTTTGTAATCACACCCTTAATGAATAAATGGAATGAAATGAACAAGGAAAGATGAATAAACAACATGAAAATGTCCTAAACCCACCAACCTTGTTGAAGAAATCTAAAGATATATTAACGACTACTCCAAAATACTTGATTAATGCTTGATTGAATGATGCAAAGTACTTGAATGCTTGAATGAATGAGTGAATAAGTGAACTTGATGATTGGGGGTTAAAATGGATGTAAAAACACTTATTTATACACACTTGTGCCTTAGTAACCCAAATATACCTCATCATAGGCCGACATAAGGTGATTTTAAATAAAAACCCGAAAGAAAATTTGAAATATTTTGAATTTTGAGCCAAGAGGGACTCATTTTCCACCCATGGAAAATGGGTCCCACCTTGGACTTGAAAGTGGGTGTTGGGAATTATGTTTCATTTAATGTTGTTTGTCAGGTTTACATTAAAAAAAACACTTAATTAAGCCTTATAAGGGCATAAAGGGGTCAAATAAAGCATAAGAAAGGTGTAAATAGTGAAATTAAGCCTAGAAAAGAATGAAATCTTGTTACAAGATGTTACAAAAATTGAAAATAGGACTTAATAAGTGCTGAAAAGGTGATTTATAGGTGAATTGTAATGAATAGATTTTAGAAGAGTGTAGAAATGTTTTACAACACTTCACAACGCCTTCACAAGATGCCATAATTTGAATTTTAAGAACCTAATGTGAATGTTCAAGGCACATTACAACATTAAATCAAAGCAAAATGGACCAAGCATCATGAAGAAAGGCCTAAAAGACCATGAAAATGAAAAGGGGCCATTTTTCTACAGCACAAAAGGATAAGATCATAACCTTGGAGAACCTTAAACCTCTCAAGGAACCTTTCCCTAGTTGGTGTGATGCGAATACCTTTTGTCAATACCATCGAGTTAATAGACATGATACTGAACATTGTATGCCCCCGCATCATGAGATACAAGACTGCATCAATGGTAAAAATAAATAGTAAGTTGTAGATATACACAGACCTATTTTTTGTGGCATTTTTCCAACATGATTAGTGATCTCTCTGATTCTACCACTCGACCTGAGTCGTATGTTAACATGGTCACAATTCCTCCTATCGTGCAGCCTATGATCAGCTCGTTGGACATTAAATTCATGTCGCAAGATTTTCTCTTGAACAAAAACCCCTCTCCCCTCTCATTTTCACTCTCCTCAATGGAAACATTGTGACAGGGGTCTTAGTTGACCCTGCGAGTTGAGTGAATGTCATTATAGAAGAAACACTGCTATTGAATTCATTACATATGGAGGAGTATGAAGAAATGAAATCTACCATCCATACACATGATGGTATTTGTCTAAAGCCATATGGTTGAATAACTTTTTCTATCCTAATTAGACCTAGGGCTGTAGACATAGTCTTTGATGTTATCCTGAATCTAGATTTATTTAGGCTGAAGCTAGGCATACCTTGGATAGCTTCCATGAATGGAATTTCCTCCATCATTCATAAGTATTTGAAATTATCTCACAAAGGTGTTGTGCATGTAGTGCATGACACTAGATACCAACCATTGGTGTCCCATGGGGGTTACTTGTTAGATCATTTTTGGCCCACCCCAGTCGGTCCACTCCCCCCAAGAATGAAGCTGATTACAAGAACTATGTGAAGTATAAGATCGGGGGCAAGGGATAGCCAAAATTGACCCTTTCGATAGTGCAACAACCAACTGCCTCCTCTTCCTAAAAAGGAAGATAGAGGTCACCTTGTCCTTGGGATGGCTCTCCCACTCCTCTTTCTAGAGGAATTTTGGATGAATATTCCTAGCTTTTACCCATTGAATCTAATGTTACCAACTTGGTGATGATCCCATAATAGTGGGTTTACAATTTTGGCCAAACCGGACTAAATTATTATTTTTAACTAAATCTTCACATTCGGGCACCTATAGGATAAACCTGAAGAATTTGAAGATGGTGCAAACTAGAGTCTCATCAAATTTTGTCCGTAGATTCTAAAATATTTTTTCAAAATTTTTGGAATCAAATTTACTTCTTTTTCCATCTCCCACGAAAATTGATTTTTTTTCAGAAACAACATTTTTAAAAAGTGACGTATAACATAACTTTTTTTCCATGAAGGATAAAGTTCTAATTCTTTCAAATTTAGATTTGTAACTCTGATATCTAGTGCTTCCACTTGGTTATATAGTTTTATTGAATATTTTTTCCTTAATCAAGTTTCAAAGTCAAACTAATTACAATTCAAAACACAACGCGTAGATAACGTAATTTTTTTATATGTCAAAATTTTATTTTATCTTTTTGTTGGATCAAGCACTTCAATATCGGTGCACTCATATTTTTAAATTTTTTTTTTTATAACCTTCTATTTTTCCACATGTGAAGAACAAAGAAATTCATTTTCGATGAAAAACCTATGTTTAATAAAACTTAAAAACAAATACATAACAAAACCAAAACATATTAAAATTATATTCATTGGATAGCTTGTTCTGAGGAATACCATAATCATTTGAAATAAATTTTAAATGAATTAATTTGATCCCCCAAAAGCTAAATCAAAAGTGATTTTTTATCAGCATTTTGATAGGTGTAAAGGAGACACATTTATAGGTATGGTTTAAAACTAGCGAGGTTCTATCCAAGGGGGTTTGATCTAAGGTGATTTGATCAAACCCTCTTCAATTGGAATCCTTAAAATGGAACTTTTTAAGGCTTAAATCATTATATTTTCTAAAAATATGTGATTTCAACTAAAACTGCTCCTCTCGGAATTGTAAAACCACTATTATGACAACAATTGAAAACCCAAGATTAGGATATCAGACCTACCTACTAAACCACCTGGACCTTGGTACTATTTGTATGGAAAGGGAAAGGGTCCCCATGGGGAATCCTCTATGTCTCATCCTCTGTTTCCTCCCACCACTTCTGCTCCAAAATTAGTAAATGAGAAGAGGCCCATTGCTAAGGAATTAAAGCTGACTCCCCCTATTGTTTCTCAAATTTCTCTTCCTACTCCCATTTGGGAGCGTGTCCCTCCACTAGAAATAGCTATGGTGGACACTCCCATGGTTGAGTAGGAGCCTTTCATCCCTTCACAGGCTCTAGTATCTAGCTCGAAGAGTCACATAAACTACCTTGTATGAGAGCACACTTGCATTTGTAAAAGGCTCTTGCGGTTGAGCAAGCTACTTTGCAGAAGATGGAAGAGGAGTCAACTGCCCCTGCTTCAGGGCCTCCTGATGCGTCCTCCTCTCTCCTCCCCTCTACTTCTATTCAACTAAATTCAGTCTCACTTCCAGCTCCCACTATGGGTGTATGTGTGCCTAACCCTAAAAAGGTTTAGGTGTTTATCACTTCTTTGGTGGAGTTTCCCCTGTTGATGTCCCTTCAGGACATCTTTCCATTCCCTAAACCCGTGGATATGCAAAATACTTTAGTGGTATCTGTCATGGTTTTCTCCTCCTCCTCCTCTGTGCCTCTTTCCTTGTTTGTGGGTTGTTCACATTGCCTGATAAAGCAGAAGGTAGAGGATGCCCCTTCTAACAATGGAGGGTGTAAGAGGAGCCCACCTTCGAAGGGTGGTCCTACATTAGCTTGTTCTATCCTAGTGACAAAACTAGTCCTAACTTCCACTGAGTTTGTCACCACTCTTGAGTCATTCAGTGAGCCAAGTGGTGAATCTTAGGTGCAACCTTCTTCGTTCATTGAGGTATAACATGGAACTCTTGTAAAGTGCATGTTTAACTCTCTTGTTGATTTTTTTTCCTTGTTGGAAATCTTTGCAAAATCACTGACCATAGCTCCACAAGAGCCTAGTGGATAAGACCTTGTAGGGCCTTCTTCCTTAGCCCTTGTTGTGGGAGGGTTGAAAGCTCCTCCCTTTAATCTTCCACCATTGTAGGCTCATCCTCCTTCCCCTTATAATGATTTAGAGTTGGAAGTGGATGACCTCTTGGTCGATGAGTGTTAGGGGGAGGCCTCTTTATCTTTAGATTAGATGTGTGTGTGTTGTGATGTGTTCCCCTGTAACTGTGTTATGTGTTCCTAGATGACCCTTGTCATCCTTGTTGGTGCTTTGATACAAGAGTGATTTTTGTTTCATAAACCTTCTTCTATTTGCATCATCATTCTTCCATGTTTGTGTTTGATTTTTGGAAAATTGGGGACGATGCAAAGCATTGGGGGAATTTAGGCCTCCCTTCTATGTTGACCCATTTTATTATTTTTACCTTTTTTTCTCATGCATTCTTCACATGGTCTAATATAGTAGGGGGTTTATGATAGTTCATTTATATACTATTATTATACTTATATATATTTATGAGAATCTCTAACCCTGAAATATCAGATCACCCCTATTTCCTCTATTTGTGATGATTTCTCTTTCGCTCTTTTCTTATATTTCTCTCTTCTTTGCTTGAATTGTCCCTTTCATGTGTGACAATGCCATTCCTATGATACTTTGATATTTTGGAAAATGTATTTGTTTCCAATGAATCTTTTCTCAAAAAAAAATTGCAAGATATTTTTTCAAGGATTGAACTCTCGACTAGGACCCCTAATGGAATGTTTTCCTTCATCGTGGGTTCATAAATAAATAAATTGGGAACTTCTCTTTAAGGTGGAAGTAGTCTTGACCTTCCCCTCACGAGGGGGAAATTTCTTCCTTTCAAATTTCTTGATGAAGTGAACATATTTTGAAAGGATTCCTTGATGTTGAATTGATTTGTGAAAAACATTCTCTTACTTTCAAAAAACACATCCCTTGAGTGGACCCTTCTTCACACCAGGTTCCCGAGGGACCCCTTTGAAAGCCTTCTGATTTATTGATGGTTTGCATAACTATCCACTTATTTTCTTGCATGGATGCTTTGTGTTTCCTGGAATGTTTTATTTGTGGGTAAACATGTCACTTTGTACGTGCACCTGTAAATTTATATTTTGACTCTATAGAGTCCCCTTCTTTGGGTTTCCTCCATGTGAGAGATCTTGGAGGACACCTCCTTATAGTTCTGCTAGCCTATGAGGTGCTTGATTCTTTGGGTTTCCTCCATGCGAGAGATCTTGGGGGATACCTCCTTGCAAGTTTGCGGGCTTGTGAGGCGCTTACTTCTTTTGGCTTCCTTTAGGTGAGAGATCTTGGAGGTTGCCTCCTTGCAAGTCTGTGGGCCTGTGAGACACTTTCATCCAATGAGATTTTTCAATCATTGGTCCAAGGGCCTTCAATGTACTTTGTGCAACTTCATAGTTATGCGGGGATGTGGAGTCTTTTGTTCAAAACTCCTTAGGGAGTGTACCTATGGAGTCCTTTGCCTGCCCTGTGCTTTCGAGTTCGCCAGATCATGGTCTACTTCCTTGATGGTTCAAGTATAAATTTCTAACCCTACTATCTCTTTGAATAAGAGTGAATTTGCACCCCTTACGAAAATTCCCCTTTTGCACATCCTCACCTTAGAAAATCAAATCCGAAGGAAAAATTCCACATCACCCAACTGCCTTCCTGTTAAAAGGTGCAAGACAACTAAGAGGGGGGCTGAATCAGTTGTCACCAAATTCAAAAATAAAACTCCTAACACTTATCAACTTCACAACTGCACTATTTTGTTTTTAAGTATGAACATGAAATGCAGATAACAGAAAGTAAAATCAGCACAATGAACACCAAATTTTACATGGAAAACCCAATAAGGGAAAAACCATGGTGAGGATTAACTCACAATATAAATTAGTTCCAAAACCAAATATATAAGACTCACTTCCAAAGGGATCACTACCAAAATAAGACTCACTATTTGGATACAAAGGATCACTACTTACACAAAGAGGCTCACTTCCTACCAAAGGATTACAAAACATGGCTTACAACTAGAAAATGAACTGATAATGTATACATAACAAGTGCTGATTTAGTTCCAATGAAGCTCAGTAAACTGACTTGACACACTTCATCATATTCATACTTCTTCACATTCACATTTACAACTACTTCATCTATATGTCAGTCTTCAAAAAATTTCCAATATATATAATTGATCCATCCACAATCATTAATTAGGTTGTGGCCTAATTAGATGCAATCCTTGTTTATCAAAAACACCAACTATTGGCTTCAAGCATTTAAAAAATATTTCCAGATAATAAATCAAAAAGTGTAGCACACTTTATCATGTTGGCATAGACCTAAGATAGGTCGCACATATATCCGTACGAAAATTAATTCACCATATCACCAATTATCCATGAAGTTGGCTAGGTATAGGCTTAATAGAAAAATGCAATCAACAAAATGATACCGATACACCATACAAGCACTAGAGCATAAGAGATTTTGAATGTATATGCTTTCAATATCCATAGAATATTTCCCAAAACCACAAGTAGCAACTATCAACTACGAAGGATTGTAGACCAAACTACTAGAGGGTGTAAACTATATACCAGTTAAGATACCAAATCAAACACTGAATTAGTCTTGCAGTCGCAATTTGTATAACATGGTGACATCAATGAAAACACAAAACTATATAGTTATCCATTCTTCTTTATTCTTCCAACAATCTCCCCCTTTGTCATTGATGGAAACATGTGCCAAAATTTTACAAAACAAAATTATTTCCCTTTATCATCATTTTCCTTTTTACTCCTTTAAAGGTACTCTTCTCTCTCCCTTTTACATCAATGAAAAAGGGCCACCAAAAAATAGGATGTGTATAGTATATACAAAGGTGATTCCAATTCCCCATTTCAAACATTCAAGTGAAAATGACACTTTTTTACATGAAATATTTTCTTGTACCTATCTCTTATGATTGAAAGAATTCTTTTCCAAGTAGGCACATCCATATTCATTCTTGCACTCATACCATCCAAAAAAGATAAATGTGTAAAAGAGGATGTCTATTGTGAAGAAAAACATTGGCATTCACAATCTTCTACGTCAGAGAGTATTCCAAAGAGATGATCAAACCGGACCTCGACAAGTTCCTTAACCAACTAGAAGGTCTTAACCATATCTTCTCTTTTCCTCTGAGTAATCAAAAACTCCACTTGGAATTCACCAACTCTTATTCTCTATTTTCCATCCTTGTCTTTAAACAAATCAAAACTTTTTCCAATACTATTCATCTCAAATTCGATGGCTTCAATTTTGCTTATGAAATTGTCAACAGCTGTCGGCCACCAAAGACAACACCTGTAGATGTTAGATATTTATTTGATGCATTCTCTTGTCTCATTCATATGTTTAGATAACACTTGTTTGGCTTTGGTACATCTTATTTCAACCATAGATTTGAACTTATGACCTTCGAGTGCTTCCAACAACGTTCTCTCTTCAATAATCTCTACTAGATCATCTGGAAAATAATTAGACACATCTCAAACTGAGATACCTCTATTGTGCAAATAATCAACTAGTACATCGACATCAATTTTGAGCCTCTCAATCAGAGACATGCATTCCACATTTCATCAATCTTCTTCATTTCACCCTTTTCTAGCATCATCCGTATATCCTCTGGATCAAATGAGTCATATCCAAATAGAAATTATTCTTCATTCTTCTTTTCAAACCGAGACATTTGTTACAATTTTTTTCCTTCTTTTAGATTCCAAAGGGGACTCACCAATGATAACTTCCAACTCTTTCTTACCGGAGGATGAACCCACTTCAAACTGACTAGGTAATAACATACTAGAGCATAGATTCATCTTCAGGGATATGAAATAGGTTCCAGAAACACTTACATTATCCACCAACAATTCCAAATATCTGTAAAATTGTTTTCCAACAGGAATACCAGATTCCCATTCAACATTATCTCTTCCCGGTAGTGAGCTCAAAAAGTAAAATTTCAAACATATAAGAAAAGATCCAAACCAAAAAGGATAACCCTTAACCAATGAAATTCAGGCATTCTCAGTTAGGTTTTCCAGTAATAGGCTACACAAATCAAACTACTTATTTTCCTTAACCATAATGTGTGTAATATATACAACAATAGCAGAAGTTGAACCTTCACAGTTTCTGAAATAGATTTTATAGGAAATATCATATGCAACATACCTTATAGTAGAATCTGCAATATTTTTTATCAATAGAGCTTGAGGGTCTTTGTCAATTCCAATAAATTCCTCCACATCTTTGTATTTCATAGTTTTCTTCCCAGAGAAGTCCCCAACATTGCATAAACCAGTAATTTCTTCAATTGCTTCCTTCTTGACCAGGTGGGGTTTGTCCAACATAATGTTGTTGTTCTTGAATTGAATTAACAAGAACAAGATGAATTCTTTATCTTCAAACCAAGGAAATTCTCCCATCATAAATCCATACCTAGGGTTTTTATTCTTTGTAATTCATTTGTCTTTAGCCCTAGTTCCATTTCCTCCATTTTCCTATGATCAAATTATTCTAGTTCAACACCTTTCAACTTCAGTGGAATTTTGGCACATGATCCTTTATCCATTGTCACGCTTATCTCTCTCGAATTCGTTATTGTTCAATTGAAACTTCTTCCTTTTCCCTTCTTTCCCTTTGTAAATAGAGCAATAATTCCTGATTGTCCATAATAATTCCTTCAAACTTCTTCAAATCACTTTGAGATCATTCCAAGATGCCTTTCAAACTCTTCAAGTGCACAAGTGATCAAAGATATTTATGAATTTTACTTTATACATCATCAGTTTTCCCTAATTTGCATTAAATGCAGTAGACCTCAAAAATCTAATAAAATCCTTATTTCTCAGAATTTTAAACCCTAAATCGATCCACAAATGAACATTCCATCATGTTTTCTTCTGGTTTCTTTTCTAAAACCTTTTCCTATTCATTATTTACAATATAACCCCGTGCCAACATTTGACATGCCATTTATCTAAGGGGTTTGTACAATTTTCTATTAATGCTCCCTCTAAGACCATGCTAGGTCTAATTCCCAGAGGAATTGTCTATACTAGATGAGGGCACAAACACATCTATCATCTCTAGCTCTTCTTTCTTCCTCCATATCTTATTCATCTATTTTTTCACTTCTTCTTTGTCAATTTTCTTTACCAGTTCATTCTGCTCTACCAATGCAGACTACTTTCCCTTCCTACTTCTACAAACTTTTGAGATATGTTTGGGTTTGTTACAATTATAGCAGAAAACACTTTTATGATTAGTCTGATCTCCATTAATCCTTGATGTACATTGATTTTCTTTGTGTCCAATTTTTTTACAGGTATTGCAGTAGCCATTAAAGGATTGATTCATTCTACCTCCATTAAATCTATTCATCATCACTTGACTGATCATTCTCACCTGAGATTTGCATTCAATGGATTTATGTTCAAAATTTTTACATGAAAAACATTGTCTAGAGAAGGAGCCAAAAAAATGATTCATATTACTCCTACATTTTATTGCCATGTGACCAAATTTTTTGCATGAAAAATAGACATCATTGAAAGAGGGATATCTTTGTGCATTAGGCTATCTCACAGACGGTTTCCTTGCAAAGTTTCTTAAATTTCCTTTCTGATTCTCTTTGTCTTTAGTGTTTTGATTGTCCTTTGAGCTTTCACTTGATTCATTTCCCAAGCCACCTTTTTCTTTATTTGGTTTTTTTCCTGCAAACAATTCTTCAAGCTTGTCAGAGCTAGATTTGAAACTGTTCTCACAATTTTTTTCCTTCTCTAGTTCTACTTTCAAGTTTACTATCTCTTGTTCAAGTCTAGTGCATTCATCATACTTTTTCTACACCATTGTGTTCAAACATTCTTCAATTCTCTTCATTTCTTCAACAAGCATTTTCAATCCAATGATCTCTTGTTTTTGTTACTCACTCACTTCTCTATGTCTTTCTTTGAATTTCTTCAGCTGCTCTTTCAATTTATGGATACATTCATTTGCTTCATCTAGATTTTAGTTGAAGTCTTTGTTTTCATTTTCAGCGTTATCAAGATCTTTAAGTGTAGTCTGGAGTTCTTCTTTATCATCCACTTGATCAACCTTTAGGATCCTCCTCAAGCGGTTAAGCCCTTCACCAAGGTACCAAAGCTTTGATACCAATTGTTAAAAGGAATAAGACAACTGAGAGGGGGGTGAATTAGTTGTCACCAAATTCAAACATTAAACTCCTCACACTTATCAACTTCACAACCACACTATTATGTTATTAAGTATGAACATGAAATGTAGATAACAGAAAGTAAAATCAACATAATGAATACCAAATTTTACATGGAAAACCCAATAAGGGAAAAACCATGGTGAGGATTAACTCACAATATAAAGTAGTTCCAAACCCAAATATATAAGGCTCAATGCCAAAGGGATCACTACCCAAAATAGGACTCACTGTCTGGATACAAAAGCTCCCTACTTACACAAAGAGGCTCACTGCCTACAAAAGGATTACAAAATAAAATGGCTTACAACCATAAAAGGAACTGATAATGTACACCTAACAAGTGCTAATTCAGTTCCAATGAAGCTCACTAAATTGACTTGAAACACTTCATCATATTTTTACTTCTTCACATTCGCATTCACAACTGCATCATCTATATGTCAATCTTCAAAAAAATTCCAATATATATACTCAATCCATCTGCAAGAATTAATTAGGTCAGCCTAATTAGATGTAATCCTTGTTTACCAAAAACACCAACTGTCAACTTCAGGAATTCAAAAAATATTTCCAGATAATAAATCAAAAAGTGGAGCACACTTTATCATGTTGGCATAGACCTAAGATAGGTCACACATATATCCATACAAAAATTAATTCACCATATCACCAATTATCCATGAAGTCGGCTAGGGATAGGCTTAATAGAAAAATGCAATCAATAGAATGATACCGATACACCATATGAGCACTAGAGCATGAGAGATTTTGAATGTACATGCTTTCAATATCCATAGACTATTTCCCAAAACTGCAAGTAGCAACTATCAACTGCAGAGGATTGCATATCAAAATATTAGAGGGTGTAAACTATAGACTAGTTTAGATACCAAACCAAAATACTAGATCAAACACTGACTTAGTCTTGCAGTCGCAACTTGTATAACATGGTGACATCAATGACAACACAAAATTGTATAGTTAGTTATTCTTCTTCATTCTTCCAACACTTCCTTCCACTTGTCATCTGTCTATTGTGTTGCTAAGATAATTTCTATCGGGGATGCATGCACGACGCATAGACATCCACATGTTCCATTTTCATCCCTGACAGATTCTCGCATCTAAAGTTGGCAGAGGAATTACACATTCGATTGGGGTTGAATTGTAACATCCCTCTTCAACCAAATGACCCTAAAAATGGAAAATTCTCCTATCCCACCTTCAAAACCACTCTTGTTTCATTCATTCCACCTCTTCACAATCTCTCTTGGCATTTTCTATATGCATTCTCAATCCATCTCTTAGCACTTCCAACATTCTCTTCACTCTCAAGTAGCATTTCAACACTCCATTGCAACAACAACACTCCATCAACTCCACATAGCAAGTGCAAAGCAAGCCATAGCAACATGGGCTTGGAGTCATGTGAGACCTCCCTTCATCACAATTGAGGTTGTGGTGACCTTGCCAAGTCCACATTCTCCTCCATTGGCGAGCGAGATTTTGGGTGGAGGTGGTAATGTTTTTCTCCTCTCCTTTGTGATTAGATTGAGTAGAATTTACTATTTTTTAGTGTTTATTGCAATTTCTACTTTCTTTATCTCTTTATTGCATATTTCTATCTCATCACTATCTAGCTTTCCATGGAGGTGGAAACACCAAAATGGAGGTCTGACAGAAGTAGACCCATATACAGCCCCAACAATTTTCCAATTCTTGCTTGTGTGCAGGTGAAAGTACACATGGAGCTAGCTAGCAAACATGCACTTGTGTGAGATCATCTTTGTCATCCTAGTTCTCATTTACTTGTTTTATCACTTTATTCTCTATTTCCTATACTTTCTCATTTTGTTTTTACCATCTAGATTAGTTAGCTAGGATGTTAGTTAATTTTTAGAATATTTTTATTTTGTGCACTATTTTCTAACTGTACAAATGCTAGCACACCCGAGAGATGCTAGTGTGTTGTGCTATCATCCCAAAACTGCACTACTGTCCTTAGACAAAGATCTATCTGAGGCATAGTACCAACTCCAAAAACCAGCTTGCCTAGCCCAAAACTAAGTTCAGGATCTATAGGGCGATTGAAGTACATTATAGTCCTCACCATTCTCGATCCTTATCTCAAAACATCCCTTTATAGTGAGGTAAGTTAGGGTATCCCTCTACTCTCAGCTCTTCGTGACTTGGAGTCTTGATGTGGTTGGCCCCCCTCTCTTACAATAAATCAAAATATAAATAAAACTCATGAAAATATTAGAAAAAGGGGTGTGGCTCCCATCGGGCATTCCAAAATGAATAAAAATAATGATTGAAGCACAATAAGTAAAACAAAATGCATAAAAACATAAATCTTATACCTCAAAACATCTCCAAATCCATGATTAAGCTAAATAAGTATGTACCCAAAAGCCTATTAATATGCTCACAAATTGCTATATGAATGTGGATTGCTCTAAGTATATTTTAGCATAATTTAGTTATATCAAAATACTTGATAAAAATAGATAGTGAGAACTAATGGGGATGATTGGATAGAATTTTGGAGGAATTTGATAGGATATCAAGAGGGGAAAATCATTGAATTTTTTCTCATCTCAAGAGAGGTGGAATTTAAAATTAGATTTTATGGAGAAGAGAGCAATGGTGGGCCATACGAAGTCAACTAAAAAAGTTGACGGGTAGACAATCTACTAAGTGTTGGAATATAGTTGTCATTGATGCCGAAAGTGGGATCAGAAGTGAGATGGAGCCAATCCTATAAAGGAGAATGTTGGAATTAATATAAAATTTTCATTGATGTCAAAGGTTGAAGCTATGTTGCAAATGTTGTGCAAGTGTTGAAGAGAGTGCAGAATTTTGGGCATCAGGCCTTGGGCTTACCATGTATCACTTGTTGAAGAAGGAAAGTATTTGGAGTTAGTCATTTTTTTACTATGCCTTCAAGGTTTCATACATTGGGCTTCGGTTATATATCTTACTGAGTCACTCAGATATATGAAGAAAAATTTGCTAAGTCCAAATTATTTCAAACTTTGGACTTCGAGAGTACAACTTACTGTGGTGTTTGAAGAAGGAAGTATTGAGGAACCCCACCACTCGAAAATGTTTCAAGCTTCACAATTTTTAGGAAGGCTTGCATTTCATTGTAATATTTTGGAACATAGATTTTAGGGACCTACTTTCTTTCTAGCACTCTTAGGGTTTTTCACCTAAAAGGAGAAAGAAGGGCCAAAAATGCTTATGTTCTCATTCAAAGATTAGTGTGATGTGGATGGAAAAAAGGATGAAAAATTCCTAGATGTAATTTTTAAATGCAAGAAACTAATAAGATTACTTAACTAATGAATAGGAACTAAAGGAAAACAACTTGCATGAAAACATATTGTGTATTGCAAAATCACCTACAAATGAATGGAAAAATGCAACAGAAATGAATCAGACTAAAAGTGTGCACTTGGGATTTTGATGAGGACTGAAAATTTCTTTTGAAATGTTGTTGATGATTTTTTTTCGGCCTGGAGGGACTTATTCACTATTCTGAGTGAATAAGTCCCAGTTTTGGTAAACTAAGCCAGGATTTGTTTCTATCAAAAGGGTGTCAAAAAATGCAAAAAACATAAAATTGACCTATAAATGGGACTCATTTTCTACCCTTGGTGAATGAGTCCACTTTTGAATTTCTAGATTTTCAAAAGTGGATTTTGGAGCTTCCGATCTGCACTTTGACTTCCTACAGGTGTCCGCTTCTGAAACTCTGGGTTACGAGTCTGAAAATGATATTTTGTTGATTTTTTGATTTTTTGAATGAAGAGAGGACTTTAGCAACCTTATAACTTGATCTTCAATGATATCCAAGCTTCCAATAGACCTAAATCTGCAAACAAACAAGAAGAGAAGAAGAAATGGTGAATGTTAGGGCATGGGAGTTTTCCTTGGTCAAACCTCGTTTAGGTAATTAAACCAAAATGATGAAAGAATGGAATGAAGCATGCAATAATGGAATAGATTACCTTGCCATGATGTTGATCTTGAAATTCTATAGCATAAAATGTAGAATATTCCCTTGAATGTCTTAGGAAGCTAAATTAATTACTTGCAATGTGAAAGCCCTAGCTTGCTTAACTTAAGATAGAGGAATGGTGAATGAATAATGAAAAATGTATGTATGTGTGATGAAAGATGAATGGATTGAATGAGAGATGTAAAATGAGAAGAAAAACACTTATTTATACAATCTTTTACCTTAGTTACCCATTCATACCTCATCACATCCCGACATCAAGTATTTTTGAATAAAAACCCAAAAGGAATTTTTTTAAAAATTTGAATTTGGGGCCAAGGGGGACTCATTCACCACCCATGGTGAATGGGTCCCACCTAGGACCTAAAAATGGGTTTTGGGAATTATCTTGTATTTAATGTTGTTTGTCGGGTTAACATTCAAAAATACACTTAATTAAGGAATATAAGGGCATAAAGGAGTCAAATAAAGCATAAGAAAGGGGTAAACAGTGAAGTTATGCCTAGAAAAGCATGAAATATTGTTACAATACTTTAAAACACTTAAAAATAGGACTTGATTTGTGATGAAAAGGTGATTTTTAGGTAAATTGGAATAAAGAGGGTCTATAAGAATGTAGAAATTTCTTGCAACACTTCACAACACCTTCACAAGACATCATTAAAAGAATTTTATTTAATTTGCAAGGGTCCAAGACCTAGTGTGGATGCATAAAATACCTCATAACCTTAGATTAAGGCCTCATTAAGTCCAATTAATCTCATGTCAAGAAAAGGGGAGTTTTTTCTATGGCACATTTAGCCCCCACTTTAGTGAGAGGATGAACTTGCTTCAAACTCACACTAAAGTAGACATTCAAGAGAGATCAACATGTATAGATGCAGATGACAAAGAATGAAAAAGATCAAAGTAGGTAGCCAAGCCCCCAGGATCGAAGATCCTAATTCAAACCATCAAGATACAAAATCATGCAAAGGTGAGATAGAGAAAGATGAAAATAAAAAAAGGATCAAGCTTCGACCATTTTTCCAGCTAGTTGTGGATCAGATCTAGGCTTGTTTGCTTCAGAAAAGAAATGTGTACTCACTCTGGAGTGACAAAACTCTTGGATATCCACTAGGTGAGAAAGCACAAAATTATACTCACTTTTGGGCCATAAAATTTCAGGTCCTATGTGGGCTGAGAAGGCCACATCATACTCACTCTAGGGCCATAGAACTTCTAGTCATCTGCAGGGTGAGAAAGCCCAAAAGGTAAGATACATACGCTAGTTGGTATGCACTGACAAACAAAAAGGTGGCTATGGGGAAAATTCATGCCACTAGGTGGGCTTCCTGCTCAACCATATCAAATTTATAGCTCCTGATAACTTTAATAAGGTGCCATAAATATTTTCGAGCTCTATGAAGTAAGAAAAACTTCATATGCTTGACATTCATAAATATTGTAAATGCATAACAGTGTAAGGATTTTTCAAAGGTATTTTGCTTAATATGTGCAAGGTTTCATCTTAGGGAACATTGCGCTTAATGTCTCCAAGAGAGGATAAATGCAAATGGTCTCATCTTGTTTGCAAGAGAGGACAAGTGCAAATTCTCATCCTAGGGAACATCGTACCTAATGCTTCCAAGAGAGGAAACCGCAAGAAAAAGAAAATCGCACAATGAAATGTGAGTGGTGATGTATGCCCCCACTTTAAATTAGTTGCGAGCACCCACACTATGAGCAATTGCTTTAAAGTAGAAGAGAAGAATATTTGAGAGCTTACACAGAAATCCCTATGCCAAGTCATATGTTTCCAATAAGCTACATCATGAAAAGGGGGAAGTATGTCATATGCGAGCCAACTTAAGGCATATCATCCACATCCCAAGCTTGCTCTTATGTATTCATGAAAATTTAGCGACTAGCCAAAGGAGGCAATGTCAAGTGACATACGAGGACAAGGCTAGCAAACCCCTTGCCCCCACTGAGTGTAGGGAAAAGGTGAGCCGAAACAATTTATGAAATGCATGCTAGAGTGAAAATTAATAGAAATTAGAGGAATTAGATGCCCCCACATATGGAAGCATACCAAACTCCTAAAAATGTTTGATTTTACAACTCAAAGCATTGCATTCATTAGTGGAGTGTCCATTAACTCTATGATATGCACAAAATGAAGTCTTGGAAGAGCATTTCTTGTGAGTTCTAGGAGGGAGGGCGATCAAGTGATCTTGAAGAAGTCTCAAAAATATATCTACTTGATCAAGGGTAGAAGGTGGTGTTATGGTGGGCGTCAAAGATACAGCTTGCTTGGATGTCATACCTACGCAAGACTCTATAGATTGCAAGATTTTTTTTCTCTTCATTATAGGAGGATACAAAATCTAATGAATTCAAATCATGAGTATTTTGTGAGATGATAGTTTGAATGTTTTGGGAAGGATGATGTTCAAGGCCATTAATTGTGGAGGAGCTAGGGGTGTGTTGTGTGAGATTAAATGAAGGTGGGTAAAGGATGAGAGGGTTGTTAAGATGTCCTATGTGATATGGATGTGTTCCATTGAGCAAAGGGGATCTAAGTGACACTTGTGCATTCATATCCTCAACAGTCTTGTGTTGATGCATCTCTAAGTGAGGGAAATCAAGAACCAAATGTTGAGTGAAAGAAGACACAAGACTATTGTTGTCATATTGTAGCACCATGATAGTCTCCCTAGGAGGAGAGTTTGTAGGAGAACAACAAGCCACATGTTCTTGACAAGTAAGGCTAGGTTCTTCCAAAATGACTTCATCGCTAATAGGGGGATGATCAACGAGGGGAGTATGAAGGGGGAGGTGATTATGAGAAGGTGTTAGTTGAATGTCCATTTTCATTAAGGTCTCATTCTCTTATTCCATATTAACTACCCTACTAGGAGAGCTTGTAATATGTTCATCCAAGTTTGAGGTTTTTAAATTAGCTTCATCACAAGTGAAGGAGGTATCAAAAGAAGAACCACTATGGTTTGCAAATAGATCTTCCCATAGGATAGGGATATTAGGGAAGGGAGGATCAAGGGTGTCATGATTCTTAATAGGAATGTATTCTAACACCATTCTATCCTTGTTACTTCAAGGAGGTATATTAGGAGATGAACAAGTGTGATTGTCATGAGCATGGAGACTTGGTAAGGTGACGTTGAGGAATGTTTCTATGATTGCATGTTCCTGTTGTGTAAGGTCATCCAAAGGGGAATAAGGAGATGGGAAATCAAGACCTTCAAGGCTTGTAAATTCTTGCACCAAAATACCTTTTTCACTAATAGGAGAGGTATCGGAAGAAGAACAAGTATGTGTGTTATGATTGTCAACACTACCATTCTCACCAATGGGCAATGTAAGATTAAGGATTGTATTAAAGGATTGCTTCTTAAAGTCCTTATTATGGTAGTAAAAAGAAAACTCATAAAAGGGGATATTATGCTTATAAAATCCATGTTTAATCAAAGCAAGAGTATATCTTTTGAAAGAAAACATGTTAAAATGAAAGAACTTACAATGCAATGCAATTTTTAGTTTTTAATTTTTTGTTTACACAATACAACTGTTTGAAAATGATATGTTGTGAATACAAAAGTGAAATGTATGTTAGAGAAATTTAGCCAAGTGATATAGATAACTAATGGCAGCAATTAGAAGCCTAAAAACAGTATGTTCAGTTCTGTACAAGGTTGTTGTAGGGGTCAAGAGGGACTGACTCACCCAAGGTGGCGAATGAGTCCTAGTATGGACTTTTTTCAAAAATTTCAGAAAATTTTGACTTATTTTTGTGAATTCTGAGTGCTATGATGTAGAGCTAAATGAAAAATGCAGAAATCCAAAAAAGTTACATGAAATTAGATGCCAAAAATGCAATCTAAAAGCACTTTCTATGAATGCAAAATTTGAAACCTATCATGTAAAGGAATTCATGCAAATACTAATGCAAGATAGATGTATGATGAAGGACTCCAAATTAGACAAGAGAGTATTCAAAAAAATAGGTTCACCAAAATGGAACATAGATTTTTGGGACGTACTTTCTTTCTAGCACTCTTAGGGTTTTTCACCTAAAAGGAGAAAGAAGGGCCAAAAATGCTTATGTTGACATTCAAAGATTAGTTTGATGCGGATGGAAAAAGGATGCAAAATGCCTAGATGTAATGTTTAAATGCAAGAAACTAATAAGATTACTTAACTAATGAATAGAAACTAAAGGAAAACAATTTTATTGAAAACACATGGTGTATTGCAAAATCACCTACAAATGAATGGAAAAATGCAACATTAATCAATCAGACTAAAAGTGTGCACCTGGGATTTTGATGAGGACTAGAAATTTCTTTTGAAATGTTGTTGATGATTTTTTTCAGGCCTGGAGGGACTCATTTTCAATTCTGGGTGAATCAGTCCCAATTCTAGTAAACTAAGTCAAAATATGTTTTTGTCAAAAGGGTGTCAGAAAATACATAAAACATAAAACTGGCCTAGAAATAGGACTCATTCACCACCCATGGTGAATAAGTCCACTTTTGAATTTCTTGATTTTCAAAAGTGGATTTTGGAGCTTCCGATCTGCACTTTGACTTCCTATAGGTGTCTGCTTCTGAAACTCTGAGTTACGGATCTAAAAATGATATTTTGATTTGTTGAATGAATAGAGGACTTTAGAAACCTTGCAACTTGATCTTCAATGATTTACATGCTTCCAATAGACCTAAATCTACAAACACACAAGAAGAGAAGAAGAAATGGTGAATGTTAGGGCATGGGGGTTTGCCTTGGTCAAACCTCGTTTAGCTAATTAAACCAAAATGATGAAAGAATGGAATGAAGCATGCAATAATGGAATAGATTACCTTGCCATGATGTTGATCTTGAAAGTCTATAGAATAACATGTAGAATCTTCCATTGAATGTCTTAGGAAGCTAAATTAATGACTTGCAATATGAAAGCCCTAGCTTGCTTAACTTGAGATAGAGGAATGGTGAATGAATAATGAAAAATGTATGTGTGTGTAATGAAAGATGAATGGATTGAATGAGAGATGTAAAATGAGAAGAAAAGCACTTATTTATACAATCTTGTGCCTTAGCTACTCGTTCATACCTCATCACAGGCCGAAATCAAGTGTTTTTGAATAAAAACCCAAAAGGAATTTTTTTAAAATTTTGAATTTGGGGCCAAGGGGGATTCATTTGCCACCCATGGTGAATGGGTCTCACCTAGGACCTGAAAATGGGTGTCAGGAATTATCTTGTATTTAATGTTGTTTGTCAGGTTAACATTCAAAAATACACTTAATTAAGGCATATCAGGGCATAAAGGAGTCAAATAAAGCATAAGAAAGGGGTAAATAGTGAAGTTATGCCTAGAAAGTTGGTATTTTGCACTTTGGAGTTTCACAGGTATGAGTTATGGTCTATGATCAATGTGAAAGGAGGTAAATGGTAAAGGATGAGGCTGATGGCAAAATCTTGACAAGAGTGAAAGGAGCATCGAGCATAAGGGCTCGGGCTTTCTTGTTGTACTCGAAAATGCACTCAAAGCATAAAGTAAGGGAGATTAGTGATTCTTGACTCCTAAAGGAGAGAAATTGGAAAGTCCTTGAAAAAGGTGAATGCTGCGACATAGATAGACAAGTGGCAGTAGCCTGCCACCCCGCTAAATGGAAGCATTTACTTAGTTTGACCTTTTAGACTAGCAGGAGTATGACACATGGTGAGGATGAAAAGGTGGATGACCTATGGTGTAGTATTTAAGGATGGATAAGATTTTGACATGTGGTAGAGTTCTATTTCATCACTCGACTGTCTCACATCGTGGTTATGAAGTTTAATGAAGAAAGTATTTGTGTGATGGGTGATGAATAGAAGAAGGTGATGCCAAAGGAAGACATATGGAAAAGGATGATAAAATAAGGTGTTGACATGTGGCACATGTTTATTTTTTGATTTCACATCTTGGTTAGTGATTTGAAATGCAATTAAACATGTGATTTTTGGTTGGTGATTGTAATGTGTTTTAAAAAGTGATAGTCAATAGATGAAGATCGACAACACTAGTGTAAATATAGTTGATCTAATGGCAGTGATTTAAAGTTTCCAAAATAAATTAGGAACCATGGGTCATGGCACATAGAGACAAGATCAATCGTTGGCATTCAAAGCTGAAGCATGTCAGTTGTTAGGCAATGATAATGGTGGCAGGAGTTAATGAAGGATGACATCAACAAGACATATGGCAATGAGTGTTTGTTCGATATATCAAGCCACACTGGTGAATTTTGATGTACGATGATGACATGAATGACATGTAGGTAGTAGGGACCACCCAATCAAAATTGCAAGGTATATTGGCGAAGACCTTGGTGGGACCCGATAGGAAGGTGATAGTGATGGAAGGTGACTATGCTAACAAATAGCAAAGAGTGATTGCTTGAAAGACAAAATCACATCATCGTTGTGTGTTATGTGGTGGTGATGTGGATGTGTGTCTTGGTGGACCCTGACCATGGCGAATGGTGTATGTATGAAGATCAACAATTTAGATCAAAAGACAATGATCATATTGTGATTGTTGTGTATCAGTACATCACATAAATAGTTGTTGGTGCCCTAAGTGTTACAACGATAATCTTTGGGTATAGCGAACATTAGATCAATGACGTTGGTTTAATGAAGTATGATTTGACAAAGATATTTTAAGGATATGTTGATGAACAAGGAACACTAGATCTTGGAGAAAAAGAGAAGATTGACAACTGGGTTTAGTCTGTCCAATCAAGAGATTGTTGTGTTGATTGAGAATATTAGATCGAACAAAGGAGGAGAATGCATTTAATACTTTCTAGGTTTAGGGTTTTGGAAACTACCATAATGAATTGTAAATCAGATTTGATTTTGATGATGGTGTTTGGCTTAATGTAAAGATAGCTTGTTGGTGAAGTTAGCAAGTGAAGGAAACCCTAAACAAAGAATGTTTGAGATGATTTGATCTCATGTGAGAATATCGAGGTACTAATTGAAGGTCAGCAGATTTAAGAAAAAGAAGTCAATCAGTAAAGGAGTGGCATCATGTCTACAAGTGTAGAGGGTAAGAGAATTGTACAATACATGATAACTTGTTGAGTATGTAGCTAAGGTAGTGAGAAAAAGAGAGAGCAGTAGAGCAAATAGAGAATGCACATTCTGAATGAGTAGAACCCAGAAAAACATTATAGATTCAAATCTTGGTTATTATTCAAAGGATAGAACTGTAGACACTGAAATTTGGTCTAAGCTTGCAACTTCAAGTTCTTCATAGTTCATATTTTCATGGTTATGATTAAATAATGTTAATTATTTAATTATTCTCTAAAGTCCTTTATTTCTCTATTAATTAAATAAACTCAATTATTTAATTGATTCACTTTAACATTTATTCAACTATTAGTTAAATAATCTCAATTATTTAATTAATTCACATTTTCTATATTCTATCCTGATTAATTAAATAAACACTCTTTATTTAATTATGTCACTAATTAACTTTATCCTCTTTCTTAAATTAAATAAATTCTTATTTATTTTACCTTTACCATATTTTCAACTATAATTAAATAAATACTTTAATTATTGAATTATTCATTTAACCTTTTCTTCACTCAATTAAAAAAATATTATTTATTTAATTAATCCTAAAATGTTGAATCTTGAATTAAATAATCATTTAATTCATAAAAGTCTATTTTGAAAACATTCCTCTATGTTTAGATAAATGTTTAAGTTATCTAAGTATCCATTCTCACTTGACTCGAGATCTATTTGAATCAGTCAGTTATCTCTTGATTTAATATCCAAGTGCCTTTCATGAACAAACTCTCTATCACAACCAATCAGTTATCTAGCTCTAACTCATATGCATGCGCATGCTTATTAATTAAATCTCCTGTGTGCATTCAAACAAAATGTTGTTTTTAATCTATCTTTATCTTTGTCATGCAAACATTATTCTTCTATTTTTGAATACCAAACTTGAAGGTTAAATCATTATTTAATCTTTATCTCTATCTTCTAGGTTTTATCACTCATGTCAATACTAACAGTTATCATAATGCATGTCGAATCTTTTGATCTCAATCGTCCGTTGATCTTTCGATCCAGGCCTATCATTCAAATGATCAATTTTCCATAAATTGACCCGATTCTCATCATTTCAACTTCTCTTGAAATTTTATGAATTTTGGAAGCATATCTATTATCTAAATCTTTGATGTTTTTCTATCACAAGCTATACTTGCATAGAGAAATTTGAGGGAAATTATACTACAACAAAAAAATGGAGAAGGGAAATTGAGGTCATACATGGAACTACGTAGATATTGGGTGAGATTGTTCAATTTATTTATGTTTTAGCTTTCCTTTGTTCTCTGTTGTTTAGCTTAGATTACATTAGAGCTTGATTGCATTGTTGTGTGCTTTTAACCTTTCATTATATTTCATTGTTTGTTGTTTTCCTCTATATTTTAGCTAATGTTTGGTTTGCAGCATGTGTTTTGGAGTTAACATAGTGTTTGTAGGATGTAAGCGTAGAAGATAAGTTTTTGAAACCCCTCTTGTAGGATGACTGTCGAAAATAAATTACAAAACTACTAATGAATTTTCTGCAGGATGTATGTCGAAGACCTTTTTTCAAATAGATTGTTTGGTAGATTAGAAAATTGTCATTTGGGTTTAAAATTTACTACTTTCTATTGTGTTTGGTGTGAAAGCACACATTGTTATTACCCTTACAATTTGGTATAACAAAGTATCCTCTCCCCTTGCACATTCATGTGATCCTAGGTGCAAGAGAACCAGTTACTGACTCTAGAAATTGGGCTTGTCTTGGTGGGAAAAATTACTCACCCCAAGATGACTCAAATTGGTAGCATGCTGAACCCGAGCAACTTCTAGTTGGTATATAAAAGTGGGTTCTTGGGGAAAGCCCAAGAATTATGAGTATTGTTCTGACAAGAAGGGAAAAAATGGTCTCTCACTGCATGGATGATACCCCATGAACGGAATGCTGAAATTAAACACCCTTGTTTGTAGTGTCCAAAATCCCTCTACTTACTGGTGTAGCAGGTCAGACTTGTGAAGTTGTCTCATGTTTTTACAGTTCATTATAGAAATGAGAAGTATGCCATGGGAGTTTCATGGGTACTGTAGCTTGGCTACCCCAAATGAAGTGTTGAGTTATGGAGGGGAGCTAGTGGGGTCAAGCTACTAGTCATCTACCTTGAATAAGTGTAGCTGGGGAAACCTAAGTGAGAACTCAGTAAATAATATCCTACACAAACTAGGATGTGCTTGTCTGTTATCAAATTAAACGTTCTTTGCGTCGAAATCAAACTAAAAATACATTGTCTTCTGATTTTCTTTGTTTTCCAAAACTTGAACATGAAACAGAGTGAATTTACATTGTTAATGGAAAACCACAACTATTCACTAGAAAGTTGCAACTGTTATTCTGAGTCACATCTATTTAAATTAGAGTCGTATATGTCAGAAACTTAGTCCAATTTACTTTGAGTCACGTCTGTTTAAACTTGAGTCGCATCTTTCAAAATAGCTCACATCTACTTAGTGTAAAATTGCATCTGTCATAACCTTTGTTACTAGAAAATTGCAATTGATACTTTCTGTGATGCATCTGAATAGGTGAGCCGCATCTGCAGTCTGGAACGACACATATGCCCATGTCACAGAAACATTTTTTTTTACTAGTACACAGTCAGAGTCTAGAAAATTGCATCTAATCAGTACAAAGTCACAATTGATAACCTGAGTTGCATCTACTGCAAAAAAATGCATCTTTCTGATACTTGAGTTTGAATTTACAAGAAAACTGCAACTGAGAAAGAAAACCACAACTATTAAATTCTGCAATGCATATGCTTGAGTATCAAAAAACCAGAATTTATTGTCATAGACCGAGAACAAACAGTCAAACCAATATCTAGCTTATCCTTTTCACTGATTCTTGGACAAAAACTAGAATTTTTTCTCAAAACTTGCACAATTACATTCTTTAGGAATCATTCAGTCATAGTGATAGGTACCCTAGTCATGCATCTTACTGTCATCTTAGGGGTCTTTATTTCCTTTAGAGAGATCATCTTTTGTAGATTTTAAGATAGGCATCTTTCACACTTTAGATAAACTCTTGATTCAACAAATGTTGTCATCATAACTTTTTTCCTACACGTGAATCCTTCCAGCTCACAAGTCAAGTTTGGGAGTTCACCTTGTCTTTTAGTCCTAGTCCTACGAGGGTTCTTTGTCAAAACTAAATTGAAACTTGGGTTACACTTTAGCTGATAGATAACCACTTTTAGAATCTTCCAAATTGATCACTTAGACCTTTGCATATTTAGAAACTCTCATCCTAGAATAGTGTCATTTTAGACATACCTTATTTGTAGAGAAAATACCAAAAAAATAGTTGCATACATTCATCCTTTACATTCAGAAAATCCCAAAAACATAGATTAGACTCATAATCATCCATAGAATTAAATTTTGCATCACTTGCACTTTGAGCTTACATTACATGGTTGAAACAAGATCAAAAAGGAAAGAAAGAGAAAAGATGGTTGATCCAAACGATTTCATCAATTTGTTCTCATCTAGACCTCACAAGACTCTGTTAGAGAAATTTGTTAATAGAGATACACAAGGATGTGTTATAGTGGAAGAACTAAATGATACCACATAGGACCCTGAGTTTGCTTCCTTTGTAGATGACTATCTGGAAAATGATCCTCAACAACACTTAGCAAAATTTATAGCAGAAGGTGTTAAACTGCCTCCTAGTTTTGATATTCGTACCCTACAAATTGCATCTACCCAGGGAACAAACACCACTACCACTAGTACTACTATACCTCAAGTGACTACCACTATACCATCTAGAGGACCTACACATAGTGGTTCAACAATACACACATCTCCATTTGGTATGCCTACCTCAGCACAAGGGCTAAATTTCACCATAGGGGCATCATCATGCAATCCCTTCAGTCCTCTTGTTGGGAATAAAATATCTAAAAGATCAGCCCTACATCGAGTGTTAATGTCACTAGCACTATTCCACAAACAACAGCTAAACCAAGTGTCAATGTCACTAGTACCATACCACAGATTGGAGTCTCACAAGAAATCCGAGTTATACCATCCTTTCAATATGGAATTTGACCCAACACTTCACAGATTCCAAGTCAAAATCCATTTTCACAAACTCTGAATCAAAATCCATTTTCACATATTCCAAATAAAAATCCATTTACACAAATTCTGAATCAAAATCCATTCTCATAGATTCTGAATCAAAACCCATTCACTAACATTCCAAATCCAAACCCACTTTACATATCCACATTTAACCAAAACCCATCAAACAATGTTGGATTCTAAAAAACATATATAGATCCTGTTAGGGTTAGAAAAGGTAGATATCTAACAATTAAATGCAAATTTAATTAATAAACAAAGAAACTAAAACACACACAGAATAAATTATAACACGGAGAATTTAACGTTGTTCACCCAATCCGGGCTACATCCACCAAACCATAGCCATCCAATAATTTTATTATCCAATGCAAAAACCAATTACAATCTTGAAAATAATCGTGTTTTTCATCATACTGTAACCCCCATCTAAACCCCTTTTTAACAAGCTTAGAAGCTTCTAGATTAGGGTTCTACAAAATTAGTTTTTTCCTTTTTTCATTGATTAGGGTGTACAGTATAGCATGATCAGTTGCCACACACCAACAATCTCCCACTTGGAGACTGATCCTAGATGACACTGCTACACTTATACCTCCCACTGGAAATAGGTACCTTGGACCTTGCTACTCTGTTATACTTGAATTCAACCTTGAAGGCCAACCAAAGCTGAAGAGGAGCTCAGCTTCTCCCTTTTCACCACCTTCGTAAACATATCCGCTGGATTGGCATCTGTATGTATCTTTTCCATCTTGACCTGTCCATCCTCCAACACTGACCGAATGAAATGATATCTCAATTGTACGTTTTTTATTTTAGAATGCAAGGAAAAATTATTTGCAAGATGTATAAAACTCTGGCTGTCTATAAACAAGTAATTTCTAGCCTATTGTTTTCCCAACTCATCCATGAAAAGTTGCAGCCATATCATCTCTGTTGCTGCCTTTGTTGTAGCAACATACTTTGCCTCTATGGTGGATAAAGTAATTGCCTTTTGCAATCGAGAAATCCAACTCACTACTGTCCCACCAACTGTAAATACATAACATGTGGTACTCCGCCTGGTATCTATATCCCCTACCAAATCTGAGTCAACATAGCCTTTTAAATCAATATTAGAGCTCCCAAAACATAAACATTTATTGGATGTACCTCTCAAGTACCTGAGAATCTATTTTACTGCATTCCAATGCTCAACTCCAGGATGACTCAAATACCTGCTAACAACTCCTACGACAGGTGCAATATTTGGTCTTGTGCATACCATGGCGTACATTAAACTACCTATAGCTGAAGCATATGGTACCTTGGACATTTTTTCTTCCTCCTCTTGTGTCTTTAGACACATATCCTTAGTCAATTTAACATGACTAGGAAAAGGTGTGCTGACAGCTTTTACATTCTCCATATGAAATCTCTGCAACACCTTTTCAACATAATTAGCCTGAGATAAAAACAATTTTCTATTTTTCCTATCTCTACAAATTTTCATACCAAGGATTTGTTTTGCTGCCCCAAATCCTTCATAGCAAAATATTTTGATAACTGTTGTTTTAGCTCACTTATGTGATCCATGTTAGACCTAGCTACAAGCATGTCATCAACATATAAACATAAAATAATGTAGTTGTCATTATCCAACCTCTTAAAAATAAACACAATGGTCAGAAGTACACCTGTTGTAGCCTTGCTCAGCCATAAAACTATCAAATTTCAAGTACCATTGTCGAGGTGCTTGCTTCAAGCCATATAAACTTTTCTTCAATCTACACACTAGTTTCTCCTTACCTTTGACCTCAAATCCTTGTGGTTGTTCCATATATATTTCCTCTTCCAAATCACCATGGAGAAAGGTTGTTTTAACATCAAGTTGTTCTAAATGCAAATCTTCAGCCACAATACTTAAAACAATACAAATAGAAGTCATTTTAACAACTAGAGAAAAATCTCATCAAAATCAATACCCTTTTTCTGTGCAAATCCCTTTACAACTAATCTAGCTTTAAATCTCTTCTTAGCTCCATCCTCCTCTTTCAGCCTATAAACCCATTTGTTTGGTAAAGCCCTTTTACCTGCAGGCAACTTGCATAATTCCCAAGTCTGTTTTTCAGCAAGGAGTCCATTTCTTCTTCCATTCCATGCTCCTATCAACCTTGGTATCCACCTGTAGCTTCATCATAATATTCTAGTTCACCCAGCATCGTTAACAAAATAGTATACAAAGAGGGAGAGAATGTTTTTGGAGGTCTACTTATCCTTGAAGAACGTCTAACATTCACATGAGTTTGTCGTATTTGTTGTTGTTGTTGTTGCCCAGCATGAGGAACCACTGAAACATCATTGTTTGGAATATCATCCAACACTACATAATCATTTTATTTCTTCTCATGTTGCAGCAATAGATCTTTGTACCAAAATTTCTCATTGAATATGACATCCTTACTTCTCACAATTTTTTGATTTTCAAAATCCCAAAGCCTATAACCAAATTCATCAATGCCATATCCAACAAATATATATTTCTTTGATTTTGCATCAAGCTTGGTTCTATTTTCAGAATCTACATGTGCAAATGCTTCACAACTAAAGGTTTTGAAAAAGAATAACTCACCTTCTTACGTTTCCATGGTTCCTCTAGAATACCACAACCCAAAGGATTAGAGGGTCCTCTATTAATTAAATAAACAACAGTGTTTACAGTCTCTACCCATATTTTTAAAGGCAGCCCAACATGAAATCTCATAGTCCGTGCACTCTCCATTATTGTTCTATTCATGTGCTCAGCCACTCCATTTTCCTGTGGAGTCCTTGGAACCATTTTCTACCTACGAATACCATTAGAGGAACAATATTCTTCAAACTCTTTGTTGCAATACTCACCACCATTATCAAATCTAAGATATTTTATCTTTTTACCTGTCTCATTCTCAACCAAGCTTCTACATTTTTTAAAGGTTTCAAATACATCATATTTCTACCTAAAGAAATAAATCCATAACTTCCTAGTTGAAAAATAAATGAATGTAACATAATACAGAGAGCCACCAAGAGAAGATACCTGCGTTGGTCCCCATACATCCATATGCACAAGCTCCAATTTCTCATCTTTCTTTTGCTTCCCATCCTTGAGAAAACTTACTCTCTTTTGTTTTCCATACACACAAATTTCACATAAATCCATATTTACACATTTTAGACCTAGTAAAAGATTATTTGAATGAAGTAATTTCATACCTTTTGCACTCATATGCCCAAGTCTATTATGCCACAGTGTTGATTCAGAGTCCACAACAACTGTATGATCTTCTACCTGTTGAACTGCAGCAACTATTCCTGAACATTGACCTTTTTCCGTAACAATTAAAGTACAAGGAACAATATGACCTATACAAAAATATAAGGTGCCTACTTTCACACCTTTTTCTACTACTAAGGCACCCTTTATGACCTTTCAATTTTTATCACTAAATGTAACAACACAACCTTCGTCATCTAGTTGCCCTACTGAAATTAAATTTCTTCTTAACTTTGCAACATGCCTTACCTCATGTAGTAGCCAATGGTTCCCATTTTGCAACTTAATCTTGATTCTTCCCTTTCCAACAATCTGATAGGGTTCATTATCTCCTAAATAAACCAGCCCAAAATCCCCTTGGACATAATCAAGAAAATAAATTCTATGGGGGGTAGCATGAAATGAATCCCCTAAATCTAACACCCAAGAATCATTAGCATTATCAAGGAAAAGAATCAAAGCATCCTCATCAGATTTATTACTTACCACATTTTCCTCTTTACTTCCTTTTTGTCTCCTTTATTTTTCTGAGACCATCAATCTTTCTTTAAATGACCCGGCTTACCATAGTACCAACAATCCCTCTTGTCTCTAGATTGGGACATTTTGTCCTCTAATTTTCTTGGTGACTTCCCATGATTTCTAGAATTGTTTCCTCTCTCCTTTGTTCTACCCCTGCTTTCTGTATTCAAAACACTACCTAATGTGGATGTTTCACCTGAGATTTTCCTATGAGTTTCCTCGCTCAAAATAACACCAACAACATCATCAAATTTCAATGTATTCAAACCAGAAATAGAATTGCTAACAACCATTACCAAGCTATTCTAGTTTTCAGGCAAAGAACACAGAATCGAAAGAGTTCTAACTTCTTCATCAAAATTTAATTTTATAGAAGTTAATTGACTGGTGACCATATTAAACTCATTTAAATGATCAATAACTGACCCACCTTCTACCATTTTCATATTAAATAAGCACTTCATAAGAAATACCTTATTCGAAGCAAAAGGCTTTTCATATAACTTCTCCAAGGTTTCCATCAACTCTTGAGTTGTCTTTGATGTTCTAATATTGAATGCCACCAATTGTGCCAGGCATAAATGAATACTACCAAGAGCCTTTCTATCCAAAATATCCCAGTCCTCATTAGACATTGTTGTGGGTTTATTGGCTTTCCCTTCCAATGGCCGCCATAAATCCTTCTGATAGAGGTAGTCCTCCATCTGCATCTTCCATAACTGATAGTTCTACCCATTAAACTTCACAAGCTTCTTACCCTCGTCTGCCATTACTCTCACTCAATTGTGAGACCTTCCTACAGATAATAATCGAAACACAACCCACTCTAATACCACTTGTTAGGGTTAGAAAAGGTAGATATCTAACAGTTAAATGAAGATTTAATTAATAAATAGAGAAACTAAAATGCGCATAGAATAAATTAATGTGGTTCACCCAATCTAGGCTACATCCACCAGACTGCAGCCATCAAATAATTTTATTATCTAGTGAAAAACCTATTACAATCTTGTGAATAATTGCATTTTTCATCATTCTGTAACCCCCATCCGAACCCCTTTTTAACAAGCTTAGAAGCTTCTAGATTAGGGTTCTACAAAATTAGTTTTTTCCTTTTTTCGTTGATTAGGGTGTATAGTATAGCATGATCAATCGCCACATACCAACAGATCCAAATAATCCAACTAACACATCATTAACTCAAGTTGGCGTCCTACAGACACAAATGCATGCACTTCAAACACAGATGGATAACATGGTAGTGTCTAACAATAAAATGTTTTCAGCAAAGGATTTATGCCCATTTCCCTTCGATAAATCATTGTACATGATACCTTCCCCTCATGGGTATGTCATACCAAACTTTCCCAAATACAACAGAAAATGAAATCCAATCGAACACATAAGGGAATTTTCCATGATGTGCATAGATGTAGCTTTGACCCCACCTATCTTATGAGACTCTTTCCAAGAAGTCTTGTAGGAATTGCACTAGAGTGGTTTTTAGGTCTTGACTATGGAATAAAATCATGGGGTGAAATAGCTGAGAAATTCATTGAAAATTTCTCCTTTAACATCGACCATGAAATAAACATAGCAACCTTGTGTCATATTGCACAAGACAAAGGGGAAAATTTTATAGCTTTCTTCCAGAGATGGAAAACTATAGCCAGTCGATGTCCTATTGAGATACCTGAGAAATAGAAGGTCACTATGTTCCAAGAAAACCTCAACCCAAAATTGAGAAGTAACTTAAGGGTACATTGTTGCACATCCTTTACAAAACTAGTGGAAAAGGGGGTCATACTAGAAAAATATCTCATTGACAAAGGAGAAATTAAGACAAACACCCAACATAAATCCAACTATGCAGAACACCCCCAATGATAGAAATAGATTTTGGTCTCGGAACAAAAATGTTAGCAATGATGGGGTAGATGATGCTAAGACTCTACAAGTAGGACCGATCATCACACTTTGAGGACATAACCCCTCTGCCAACACACTTAACATCATCAATAAAACTCCCAACACTATCCAAGATACCCAATGACCACAACAATAGAGGAGGTTTCAAAAACATGAGTTCACTCCCTTAGGGGAACCCATCGAGTCAGTATTCAAACAATTGTTGCAACACAACCTTATATAGCTTCAAGAGCCAAGACAATAAGATCCAAAGCAATTTAAACCAGTTTGGTGGGATGACAATGCCTTTTGTGATTTCCATAGAACTAAGGGACATACCCTACAAATTTTTTGACAACTGAAGAATATCATACATGATCTTGTCGAGAAGAAAATTATTGAAGTTAGCGGACAGAAACATAAGCCATCAAACACTGATCACAAAGTCTTTTCTGATCCACTACATGATCATGGGAAAGGAAAGGCCCCTAGTTTGGGTAACAAGACCAATAATGCAGCCAATTATGCTAGTGTCAAGCATGATTATAGTGGACCTATCATAAATCATATCTGAGTTTTCGATGACCATGTCAATACCATCACAATAAATAAAACTCTCAAGTGTGATGTCAACACTCATTAGACCAAGATCACCATCCAAATCCCTCCATCGTAGCAACCACCATAGACTTCCAAGTCACAGTACAACTTACTTGACTAGTTGGAGAAAATACCAGCCCAAATCTCCATCTTGGAACTGTTGCGTATCTCCCCTGAACATCGATCCATTTTAGACAAAGCTTTACAAAGCACCATTGTCCCTAATGATCTCAATGTTAATTGTTTTGAGAAAATAGTAGGCTACTTGACCAATAATCATCATTTCACCTTATCTGAACAAGACTATGCAACTGAGAAGACAAATCATAATGACCCTTTACATCTTGAAGTCCTTTTTGAAAAAACCAAATTTAGACGAGTTGTAGTAGACGAAGGAGCAGGGTTAAATCTTTGCACTTTAAAATTGATTAAGGCATTAGATTTCTTGGAAGCATGTGTGGAAAAAACAAAAAGCATTGTCATTAAGGCTTATGATGATGAAGAACACAAATCAAAGGGGGTTGTCACACTTCCTATCTGAATTGGTCCTATCGTCATAGAGACAAAATTCCAAGTCTTGGATCTCACCCTCCCATATAACCTATTGCTAGGTAGACCCTGGATTCACACTATGAAGGCGGTCCCTTCTACCTACCACCAATCTCTCAAATTTCCCTTCAATGGCACTGAGATTACAATAGATGGTAACCCAGATCCATTCCAATATTGCACCAGTCTACGAGAAATACCCCAACACCGAGTGCAAGTAAACCAAGAAGCTTCATCATCCAATTCATCTCATTATGTCAATCCATCCACTCTCACTAGAACATCCACGTCACCTTCATTACCTTCCACTCCTAGGGTCAAGATCCAAGACAAGGGTTGTGGTGAATATCACATGAAGACATCTTATTATGTTAGCCATCTGATTCCTCCTAAATCATATGGTCTACCTACAACAGATAAGAGATAGTTAGTAGTCACTATGCACATCCCTCCCTCAACAACCTTTGCAAAATGGGGAGTATTAACCAAAGAATCCATACACATAGAAGATGTCACCTCCTGGTTGTATAGAGAAGACTATGAATCACCTCCCTCACCTCCTCACATTCCTACAAATCAATATGGAAAAGGATTTACTATCATGCAGAGCAAGGGATATAATGGACATAGTGGTTGAGGGTTACATCAAGATGGGAGGATTGAACCGATCTTTGTTTCTAAGTGGCCGAAAGGCTTAGGGATTGGGTTTCAACTGATTCAAATTAGCATTCCTAGTACCACATCACCTTTACTCGAGGAAGTAAGTGCTTCTAAAATTATCGAGACATCTCATGAACCATCTGATCCACACTATTGTGATTCCCCAGACTCTAACGAATACGAGTGGGATTACCTATCCTCCACCTCTTCCATGGACCTTGATAAACTTTATGGAGAATTTGACTTAATGTTGAAATCCTCACAGAATCTATTGAATTCTTGTCCACCAAATAATATGACAAAATAGGAATGGTTTAAACATTACTATTGGGAATCTCTTGATCCTACCTCTTGGCAACCTAAAAAATCAAGTTCAGATAACCAAACCTTGGGATTAGGCCCACCTCAGAATCCACCTAGATCCAAGCAAAAGAGAAAAGAGGACTCAGTGCAAAAATTTTGTGACTATATGAACAACTCAACTTTTACCTTGACCCCGTTGAACTTTGACAACTCCGACGATGACATGCCCTTAGTCTATCCCCAGCTCATTGATTGGGACCAACAAGACACACCTGTCTTAGACATTTTTGAGAACGGTGAAGCAATTGTTGAGTTCCTAGGATTACGAGAAGGCATACCTAGTGGCGATCACAAGCCTGGATTTACCATTGACTTGGACAACAAAGCATATTATGGGGAATCTATTCAACCCTCCAGTCACAAAAATAAGAAAAATAATGACAAAAATAAAAATGATGAGTCTCTAGGTGAAAACTGAAAGGCGCCTTTAAACAATGAAAAAGAAAAAAATAAGGATGCATCTGAAGGCGAAAACCTCTCTGAGGCACCTAAGGATGGAGGTTTGAACATTATCCCTATTGCACAGGAAAATTCACCCATTCTAGTTGAAGAATTAGTGGAAGTCAACATAGGTACAAAAGAGAATCCCTGACTGGTATATTTTGTAGCATCATTGACAAAAGAAGAGTAGCCAAAATTCTACAACTTCTTTACACAAAGATAGATTCATTTTTCCTGGTCATATGCTGGTATGTCGGGGTTAGATCCTAAACTTTTACTATATCATTTACCTTTGCAACTAGAGGTAAAACTAGTGAAACATAAATTGAGGAAAATGCACCCACAAATTGCTTTACTAGGCAAGGCTGAATTGAAGAAACTGTTGGATGTTGGCTTCATTAGATTAATTGACTATTCCAATTGGATTTCTAATCTGGTTTCCAGTCACCAAACCAATAGGGGGCACCCACATCTACACAAATTTCAGAGATATAAATAAAGCATGCCCTAAGGATGACTTCCCTCTTCCCAACATTGACGTGATAGTAGACATGACAATAGGATATGAGATGTTGTCCCTTATGGATGGATTTTCAGGATATAATCAGATCAAGATTGCAACTGAAGACCAACCTAAAACAAATTTCACATGTCCTTGGGGAACCTATTGCTAGAATGTCATGCCCTTTAAACTAAAAAACACTAGAGCAACCTATCAGCATGCCATGACCACTATTTTTCATGACCTTGCACACACTCTTATGGAGAATTATGTTGATGACCTTATTGCTAAATCGCTGACAAGGGCTGATCATTTAAAGGTCTTAGACAAGATATTTCAAAGGTGAGAAGAGTATAAAGTGAGACTAAATCTGAAGAAATGTGTGTTTGGAGTGAAGTCGGGAAAGCTTTTGGGTTACATCATTTCTAGAAGGGGCATTGAAGTGGATCTGTCTAAGGTAAAAGAAATCATAGACATGCCTCCACCATCTAATCTTAGTCAGCTAAGGAAACTACAGGGTAGACTATAATCCATTAGAAGATTTATAGTGCAGTTAGCAGATAAGACACATCCCTTTCAACATTTACTTAGAAAAGGAATACCCTTTGTATGGACAGGTAAATGCTAGGAATCTTTTCAACTAGTTAAGGATTATCTACTCACACCACCAGTCTTAATGCCACCTATTGAGGGATGACCACTAATTCTCTATATTTTAGCAACCCATTCATCACTCAGAGCATTGCTTGCACAAAATGATGATGAAGGTCATGAAAGGGTAGTATACTATATCAGTTAGACCTTGGTAGGTTATGAGCTTAACTACATTACCATTGAATGTGCTTGTCTTCTAGTAGTATTTTCTACTCAAAAACTAAGGCACTATATGCTAAACCATCAAACAAAACTAGTTGTGAAGAAAGATCCTTTAAAATATCTTCTAAGCAAAGCAGCATTAACATGGCGAATGGCCAAATGGGTAATGATACTTAGTGAGTATGACATATTGTACGTAGAGAGAAAGGCTATCAAGGGACAAGTCATTGTTGATCAGTTAGTTGATGCATCGATACAAAAAGATCACCCTTTAGTTGCATATTTTCTTGATGTGTTCATATTCACCATTGACACAAGCACAACATGGAAACTATACTTTGATGGGTCCTATACGAATCATGGCTTAGGGGATGGTATCCTATTTATCACACCATAGGGTGAATTTATCCCTAAGTCATTCAGGATTTCATTTCCATGTATTAACAACAAAGCAGAATATGAGGCTCTTGTCAAAGGATTATGCATGGCAATCAAATGGAAGATCAAGAACCTACAAGTTTATGGTGATTCTCAACTAGTAATCCGACAGGTAAATGATGATTATGAGACTAAGGATGAAAATATTACTCCCTACAAACGCATGGCAGATAGTTTCAAGGAGTACTTTAACAAGGTTGAATTTCATCAAATACCTCATGTTCTAAACAAGGTAGCAGATGTCATGGCTACTATTGCTTCACTCCTTGACATACCAAGTGATGTGCCTAAGTGTGAGTTTTTGGTAGAACATTTTTTGGTAGAACAGTTTTTGGTCCCTGCCTATGACATCCCAGATTTGGAGATGGTGTGTGATATTGTTGGTCTCAATTCCCCATGGTATAAAGATATATATGACTACCTCCATGCTGAAATCATACCCCTTAACCTTTCTAATAACCAACATAGGACATTCCTTCACAAGTCAGCCAAGTACACCATCATCGGAGACATCCTGTATAGATGTGCCTTAGATAATACCCTACTGAGATGTCTTGATACTGACAAAGCATAAGCAACCTTGCATGGGGTACATGAGGGTATATGTGGATCCCATTCTAGTGGTCCTGCCTTAGCTAAAAATATTATGAGACTGGGTTACTATTGGATTACCATGGAAAAGGAATCATATGTCTTTGTTAATAAATGTCGTCAATGTTAGGTAGACGAAGACTTGAAACATGCACTAGCATAGGAGCTCTATCCCATAATGTCACCATGGCCCTTTCATAGGTAAGATACATACCACATCATCCAACAACCATATGTTCATCATTACCACCACCGAGTACTTCACCAATTGGATTGAAGCTATTCCCATGACCTACATCACTGGCACACAAATTTCTAATTTTATCCTAAACTATATCATATGTCGGTATGGTGTTCCTCAATCCATAATAACAGATAATGGTCATCCATTAAAAAACCAAGAATTCCATCATCTCTATGAAGATTTTCATATCCAACATCATTTTTCCACCCCATATTACCCACAAGGTAATGACCAAGCAGAGGCATCTAATAAAACAATCATTAGAATCCTAAAAAAGACTATCAATGATGTTGGCCATGCTTGGAATTTATAGCTTAATCCCGCCTTATGGGCTTATCACACAAACATTTGTGCTCCCACTGGCATCACTCCATATTCCTTAGTATTTGGCTCTGAGGCCATCTTGCCTATTGAGGTTGAGATTCCTTCCTTGAGGGTACCCTTGAAAGGGCATATTGATGATGAAGAGTACCAAGTTTCAAGACTACATGAGCTAGAATTCCTAGATGAATGAAGACAAAAGGAATTAGATCATCTCCAATCATATCAAAATCATCTTTTTTGTAGCTACAATAGGAAGGTCTTGAATAGAAACTTTGACATTGGTGACCTAGTCTTAATGGAGAATCCTAAGAATCAAGCTGAAAGAGAGAAACCACGAAAGTTTGAACCTAACTGGTTAGGACCCTACATTGTCACAGAAGCCTTCGGATCAGGAGCATATTAACTCTCTACTCTTGAAGGGGAACCATTGTCATCTCCTATCAACATTCTTCATCTGAAGAGGTTCTACGCATAGCTTCTAAGAGCCTTGTCTTATCAAAAACATCAAAAAAATCATTACCTAGGTGAAAACCTGGCAAACAGGCATCTTGGTAACATAAAAAAAATCAAAAAATCAAGATAAATAGTAAAGAGAAATAATTCATCCAATAGTCAAAACCACTTCGGTGGTGCTTTGGATAAGTACCATGGTAAAAACCTAGAAAACAGGTTCCACGTGTAGTTGACTCTGCTTCTTTGTCTACCATTATTCTAATCTGACTTACATGTACATATCAGTTATCCCTATACATATTATCTATCCCTGTACATATTATCTATCCCTATAGATATAACATATCTTTTCCATCCATCGCTTGTACATATCATTCATAATAAATGGTAGTTCTTCCCATAACTTGGAATGATTGATATCGAGTGCATTTCATATTCCCCATCCTATCCTACTCATAATCAATTGGTCTTATACTCAACTGGGGAAGCACTTGACTTGTGTCATATTTGGTTCTTACATTGGCTATCCTGAAGATGTAAAACCATCGAAAAATCCAAAAACATTACAAAATGTCCTAAAAAAAATACAAAAACATCAGAAAACTTCAAAAAGACAAAAAAACCAAAACATGTAAAAAAAAATAGAGTTAGAGTCAATCACACTTGTTAGTCTTTGTCATTTGTCCAACTATGTTTCCTTTGTGACTGGACATACGCAAGGCCATCTACTGATGTTCCCTTGAGGAATTAGGTTAGTCCTTTTGGGTTTGTTCGTATAAAATCATGATTCAATCCATTTGTCTATAAGACAAGGTCATTGGTTGTATCGAACTATGAGGTCTCTATGTGTATAACATAGGCAAGGCCATCAAGCAATGAGCCCCCAAGGCTACACTAGGTCAATCCATTGGGGTTCATCACATGCACTACCACACACATCATATATCTTCATACAATTCAATATTTTTATAGTCAGTCTCATCAGTCAAAGTCTAGTTGAACTATGAGGTCTCTGCATGTATAACGTAGGCAAGGCCATCAATCGATAAGCCCCTGAGGCTGCACTAGGTCAATCCTTTAGGTTTCATCATCACACACAGTCAATTATCAACACTTCATATCAAGCCATGCATCAATAAGATCAACGAGTAAACAATCTCATCAAGTCAAATCAAAAAAAATTCAAAGTTACATCATCAAAACAGATCAACTCATGTCTGCTACAGGATGTGTCCTTGAAAATATACATCATCAAAATAATCATCATGTGTCTTATTCAGGATGAGTCCTTGAATATAGATATCAGCAAATTAACCTATGTCTTATATAGGATGCGTCCTTCCTAAATATAAACAATGTCAAAGAAATCAACCTGGCCTTACATAGGTTATCACATCAAGGATGTCAGACTCAACGTCTTATACAATACATTCCTTTCTGAAGCCAAGCTTTTGTCATGCCTTATACAAATAGTCATAGTATCGAAACCAGACTCAACGTCTTATCTGATATGTGTCTCTCTTGAAATCAGGTCTTACCAATCAATCATCTTATCAAACAAAACAATTAAAACAAATAGATCAAGTTTTGGAAAATATTTTCTTGGGATTTTGACTTTATGGCTTATTTATCTTATCATTTTTTTTGACTTTATGCTTGGAATCTTGTTACTAGCTTTCTCAAGGATGTCCCGTGAAGGATTTAGAGAAGCAACGATGTATCAGAATTCCTTTTTCGTTGACTGCTGCTTGTCGATTGTCTTTTAACTTTGGATTTTGAGTCATATTACTAGCTTTCTCAAGGATGTTCCATGAAGGATTTAGAGGAGCGATGATGTCTCATGACCCATATTTTATTTTTTTGTTGTCTGTGGTTTGTCTTAACAAAAATACTGGGGCAATTTTTCCCTTAGTATGAGTTGAGACAATCCTTGTCTGTGACTGTCTGTTGTTAGCAGGTGGATGACCTTGTACACCTTGATCTATGTCATATCATGGTGTTTTTCTCCATTTGTATTAGTTACCATCCAATGATGATAAAGTGCAAAGCCTTTTGTGATTTGGAAAAATATTGAAGATTGCTAATACTAACAACCATGCCATTTATTATTCATCTTCTTTCCACACTAACATTTCTTCTTTCTTGAATTACGATGGATTCCTATGACACACAAAAATATAAAGCATCCTGCATATGAATTTCATGTTAGAAACATCATGTAAAAAACATACATTGTAAATCATACATATATCTTGCATTTTGAAAACACAAAAAACATAGGAATCTATCATATCTAGGAAATCATGGCATAATAGGAATTCATCATCATAGATTACATAACAAAGGCATTGCATGTACATAACAATTGTAAATATAAGAATTACATTACATCCATCAACATCAAAGATATAGCATCACATGTAGATAGCATTGTATATATAACCATCACATTGCATCTCATAATCATAGATTGCATACATAACATCCATTGATACCATAAGAAATCAATGCATACATCATCATCTAGAATAAACATCACATCATAGGCTGCATAAACACATCAAAAGTAGATGCAATCATCCATCACATAGGTATCTCATATAGACATAACATGCATAAATAAGAACTACATAATCATCAATAGAAACTACATATCATATAGATCGCCACCAAAATCATATATATATATATATATATCACTCAAAAAGTGTCACATCACAATGTCATAATGTATCAATAACTATGAACCCTGTAGGCTATATGATCAAAATACAATGTCCATCAATAAATATCAATAAATGTACCTTTCTAGAACTCCCATTGCTCCCATGAGCAAAATGTGAAGGTGAATGATGACGGGATCCTGATGACATGTGTCATGAAGGAGGCCTGTCATATGGCCTAGATCTGGGAGGCACCTCAACCCTCTATGTGCTCACTATCCTGGTGCGAGTCCTACTCTGAGATCTTCCACTACATGCTTGTGAAAAACTAGGATCCCGTCTCTCTGGCGAAACCTATGCCTCATATAGATCCCTGTAATAGGAAGCTCTCTCACTAGATATGACTAACTCTCGAGAAAATACATTAGCTGGCTCACCACAAAGAGCTCTAATCTCTATAAACCATTGCTCAATCTCCTATCTCCAAGCTATGGCTTGGTCTCTATCCATGTAAGCTTTGTATCTCTCCATCTGTAGGGCATCTCACTTTGAAATCAATACCCTCATCCTCTCCTCTAGGGATACAACCTGAGCATGCAGATTTGTTGTATCCTAATCAACATGACTTATATCATCATATCATGGTCTCTCCATCCCATCATCCTCCATCTCCTCCAAAATCCTATCATGGAGCTCTCACTCTTGATCATCCTCATCCTCATCATCATCATCCTGATACATACCAAGCAGACCAAGGGAATCTATCTCTGCCTCCTCCCTAACCACCTCCTATCTCGCATGCTCCTCTATACCAATCTCCTCCTCAACATGAATCTCCTCCTCACCTCCACCAACATCTAGCATTGGAATATCCTCTCCCTCCCTCACCTCCTCATGGATGGGTGACAAGTGTGGACCTCATCCTCTATGTCCATGTATCCCCCTGCCACCACCCCTCCAACCACCACCTCCTTCATCTCCACCATCCCCTCTACCACCACCACCCCTCCGACCTCTACCTTGCGGCCATGTCCCTCATCTCTCTACAAGTGCATCCTAATATGGATCTATCAGTGGTACTGGCCTATGATCTGCCCACCATGTATCATATGCAACTATCATACCTAGATCAGTTGCTCCACCTCTCCACCCCAACTGTACTAGTTGCAATGCATCAATTTCTACCTCTACAGTGGAAACCAGAATCTCAACACCCCATAGAGTCACCTCTCTCGATGATCAGGCATACTCTACTCGACCTCAAGGCTCATCCTGCACCTCACCAAACTGTCTCAATACCCTGTTCGCTAAGTACCTCTCAATGATGTGCACATGTGAGATGGTCCATCCAATTAGGTACTATGTCTATTTGCAATATGTCAAGTGCTTGTCCTCATCTGGCCACTATGGGAAATCCATGTATGGCCACCAAATAAATTGCACCATTGTATCAATAGCATGTCTATAGTATGCAGTGTCTCCAACATGATGCTAGGTGTTTTTCCCCACACAACGGAAGGCATATAAGATGATCCCTATTGAACCTATGCTATAATAGGTGAACAAAAAATGGCTATGTTCCCACACCCATACCATCAGGAGCGTGGTACCACAACTCATGGACTATGCCTCTCTATAGGCAATATTGTGCAAATGAAAATACAACATGGCTAATAGATAGGGGCCCCAGGCATAAACCTACCATCTCTTTAACATCCCTACAAGCATCTCACCCCATCCTACAGGAAATCCATGACCGCGACGGTCGGGAAGAACCATACCACCAATCAATGTACACAATAAACAATCTAATTTCCTATATCTCTGAGCTAGGATATGCCATCTAATCTCGTAGTGGTCAATCCCCAACTATCTAATGTCCTGGTGGGGGTAGTATCTACACAGCTCAGAGAATCCTCTCTAAGTATCATACATCACCCTAGTGCCTCTAATAGGTAATCTCAATATCCTATACAAATCCTCTAATGTCACCATCACCTCACTCGTAGGTAGATGAAACGACGATGTCTCCGAGTGCCACCACTCACACAACACAGTCAACAGTCCTCAGTTTGCCCGAATAGTGGGCATGAATGTCACATGATGAAGGCCTAAATTCCATAAAAATCATTTCTCCCCGCTCCACAAACTATCACAGAAGTGGAAAGTCAATGGTCTCAACTCTCGTGTATAGATAGGGTCCAATACAACCTGCAATGGCATTATGCATGCCTCATGTTAGAATCAATAACCTATCCTAGTCCAAAATTTCCAAATTTCATGCTAGTCAAATGATTCATTCTATTTGCAAATGCGTTACAAAATAACACATGCATCATTTAAATAAGCAAATGCATCATAAATTTTTCATATGCGTCTATCTAAAATGCAAATGTGTTCTACCATGTAGATGTGTAACAATGCAGACACACACAATTAAAAGACTTTCAAAAATCTCAAATGCGGCTTAAATGGAAAATGTGTAGCATTAATCTATATGCGCTATTATTATATGCAAAAGCGATGCAAATTACTATATGCATTACATTTACTTACAAATGTGATGCAAAAAGACAAATGTGTTGAAAACAAAAACAAATGTGTTCATCTGCTAAACTACCTACACTGGGCTATAACGTGAAAATGCAAATGTGACATTCTACATACACATGTGTCAATGACGCATGCATATGTGGTACAAAATAAAAAATGACACATTACAAAACATTAAAATACATACATTAAAATGCGCACAAATTGAAAATTCAAAAAGTTGTTTCAAACAACATACCCGGGGGGCCCGCGTCTGCAGGTCACTTGAACGTCCAGATGCGATAGGCACAATGATGTGAGTAGGGAACTGGAGACATTGTCACTAGGAGTCCAGAGCAAAATCTCAATTTTCAAAACTTGTAGGGTGAAAATGAATTGGATTTTCACCCCTTTTCTATTTATACCTAGGGTTTTGGGTAACATTTCTTCTGACCTTGTCTATTAGCCGCATAAAATTCCAACTTCAAATGACCCGTACACGTACCTACCACCTTGAAATTCATTTATGTCAACTCCATTGCTTTTCTAGCTATCAAATTGACTAATCGGGATTATTTCCAATTTTTTTGAATTTTTTCAAAAAATTGTCAATTTTCCCGAGGGGGCATACCTTCACCTATTTCACAATGGGGCATGACTGGAGCATGTTTTTGATGTATTTTCCTTGACACAACACTGAAATGAGATTGTATCAAAGAGAGGAAAAATGTAGACACTGAAATTTGGTCTAAGCCTGCGACTTCAAGTTCTTCATAATTTGTATTTTCATGGTTATGATTAAATAATGATTATTTAATTATTCTCTAAAGTCCTTTATTTCTCTAATAATTAAATAAACTTAATTATTTAATTGATTCACTTTAACATTTATTCAACTATTAATTAAATAATCTTAATTATTTTATTAATTCACACTTTATATATTCTATCCTGATTAATTAAATAACACTCTTTATTTAATTACGCCACTAATTAACTTTATTCTCTTTCTTAAATTAAATAAATTCTTATTTAATTTACCTTTACCATATTTTCAACTATAATTAAATATATACTTTAATTATTTAATTATTCATTTAACCTTTTCTTCACTCAATTAAATAAATCTTATTTATTTAATTAATCCTAAAATGTCAAATCTTGAATTAAATAATCATTTAATTCATAAAAGTTTATTTTGAACACATTCCTCTATATTTAGATAAATTTTTAAGTTATCTAAGTATTCATTCTCACTTGACTCGAGATCTATTTGAATCAGTCAATTATCTCCTTATTTAATGTCTGAGTGTTTCGCGAATAAACTCTTTGTCACAACCAGTCAGTTATCTAGTTCTAACTAGTATGCATGTACATGCTTATTAATTAAATATCTTTATTTAATTAATTAAATCTTGTGTGTGCATTCGAACAGAATGTTGCTTTTAATCTATCTTTCTCTTTGTCATGCAAACATTATTCTTCCATTTTCAAATACCAAACTTGAAGATTAAATCATTATTTAATCTTTATCTCTATCTTCTAGGTTTTATCACTCATGTCAGTACTAACTGTAGACACGCAAAATGTACAAGTTAGCATTGCATATTTAAATCTGACTACCAACATCATTTCATCCTAAATCATTCCCCGACCTAACCATTTAATTAAATATCTTTATTTGATTAAATTCATTTGTTTTCTTCTCTTAATTAAACAAATCATGTGTTTAATTAAGTCTCTTAAATCATTCTCCATCTCTTTTAATTAAATAATTAATTTTATTTAATTAATTAAATCTCTAAAGTCTATCTATTAAATTGAATAAATTAAAATCTTATTTAATTTAATCTTACTTCAATCTCTTTAATTAAATAATCAAAACATGTTTATTTAATTAAACTCATTAAATCATTTCCTCTCTTGTTTGATTTAAATTAATCCAAAAATCTAAGTCAAAATAAGTCAACTCACCTAATCATCATTAAACTAACATAATCATCATTTATTTAATCTAACCATGATTAAATACTAATCTCCCCCACTTGCATTCTCTAGATATCTCCACTTGCACAAATAAATCAATTTATTGATTTATTAAATCTTCATTTTCCCTCAACAAAGCATCTTTTGGAGGAATATTCTTCTATTTCAAATTCAAAATTTGAATGACAAGTCCTTCCAACAAGGCATTTACTTCTTCTTACATGTCCTTGCCTTGAGCCAAGGGGCATTTAGTGCAATTTTCTTTCCCCCTCTTACATGTCTTTTCTCAAAATTCAAATTCAAAAATGCATTTATTGGCACATTTGTCAAAACTTGCTCATTCCTCACCCAATCACATGTTGACAAGTGGCATTATATCATTGGTTGAATCTTTGTCCCACATTGCTCCATTTTGGCTTTGTTTCCATTTCAACATTCTATAAATAGAATGCTTCACCATGCATTTGATCATCCACATCTCAAGCAAAGTTACCATGCTAAAATACTTAGCAATCCTCATCCATCTCATTGAATCATAGCTAAGTTTTTTTGCAGATTTTAAGCTTGGAGCATACATTCAAAGTCTTCATCAAGTGGATCAATCATCTTCAATCAACATTTGCATTCAAGGAGTTGGGAAAGGGCAAATCTCCACACACCTATTTGCACCAACTCCCTCAAGAGATCAAGAGTTTGCTTGCATTAGATAGGATTTAATTGTTTCATTTGTGTTCTTCATTTTCATTTCTTATCTTTTGCAAATTTCAAATGGATTTCTTGAGGAATCATTGGTTTCTAATCTTGTGTTTGATCTAATTGTTTGCATGTTTATTGTGTTTGTGCAAGGTATAGATTCAAATGGTTCACACTAACAATTATCATAATGCATGTCGAATCTTTTGATCTCAATCGTCTGTGATCTTTCAATCCTAGCATGTCATTCGAATGATCAATTTTCTATAAATTGACCTGATTCTCATCATTTCAACTTCTCCTGAAATCTTATGACTTTTGGAAGCATATCTATTATCTGAATCTTTGATGTTTTGCTAAATCACTATCACAGGCTATACTTGCATAGAGAAATCTGAGGTCAATTATACTGCAATGGAAAAATGGAGAAAGGAAATCAAGGTTATACATGGAACTACATACATATTGGGTGAGATTGTTTAGTTTATTTATGTTTTAGCTTTCCTTTGTTCTTTGTTGTTTAGCTTAGATTACATTAGAGATTGATTGCATTGTATTTTATGATGTTACAAGAAAAATGAAGGTTCTAAGTGTAGAGGAGAAAGAGAGTGCATAGTAGAGGGGATGTGTTGTTGAGAGTGCAACATAAACAGTAGAAAGTGAGTTGTAGAGAGTGCAAAAAATTATTGTGTAGTTGCAAAGTAAGTTGCAACATTGATTTGTGTTCAATAAAATAATTTGTAATACTGTCATTGTAAATCTAATAGGTTGGTGCCATCAAATAACTGGGTTGGTTCTCAGTGTAGGGGATTGGTGTCTTCTTAGAGTTGGTGCTCCTAAAACTAGGGGATTGGTGTCTCCTTAGGGTCGGTGCCCTTAAACCTTGTAACAAAACATTATTGCTTGTGAGGCTGGATTAGGATAATAGATCCTAGTAGCATTTCTCACCGTTGTTAATCCCATCTTAGGTTTTCCACGTATATCTGGTGTTATAGGATTTCACATGTTGATTATATGATTGCATGTTTATGTTGCTACATATTATTTCTTCAATCTACACATTAAGGAATTAAGTAATTAATCTACATAAAGAGTGTAAGGAGTTAGTCTGCACAAAAGGTTATTAGTGCCAAGTTTTAAGATCTAACGATTCACCTCCCCCATCTTAGTAGATCGTTGTGTTCTAATAATTGGTATAGAGCCCTAGGTTCCCTAGGAGAAGCTTAATCAGCTTGGGTAGATCTTGGATAAGTGAACACAAAATGGTTAGTCAGGAAGGCTATCTACAAAAGGAGTACCTCTCTTTAATGGATTTGACTATATGATTTGGAGTAGTAAAATGAAGGCATTTATAGAATCATTAGGGTTTGATGTGTGGATGTTAGTTGGGAAGGGATACAAGGCTTCAACTATTTTTCCCATTGATATTGCTAGAAAGAAGGCCTTCAAAGATGATGCTAAGGAAATGTTTGTAATTCTAAGTAGATTGCCAAGATCCATGGCTGCCAAAGTTATAAAATGTTAAAATGCACATGATACATGGAACGAGTTAAGGAGGATGTATGAAGGTGATTATTGCAAAGTGAAGGCCAAGATTCAGACACATGGAGGCAATTTTAAAAATCCTGAGACAAGTAAAGATGAGAAGATTGCAGACACATCCATGAGAAATGTTGCAAATAGAAGGGAGATGATAGAAGCATCTACATATGGATCTGAGAATGCTGATGAAGAGGAAGATGAATTCATCAAAAGTCCAAGGAATGGCTCCAGAAAACATAGATGTAAGCTACCCCTAAAATTTTTAACTTTGGTAGAATAAGTCTTCTTGTTGCTAAATGTTCTCCTGATGAAAATGATAACTTTAAGAAAGAGGACAATCGAGAGAAAAATAAGAAAGATTTACGCACAAAAGGTGAAAATAGGTTATCATATGTTTTTGGTAACTTAGATGATGAACATGAAATTACCTATGATATTGAGGGGAATGAATACCTAGCCATGGATTTTGGTACAATTTGTGATGAACAAGTTGAAAGGTCTGGTGAAGAGGAAGAAGTTGACCTAAAAGGTAAACTCATCCATGCTCTAGATGAGATTAAATATTTGAAGAAGGAAAACGAAGATCAAAAAATAAATGCACAAAAGGAGATGGAGAGACTAACTAAAAACCTTGAAGATTCCGATAAAATGATAGTTAGTCTAGAAACACAAGTTGAGGAAGCTAAAAGGATAGAAGATCTAGTTAAATCTGAACTATAGTCTATATTAGATGAATGCATGAAGTTGGAAGTAGGGATAGTTTCTCTAAGAAAAGAGTTAAGATATGTTAAAGAGTAGATTGATAAAAGCTTGAAGTTGAAAGGTTGCTCTAAGATGTTAGTTGAGTTGATCAGATCACAAAAGCCATCAAGACTGAGATCAAGATCAAGAGTGAAGATTGACCTTGGTTGGGAGAAAGGAAAGATTCCTTCTACTTCTGCAAGATTATTTGACAGATTTAAAGTAGAAGAGAGAGTTTGCATAAAGAATGAAAAATCCTACACATGTTGTACCAAGGAAAATGCCTCTAGAAATGAAAAATTAGAAAAAGGAACTGTTGAGGTGAAGAAAGCTAAAGAAGAAAAGAAGCCCATTGCTAATAAGAAGAAAGTTGAAGAAAAGAGACCTACTACAAACAAGAAGAAAAATAACCATTCAGTTCTTGATTATCAAAAGAATATTCCTACAGCAGATAAGAAGGTGGAAAAATCAATCCTTGAACAACTGAAGAGAAAGAAACACACAAAGGGATCTGATGCAGATAGATTCATAAGGATGAGATACATTAAAAATTCAAAGCAAAGAAGAACACCTCATCCTACACACAAAAAATATATGACTAGGGATTTCTCACTTTTCTACAGTTACTATTATTCATGTAATCAATTTGGTCATAGGACGTGTGAATGTAGAGTTGCAGGTCTAAAAGGAGCACAAAATATATGTATATAAACTCATTTTCTCCTATTGTAGACATGAATGTATTGTGATTTAACTACAATATTTTTGGTCACATAGCAAAGCATTGTAGATTAAACTATGTAAGACCAATAGCACATTATGGAAGGAAGAGAAATAGATCCCCCAAAGTAAAAAATGATTCACATATTCCTGAGAAGAAGGTTGATAAGAAAGAGAAGAAGCACAAGAAGTTATGGAGAGTGAAAGATCAGCAGGCATCACTCAATGCGGCTACTCCTGCCTTATGTCACTAATTTGTAGTGATAGGGCATGAGTCTAGGGGGAGCTAAATTGGTATCTTATTCATCATTGGAAATGAAAAGGAGATCAACTCAAGTAAAATAAATTTTAAAAAATTTTGATGACTTGATGATTGTAGATTTATAGTCACAATCTTTCTCTGTGAAATTCTTGTCAAAGGGGGAGAAAATTCACAACTGAAGGAGAAGGTAGCTGTAAATGTGCTTTGTTGAGAGAAATTCTCCTTGACTGGAAGGAGAAGAGATATGTCTGAGGGGGAGTTGTTCTATAAATTCACTCAGAATTTATTTTGTTATAATTGGTATAGAGTGGTTCCAATTGGTGTCAGACCATTGTGAATTGGTACAAAGTAGTTTATTTGTTACAAAGCTTAAAGTTAATCAAATGGTTGAGTGTGCTAGTAGAGAATGGAGCAAGGTATAAGGGGGAGCTGCTATTGGTATCAAATCAATGTTATACTTGATATAGTGCATTCTAGAATATCAATTGGTACAGAGTATAAAGGGAAAACATCTATAATTGGTATCAGACCTGGTTGGTTTAGAGCATATAATGAAACTTCAACTAGCATTAGATAACTTGTTAATTGGTATAGGGAAGTTAGAGCATTTGGTTTTTCCATTGTGGTTAAAGGTTGAGGAAACAATTGATATGAGGGCATAAATTGGTATCATTTGGTATCATTCAAAGGGGGAGAAAAAGTACCTTTGCCATTGCTAAAGAGAAGTGAAGGCTATAGTAGCATGGTGACTTGAGCAAGACACCAGGCATGTGACCCTGTGCCATTGATGTCAAAGGGGGAGAAAGTTGCAAAATACTCAAGCAATTGAGCATGGGAGAAAAGTATGCAATGCCATAAAGATGAGCAAAGGATATGTGAGCTTAGATGATTATCCACCATTAGTATCAAACCAATGACAATAGGTTGAGCATTTAGTTTTTCCATCAATGAAAAAGGGGGAGATTGTTGGAATATATTTGTCATTGATGTCAAAAGGGAGATCAAAAGTGAGATGGAGTGATCCTATAAAGGAGAATATTGGAATTAATATAAAAGTTTCATTGATTTCAAAGGTTGAAGTTGTGTTGTAGATGTTGTGCGAGTGTTGAAGAGAGTGGAGAAGTTCGGGTCTCGGGCCTCGGGCTTACCTTGTATCGCTTGTTGAAGAAGGAAGGTGTTTGGAGTTAGTCATTTTTTACTATTCCTTCAACGTTTTAGACATCAAGCTTCAGTTATATCTCTTACCGAGTCACTTAGAGATATGAAGAAAAATTTGTTGTCCAAAGTATTTCAAACTTAAGACTTCGAGAGTACAGCTTAGCGTGGTGTTCGAAGAAGGAAATATTGAAGAACCCCGCCACTCGAAAATGTTTTGGGCTTCAAAAAATTTCAGAGAAGCTTGCATTTCATTGTAATATTTGAAAGCAATAAATAGGAAGCATGAACTCCGAACTCTGAAAAGGGTTCAAATGTTGGACTTTGGCATTCACGAGTTAAGGCTTGCACTTTATCGAATGGTAAGCATGGTGTATGGTGTATGCAAGATAGTCGAACCCTAACCCCCAAAAAGGCTTTGGTTTTTGAGGGTTTATAGGAAGGCTTATGCCTTTCCATAGAGTCAGGAAAGTGGCAAGGTGGAAGGGTGAACCCTAACATCTGACAAGATCAATACAAATTTTGTGTTTCACACTTTGGAGTTTTGTAGGTATTAGTTATGGTCTACGATAAATGTGAAAGGAGGTAAATGGTAAAGGATGAGGTCGATGGCTATTGAATATTGATAAGAGTGAAAGGAGCATTGGGAATGAGGGCTCAGGCTTGCTCATTGTACTTGATGATGCACTCAAAGCATAAGGTAAGGGAGATTAGTGACTTTTGACTCCTAAAGGAGAGCAATTGGAAAGTCACCGGAAAAGGTGAATGATGCAACATAGATGGACAGGTGGAAGCAACCTGCCACCCCACCGAATGGAAGCCTTGACTCAGTTTGACCTCGCGGGCTAGCAAGATTATGGCACATGTCGAGGACGAAAAGGTGGATAACCTATGGTGTGGCATATGTAGACAAATAATATTTTGACATGTGGAAGAGTTTTTTTGCATTGCTCGACTATTTCACATCGCAGTTATGAAGTTGAATAAAGAACGTATGTGTGTAATGGGTGATGAATAGACAAAGGTGACATCAAAGGTAGAAATATGGAGAAGGATGATCAAATAAGTTACTGACATGTGGCACATATTTATTTTTTGATTTCACATCTTGGTCAGTGATTTAAAAAGTGATTAAACATGTGATTTTTGGTCGACGATTGTAAAGTTTTTTCAAAAATGATAGTCAACAGATGAAGATCAAAAATTCCAGTTTAAATGTAGTTGATCTGATGGTGGTGATTTAAAGTTTCCAAGATAAATGAGGAACCATGGGTCATGGCATGTAGAGATAGGATTGAGAGCTGGCATTCAACCTCAAGTGTGTTAGCTGCTAGGAAATGATAATGGCGGTAGGAGTTAATGAATGATGATGTCAGTAGGACATGTGGGGATGAGTGTTTGGTTGATATATCAAGCCACACTAGTGAAATATTTTGTACAGTGATGACAGGGATGACACATAGGTAGTAGGGACCACCGAATCAAAGTTGCAAGGTATATTGGCAAAGACCTTGGTGGGACCCGATAGGAAGGTGATGGTGATGGAAGGTGACTATGTTGATAGATAGCAAAGAGAAACTGCTTGACAGACCAACTCACATCATTGTTGTGAGTTGTGTGGCAGTGATGTGGATGTGTGTCTTGGTGGACCCTGACCATGGTGAATGATGTATGTGTGAAGATCAATAGTGTAGATCAAAAGAAAATGATCAGATGGTGATCATTGTGTCTTGATACATCATAAAAATAGATGTGATTCCCTAAATGTTACAATGATAAGATATGGGTATGGTGAACATCAGATCAATGGCGTTGGTTTAACGAAGTATGATCCAACAAATATGTTTTAAGGATCTATGTCGATTAATGAGGAACACTAGATCTTGGAGAAAAAGAGAAGATCGATGACCAAGTTCAGTCCGTCCAATCAAGATATTTTCATGTCGATTGAGAATAGATTAGATCGATCAAAGGAGGAGAATGCATTTAATGCTTTCTATGTTTAGGGTTTTGACGACCACCATAATGACTTATAAATTAGATTTGATTTTGATGATGGGGTTTGGCTCAATGTAAAGATAGCTTGCTAGTGAAGTTAGTAAGTGAAGGAAACCCTAAATAGAGAATGTTCAAGATGATCTGATCTCATGTGAGAATCTTGAGGTACTGATTGCAGGTCAGTGGAGCTAAGAAAAAGAAAAAGTCAATTAGGAAAGGAGTGGCATCGTGTCTGCAAGTGTAGAGGGTGAGAGAATTGTACAGTACAATAACTTGTTGAGTATGCAATTGAGATAGTGAGAAAAAGAGAGAGTAGGAGAGTAGATAGAGAATGCACATTCTGAATGAGTAGAGCCCAAAAAAATATCAGAGATTAAGATCTTCGTTATTATTCAGAGGATAGAATATTGAAGGTTCTAAGTGTAGAGGAGAAAGAGAGTCCAAAGCAAAGGGGATGTTTTGCTAAGAGTGCAACATCAACAACAAAAAGTGAGTTGCAGATAGTGAAACAAAGTACAATGTGTAGTTGCAAAGTAAGTTACAACATTGATTTGTGTTCACTAGAAGAATTTGTAATACTGTTATTTTAAATCTAATTAGTTGGTGCCATCAAATAACTAGGTTGGTGCTCAGTGTATGGGATTGGTGTCTCCTTAGATTTGGTGCTCCTAAAACTAGGGGATTCATGTATTCTTAGGGTTGGTGCCCTTAAACCTTGTAACAAAACATTATTGCTTGCGAGGCTGGATTAGGACAATAGATCCCAACAACATTTCTCACTGTGGGTTTTCCATGTATATTTGGTGTTATGGGATTTCATGTGTTGATTGTATGATTGCATGTTTAAGTTGCTACATCTTATGTATTCAATCTGCACATTAAGGACTTGAGGAATTAATATGTATAAAGAGTGTAAGGAGTTAGCCTACACAAAAGGTTATTAGTGCCAAGTTTTAAGATCTACTGATTCACCCCCTACTCTCAATAGATTTTTGTGTTCCAACACTAAGAAGGGGGTGAATTAATAGATCTAATAAATTAAAAATTCTAAAACTTTTGATATGGTTATCGAAGTATATGATTCTTCATAAAAAAATCCACATAAAAAAGTAAAACATAAAATCATAAAGCACACAAGTGAACAACAAATATACGTGGAAACCCAAGATGGGAAAAACCACGATGAGAATATCTAATTGGATATACTATATCCAAATTTCTAGCCTCACAGTGTAGAAATATACAAGTGAATGTTACACATTGAAGTAGGCACCAACCTACTGAAGACACTAATCCCCCATTATGCTTGTAGGAACCAACCTACTAGAGACACCAATCCCCAACTAAAAAATACAATAGATAGAACACCAGTCCTACCAGATGACACAAATAAATCTTGTAGATCTTCAATATGACTCATACACACTCCAGAGTCACAATTGACACTCTAAATCTTGTAGATCTTCAATATAACTCATACACATGCCAGAGTCACAATTGACACTCTTTCTCACTACATATGATCTTCTAATATAGGTGCACACAATGGAATAATTTTTTTCCTTTTATCTTCACCACCTTCTCTTTGATTTCCACCAACAACCAACTCTTCTTCACACATGTGTAATTCTAATTCACATTGAAATGCATGAAAACACACTAATACACAATACATTTGCACAATAGAGAAATTGTATATACACTATATTGCATCAACACATCTTCTATGTCAGTTAGGGATCCACAAATAGCTAAGATGACATAAGGTGGATAAATTCAAATTGCATTAAATATGTATCACATTGGTCCTAAAATCAAATTGTATTTTCATCAAAATAAATGATACCATGTGCTACCATAGGAACCTTAATTAGGTCCTATCTTAACACCGCGTGTAAGATTTTACTTTTACATGCTGCTAGCCATTACCAAACATGCCTTGAACTCCAACTAGTTGAAAAATAGACACAAAGAACCTTATTTTATTTCAATATTCCTACACACTAAACATATCCTTTGAAAACTCGGGAATATGATAGAACTAGTGTAGACATACTCTCCTCTAAAACCACAAAGTGATACTACATTTTTTAAAGAAATGTTGACCATAATTGTATTGACAGAGAAACCTGTGTGCCTTGGGAATTAAACTAAAACATACTGGTATAGACTTTTGGACCACCATTGCCATATTTAATAGATGTAACATGATATTGCAGGCATACGATAATCATACAAACATTTCTCTACAACTACTAATATATATTTCTTGATTTTGCATCCTAATTTAGTAAAATTACCAACACATATCAGATTGAAATTCTGACATAAATGACATTATAGACAACCTTTGGAATTAATGACAACCTATGTTCAACTATCTACCCCTTTGTCATTGATGGAAAACAACAAAATGTTGGGCCTCCAAACTAACCGACTACACACGAAGATATTTCTCCCCTTGAGAATAATTTATCCTCCTTTGGAAGATGTAGCATTTTGAGTTCACTTTCTCCCCCTTTGAAATCAATGACAAAGGTCAATAATTACTGTTATATTTGAGGCACTTCTACTCCAATTAGCACCTCTTGCAAGTCGCAAAACCACAACTGCAAATGTAGAGAAATACAAAGAATTTCTCAAAACTCTTTAGAACTATAGCAAAACATCCTTCATTATGTTGATTCTAAAAATTCCTACAATAACTTATATGATCTGAAAATAGAAACATACACTCTTCATATTTTCCTCTAACAAACAACCAAACCATACAACCAAATCTGCAAATGTGGAGAAATACAAAGCATTTCCTGGACCTCCTTCAATACAAATCCCCTTGAGTCCATACTACCCTACTTCTAAAAATCATTCTGTAAGACCACCAAGCCTTCTTTTGGTAGGGAGACAAAGTTACCCCTCAATGTGTGCTTCCTCTTGATTCAAGAGGAGGGAGAAACAACTCCCAACTTTTGTCAGAGAAACTCAAATTTCTCCTTAGGAAGTGGTTTTATGAATATATTTGCTACTTACTCTTTTGTATGCTTCCCTTCATGACATGGCTTGCACCTAGTACATTGAGGCTTCTTCAAATTTGACATATCTTGAACCATTCCTCTTGAGCTAATCTTTACAATGTCATCAAATTTTATATGTGAACCAACCTTTTGCGCCAAAGTCAACTTTCTTCTCTTTGCACAATAAGATAATTGTGTCCATTCAAATCACTAAGGTGATATATATGTCACTATTTATCCTACTTCCTTCTACAATCAGTTCTTCGATGCTTGATTCCCTAATTTCACAACCTTCACACTAAAACATAGCTTATAACCTTTATCACACATATGACTCACACTTAAGAGATTAGTTTTTAGTCCTTCAACATACAACACATGCAATGTGTCTTTGTCCTACCACAATCAAGATTTAAAGTACCCTTACTAGAGATTTTCGTAATTGAATTATTTCAAAGGGTCACAAATCCTCCAAATTTCTTGAAATTAATGAATTTACTTTTATCTCCAATCACGTGACTTGAGCAACTGTTGTCTATGATCCACAAGTTCTTATCCTTCTGAGCATGTAGAGCAGTTTGAGAAACCATCAAACCTTTTGATGTATTCTCTTCTAGAACCTTCTTCTAGACCTTATATGATTCATGATTCTTGCTTTTTGATCCTTTTCTTTCACTTTCTAGTAGAGGATGACTCAAAAAATTGCTTCTGTAGTTCCTTCTAATGTGTCCAAAATTGTTACATTTGTAGCAAATGATGTTAAAATTGTATAGAGGTGTAAATGCATTGTTACTAACAAAGTTATTTCTTCTTACTAGAGCTTTTATACAATCCACAACCTTATAAGAAAAATTATTAAAATTAAAACAATAACTAGAGAAAGGATAATTGAACTTGTTATTGTATCCTAATCTTCTAGATATCCTCCTATTCTACACTTGAATAAATCCATAATTCTATGTCATTCTTTCATCACTTTCCATGATTTTTTAGACTTTGAACTTATAGAGCCACTCACTTCCAAACTTGACTTAGCAATCTTCATAGACTGTTTTTTCACCTTTTTCTTTTGATCATCAAAACTAATTCCAGTTTTGACATGTGAAGCTCTCTGAATTCCCAATATTTGATAGATAGAGTTTTAGTGCTCTTTCCAAACTTCATTTGTTGTTGTTGATTCACTTTCTCAAGCTCTTTTCTTATTGTTACAATCTCTTATTTCAACTTCTCACAATCCTTATCTCCTGATAGCACTTTTTTTGTCAAAACATCTTCAATCCTTTTTGCTTCTTTTATCAAGGTCTTCAAATCAACAATACATTTTCTACTTTCTTAAAATCATGAGATACCTTTTCTTTAGCCCTCACTTCCTCTATAATTCTATTATTCGGCCTTTTGATTTCTTTTCCAATATATAACAATTATCCCACAAGATCTACTTCATCTTCATTATTTCTAGAATCCATTTTTGCATCTCTGCTTTTTTTCTTTTTCATCTTTAGAGACATCTTCATCTTATTCTTCAGTAGATTAGTCTTCTTCCTCATTAGTGTAGAAACACTTATGTTTCCTTTGACCTTTATACCTTCTCTAAAAGAATTTCTTTCCATTATTTTTCTCATCAATTTTAGAATTCTTATGGGGAAACTTAGCGATAAAATGTCCTAATTCACCACAATTAAAGAAATCAAAAGCTAACTTTCCTTTTTACTTACCAAAATATCTTTGTAGCTTTCTAATAAAGTTTTCTTCTTCCCAATCTAATCCAAAATTTGAATCTTGATCAACCTATTTCTTAGATACTCTAAAGGAAGCCTCTTTCCTTATAGAATCTTTATTTTCAAATCTCATTTCAAATGGAGTTAGAATTCCATATAGTTTAGTCAACTTCAAAGCATTTAGATCCTTAGCTTCTTCAATAGCAAAAACTTTAGAATCAAACCTTCTAGGGAGAGTTTTGAGTGCCTTTTTCACAATATTATTTTCCAAGTTAAATTCTCACCAAGACCTTAGATAGAGTTAACAACTTCATCAACACAAAGTAGGAATGCAACAATATTCTCAACTTCATACTTTCAAACTGAACTAGATATAAGTTTGCATCTTTACCTCCTTGACTTTGTCATCACCTTCATAGATAGTTTGTAAGTTATCCCAAATTTCCTTTGTTGCTTTATAATGCATCACTTTCACAAATGTAGAATTAGACAATCCACATAAAATAAAATTCCTTTCCTTAGCATTGAGTTCACAAGCCCTCTTTCCAACCGATCCCTAGGAGTGTTTTCAGGAATCTCATATCCTTCTACTATCGACATCTAGATGTCCATTCTTAAAGCCATTAAATAGGAATCCATTCTAAGTTTCCAAAAAGAAAATTGGTTCCATCAAATATTGGTGCTATATTTCAAGAGAATCATTCCTAACTAACTAAGAGTGTCATCCCAAAACTACCTTAAGCTATTAGGATTGTTCAAAGGAACTTGACTCTAAACACAATCTATCAAGAGGGGGGGTGAATCAGTAGATCTAATCAATTCAAAATTCATAACTTTTTCTATGGTTATCAAAGTATATGATTCTTCATAGAAAACTTCACATAAACAAATAAAACATAAAGTATAAAGCACACAAGTGAACACCAGATATACATGGAAACCCAAAATGGGAAAAACCATGATGAGAATATACAAGTGAAATTTACACATTGAAGTAGGCACCAACCTACTAGAGATACAAATCCCTTATTGTGCTTGTAGGAACCAACCTATTAGAGACACTAATCCCTAACTAAAACAATATAGCTAGTAGAACACTAGTCCTACTAGATCACAAGAATAAAGCTTGCAAATCTTCAATGTAACTCATACACATGCCAAAGTCACAATTGAAACTCTTTCTCACTATGTATATTATCTTCTAATATAGGGGCACACCTTGGAATGCAATTCTTTCTTTTATCTTCACAACCCTCTCTTTGATTTGCACCAATGACTAACTATTCTTCATACAAGTGTAATTATAAATCACATTGACACACGTAGACACACTCCAATACTCTCTAATACACAATACATCCATACAATGGAGAAATATACACATGGCATTTCATCAACACATCTTCTATGTCATCTATGGATCTGCAAATAGCTAGGATGAATTAAGGTGGATCTAAATTCAAATTGCATGAAATGTGTAGCACCTTAGTCCTAAAATTAGATTTTATTTCCACCAAAATACATGATACCATGTGCTACCACAAGAACCTTAATCAAGTCCTATCTTAGCACTACACAATATTTGAATTCCATACTTTATTAGTTGTTACCACACACACCTTAAACTCCAACTAGAGTTGATAGATAGACACAAAGAACCTTTTGTCATTTCAATCTTCCTACATACTGAACATATCCTCCGAAAACTCAACAATATTGTAGAACAAGTGTAGATATACTCCCCTCTAAAACTGCAGAGCGAAACTAGATTTCTGAAAGAAATATTGGTCATACTTGTATTGCTAGAGAAATCTCTCTACCTTGAGAATTGAACTAAAACATACTGGTACAAACTTCTAGACCACCACTGTCATAATGAATAGGTGCAAGCATGATATTGCAAGCATACAAAAATTATACAAACACTCCTCTATAACTAATAATATATATATATCTTGATTTTGCATCCTAACAGTAAAATTACCAACATAGATCAGACTCAACTTCTAACATCAATGACATTGTAGAAAACCTTTGACATCAATGACAACCTATGTTCAACAAAAGTGACATTTGTCTTTATTGGATTTAATGAAGGGGGGGTGAGAATTTATTGGGTGAATGAAGAAGCAAGCATGTGAGGGGAGATGACAAATGGAAAATGAGGAGTTTAAAATTGAAGAAAAGACCAAGTGGGTATTAATGAAATATGATTTAATTAATTAATATAGGATTAATTAATTAATGGATTTTTAGAGGAAATGGATGGTGATGACTAAGGTTATATTAAATAAATAATTTAACCTTTTAAAGAAGAATAAGACTAGTGAAATTAATTAAATTAAATATTTAGTTAAGTTAGAAGAAGAATGGGATAATTAATTAAATAGTAATATTTAATTAATTATGGGATGATGATGGATATTAATAAAAATTTAGAATTTTAATTAATTTTAAGAGTGTAAAGTCAGAATTGGGGTGTTTATACAATTTATATAGCATTATATTACTTCTACAACCTACAAAATAACTTATCCAACATCCTAGACCAAGCTCAAATTTATAGAATATTAAAAAGATGAAACTATGGGGTGGTTTTGGAAAACATTTACAAGCTCAAGAGAGGTATGGTGGAAAAATCAAGGTTGGACTTGAATCCCAATTCCTCCCTTGGACTAAGATGTCCTCAACTATTAATATAATATTCCTTACATGTTGGCATAACGTCATAATGCTGAATATTTGACTACCCAAACTTGTGAATCTAATATTTCCCTATTCTTCCATGCATTAGATGCTTCATGAGAAGTGTCCAAAACTATTGTAGAGCTAGTAAATATTCCAATGTAATCTCCCTATTGCATGCTCTTACATGTGAACAATAGCTTATTATGTAACTTCCATGAATACTAGCTAAGATTTTCTTACACACCTTCAAATATGTTTACACATGTTCAAATGAGGTAAAACCGATGTGGGAAACCCACATATTCATTTGAAGATAAAATACACAAAAAGATTATATTCATACCACTCCAAATGGGACCCCAACTTTTCCAAATAAAAATAAAAGGAACAAAATATAAAAAAATAATTTACATACAAAATATCAATACAAAAAGAAAAATGATTGCAATGTTGAGATAGATTATCCTAACACATAGCTCACCAAAAAAAAAAAAAAATAGCTCCCATTTTCATTTAGTGGAAGAACTATATTCCTTAGAATTATCATTTTTTAGTTACTTAAATATCTCAATTTTTTTTTACCATAACTTAAAAGTCTCTTACAAATCCTTATCCTTGTACCAACATGTAGTGACAATGTATATGCACATTAAAATTGTTGAGATTCAAGTATGAATATTATTATATTCATCTATCATTATAATCAAGGAAGATGTAAAAATATACTATGGAGACCTTGTAGAGCTTGTATAGAATTATCAAGATCAATGAAAATGATATTTATGAACAAGCATAGAATTATATACATTGCATCTAGTTAATGTTAGTGTTAGCCTTAACAAAGTTATGAAGGTTTAATAACTAAATTTTGTTCTTGAAATTAGACCCTTTCCCTTGGTTGAATTCATATGTAGTTGTTATATATGGTTGTGGGGACCTAAGAAGCTTATGTACAAGTTAGAAACCTATGAATTAGGAAAACTCTATAAAATTATAATTTCTCCAATGAATTGTGATAATAAAGTATGCTTTCTTAATGTAATTTTCTAATTTGGTAGGTATATAATCCATATGAATTAATTTTTGTATATGAAAATGACTATGTGAAAGTCTCACATCTATTACAAATTTCATATGTATACAGTGCATGGTTCAAGTTACCACATGGATTATGGTAGATGCTTTATCTACTTGACTGATTTATTTGAGTTCACACTAGTGATATGCTTGGTATGTTAAAATGTTTATTATTACGTACATAGGTGTAAATTTATTATTTTGTTACACATAGTTTCTATCTTTCATCAAATTTTTAATTACTTTAAATTGATTAGTTTTAGCTATTAGTGTCTTTAAGCCACATGTTTCATATATTCATCTATGGCTTTTATGGATATTATTTATAAATATTTTCAAATTAACAATGTAGACAATGATCACTCTTAGCTCCATGAAATATACTACGAGGATTTACAAATTTTATATAATTACATTAATTTGCTAAGCTTTTATAAATTAATATTTTCTAAAATATGGAAATTAATGATTGCATTTTCTATTTTGTCATAAGACATAGAGATAAACAATACTCATCCATCTCATAGAAATATTGTGGAGGGAAAGATCACAATGGTAGGTAACAATGAGGGCATGTAAATAACTCTTTCGATGCATAGAAATAGGTCACCTAATCTACTAACATCTTCCATTTAGAAGTGGTGTACTTATTGCTTTGAAAAAATTAAGTGGAAAAAATATCTATCAACAATTTGAATTTAATTCTAAATATGATATTTTAAATTAATTGTTCACTCCCTTCTTTAATACAAATAAACAAAACTATAATTTTTTAGGAGTGAGAATGAAATGCCCACTACTAGAGACAAGTTCATTCTTTTTCCCAACTTATCATTACATTATTTAGGCATTCCACCAAAGGTATATATTACTCACTAAATATTTTCTTAATTTATATTTTTTTTAATTAAATGATACTAAGAAATTCAATTGTAGATAACATATTCTATGATTGCCCTTGTTTGAAGACTTTGATGTAATATTTTTCTCTAAGGAGATTGGTACTTTGAGTGTGAGATTGGTACATATTTCTAATAGGTCATTTTCACATTATAAGTTTTAATTTGTAAGTCAAATTCACTTACACAACCAAAAAGACCAAATCTATGAATATGACTTCGAACCTAAAAAATTATTAATCATTATCTAACAAATCTTGTTATCATAATAAAGTGAAAAATCATATTACTAGTGCTTGCACCCCAACGAGGTGCAACGGTTACGCCGATAACAGGATATACTTTGGCAATATATTGAAGGGAAGGGGAAAAAATCACAAGAAAATATAAATTGCTTTTCGTAAGAGTAACTATTTATAACAAAATTCAAATGTTGATGGGATGCAAGAAGATTTGAATATGAACAAACGGATAGTGGTAAGACTAAGGATAGTGGTAAGGGATGGTTAACCACAAGGAAAAGTATTGATTACAAACATATTATTGTTATAATCATATCATGTATCATTTTTGATAATTTAAGAAACAAAACAAGGGTGTTGGTCCATAATCATATCACTTATTATTTACCAATAAATTTAGGATAGTATAAACAAAAAAGGAAAATATCATCTAATTTGTAAACTAAGCTATTATAGGAATTTATGAAGTCACACTACGAGGTAAATGAAATCAATGGGGTTAGAACATTATTATTAATAATATTGAGTACCCATATTCATTTGATTGAGGAGTTCTACTTGATTTTGAGGATGGTGCAGGGAAGCAGGGAATATTTTGTACCCCAAGCCAACCCTCTCTCCATCAAATTATGATTGGAGAAATCTCTTTAACATTGACAAAGATTATGGTGGCAGCCACTAGTAAGACAAATAAGCACAAACATAATTTTGCTTAGAAGCAAGAGCCTACAAGTTTCTTCTGGATTATTCCTCATGCATGGGTTAATATACTGATTTCTTTAAATCCAACTATGCTTGTATTATATGTATGCCCGACCAAACAAAAACTACAAACTAATCTTTTGGAAAAACCCCAGGTTTTCCAGATGTGCTGAGCTCTTCAAAATAGATTGGCACATTACCTACAAAAGGGATTCCTATCAACGCCCCAGTCAGGATGCATGTTCTATCTATGCTCTCACAAGTTTTAAAATAAGTGTCCTCAAGCAAGTGAGAAACCTTGTTGAGAAAAATGTTTGCACCTTTTTTCTGATATGGCTTTGAGATTAGCTACCAGTGCATTGAATTTTGCAATGCTTGATATGGTAAGCACCTCCCTAAAAGCATCACACTTTACTTAGATATTATTATTCGATAGCAGCAAGGTATCTATTTCATTGTAGAGTGTTCCATGAGTAGGGGCACCAAGTAAGAGAATGTCCTGTTGTGCACTGAATGTCAATCCCAAATCCCAATCCAAGGAAATCTGAGACAAGATATTTTCATAAGCCAAAGAATAAATTCATGGTCAAATCTAAAAGCAAAAAATCAGGATAGGAAAAATAAGTCTCAGATCATAAAATAGATAAAATATTAAAAATATCTCCAAAAAAGGAATGTTTTGTGGCTCTTGAAAATGAGGAGATTATCCCTGAAACTTTGTATGAATCAAATGAGACAAATCTTGATGATACCAGGATGCAAAGGTGTACTAAAAAGAAGATTGCATGGAGAACATTTACACCCAAAATAATGAAAAAAAGAGATTATCATAGAAAATGTTGTCAAAGGCCATCAAGAGCAATAATAAAATCGTCACAACTCTGAAGATTGGACTCACAGACTAAAGTAAAGAGTGTTCAAGCAATGGGAAAAAAATTTAGTGGAAAAAATAGAATAAGATTTAACATTCATAACATTATATAAAAGCAAACATAGGGTGGACATGGCTCCAAATTCTCATACTCAACTTGAAGAAACTATGAAAAAGAATAAGATAAAAAATCCTTACCATCTTCCAACCAAGGAGAAATAGTGAGGAAACAAACCTACTTACAAATATTTGATCTCCAGAGGCACAAAGCTAAAATGGAAGAAATAACCTCCATATTATTTTTTGTCAAGGATGAAGAAGATTACAACTGAGATTAAGATTAAAACCACAATGAACGAGGTCATGTGGTCATAAATCACATATTATTGGTCTTTACTACAATTTCTTGTCATTTATTTTAGAAGTGTGATTTACAGTCATTAATTACATGTTTGCATTTTCTGATCATAAATTAAAGACTTGTGCTTTGGTCATGAATTTCAATCTTGGTTCTTTGGTTTTTGATTGCAAGTAGAGTAATCACAACTGTGTGGATGGGCATGGCCTGCTTTTCAAAATTAGGGATAAAAGTACATGCATAAGTGTAGATAGCATGCGCTACAAAAAGAAAAGCTTGAATGAAGACTTAAAAATATACATGTAGAAGAAAGGTTTGCATGACTATTTTAAGACTTAAAAATATACATGTATAAGAAAGGTTGGCATGAGTATTTTAAGTCTAGATGCTCTTGATGTATTTTGCTAGGGCTTTTCCAGTTGCTCGGCATCTTTTTTAGATTTCTTCCACTATTTTCTCAATATAATCTTGTAACTTGCTCCACCATTCTTGACAGTATATTATTCAACTTTGTCAAAACAAAGCATAGAACATAGAACACTCCTATATCTACCTTCAAAAAAAATCATAGTAAAATTAAATCAAAGAATTCCTCATTTAAGAGAGATTTAGGGGTTTTATGTTTTAATCACAAGCTCAGATGAATAGGACAACTACTATTAAAGAAGCTTGTAGGCTGTGTCCCCTAGTATTACACACATATATGAAGTTTGGTCTTATTTGCAAACATTTTGAACATAAATATGAACTCTTATATTTAAGTCATTAAGTAATCAAAACAAAAGTTCCTTTAGTAACATGATGGTTTGATAGACACTCCAAGATAAACAGCTTTGTGGCAGTGTAGTAGCATGAATTGCAAACCAAATAATTTTAAAGAACTACCCAGCTAAACTCATCCAATCTACATGGAATCGGGTCCACGCATTTCTCCCAGCATACGGTCAGGTGGTCATGCACTATTTGTATTAGTGCATAACCATCTGAAAATGCTACAAAATATGTACAGTAATCTGCCAATGAAGATTGGCCACCTGCAAGAAAACAAGAACCAGTGTTAAGAAACTAAATAACTATGTCCAGCTGATACTTGGATCTTAAGAAACTTGGAAATTAAAAACCAATGTCTTAGACAAGTTGAAATAATTCTAATATCTGGTTTCAACTATGAATGACATGAAATAGAAGTTTTTTCTCATGTCCACATTCAAAACATCTCTTTCAATTGTAGCAAAAACTTTTTTAATCCTTAGGACCAAAGAACACTCATCATCAACCCCAGAATCCTCGAGCTTATTGTAAAGAATCACCTTTGTTGGGCTGAGGAAAGTAGCAAGCCCATTGTGGCAACTCACCACTATAGCTTACAATAGGACAGTAACCTTCAGCCTCCCTATTATAAGTACAGCCTGAGGAGTGTGAAGAATTACAATGGGAAGCCCCCTTCCACTAATTGCAGGGAGAACTAACAAAATCAACTCCTTGATGTCGGCCCCAATCAAGTCGTTCAGCCATACTATAGTTTGCTTGATACCACCCACTATCCTCCAAATGAAAGCAATTGGTAAGATTTGGGTTTGTTAAAATTAAAGTATTAATATAAATAAAATTAATAATGATCCCAAATTTTAAGTGTATCCACATTATAGCAAATAGATATCTCTACATTCCAGTATACTGGACAATGACCGTATGAACATGGCCTATGGAATGTGACAATTAGAAACCATTTTTCCAGTCACATACACCCATAACCAAGTCAAATTCACAAGGATTACACATAAGAATATCAGCGCTATGATTTTTCATGTATTAATGCATTATTGGGATACCACTACAAAAGAGGAGATAACTAAAAATATCCTATATGCGAGAGTAGAAAAGATTATGCATATGCACAAGAGACCTAGCAGAAGGTACCAAAGGTTGTCTCTCATTTGAAAATGGATATTTGCGACTGATGACATGTTAAAACCTCAGTCGAATATTTGTGGCAAATATTAAATTGTTGCAAGTAGCTTTTGAATTTGATATGGTTTGACAGGGATACAAGGAAGAGGGAGGATGTTTGGGAATTATTGAGTAGTTTGAGATCAGAAGTCCCCTTACTGCTCCATTAATGTCCATGTCACATCCATGGGGTTTCTAGTCCAACACTAACCATGCATATATTAACAGAAAATGTTTTCTAGTTCAACTAAGAGGAATGGTTTAGTTCAGCAAAAAGACTCTCTTATGCTTAAAAAATTGCACTTAGGCCCCTGTTCCTTTAGCCAAAAAGAACAAAGCTCCTGGAAGATATTAAAATAATAGGCATGGCCTGGTATGCTAGAGGTCTGAAGTTCATAACAGTATACTCAAAAATAATATTTAGGTTGTAGCAGCAGTATACAATGCAATTTTTCCGAGTTTTTAATAACTAATAATCACGCCTAGCAGATCCATATTACTCTAACAACATAAAGCACTTCACTAAGGTGTTGCCTGCAACTACAGCCCCAAACCCTACAAAATATAATGAAAGAAATGCCCAGACCTGAGTTACTTGTTTCGCATCTACTGTACAATGAAAATGACGACCTAGGAATGCCCAGAATTTGCTAGCAGCGACTGATATTTCCTTTATGGCATTCGATTCTCCTGTTAGTATGTGCGCCCAACCTTATATGGCCTAGACGTCACCTCCCAAGACCTCCAATAGTGGCTGCGACCTGAGATAAAGAAGAAATTTGAGTCGCCTCTTCTGAAAAATCATGACTTATAGAGTTTTTCTCAGTATCTTCAAATACCACAGGATTTTCAGGTCCAAATACTCAGCAAAAATGGCACCTAGGGTTTCTTGATGAAGCCACACCTTCAAAAAGCATATGACAACAGACTAACGTGCCTTTATGGAGGTTGCAGGTTCATTAAAATTTCCCACCGGAATAGTCTAATCCGGCATCAGACAACAGACTAATCCAGTAAGATTTCCCACCTATAATAGCCTATTGGCTAATAAAACCTATATTAATTATTTTATTTATATCCTATATTAAGAAATTAATTACGATACAAGTTTTAAAAACTAAATACTTTTTAATTATTTTAATTAATTCCCAAATTAATTATGATATGATAAGTACCCACTCTATATCTTAAAATTTAAGTTATCATTTAATTATTTCCTATGACTACAATAAGCATTATCTTTATTACAAAGGGTGAAGAACGAAAAGGAATAACACATATACTTGTGAAAAAAATAACATATTTAAATATATGACTTTTCAAATTAGTCAATTTGTGAGGTCGAAAGGAAGAATATGTTTCTATGCATATTGTTTTTTTATTAAGAACGTAGTAATAAAAGATTGATATCGGTAATCATTAGGATTGTTTGTTTGAGATTTGAGTACAAAGTTTACCTTTATTTAAATATTGATTATTATGTTTTTTATAGATTTGTGATTCATGTTCATGTATTGACTTTTTGATTTTTGTGGTATTTTTGTGTTTGTTTGATTTTTTACATGAAGACAATGATTATTTTCAATATTTATAATATGTACAATCTTTAGAAGAACAATCTATTTTATCTATAATATTTGGATGGTCTATCCTCTTCTATTGATTATCTATTTCGAATTAAGCATGCAATAATAGAAGTTTGAATTAAAAATTTAAGCATAGTACATATCACTACATATCGTGTTATAGAACATATCACTACATATCATGTTAGTGTTGAGCAGTCTTTATTTAATGTATCAACTCTATACAATAGGGACAAAATTTATTATATAAGTTTGATTTATTCAGTGTATTGACTTGTTGATTTTTCTTATATATTCTTTGTTAGTGTCCTGTTTAATATAATAAAGACATACATTAGTGTATTGACATGTTGATTTTGTGTGATATTTTTGTGTTACTGTCATGTTTAATATAATAAAAATAAATATTAGTATATTGACATGTTGATTTTTTATGATATTTTTGTGTCAGTGACATGTGACATGTTTAATATAATAAAGACAAACATTACTTTCAGTATTCAGATCCATAAGATTTGAAAAGTTCCTCCTCTTTTATTGAATTTTTCATGAAAATTTAAAACATAATACATAACACATGGGTGTTGAGCAGTCATTAATGAATGCTTCAGCTCAGTACAGTGGGGACAGAGACATTATCTAGTCATAGTCAGAATGCAGTGAGATTCTAATAGAAAAAAATCGAACAACTTCTTAGTTTTGGTGACAGCTAACTAGGTAAAATTGATCAACAACAAACTGGATATCTGGATATCTAATGACAGCATTTCCAACTTCTTTTTCATACATGTTCAATAGCTGATGATACCTGTTTAAGTTGGATCGTATATTCCAACAGATTCTAGGACGATCCTGCACAGAAGGCAGTGAGAATGGCATCAGCATAATGTGGGATGAGATAGTACAGATGACCAGCTCCATGAATCTCATGGTAGTGAATGGAGGGAAGCCTTGTGCAGATGTAGCGCTGTAACGCGACAGGAACCACCGCATCCTCATCACCTTGCCACACGTGCACCTCGGGCTGGGATGATAGATTATTTCCTCCATCCAACTTTAAGTCCATGGGATCAAACTCCCACTTACCAAATATCACCATCAATTCTCTGTGCAAAGACTCGAAGACACCTTGCTGTACTACGGCCTTTAATCTCTGCATGCACCATCAAACACAAATATTAACTGGCAAACAATCCTACAAGGTACGGAGGGCCAATCTTACTTGAATAGAGTTACCGTCGGCTGCAGCTTTACTACGCAGCTCATTGTCTTGCTTGTTTACAGATTTCCAGTTTCCTTTTATAGCGGTAGAAGAAGGAAACCAGTTCTGTGTCATCCACCAGTACGCTAGCCATGGTGCGTAGAACAAAACTCGCAGCGCCCACTGGTCCTCTGTCGGTTGCTGACGATAAGCTTCCCCTGATAGTTGTGCAGGAAAACCTCTCCATCTATAATTTATGACGGGTGATACCAGTGCCGCACCCTGGATCCTGTGTTTTTGGGCATATTTATAGAAAAATTATGCTTAACAATCAGTTTAGTTAAGGATTATAATCTTTATTTAAGAAAATAATTCTGTCTCTGAATTAGAATATTTGAAAAAAAAATTATCAAATAAATAATAACGTTGCAGAGCATATTCTATGATTCATCACAATCTATAATGTTTATTTGTAGATTATTGAAATAGATTATGTGAACATTTTTCATCATCAAAACAATAAGAATGTTTTGGACCATACTTTATCATCCATCACAAGGAAATTTTTACAGTCTATAATGTTTGTTTGAAGATTTCTGAATTAGACTAAGTAATATTTTGCCTTCATCAAAGAAATAAAAATGTTTAGGACCACAATCCATGAACCAACACAGTCTATAATGTTTTCTTGAAGATTTCTAAATTAGACTATCTAAGCATTTTTCTTCATGAAAGAATTAAAGTAAAAATGTTTCGGACCACACTCCATGATCCATCAGTGTCTATATTATTTGCTTGAAGATTTCTCTATTAGACTATGTAAGCACTTTTCTTCATCAAAGAAATAATAATTTTCCGAACCACGGCGCTCCATGATCTATCACCACCTATAATGTTAGTTTGAAGATTTTTAAATTAGACAAAATAAAAACGTTTCAGACCACTCTATGATTCATCATCAGAATGAACAAGTGAGATGAAGATTGAGAGCTGATAAATACACCACCACCTTGCTAAGTAGAGGGAAAAAATGATAACAAAAAGAATAATAATCACTTAATCTAATACATAAATATTGAAGCGGAAAGCTTACTCGCTGCCTTTCTAGTTACTTCTCTGAAGCTCTGAACGTAATTAACAAGTATAAAATTTAAAAATACGCCATGACAATGCATTGTTTACCTGTGGGGTATATGTTTGAGGCAACCCCATACAGAGTGTCCCCCAATGGAGATGCCCATGATGTAAAACCGGGGACCCAGTTCCAGTTGATCTGCAAGCTCTTCGATATCAAAAGCTACACTTCTGACCGAGCGGTGTGGATGAGGATCGCTTTCGCCATATCCAGCCCTGTCAAAGCTCACAAAATACACTCCCAGCTTTTCCACAACTTCCTAAACAATAAGAATTCATTCATTCCTATTTAGTATCTATCTCCCAAACGAAACAAAGTATGTTAGAGCACATGCATACCTTAGATGCGGGCAACACAGAGTTTCTATTGCCCAGAAAACCATGAGCTACTATGATCTTGTATTTGGCCTCATGTTTAGGGACTCCACTTTCCTTGTAGGCCAGGAATCGGCCATCCTTGAGGCGAGTGCGAGAAGCAGTAATGAGAGGGCCAGAGGGGGAGCCGCAAACATTTGGAGCGGGTGGTCGCATAGTTTTATATGCCCATAAGGATGAACCCACCACCGCTGTAGTTGAAACCACTAAATTTCTGAACAGACTGTCTTCTCCTGCAATTTTTCCACATTAATACTCTTTACAGAAATACTCCACTGTTACAATAATGCAATCAAACTGACCTTTAATGGACGTCCAGGACTCAAAATTATCTTGTGAGCTTCCCATCTTTACAGAAAAATAAAACTTGGTGAAGAAGCTCATCTGCTCCAGTCTATTTAATACATAATTTCGCGTGACTAACCAAGTTGAACTCTGATTGTTAGGTTCATCTTCCTGTCGTTGACAACAATCACAAGCATATATTCAAGTTGTATGAAAACTTTTCACATGATTTTTTTTTAACGTCTTTTAATATGAATTTTATTGCTGAACAAAAAATCTGGTACGGACAAAGGCATTAGGGAATAGGATTTAATGGTTGACTGTATTTTAATAATTGTGAGGGTATTTCCAATAATTTGATTCAAACTGTTGGTATTTGAGCATTTTTTAATAGTTGTGAGGGTATTTGTAATAATATGATCCAAAAAGTTAGTAGTTGAATATGTTTCAATAGTTGTGAGTGTAATTGTAATAATATGATCCAAAAAGTTAGTAGTTGAGCATGTTTCAATAGTTGTGAGTGTACTTGTAATAATATGATCCAAATAGTTAGTAGTTGAGCATGTCTCAATAGTTGTGAGTATACTTGTAATAATTTGATCCACTAGTTGAGCATGTTTCAATAGTTGTGAGGGTATGTATATTAATTTGATCCACTAGTTGAGCATGCTTTAATAATATGAAAAACATCTTAGAAGCTAGTAATTTATGTATTTTTATTTAAAAGGATTATATACATGTTAAACCTTCTGATGTTTAAGATATACTTGCTAATACTTGCAGCTTCGAAAGTGAAGAAGAAAAAAGAATGTATGTTTATAATAATTATCATTCTATTTTTTTTTGGTGAATTGTTAATTATTTTTAAATGCATACCACAATGATAAAAATTTGACCAAATCATGAAGCATGTTGTGTAATTTTACAATAAATATTCATTACATGTTTTTATAAAAAAATAATAATTGATGTCATTTTGTTTAGGCATTATGGTAGCAAGAAAGATGAAAGTAGACAAACAAATCAAACACTAAGGACCCATTTAACAAGGGTAGTGAAATTTAATATAGTTAACTCAGATGATGGTGACACTTTAGTCAACCCACCTCTACATAACACAGGTTGTAATCCTACTAATTATAGTACAAAAATAATAGATGTTAATATCAATTCTTATGAATATCATGGATAGAAGACAAAGATGAATAGGCATATGTGGATACAAGAAGATATGGATGGTACTATCAAAGATGTTGAGAATAATTATGTATTCATAAGAATGGCTACAAAACTTTAGGAATTAGAACATAATGGAAGGAGAATAAGAAGTGATATAAGAGATGGATTAGGAATCAAAACATAATGGGAATGAGATGGTCTAGCCTCAAGAGCAATGATTATAGTTATAAGAATGGGAAAATATTAGGAAAGGGAGATTCGGTAGGTGCTATGATGGAAATGAAAGAGGTGGAGGTAGGTGACTCAATTGAGGAAGATACCACAAAATCAACACAATTGGTAGTTGACTATTGAGGAAACGGGTTAGTGAAATTTTTACAAGTTAGAATTTGGGATGTGGCACTAACTTATTTCTTTGATAATTCACCTCTTATACCTAGGTTTTATTACTGTCAATGAAATATTAGGTTAATTGTTGTAAGTGTATTCACTTTTCTAGTTTCATGTTTGTTTACATCGTGTTATTAGTAAAATGATTTTGGATAATAGGATTTTGATAAGAAGAGGTTAGGGTTCTTGAGTTATATAAGGGGAGTTGGATGACATTATGAAAAATAAAATCATAAAGGGTGGAATGGAGGGGATTGGATGTCTTCATCCACTAATGGTTAGCTCGTGAATAAAAGGAGATAACAAGGCCAAGGCGAGATTAATGAAGTTTTGGGTCAACTTGGTTTACAATTATCTTAGGATCACATAAGTTGTTTTTTTCTTTATGAGGTATTTAGAAGAGAATGAGGTTTATGAAGAAGCTACCTGGCATTAAATATGAAGAGAAAGTGGCCTAAAAATTTCTCACTATTTTCATATAATCATCTAGCATGATGTAGAGAGAAGAGGAGGGATATTTATGCAAAATAATTTGGTCATGAAGCTTTTTGACAAGGTTGCCAATAAGTACCCTTTATTTATGAGAGTTGAGAATAGGATAGGAGATTTGAGAGAGAATGAATTGGGAAAAATAATAAATTATATCACCCTTTTATTTGGATCATTCTTGAACCATACAAGGTTAGTGAAACTAACTTGTAGGCCTATGTTTACTTGAAAGTGTTATATGAAAATAGAAATGAACTTTAGATAAATGAATCAATAGAGTGGATATATAAAGAGTAGAATCGTTCTAAGGAATTTTCATTAAGTCAATGGGGAAGAATATTATCTATCAAACAATCATCAAATGGTGATCAATGCATGCAAATCTTAAGGATTATACATGAGTCTTTGGAACACTTTTTCCATTATACATTCCACATTTTTGCATGATTAATTATGATTGGAGTTATTTTTCGATGATGGCCAAAGAGAGAGGTTTATGGAGGAGGTATAGGGTTTTTAACCAAATATATAAGACATGATTGAAGAGTGGATAAATGTCATTGTATTCCTCTCTTGTCTCAAACTAGCATGTGAAAAATAGGATTAGTAGTGAAGGTTAAGATGTTGATGGTAGGAGATGTTCATAGATTTTCTTAGTAGTGAATCTTTTCCAATTGGCGGATATATTAAATTGTGGCCTTCAAAAATGACAAATTTTACAAGCTATAAAGAGGACTAAATTGCTCATGTTTTACAAAAAATAATATAGTGTTGGTCAAATTTCCTATGAATTATCTTCTTAAAAATTTAAACTAAATTATTTTTCCATTGTAAATGATGCATGATTGGATCATATTCATTGATATTTATAATATAATTATAAATTAATAATATTCACCATTAATATTATATTTCCTACTTATTTTTTAGACCATATTGTCATTACTATTAGATTCCTATTTGTTTTGGGGGTCATATTTTCTTTGAAATTAATATTTGGTGGGATTTTCCGCTTATACAATAAATATAATTAATTTTTCAAACTTTGAACATGACCCTTCTCTCCTTTACTATCATGGCTTCTAAAACCTATGACATATAGAGCCTCAAATCTAATGATTAAAAAGAATACAAGTAGCATAGAGTTTCAGTTCTAATATTTTTTTTTATGTTTGCATGGATAAGAAGTTAAAATCTTGTCTATAATTTGTGATAGGTATCCACTTTGGAAATGGCCCTTTTGTATTGTAATGTACATCCCATATGACTACTATCTTAATATTTCTCTCCTATTATGTGCAAATAGTAAGAGAATCTAAATCTTTTGTAAAAAATGTGATTTTTTTGACTTCATTCCCTGTCATTTATTTTTCATATAAAATAACATTTTTTATTTCATTCTGTAATTTTACAAGTACACGTCACGAAAAATATTTACCCAACGCATAATTAATTTTAGGTCATGCAATTATATATTGATCAAATGGTTGATATTTTATTCCACAAAGTTATATGTACTTATACATTTGAAACTATCTAGATCAACCCAAAATTTATTTTGAGCCATGCAATTGCATATTGATTGAACAATTGAGAGTTATAAGTAATTTTATTTTAAAATGTCTCCTTAACCTAAAATTTCTATTAGGTTGTGTAATTAAATATTGATCAATGAATCAAAAGAAAAGAAAAAATCAAATAAGTTGTAGACCAATGTTTTATTTAAAAAAAGGAAAAAGAAGGGAATAAAGATTGAGATCCCAAGGATAAATATTCAATAAAAACTAAATGTAAAAAAAAGGAAAAAAAATAATGATAATCTCTTGGTATATATGAACCCTATATCATTCAAATGCCCTACATTCCCACCATAAATTTTGGTTTAATTTTTTTTATTTTATTCATAGGATTTAATAAAATATTCTTCTCATATCCCACCTTCATTGTATATTCAAATGACTTAAATATTTAGAAGCACATGAAATCCATTTGATTTTATGTAAGGCCTATTTCCATATCATAATCCTTGTGACCAATGTCATAACTTTAAAACCAAACTTTATTGACGACATGTAGTACCCCTCCATTCTCACCTGGGATGTGCAGGTAGTCTGGCTAAGGAATCAGAAGAGGAAGATGGGACAAGAGCTTCTAATGGTATTTTTGTGAGTATGATATTACATTATGATTGCATTTAATTGGTGATGCTTTTATATAGATGCAGTATTAGGTGGTTATGGTGAGGGGATGGCGTAGCATCACTCGTTCGCGAGTGCCCTGCTATGCTGCGATTCCTTATCACAAGGTGCTTGTAGTTAAATAGATATATTGTGCACAACATTGTTTGTATGTAGGGATGGCAGGTACATAGTCTCGATTCCACCTGCTTCGGTAGGACAGGGCGAGCACCTATAGCCCAACGGTTAAATGTTGAAACAGAGGTGACAATGAAGTCATCCCGTCCCATGATGTCAGATTGTCTTGTTGATTGGTATTATTCTTTTTTGTAATTGTCGTTATTTGTGGTTTGTGTTTTGTGTTTTGTCGTATTTTATTAAGGTGGCATTTTATAAGTTATGATTTATTTTATTTAAATGATTGAAATGATTATTAATTTTAATGTTAGAATTTAATTGTATTTAAATATTTAAATGTTTTATTTTATTTTTTTTAAAGTCATGAGTTTATTAAATGATAATTAAATATTAAATGTGTTTTAATTATTTTAATCAATTATCTGGTTGAGGATAATTATTAAAATAAATTATTTAATTAAATGAGATAATGTGCTTTGCAAGTAAAGCTGTAAAAGCATAAATTAAAACAAAAAAATATAAATAAAGGAATGGAAAAAGTTGTGAGAACGAATAAGAATGCAGATCTAACTGAAAAGCTTTCTTTTAAAGAATTAATTTCTTTTATTCAGGATTGTTTTTTTTGTGAGTTTTTGGATCAAGCAATTTGTTATTTCAAGGATTTTTTTGAAAAACTTAGGGAAAGGGGACTCCCATCGGAAAAACGATGGTCGCCCTCTTTACTTCGAATGATCCTCATAATTTGGGAGGTTACTAGCTTTCTCCAATGCCGTACTCACGCCAGTAGAAGATATTGATTCTGCTTTATTCTCTCACATTTACTATGCTTTTATAGAACTTAACCCAACCACCTTCGCCCTAACACCCTCACCATCAGATACCCATTTTGCAAATTTCAACTCTAAATTGCGCAGGAGGAATCCAAGGATGAGGACCATGATATCTATAGGCGAAAGAGCGGCCGAACCACAAACGTTTTCCTAAATGGCTTATGTAGATGGATTCAGACAGAGTTTCATCCAGTCCTCCATTCGGCTAGCTCGAGATCCTATCATAATATTATCATAGCGTATACTGCATCGATACCCAGGGTTGTGTCTACTTTTATTATGGATGGAGTAAGGTAACTGGAGAGAATGTTAGATCCCGACCGACATCAACGTAAACGATCTGGAGGGTGGAGGATTCTGGAGGAAAGGAGGGCGACGTCCAACATAACCCGACATCCATCATCTTCTCATTCAAGAAACTACTGTAAGGACCAGGATTCTCTACACGAAAACGGGTAAATTCTCTCCTAGATGAATTTGGTTGATTCTCAAACACCGTGTTCTGTATGCAAAGAATTTGCGTTGCGGTAAAGTTGTAATTTGCGTAGCAGAGTTAAATAATTCTAATAGAATATTAAATTCATGGAGATCTAAATGCTTATCTTACTGGCTCTGATAATAACCATCGTTGCTTCACCTATTCGTCTTTTCTTATTGGGGTCCCTGATTTCATTTGCATGCACCAGTGTTTGTTCTTGCATGCGCACCTTTTGTTCTTATATTCGTGTAGTGCTATAAGGGTTAGGGAGGTCCTTCCTTCTTAGTTCACCCTTAGACTCGACCATTTGTTCACCCAGCCATCCTCATGCACTTGAAAAGTTTTGTCACCTTATCAATAGATCCAATTTGTGCGCATTCCTCTGTCATATTCCTTCCATGCGATGAGATCTCCATGAGCGTTTTATTTAGTGTCATCAATATTCTGCCCTTAAGCCATATAGATCTGCGTACCTCCAGTGTTGATGGTATCTTTGGTAGTTACCTTCTCCTCAATGGTCATCCAGTGGTAGGTTCAGTTATCTGCTCGAATTGCCAACTCTCAATTTACTGTTTGGATGCATTTTCCATAACCTTCTGTAGTCCAATTCACCTTAGTGTGTGATTGCTAATAAAAAGTGTTAATTTCACTTCTTGTCACTTAAGATTTCCATCAGTATGGTGCATTGTTTAGTCTGCATCAGGGTCGGCTCTTCTAGTGTTATGCTATCATCAACTCTTGCATCAATTTCTTCATCTTAATTTTATATCTTAACTATCTTTTCTTACTCAAATCAATTATGGCATCTGTATAACCATGTAGTTCACCGATGATAGTTTTGGTCTTTTGGTTATATCATCTGTTAGTTTTCATATAGATATATACTTAGATCTGCGCATGAAGTTAATGGTTATGGCGTCAAAGTCTTTCTTTGTCCCTACGTTGGCTTGCTCCCTGTTGCAGCATTGCAACACTTTTCCTTCTCTTGCTTGGCACGGTAAAATACTAGCTTAGGCTAAGAATCCGTTATCATAATGTAGCCTTGGCGTATCCTATATATACGATGGTATTTTGAACTTTTAGATTTTATGCTTTTGTGGAACTCTGAAACCGATCAATTAAAGATTAGAATCACGAATGTCCTCTTTAGTAGACGCATTGTTTATACCTTGAGTTCCCTTTTGAATTGAATGCATTCTTTCAAAGAAGATAAATTCATAAAATTATCTTCAACATTTAGTATGACACTCTTTTTGCTATTAAGTGGCATAGCTTCCTTTAAAGCCTTGAAACTAGGGAATAAAGTAATATTCCATTAAGTTTACGTAAGGATATAAGTTTCCTTTTTTAACAATGAAAATTGGGTAGATTCCTTTTTAACTTAAAACTTTTCACTAATTAATTGTCCCTTAAGAGGATCTTTATAGGATAGATATAGATGCACTTTATAGGATAGATATAGATGCACTTAAGGAGTTTCTTTTACTTAAGAAAAATTCACTTTTTCTTGTATTTAATTACTTTTAAACTTCTATAGTAGGAATTAATTAAGTAATGAAATTATATTTAGATTGTGAAGAAATTAATTAAAATATATTAGGGGTCAAGATTTTTATTTTATTTTATTTTATTTTATTTTAAATTATTAAAAAAAATAAAAAATAAAAATAAAATTGATTGAATATGAAATTTCAAAATATTCTATGAGTTTGATTTATTATCTTGATTAATTAAATGAACTAAACGTGTCTCGCATCTTAATAATGTTAAGAGTAGGGTTAGATTAGAGTGAAATTTCTGGTGCAATAATAATGTGGTTATGGGTCAATATTTACATATTGGATATGGCGGATTGGAGGGAGCTCTCTTAGTAATATTTGTGTATATGTTATGATGTTAAATTAAAAGTAATTTGTTTGTGATTTATTAAATATATTCCTTCATTTTCCTTAATTGTTTTAAATGATTTCTTGATGCTCGAAAGATAAAAGATAAGGATGAGTTAATTCTTCTTTGAAATTATTTTTATTCTTGAATATTTATTATTTCAAAAAATTTCTAGTGTTATGTTGTATGATAAATGAAATATTGACTAAGATGTTTTGAACTTGAAACCCTAGGAAATTGGTTCTTTTGTTATTTGTTATTTTTGGCTTGTCTTCAAGATGGGAACCCGGTTGTAATATGTGAACCCTTGTTCCAGAGGCTTGTTTAATTTTAATGTTCTCTTCGTCTTGATTACACTTTTGGAGTTGAAACTTATTGGTTTTATGATGGAAGGGTTGTACGGATTGTTGAATCTTGTTATGAATTATCGCGAGATGAGCTATGCCTCGCGTGGCTTGGTTTTGAGTTATATGCATTATCTATTGAGTACAACCCTTGCTTGGATTTGATTTATGCTAGGGGTCATAGGGAGAGTGGCTCTTCGTGGGCGTCGGCACCTCAGTTGGAGGAAGGGCCAGGAGATCCCATGAGAGCTATGCGATGACACTCTCCACTAGACACCCTTGTGCTTTGTTGTAGTTGCCTCTGGATATTGTAATCTTTATGTTGTTTTTTATTCTTGTGAATTTGGTTTATGATTGTTATTTAGTTACTTTTTTAATTGTTAATGCTTGGTTTATTTGTGATGAGTCTCATAGCTTTATCTCGACATGATTGGTTCATGAACGTTGTAGGTTATTTCAGTGTATGCCTTGAGTTGTGTTGTATTTGTACTATGATTGTTTGTGAGTCAGTTTGACATTCATGGTCGGGTTCTCTTCCTTGTCACCTCTGAGCACGGGGGGTGAGTTACTTGTAATTCACATGGTTGGGTGGAACGTGCTCCGCACCCGTTGGGTTCCCCATCAGTAGTATATCTCTTCGGTATTTCTGCAGTTGGTGTTGCACCAGTGTTCCTTTGTAATTCAGATTTCATTGTATTTATATTATCCCACACGTTTGGGAAACTTGATGTAATTATTAATCAAGAGCTTGTAACGTAATATTAATGATGATGTAATAGTTAGGATCAATTGTAACTTGTTAAAAGAGATTCATTATGATTGTATTATGTGATGTATTAATATTCTCGCTCTTGGTTATTGGATGTATTCTTATTCATGGTTTATAATATTAATAGTTATGTTGTTATCTTTTACTTTCGTTGTTTGTTGTTTGTGAAGTAACCTCGCGTGCCCTAGAGAATGTAACATTAAGTTGTTGTTGTGCTATGTAAATGTAATTAATATGTAAATGTGATTAATGTTCGGATGCATGTTTACTTTATGTTTAAAAATAAATAAAAAATTATGTGCTATGTGTGTGTTCTCTGGGGTTTGCACGACGGGCGTTACACGACATCTATACTACATGTAAACTATTGATTTGGTCATAGAGATTGAGTGTTTTGGATTAAATTTGTATTATTTGTGTGTCTTGCTTGCCACATTAATATTTTTGACACAAATGTTACAAAAAATATCAAATAACATCTTTGCTATTTTTGGACTTGCACCATTCATTGGATGAGAAAGATATGGAGATATAGAAATGAGACATTTTTAAAAGAAAATTCCTTAGAAAATTTTGGATATATATTGATGCAAGAGCCACACCATTTAAAACTGGCATCTTAAATTAAAAATACAGATATAGATGAGGAAGAGGGCTATGTAAGGAGTAGAAGTTGATAGGAGGTGGAGTGGAGACATTCCAAAGGTTGCAAAAGGTAAAAAGAATGGATAGGCCGCCACAATGAGAATCAACATGTATGTCATACATAATTGGAGTGGTTGTGAGTTGTGGGGAAAAAAATGTATATGACAAAATATAGTTTGTGTAGGGGTAGAAAAATGTGCCAACATACAACTTGCTTGTGAAAGGCCATTGAAGGCATATAGATGTTTTAAATAAGTTACAACTTTAAAAAGAAGCTTTTGAGTCCTTAGTTGCAAATTTAATTTATGAATTTGAAATCAAATGTTTCATGAAAATTGAAGTAGTTTATCTATAGTAGTTTATTGGATTTGAAGCCACTTCCATGATTTCAATGTAAACTTGAATTGATAAATTTCAATTGAAAATACGAAATTTTTGAATTGTGTTGTTGCCTAGATGTGAGACAGAGTTGTTGATTTCATTAATTGTAATAAGGATAATTTAGGAGATTAATTTTTCATATTTCACCAAATGGTATTAGACCTAGATATTTTGAGTGTATAGGCAGATCGTCAAACATGAGGCAGCCTATACCAGGACCTACAGGTCGAGTAGAGGATAGAAGGCGGTAGAGGAGAGCTAGTGTGAGGATTGTTGAAGGTACAGAGAAGCCTTGATAAATTGAGAGATAGGGAGCTATGAAAAGAAGTGTGATTTTAGATTGTAGAGCATGAGGTGAGAGTTATGAGAGATTGTAGCAAATGAGATGGGGATATTATTAAGGAAGAATACTATGATAAGGATGAATGGAGGAAATATGAAAAGAGGAATATTTTGGAAATAATGGATGATATAAATGCAAGATTGAGTAGATTGGAAACATGGTAACTTGTGGAAAGGATCTCAAGAGTGAAGAGGTTGTTCCGAAGACGTGCACCATGAAGAAGACATGGGGAAGAAAAAGAAAAGAATGAACAAGAGGATGCAAGTGTAGCAGCAATGATAGTAGAAGAGAATGAAGATGTAGCTATAGAGGATGTGATTTCAAATGGTGAAGAAAAAGATGGGTTAATGTTGCAGATTTTGGCAGTAGAAGAAGAGTGGTTTGGTAAGCTTGTTAATGGACGAAAGAAGATGAATATTGTAGCAAAGGAAAAATAGGTAATCTATGAACATTTTGATTTCATTTGTGATTATTTTTCCATAGTGAGAGTAGAAGAGGATGTTTTTGTAGAGGATAATGAACATTGCCTGGTTGTAGAGTTTTGTGTAGATGTTGCATATTTGTCTATAGAAATTGTAGAGGATGTTGCATGTGGAAATCAGTGGAGGTGGTCAATTTATGGTGGGTTGGGTCCCATGAAGAGGGAGAAGAGGAGAGAAGATTTTTTTTGGAGGACAATACATGGTATATGTAAGTCCGTGAGAGGGAGAAGGAAGAGAATGCAAATTTATTGGAGCGTGAAGTTAGTTCCGACAAGTTGTTGGAAGACAAGGAAGAAAAATCATTACATGTGCACTTTAGACAGTAATGGAGTTCATTGTAGATTGCTTGTAATATGAAAAAATGGTTCTACCATTCAACTCCATGTTTGTGAGTGTATTCTCATAATCTTCCTATTTGGCATGTTTGATGCAAAAGTCATGCCATTTAAAACTAGCTTCTTAAATTAAAAATGCAAATATAGATATGAGGAAGAGGGTTGCATAAGGAGTAGAAGCAGAGAGGAGGTGGAGTGGAGAGATTCTAAAGGCTATGCAGGGTAAAAATAATAGATAGGCCACCACAATGGGAATCAACATATATGGCATACATAATTGGAGGGGTCGCAAGTTGTGGGATAATAACATGTTTGTATATGAGAACATATAGTTTGTGTAGGAGTAGAAAAATGTGCCAACATACAACTTGCTTGTGAAAGGCCAATGAAGGTATATATGTTTTAATAAGTTAAAAATTTAATAAGAAGCTTTTGAGTCGTTTGTTACAAATTTAATCTATGAATTTGAAATTGAATATTACATAAAAATTGTAGTCTATCTATAGTGGTTTATTGGATTTGAAGCCACTTCCATGATTTTGATGTAAACTTTAATTGATTTCAATCGACAAATAAAATTGTTGAATTGAGTTGTTGCCTAGCTATGAGACAGAGTTGATGATTTCAAATTAATTGTAATAAATAAATTTTCCAATAGAATTAATATTTTTCTCAAAAAAAGGGAAGGATTCACTACTAAAAATTAAAAAATATAGAAAAAGGAAAGATTCACCATGATTTTAGAATATTTTTTGGGTGCCTTTTCTTAAATTTATCACCACTCATGGAATGCAAAAATTGTAGGATATTCGCATAGGAAGGTTTTGTTGAAATGATGTATAAAATCTCAAGAAAACATGATTAGTAGGTGTAAAGTCAAATTTCACAACCTTTGGTAGCATTCTCCTTTCCCATGTAAAATTAGAGCTTTGTAATAAGGTATAGGGATTTATTAAAGCATGGAGGAAAGTTGATTCTTGTTAGATATTATATCTAGAAATTCTCTAGTATACATGTCTCAACCATAGGACCAAAACCATCCTTGTTAAACATATTACAAACAAATCATATTTCATGTACAATGATGATATATCATTACCTAATTATAAGAAAGCTTGATTGATAATTTAAAAATTTCTCTCTTAGGTGAAATTGTAAATATACACACCTCAAGGTGACTATAGATTGCCAACTATTCAACTTGAATTTACCTATGGTTCATAAAAAAAATCATACTATCAATAAAATTTAGTTTGGATGATTAGTTTCAAGATGAATATTATGATATCTAGTGTTGTAGAGTGTAGAAAAATGATATAAATAAGAAGTGAAATTACGTTACAAAATCAAAGAATAAAAATACTTAAACAATGATAAATTATAGGTACATAAAAGATATGTAAACCATAATACAAGATATATGTGGAGAAAATCTTGTAGGGAAAAATTCAGACCTAAAGACGTCCAAATCTTGTAATAATCTTTAACAAGAGTTACACCAATTCAATTTATCCCTCTAAACAACTATGACACTTTGTTACTACTAAAACCTATAAAAAAATTTATCCAACCTCCTAGACCAAGTTCAAATTTATAGAAGAATGAAAAGATGAACCATATGATCATTTTTGAAACCATTTACAATCTTGAGAGGTATGGCCCCCAAAATGGTTGGACAGAAATCCCAATTCCTCCCTTGGTCTAGGATTCCCCCAACCATTAATGGTAAAAGCACAAAGTTGTGTCACACTTTATAAAGGAAATGGCCAACATTGATCCAACTTTTAAACTTGAATCACTAAAAAGTGGCATATATGTTTTGAATTTTGAAATGATGTTAACTAGTAAAATATGTATTCTTTAATATATTTTATGTTTGTATTTTTAAAAAAATAAAAAATATTTTAAACTAGTTTTTAATAAATTAACACTATAATTTAGTTGTTGATAAAATGCTGAAAAATGAAGTTGCATGAGACGCCAAACTTTTTATAGTAAATTTTTTTTTTTACTTTCAAATTTTTTGTGTGTATTTATAACTTGAAACTTTAGTGCATGGATATATTTTTTTCCAATTTTGATCAATATATATTTTTAAATAAATATTAAAATGTGTGTGAATCAAAAAATAGTTGTTTCCGTCAAAAGTCAACTTTCATATTAAATATTGATCTAAAATGGAAAAAAAATATACCATCTTGAAATAGATTCTTTTATTTAGTGCATCATATTTTATTTTTATTTTTTTAATAAGTTTTAGTATTTTTCCTTGGCATGGTAATCAACCTAATATTTTGTGTTGATAACCTACTTTTAGTAAAAATACAAAATAAAATATAAATAATATTTAAACTATTCAAATAAATATATTTTTGAAAACTACACTTATGGATCTACAAATGGGTATTTTTATATTTTTTTTAAAATATTATTTACATTAGTACGAGTTATTGAAACTTCAAGTTTTCCAAATAATTTTTTTTTTTTGGTAAATTGGACTCAAAGTGGTGCTCCATATATTTTTAGCCAACAATTTTAGTTAAAAAGTTGTGGAAGTATCTAACTTAGCTTAAATGAATCTTACTAGATCATATGTTTGAACAAAATTGATTTTTAGTTAGAAATACTTAAATTAAGTTGTGTTGATAAGTTGGCTGAAAGTGTGACACAACTTTGTGCTTTCACCCATTAATATCATATACTCTACATGTTGTAATAGCGTCATAACATTGAATATTTAACTACCCACACTTGGTGTCCAAATTTCCCTTATTCTTCATGAAAAGTTTTTAACATTGTCAAAGAGCTATTCAAGATTCCAATATAATCTCTATCTTACATGTTCTTACATTTCATAAGAATCATCCATATATAACCTCTATGAACACTAGTCAAGATTCTTTTACACAACTTTCAAGATCCTAATACATGTCAAAATAAGGAAAAGCCAAAGAGGAGCACTTACATCCTCATTTCAAAATGGGATACCATATTTCCTAAGTAGAGACAAAAGGCACAAAATAGGAAATAATGATACATTTAAAATACCAATACAAGAACATTAGGATTGTAAGATTGATACACCTTGTTAATATTCTCCTACGTGTTGAACACCTTGCAAGATCATAAAAAGAATAAAAATAAAATATTACAACAATATTAAATCAAGTTCTAGAAGATATTATTTTTGTGGCCTCATTGCACCAATTGAACATCTTCATACTCACTCGCTTAGTGAGAGAATATGAAACATTATTTGAGGTGTCCACTTTCTATAATAGGAGTCTACCATCCTCAACCATTTCCTAAATGAAGTGATATTGTACATTAATATTCTTTATGAAAGCATGATACATTGATTTTTCATCCAAACAAATGGCACTTTGACTATCACATCCAATTCTCAACTATTTACACTAAAAGTGAATAGTTGAACACAAGATTTCTAACCACGCTACCTTCTTAAGAAATTTTGTCATATCCATAGACTATGCTTTTATAGTGGGAAAATCACTATAACTTGTTATATATTCATCTAGCTAAATACTTTAAATAAATCCATAGTTTCTTGTCGACCTCCTGCAATTTAGATGATTAGCCTAAACTAAATCAACAAATCCTTGTAAATCAACCATATTGACCATGTCATTAGGCCCATAAAAAATATAACAGTTATAATTCCCTTGTAGATATCTTAAATACCCTTTTTACATGAGTCTAATGTTCTTTACCAATATATTCCATAAACCTACTACGAACTCACATTGATTGGGCAATATCAAGCCTTATATAGACCATGCAATACATAAGGCTAGCTACATCATTGACATATGGAATTTAATATATCTATTAAAGTTAATCATTAGTTTTAATACATTGATCTAGATATATCCTACTGCCAACCAAAAAGAGAACACCAACTAGTTTACAAAAATTTATGGCAAAATTTTATAAAGTAGTATCAACATACTTACTTTTTTTTAACCATAATTTTTTGTTAATTGAATCTCCATGTATTTTCATAAGAAATATGTATGTTTGTGCCTCTTAAATATTCTATATTAAATATACCAAATACTTTGAAGCTCCCTAATCATTCATATTTAATTTGTAATAAATAATATAAATTCAAGTATCACATGAGAATGGTTTGGATCACATCCATGCATGTAAATCTCAACATCAAAATTTTAAAATTATTTTAAAAAAATTGGGCCTATCTCCCTCTTTCTTACCGAGGTTATTAAAGTATGTAATGTTTCAAATTGAACATTAGAATTTTTTAATTAAGGACTAACTCTAATTCATTTGAATCACCTAATATTTAGAGATAATTCAATACATGAATGCATCAAAAAATAAAATAATGAGATATCAATATAATATCAACATTCTAGGAGTATATTGCATGGTTGCATAATGACCTCATTATTGTTGAATCTATCCAATTAGTGACTTGAACAAATGAGAGAAAATTCTTGTCTAGCAAGTTCCAATTAGTATCTCTCAACACCATTTCCTCAAACATGGGTGTACTAGATCGATGCAAATCATTTTGAATCTAGATATTTCTAATAGATCATTTTCAGAAGTGAGGTTTTGATTTAAATTTCAGATTCACTTGCACAAATGCAAAGATCAAATATATAGATCTATGACCTTGAACCTGAAAATTAACAAAAAATAATAATATCTAAAAATCACTCTAACAAATCTAATTATTTTAATAAAAAGACAAATCATCTATTATAATAATTAACTATTTTTTCTCCATCAAATTAAAAACTAAATACCTTTACTTATTTTATTTAATTCCTATATCACCATGATATTTACTAGATTATCCATTATAAGGGAAGGTCTCCATGCGAGTGCTTAGCTTATTTTGGTATTCCTGTCTTATTTTTAAGCAACCATCCTATTATTATTTATTTATATGCATGAATAAATAATATCAATAATAATTTTAGTAGATAAAATTTGGAGGGAAAAATTGGAGGCAATTAAAAAAGAGGGAAATAAATTTATTGAGCCACCTAGCAGCTTTTCAATATGCACCACTGCTTATTTCATCTCTCCATTTTTTTCACAGCTTTATTTTAATTCCTAAACAATAGCTACTCCACCAAAATAGGGAAGATTCTAAATTATCCTTTTACCACAATTTTAAATTTGCATGGGAACACTCCAAGAAAATGCACTTAAGTAGTCTATGGGGATAGGGGGTAAGTACCCACTAATCTTAAAATTTAATTTAAATCATTTAATTATTTAATATGACTACAATAAACATTATTCTCATTACAAAGGGCAAAGAAAGAAAAGGAATAGCACATATACTCTTGAATATGTGAAAAAGCAACATATATGACATTTTGAATTAGACAATTTGTTATGCCAAAAGGAAGAATATGCTTCTCTACATATCATTTTTTAATTAAAAAAAATAAAAGATTGATATTGGTAATAATTAGGATTGTTTGTTTGAGATTTGAATATAATTTTTTTTTAAATGTTGATTATAATGTCTTCATAAATTCTTGATTAGTGTTTGGTTATTGATATGTTGACAATTGTAAATTTTTTGTATTGTTTTGCTTTTTAACATAAAAACAAATCATTAATTTCTATATAGATACCATGCAATATATGTATATTTTATTTATAAGATTTGGAATATTCATCCTTTCTTATTGATTATCTATTTTGAATTAAACATACGACAATAAAAAATTGAATTAAAAATTTGAAGATAGTAGACATAAATGTTGAGCATTTCATTTTTATTTTATTTTCTCCAGAAAATAATTCATAATAGATTGAATAAAGATATTACATTTTGAAGAGCTGAATAAACTTTTACAAAGAGAAAACGAGCCAGAAAAATTAGAAAGAAGACAAAGCTTAAGTGCTGCCAGAAATACACAGCAACAAACCAAAATATCTAGCAAAAACTGAGCAATCTAGAAAAAGAGAGCCCACCATGCCTCCTGGGCAAAGGCTATCCAGCCCCCAAAACGACATGGTAAGGGGGCTGGCATCCATCAGCACATCCATGGCCATAGACTCGTATGGTAGAACTGTCATCCGCTGTGCCAGGAAGTTTTGATTTTAACACCCGTTTGTAGGGTGCCGCCAAGGAAAGCAAGTGGGCCCAGGTCTGCCGTCCTCCACCGCCAGCCTCAACCAAGTTGATCAATATTAATGTATCAGCATTAATTGTCAACTACTTTCACAATTTCCCGCTAAATTGAATTTGCAGTCTCCCTTAAATTTCCCGCGGTAGAAAAGGAGTTTGCTGCAGTTTTGAGTTCTGCTTCCCTTCCTCAAACAGCTCTCGTTCCAAACATCTTTCTGTTTGCGCAGTGCCCAATTGGTTAACGGTGAACGCTCTCAAGGTATGGCGGATGAATTATATATGCAATTGTTCTGAACCCATTTTTAAAAAAATCATTTTTGCAATGAAATTGAGTCTTATGTTTGTGTTATGTAGATAACAAGAGACGGAATTCAGAGGAGATTCATACACAGAGCGACCAGGAGCTGCTTTAAATAAACGAACAGCGTAGCACCAGGTTTTTTGGCTCACTTTTATAAATTGCTCAAGCTTATTAATCTTTTGTTTGGCTTATATAAATTTTTCAATTCACTAGAACCTGTGTAAATAATAGTGATTCTACCCGTGTAAATAAAAAAGCAGTTGCATTAGTGGAAATTTTTTACGATTTGGCTGGCTGGCAAGATTTTGAGGAAAATTATTAATTTTCATAAGCGTTAGGCAATAAACTGTGGCCAAATATTGGTTGTTAAAGAGTCCCCATTTTTCATTTTAATTGATTAGGTTGGAGAGATAAGAAAAAGGAAAGAACAAAAATTATTTGGCATCCAAGTTAAAAGTTTACCAAATGAAATAAAATAAATTAATCTAGGGTACTCTGTTCCATTTTAAAAGATCAGTTGGAATTGCATTGAATTCTAGATATTCAGCCTCAAAATCTGGTGTAAGCAACCTTCTTTGTGGAAAATACAACGGGATTGTTTTTCTTTGTTGTATAGATATTTGTATTTCTATTTTAACCACGTGATTAAGCTTGAAAACAATTGTAAATTTTCCAATTCATCTATGCCCAAATATTGTATGCACATTCAAATAACATTTAGCTTTTCCATAATAGAAATTATCTACGACCTTTACCAAACGGGAGAATTTCCACAGCGTTAATGTGAAAATATTACTTCTAACTTTCGATGTAGACCAAGACTTTAAAATTTAGTGTATTAATTTTGATAATAAATCCAAGTTGTATGCCCTTTAAAACTTAGTGTATTAATTTGGGAGTCAAAATACATTCTAACTAAACACTCTTGATTAAGAAAATGGTCAAATAATACATTCAACAACATTTATTTCTATCAATGCAGCATAAACAATCTTTTAAATCTTACATTTTTTATTTAAATAGAAAGTATATATTAAAGAAAAATCACATATTTTAACTAATTTTTACTCCAATGATTATTATAGAAAGTTTCAAATGTGTTTTTTCCTCTATTTTAAGTTATCATTGTGCATTTAAAACAACACATTATATTATATTTTGGGGATTAAACTACTTTAATTTGAAGAATAGGAGCAACGTCTAAAAAATTAATTTCTTAAAATTTATGAAACTTTTGTTGGTTAAGCTACTCAAAGCTAGAGGAAGTTGATAATTGAATAATTTTTGTATTTAATAATTTTTTATAAAATTGAAGTTGAAATGTATTTAATAAAATAGTTATGAGATTGATCTAATATTCACATAGAAAATGATTGTAAAAATACAGTGAAAAATTAAACAAATGAATGCGGAAGTAGAGGTATATGTGCACACATTGATAAAATAAAATCTATTAAACTAGCATACATATATTAAATATTAATATATAAAAAATACATTGAGAGTTATCATTATGAGGGGCCTATTGCACTGAGAAAAAATGATGAAAATAGGCACCTTGAAAAGGATAACTCTCGGTATATTTTATATATATTAATATTTAATATATGCATGCTAGTTAATAAACAATGGAAGCCTTACCTTTGCCCACGAGGTGCATAAATTAGATAATTAGGTTTAAATTTAGATTGATCTTGCTAAATTAGAAATTTCCAGGAGATAATACAGTTTAAATTTAGATTGATCTTGCAATCCTCAATTAAGAATTTGGACTTTGTGCCCTCTTTGTGGCCATTGGAAGTTTCACCCGAATTTTTAACAATAAATAAATTATGAAGTATTTTTATATTCTATTATATTAACAATATTATATTTATAAATTTTTTTTATGAAATATATATTACTTAAATTTCAAATAACTATATTATACTAGATTTTTGTTGAAAAGAATACATCATCTCATAAAAATATAGACAATTTAATAATTATCAAGAAGATATCAAAATCTTACAAATAAAAGTTAACAAATGTTTTCTTAAAATATTTTAAATTAAATCAATAAGTAATTTTAAAAAACTTATATTATAAATTTTAAAACAAATAAATTAATAAATTAATCAATATTTACTAACCTTCTAACTAACTAATATCAACTATATTTTCAATTATATTACAAACATGAAAATTGTTTAATCATTTCATTAATTATTTCTATTTACAATTATTTTAATTAACCTAAATTAAAATTGTAAAGAACTTTTATTTTACATTGTATTAAAAACTATTCAATAGGAAACACTTATTAATCATTTCATTTATTAATAATTTACCAACTACTATTTGTATTTATTTTAATTATACTAGATTAATATAAAACATGATTTTCTTACAAGTATCAACATGTGAGTATAAAGTAAAAGCTAAAATATTATGAAAGCATCATATTTTCAATTATATTACAAACATGAAAATTGTTTACTCATTTCATTAATTATTTCTATTTACATTTATTTTAATTAACCTAAATTAAAAATGTAAAGAAATTTTATTTTAGATTGTATTAAAAACTATTCAATAGGCAACACTTATTAATCATTTCATTTATTAATAATTTACCAACTACTATTTGTATTTATTTTAATTATACTAGATTAATAATGTAAAACATCATTTTCTTACAAGTATCAACATGTGAGTAATGTGAGTATAAAGTAAAAGCTAAAATATTATGAAAGCGTCATTTATATTATAAATTTTAAAACAAATAAACTACTAAATTAATCAATATTTACTAACCTTCTAACTAACTAATATCAACTATATTTTCAATTATATTACAAACATGAAAATTGTTTAATCATTTCATTAATTATTTTTATTTACATTTATTTTAATTAACCTAAATTAAAAATGTAAAGAACTTTTATTTTAGATTGTATTAAAAACTATTCAATAGGCAACACTTATTAATCATTTCATTTATTAATAATTTACCAATTACTATTTGTATTTATTTTAATTATACTAGATTGATAATGTAAAACATCATTTTCTTACAAGTATCAACATGTGAGTAATGTGAGTATAAAGTAAAAGCTAAAATATTATGAAAGTATCATGTGTGGAATTTTTAAGGTGGTACGATTTGTTTGTAGGTAAGTATTTTTACTCACATTTTAACAAACACTGTAATTCTATTCTATTCCAATCAACTAAGGCATAATAGTATGTCTCACTAATCAATTTACAAATTTATGGGAACAAAAAAAAATGATTAAGTTCATTTTAGATAATATTTTTGACCACTATATATATATGTCATTTAAATATTATAGGTAGTATCATAGTCCCCCAAGCTACATAGAATGTTTAACCAACATAGGTTTACATGTCAAATATATTGTTTAGTCGCATACATCAGTTTTATTAATCAAAATTTATCATTTCACACCATTTGTTTTTATCAAATGAAGCTAATACATAAAAAATAAATTAAAAATTACATATATGTAGCACTCATTGTAGCTTTCTAAAACATATTATTTTTTCCTATCTCATTATGTGTTTATGTGTCCTCTTGTAAAATTTCCACAAAGTTGAGGTCCTAGTTAATTTTGACAACTCATTTTCAAGTAAGAAACCTTTGTAGTTTTCAATACAAATAAACAATTTCCCAACTATGAATATAATTAAGATAATAAATTCTTGAACATTAAGACACTAAGATGTATATATGACAAATACTATAATTTGGGGCGATGCTTTGTATCTCTATATTTTACCCCCACTTTAACATGCAAGTGAGATATAGTGAGTCATGTATGCTAAAGTAAAACATTTTTTATTTATTTGTTAGACCTAAATTAAAAGATGTGAATAATTTTCTTCATGTTTAATATGAAAGGATCTAGTGAACAAACATTAAAAGTAAGGTATTGGCCCATTTACAAAAATTAGATGAAAACCATTATTTCACCTCTATTCAAGTACTTTCCTATGTAATGAAAAAAGGTAGTTTAGGGAAATTATCACTACCACATGGCCTAGCTTTCCCCTCATGAGATTTTTAGGATAAAATAATGAGTTATTTGAGTTTTCATGACTATTACTATACAATTATTTTTTATATATTTGATGTTCTATATTTCATTATCTTTTATTAAAATTCATTTGATCCAAGTAATTATAAGTAGAAATAATTTTGTGATCTTAAATTATAAAATTATAATGATTTACAAATTAATTTTGGAATTAGAGCAATTTGATCTTAGTGGGTTTGTGAAAGTTTGTCTATAATAGTAACTATGAGAGCACAAAACGCTAACATAAAAAAATGAATGCACAATTAATTGCATTATAAATCTATATGAATGGAATAATAAAGAACTTATAGTGGTTTATCTAATAAAAAGAGATTATATCAAGACAAAAAGAGTTCATATAAAGGAAAAAAGTTCAAATGATACAAGAACAATCTTATGTTGGTAAAAGATCTTAAAAAAAAACTTGGTATTAAGGAAGAGTGGGGAGTGAGAAAAAATGCATAGTATTTATTGAACAAACCATACAAAAATAAGAAGGAAAAAAAAAATTCCATTTAATGTAGGAACTAAAGTAGAAATAGATATTTTTGATGAACAAATTAATCTTGAACCATTAAATTCATGGATTGAAAAAATATAAGTCTATTTTAATGTGCATAAAGTAAATGTGGCATAAAAATATTCAATTGCATTCCACAAAATAAAAGAGTATCATGTTGTATGGTGGGGGAATTTTATTGTAAATTGTGGAAAGATGAATAATATCATAGTAAATAGTTAGGATTAAATTTTCATAGAAATATTTATCTTATTAGATATAAAATTGATAAAAAAGAGAGGATATGTTACAAGAAACAAAGTGGTCAAAGTATGAAGGATTACACCAAATGGAGTTTAAGAGGAAATCTATGCAAAATGACATGGAATTGGATGAGCAAGATATGTTGAAAATGTATCTTGGAGGTCTCCATTATCACATCTTGAGGAGGATGGGTATCAACAATCCCAATGAATTGCATGAGACATGAGTTCGAGAACTTATGTAGAGGAGGAGAAAAATATATATGATGATGAGTCCTTTAGTGTGAAGGTTAAAATTGCAAAATAATGAGAAAGTTAAGAAATAAAATACTCTTGTACAAAATAGAGAAGGAAAAGACACAACTAATCATCTTAGCCATTACAAAAATAGATGGACATGCTTATTTAAAGTTTTGGAAAATTCATCGTAAACTACATCCTAAAAATAAAATTAAGAAAAAAAGTGAAGATTCAAATAAATCTATGCTAATAATCCAAGAAGAGGGAATTTAACTATAAAATAGTTTATATGTATACCATAGGTTTGTATGTGTAGCCACTAACACTAAAGAAAGGATAAAAATGAAGAAATGAACATAATTTTCATTTTAAAATTACACGTAAATAAGTCAAGTGTTTATATTTATTTTTTCCAAGTTAAAATTCAACCTTGCATTGAAAAAAGTTAGTTTTTTTAGATTGGGGTTTCCTATTTTATTCCTATTTTTTATTGTTTTTTGGGCTATAGGTTCACAGATAACACACATGGATCTTTGGATCCCTCTCAAATATCTTTTAAATAAGCCATCCTTGGTCATTGTGCCAATGATTCCCTACATGAGGCTAATGTAGTAAGAATTATTATTGGTTTGGTGAAAATGAAATACATTTATTGGAAAAATTAATTACCTCTCTTAGAGCACAAAAATTCCCATGTTTGTTTATATTATTGGTTTATGTTTGTTTATATTATATTACTGGAAAATTGGTTTATATGACATTATCCCAATGATTTATAGACTCATTTGTAATAGGTCATTGAACTTTATTCAAATATTATTTTAAACCTCAAAGGAAAGTGTGAACACTAAGGTAAAGATAAGTATAGGTCATAGAATGATTAGAAAAAAAAAATATAGTTCTTTTGACATATTTGAACAAGATAGAGGTCCACTAATCATCTTAATATTATTCAAAATGGGCAAGCCAAAAAAATGGCAATCAAAACTTCATCTAGATGTGCAAGACATTCCTAATCAAGGAAATCATTTCTCAAGTGTTGACCTTGAATGGACACCTATTGGAGATGAAAATGGTGAGATAGACATATGTGTTGCGATCCCTCTTGAAAGACTCCCTCATTTTGTCAAAGGAGAAGGTTTATTGGATTCTACAAAGACAACATTTGTACACAAAATGCATAAAGAGCCCAATTTGATACATCCTAAAGACCACACAACCATGATGTACTCAAGGTTTGCATAGATTTAATATAATTTATGCATGTAAGAAATTATATTTTCTAATTGTTATATTAATTAATTAATATATATATATATGTGTGTGTGTGTAAATAGGTATTGGTGTGCTTTTGGCCCCGAGGATAATAGAAATAAACCTAAAACCAAGAAAAGGAAACAGAGGTTTATCCAAAAAAGGGGTTGCCAAACCCACTTTCTTGTTAAGGTTATGTATGGTAGACCAAATGTTGCAATTATTACATATAATGATTTCAGTCATTGTGATGCTAATGGTGAATTTTGCCATGGAAAAGATGACCCTTCTGGTGATCCAAGGAGCAGTGTTGCACCAAGGTTGTCAAATGAATGTAAATCGTATATTGAATCCTTATTGCCAATGGGGGTGGGGATTGACACAATATGTGAACAACATTATTTAGATCATAGTTTTATTCAGTTGATGAATAAGAGGGACACATGTTTGTTGAGAAAAGATGTTTTTAATGCATGGAAAAGAGTACGCTCGCTTCGATCCCAAAATAACGAAGATGATGCAAAAAGTGTAAGCATGTGGCATGTAGAGGAGAAAGATAACTTCTTTTACTATAAAAGACCAGATAATGTGGAAAATATTCCATTTATCATATGAATCCAAACACCATGGATGTGAGAAATGATGGTGAAGCATTCACATAACTCAATTATTGCAATGGACTCCACATTCTCGACAAATAAATATGGTGTAAGTAAAACAATGCTAATTGTGTTTATAGTTCTTAATAAAATCATTAATTTATTCTCTTAAACATATAATAATTTATCAATGGTTTTTTCATGTGTAGTACCAGTTATATACTTTGCTTGTATTCGATGAACAAGAGGCTGAAATACCTGTTGCATGGGCCATATCCTCAAGAGATAAAGTTGAGGATATAAATGAATGGTTGACGGAAGTTTGTAAAAGAGGGAAACAATGTAAAGCAGATCGGAATGTCAATGCATTTATGACAGACGATGCTAGTGCTGAGATTGAAGTAATCAGGTTTTTATTGGCCTTAATCTTTTATTTTTACTTTTTAGAATGATACTTATGAGATTTTATAATGTAACAATTAATTATTTTAGAATGCACTACTTATGAGCTTTTATAATGTAACATGTAGATTATCTTTTGATTGCCGAGTACTTTTATGTATTTGGCATGTACGTAGGGCATGGTTGAAGAATGTATACAAGTAAATCAATCTTTAATTAAAATATGTGAAACAATCGAACATTACATGTTTGAACCTCATAGTTTGATATTATATTTTATAATCCAGGTATGTCCATAATAAGGATGTTGGAACTAAGATGTTTGATAGATTGGGTGAGATAATGTATGCAATGAGTGATAATGAAGACATCATTGCTCACCTGATAAAAAAATTCATGGAGGAATTCAAAGAGGGGAAGAAATTTATTGATTACTTTCAAAAAACTTGGTGTCATGACGAGACTCATATTGGTAAGCCTATTAAATTATTCATTATGGTTTTTATGCATTTACATCATTTAACTTGTTTTTATTTATACTAAGATGAAGTTTATGATTGTTTGTATAGCGATGTGGGCAAAAAACTATAGAATTTTTCCTCATGCAAATCAATAAACCAATGCTTCCATAGAGTCATATCACTTCCACATCAAGAGTCACTATTTAAATGATCGTTCAAAAAGATGCACAAGAAGAATGGATTGGCTTATCCATGCACTTCTTCATAGGGTAGAGCCATTCTATAAAAATAAAAGATATTTGCAGTTATCAGGGTTTCTGACTAACTTCAAAAAAGAAAGATATTACATAACTGCATTAGAGAGGTCAAAAAAAATACCAGATACAGATTGCCATCCATATGATCTCCTTCCTAACACGTACTAGATAAGAAGCCAAACAGTTCCAACAAAATGGTATCTTGTTAGAAAATTTGGACCAGATTTACATGTGTGTGATTGTCAGTGGGCAAAGAAGGGAAACACGTGCAAACATGTGTTAAAGATTTTAGATCTTCTAAAGAGAAACAAAAATAATGAGCAAGATCAAGTTGTTGGTAAGGGTTATTTGAGAGTTAAGTTTAATATTTATATGTTAAATGATTATTATATTATTCCTCAAAACTAACTAAATTAATCTCATTAAATTATAGATGGTGTTACTCCATTGCTTGATGATGATGACAATGTCAAAGGGAGTTTTAGTAACGAAAATAATACCATCGATAATGTCGATATGGTCTTTACAATTAAATATTACTTTATTTTTTATGGTTCTCAAAATTAATTAAATCTTAATTCAATTATAGATGGTTGTAATCAAATAGAAGATCAAGATGTGCTTGGGGTTGTCATTGGTGAAGACCAAAGAACAGGTAAGTTTCAATGTATACATTTTATAATGAAATATTAAGATATTTTAAAATATTTTTAGATTTAACCGTTTATATTTGTATTACAGATGGCCAGAAATTGTGTGATGCTTCGAATGATAACTTTCAAAATTCCATTGATTATTTAAAACATCTGCTCCAAAATTTACCAACTAGCGAAGATGAAAAAAATAAATTTAGTCAATGTATTGAGCGATTGAGAAAAGATATTGATACATCTTTTCCTTCCTCTTCCAAATTTACATCAATCCCTGGATTAGAGAACATGTCTACGAGACACATATCACCTTGGTTCAGTCTAAGCAAAATGTGCAAACATCGTTCAATCCGTCAAAGAGACAATGCCATCTCTGAAGACTTGAATGAAACAACTGAGGAGTATGGAAATTTTCAATTCCCCTCTATAGGATGTAGAAAGAAAAAGAAAAAAAAGGTCATAAATCGCTCAGGCATCGCAATAGAAGAAGAAAGAGTTGTTATCATGCAACAACACAGTGAGTACATTTATTCATAGGCATTTTAGTAGTTTGCATAATAATACTTCTTGTTTCTATTTTATATGTTAAATATATGTCATTGTAGGTTTGGATGATCAAGAAAGTACTCGACAACATCAATTAACTTTCTCTATTGATCCAAATCAAACAATAACAAATGAAATACAACTTATAGATGGTAATTTTTTAACTATCAAATGTATTTATTAATTTTATACTTAATAAATTTACCATTATTTATATTAATTACATAATGCAATTTTACACTTGAAAATTTATCTATGTTGATGTGTTAAATGAGCATGTCATTGCAGATTCAAGGGATCAACAAAACAATAGAGATCATATGCTACCTTTTTCTTTTGATCTCAACCAAACAACAACAATAGATACAATGCAAAGTGGAGATGGTATAGAAATTATAGAACACACTTCTATCAATTTTATGTCTTTAATTTGTAAATTAATTTTTGTCTAAGTTGATGTGTTAAATGTGCATATTATTGTGGCTTTAGATGATCAACACAACATCCAACAACATATGTTACCATTTTCTATTGATCTTAACCAAGAAGCTTCAACAATGGATGTAATGCAAAGTAGAGATAGTAACAATATGGTAATTTGAAATTTCTAAATTATATTAGATAAGTTTTTTTTGGTGGCCTAATTTATTTACTATTGAGCTAATTAAAATGTGGTTTGACTTGTTCTTGTGCAGTCAATTTTGCATCCATCAAGTGGCATGAGAAGGCTAGATTTTGATGATCCACCATAAGTTTAGGACTCACCTGAGACATAGGATCAATTGAACTATTAGGATTTAATGTGTAGTTATTCAACATCCACATTGCATATAGATCTTGAGATGGCATATGGAGCTTGAGATGACATATATGCAACATTTTGTAAAAAATATTTTGAGTTGGTATCAATGCCAATTTCGTATGTGTAGAGAATTATTCTACGCTTTTATATATAAAAAATCGATATACAATATAATTTTTCCTTATGTGCATGTTTTCCAACTTTCAACTTTCAACATTTAAATTTGAATGTATATGCACATTAGAATGGTTGAATTATAAATAATAACATGTTATAGATTTATTTCTTGCAATCTTACTTTCTATGATGACTAAAAATCAATATACAACATTTTTTTTTTCGTATGTGCATGTTTTCAAGATTTAAACATTTAAATTTGAATGTATATTCATTTTAGAATGGTTGAATTATAAATAATATGTTATTTATTTCTTGCAATCTTACTTTTCATGATGGTAGTCATAGTTAGATATATGATTGTCTTATAATAACATGTGACCATTTCTCTATCAAAATACCATTATGTTGTTTAGGATTTTTTATTCTAAGCATCTTTTTATCGTTTCATAATCATTTTTATTTGCATTAAGTTGTTTACGATTTGTTATTCTAAGCATCTTTTAATCGTTCTATAATCATTTTTTTGCATTAAGTTGTTTAGGATTTGGTTATTCTAAGCGTCTATTCATCAATGCATAATCATTTCATTTGCATAAAATTGTTTAGAATTTATTTATTATAAACATCTTAATTTAAATTGCATTAAGCATTCGGTGGCACTCCCTAGATAAGCATAGAATAAATTTTGGTGAAATATGGAATACCACTAAATCTTAGTTGTATAGCTACAAGAGGAGAAAAAATGATTGATTGCAACTAACACTAGATAAAAAGAGAGAGGAAAAAGAGAGGGGAAGGAAGCACAAGGATAGAGGAACAAATTAGAAAAAGGAAAATAAATAACCATAAAAAATGAGAGAAAACATAAAAAAATAATAAAAAATGCAACTAAATATAATAGTGAATGAGCAAAAATATATGACCACTTGAATAGCAACAACTTAAGATACAAGGAATAAGAGCAAAGATGAATATATAACAATATTTTGAAAATAAACTATAAAACCATAAGATTAGAAAAAATAAAAATAGGTCAATTTTGCAATCAATTTTCAAATTTCCCATGCACAATTAGATTAAAGATTTCAATTTTGTCTAATAAAATAAATTTAAAATTATTTAGATATTCAAAAACATATAGAACACCATTAAAATTCTAGTTTTACTTATTGATTTTTCAATTATCATATATTGTTTAAGTAATTGTTATTTATATTTTTTTTCTATCAATTTTTTAATTTTTTGACAATTTCAAAATCATAAAAAACAACTCTTTATTAACTATTTTAAAATATAATCTAATTTATTATTTAACAATTAAAAATTAATTTTGACTAATAAAATAATAAATCTTATTTTTTAATAAATGTAATGTAAAATTACTCTAAGCATGAAACAAAATAATATTTTTCATTTTTAGTTTGATCGTGGATTAATTACAAATATTTCATTCAATTATATTCTTCCTAGATATGTTTTGTAATTAAAATTGAATTAGAAAAAAAAAGACTTGTAGAGATATACAATCAGCATATTTTTTAGGTTTCCAACTTTATTCACCAATTATCATTTATTTAATGTAGTTTTATATATTAATGTTTAATTAAAATACACATTGAAATATGAACATAATAACTTCTAATCATTTTAAATATTTAAAAATTGAAAATTTGACATCATTTTACAAATTATATGACTTATCTTATAAAAAAAATATTTAATCATTTTAACTTAGCAAAAAAATTTACTAGCTTTTCCAAAAAATTATATTGTAAAATTAATAATTTATTAATAAATAAAAATATTTAAAATAAATACTTATAAAAAAAATTAAATATAGACATAAAACACATTGTATTCATATATTTTCATAATTATTTAAAAAATAATAATTAATCATTACTCATTTGAAAACAACATAAACAACTATTTCAAACATACAAATTTCATGATTTTATTAAAAAAAAAAAATATCTTTATTTATAATCAAGCGTCCAAGAGCGTGCAGGATGGAGTTTGCATTATACTGCAAGTGGTGAGAAAAAACAACGGAAAATTTAGGCGAAATTGATCAACTTGGTAGAGGCTGGCGGTGGAGGACAGCAGACTTGGGCCCACTTGCTCGGCAGCCTACGAATGGGCGTTAAAATCAAAACTTCCTGGGCACAGCGGCTGACAGTTCTACCGTACGAGTCTATGGCCATGGATGTGCCGATGGATGCCAGCCCCCTTACCATGTCGTTTTGGGGGCTGGATAGCCTTTGCCGTGATACCAGTGCTGCACCTTGGATCTTGTGCTTTTGGGCATATTTATAGAAAATTATGTTTATATGGATTGAGTGATCAACACAAGTTTATTTAAAGATATTGAGTTACAGTACGAGCTTTTCACAGTGAGAGTCAGAATGATTATTGAGTTACAGTACCAGCTTTTCACAGTGATAAAGGTATCATCAATTATGTGGGGTGAGAAATTAGTGATAGATTGTTTCCTCCATCAAACTTTAAGTCCATGGGACCAAACATCACCATCAATTCGCTGTGCAAAGACCCAAAGACAGCTTGCTGTTCTAGGTCGATAATCTCACCACCAAACACAAATATTTATTTATTATAACAGTTAGCTATGGTGATACCAGTGCCGCACCTTGGATCTTGTGCTTTTGGGCATATTTATAGAAAATTATGTTTATATGGATTGAGTGATCAACACAAGTTTATTTAAAGATATGAAATTTCCACATTATATCTTAACATTTATGAATTAGATTATGTTAACACTTTTCATCAATGGAATAAAAGTTATGTTTAACAATCAAAAAAATCTAAACGTTTCTGATAATATTTCACGATTCATGGTTGTCTATATGGTTTGCTTGAAGATTTCTGAATTGGATTATGTTAATATTTTTCTTCATTAAAGAAATAAAAATATTTCCGTCTACACTTTATAATCTATTAAAATTTATAATGTTAATTTGAAGATTTCTGAAAACGTTTCAGACTACACTTCATAATCTATTAGAATTTATAATGTTAATTTGAAGATTTCTGAAATAGACTATAAGAGCATTTTCTTTATCAAAGCAATAAAAATGTTGTGTACCACACTCTATCATCCATTATAATGAAATTTTGACAGTCTATAATATTTTCTTGAAGAATTTTGAATTAGAGTACGTAAGCATTTTTTTCCATTAAAAAAAATATTTCAGACACACTTCATGATCCATCACCATCTATAATGTTTGTTTGAAGATTTATGAATTAGACTAGGGGAAGGGGCCCAATTACCGTTTGCACTCCAATAACCACCACCTTCTTGATCACTTTACCCCCCAAAAAACATTTGTATTTGACCCACAAAATAACTTTAAAAAATCCAATAACATGTTACAAAAGCACCAATATATGTTCACAAGTCAATGTGTAGTTGACTAATGTATGTAGTCAATTACACATACATTTGTATTTACAATACAAGACAAGTTGCACCCAAAAGTCCACATTTACAATTTATATAAATCTTTTATTATTACAAATACAAGACATTTGCATTCACAATACAAGACAAGTTGCACACAAAAATCCACATTTACAATTTATAATAATCTTTTATTGATACAAATACCCACACTTGCAAAGGGTGCCACCCTCATTACATATTATACTAACTAATACATATGCACAATTAATAGTGCTTGAAATGACATAATGAGAAACTCCTATCAACTTCATGGAATTTCAAATGCACAGTCTTCAACACTCTCTTTGCCATCTACATGTATCAACTCCATTCACTATAGGTACCTACACAAATAAATACTAGCGTAAGGCTCCCCTAATAAACATCAAATCTAAATATAATGCAGAATTCAGTCAATTCACCATAAAAAACCTACATAAATGGAAGCTACAAATTCAAATGACTAGATCATCCCCAAACAAATTCAAATTTGAAACACAACAACCAAATTGAATGCATTGAATTGTCAGATTTGAATTACTAAATAAGAGGGAAAGTGGCCAACAACATTCACAATTGTTCTCCTCTACGAATTATTCTCCTATGCTCATATCATTTGCAAACTACAAAACATCGATAGGCATCCTCTACACATTCCTCAAATATCCGCGCTTTTTTAGGTTGGTACATTTTATTAAAAGTAATTTTCATGAATTGTGCATTTAAGTTATATTCATGAAGTTTCTATTTAAATGTTATAAGTAAATGAGGGTCTTTCTTGGTCACGGGTTATTCCTTACAAACCCCATTCACAAATTTAATAAATTATGTGTTTATTTACTATTTTTGGCTATTTCTCAAGGTATATTTTTTTTCAGTTATTTCATAAAAGGCTCATTTATATTCTATGTCTCTTGTTCATTCAAAAAATTGATATAAGCATCATGAATATATAAAACCATCCTTAATATATATCTCAGTTAATTTGTAGAAGGCTCCTTTATATTCATAAAAAATGTACACATCAGCTTACATTTTTATAGGGGGGCCAGGGGTAGTTGGCTATCCCATTTAAGATCTGATATTCATGGGAGGGGCAGAGACTACGGTTCAACGAAACACAATCCATTTGCTTGCTACTAGGTCGACCAATCCTGTAGGGTGGGAAATGTTGTTAGCTCTTCATGCATGGACTAGTTCCTATCTCAACTTATAATGGGGGGTGGGGGGGGGTTGCGAGAGGAAGGAGCTTCTCTTTCTATCAATATAATGTAGTTGTTACATCTTTCGGGAGAATGCTTGGTTCTAGGATTCTCCGATACTGGGTTTTTCATCTGGAAACCCTCATCTGATGAACGCCCTCACCCGGAACTATAGATTCACTGGGAACCTTAGCCCCTACCCAACTATAATTCTCGATCCCAACCTAGAATAAGGGCCACCCACCCTGCTTGGAGGGAGGGAATCTTAGGGAATCTTAGTTGGTGGGGATTATATATATATATATTGTGTCTGTATATACATGTATATTAATATATATATGTATGTATGTTCGTATATATGTATATTAATGTATATGTGTGTATATGTGTATTACGTACATAAAAATCATACACACACACACATATATATATACATATGTATACATATAGATACATACATATAATACATTTATGCATACATATACACACACATATAAATATATGCATACATACACATACATATATATCTAAAACCATTGCTTTCTTTTTTGGGCATTTATCTAAAAACCCACATCTATACATTCCTTTTACCTGTGTTTAAATTTCTATCCTTTGGTTGTTCAATACAACACAGTAGCATTCATTACTGTAAAATGTGTTGGTAATTGTCTACTTTCCACTGCACATACAATAGAGCAACATACATAAATAGGACAAACTTTATATCCTTTATTCTTTACTTAAAAACTTACATTTTCATTGTACTCTTAGATGCTCACGCAAAGATATATATATATATATATTTCTTAATACCCAAGGACATGCCACTTAATCAAATCTATGGATATCTAATTAGGATGCTTCATGCTATGTCCTTTTTGTAAACTTTAAGACTTCGTTGTGTGCTAATGTCTTTTTTACAACTTTGAATTAATCACATTTGTCTGACTTTACAGTTTATGTATTTGAACACAACTTTCAATATATATTTCAAGTTTGTTGCTATCATGGTAGTTCTATGCAAATAGTTTTGTAATGTTATTTCATGCAGCCATGGTGGTGAAGAGGTAGTATGTGGAGTACTAATTGGATTCAATGCCTAGTGTTGTTTGGTGTTAAGGCTTGGCAAATAATGTGTAGTTGCAGACAATTATGACCACTAACCTAAACCTCCAAAATTAACCCCTGAATTTTACCCATTCACTTTTGAATGTTATGAATAATGAAATTGTTATAAGTGTGTCCTAATATTGGCATATGTGTGTGTATGTATGTATGTATGTATGTGTGTGTGTGTATGTATGTATGTATGTATGTATGTATACACACATACTTTTCCACTTTGTATGAATGTCTCAAGTTTTGTTTTCCAACTGAATACACTAGAATAATCTTGATTTTGGAGGTACTCTTCATATGTATCTATACATATATACGTATGCATCTATACATGTAAATATGTTCAGTGTGTATGAATTTTTGAAGTTTCAATTGGAAAATGAACATAGAAGAATACATTTGAACAATGAATATAAATTATATATATAAATGCATATGTGTGTGTGTGTGTGTATTTGAAAATGTAAATGTAAATGCAATAACTGGATGCTCTCCTAGAACAATACATGCAAAATATCAATAACGAAATCTATATGTATGTATATAAATGTGTATTTGTAAATGCAAGTGTAAATGCAAAGAGAATATGGTTTCATAGTGTTATAGATGCAACATATCCATAAATTAATGTAATTGAAATTCTTCAACACATATAATATGAAATCAATCAAACTATTAAACTACATGAATAATAAATAAAAACAATAAATTTATATGTATATGTATTTGTAAATGTAAGTGTAAAATAAATATGAATAATGAACATTATAAAAACAAAATGTCTATTGGGTCATTTCCAAAGTAAATTCTTGAAAGACTTTACCTGAAATGTCAGCTTACAAATTGAGATGCTCTATAAACCTCCCAACCATTTTAGATGCCCACCGCAACAAAATTTTATATAATTGAACAAACATACATGAACAATAGTTAATGAAAGAACTAAAATGATATATTGGTTACTAAAGTTACTAGTGATTATTAAATTCAAAGTTAGAGCCATATGAACAAAACATCCCAAATTATATGGTGTGTTAACACATTGATTATCTTAAATTGTTCGCCATCAACATTGTCCTATCACCTCTCCTTGTTCTCCCATGCCTACAAGAAAAAATTTACAACTAAGGGTAGTAATGAATAAACATCAAAGGACCTTTACAATAATGCATGCAAAATAACACAAGTGATCCCACAATACTGGTTTACAATTTTTGGCCAAATTGGACATTGAACTGAATTTTTTAACTAAATCTTCACTTTCGAGCACCTATAGCGGCTAAACCATGAAGAATTTGAAGATGATGCAAACTAGTGATTTGTGACATTTTGTCTATAGATTCTAAATATATTTTTTTCAATTTTTTTGGAATCAGATTGCACTTCTTTTTCCATCTCCTTTGAAAACTAGTTTTTAACAAAACACCATTTTAAAAAAGTGACGTTACTACCTAACACATAACTTTTTTTCTATGAAGAATAAAATTCTATTTTTTTTGAATTTAGATTCACAACTATGATATCTAGTGCACAAAATCGGTTTCATAGCATTTCATTGAATATGTTTTTCTTAATTAAGTTTCAAAGTCAAACCAGTTACAATTTAGACATGATTTATTGGCTAAAACATAACTTTTTTGTATGTATTAAAATTGATTTTTTTTTTGTTGGATCAGGGACATCAATATCTAGTGCAATGATATTTTTCATTTTTTTTTATACTCTACTATTTTTCCACATGTGCAGAACAGAGAGCTTGATTTTTGGCGAAAAACCTACATTCACAAGAAATTAAAAAATATAATAATCAAATTAAATTAATTAAAAATTATACCTTTTGGGAAACTTATAATAAGGACTACATACTTACAAAAAATATTTTTTAATGAATTCATTTGATCCCCCAAAAGGTAAATCAAAAGTGGTTTTTTATTAGCATTTTGATAGGTGTAAAGGAGACTTCATTATAGGTATGGTTTAAAACTAGCAGGGTTCTATCCAAGGGGGTTTGATCTAAGGTGGTTTCATCAAACCCTCTTCAATTGGAATCCTTTAAATGAAACTTTTAAGGGTTAAATCATTATATTTTCTTAAAATATGTGATTTCAACAAAACTCAGGATCTCCCAGAAAGTGTAAACCAGTATTGTGGGATTACCCGCACATGATTGAACAAGTTCAAAATCTCAATATTTCCAAATGGAAAACATATATATATATATATATATATATATATATATCAATATCAACACACAAGCACACACACACACACATATATATGAAAATATATGTGTGTGTGTGTGTGTATTTATTTATAAACACTAAAACATATATATTTGTGAATGACATTGTATACTAGGATATATTCAAGTTATATTCAACAATTCTCATCATTCCTAGATATATGAGGAATGTGCAAAGGATGCCAATCAAGGCTCTGTAGTATGGAGAGGATATTAGCAAAGGAGAATAATTGAGTTTGATGTTGGCTACTTTCCCTCTTATTTAGTAATTCAAAAATTGAAAATTCAATGCATTCAATTTGGTTGTTTTGTTTCAAATATGAATTTGTTTCGGGATGATCCAGTCATTTGAATTTGTAGTTGTCATTTACATAGGTTTTTTATGTTGAAATGACTGAATTCTGGATTATATATGGATTTTATGTTTATTAGGGGAGCCTTATATAATTATTTTTTATGCAGATTTGTATACAAAATGGTGTTAATAGCTAACAAGTCAGTGCAAGATCATAGGGGTCCAAACTAGGCCCTTAAGTGGTAATGAAAACTAGAAAAATAGAGTTATGCAACTTGACATAAAAATTTGAATAGGTTATTAACATAATTTTGAAAAATAAATTGAATGTAGTTTCTAAGCTACTAGTTCTTTTTTGGAAAAAAAGTAAATATATTTTGTGAAAATTTGAAATTTCAATGTTGTAGTACTAAATTTTTGGGAGAAAAATAAAAAGAAGGTGTACATCTGACCAACCTAGGTACAAGAAAAATATATTATTTTTTTGAAACTTTCAATATAAGTAGAGGATACATACCCAATTGTGCTACATTTTTTTTTTTGTATTTTTTTGCAAGTAAATAATTAGTTATGAATTTTTTATTAGAAATTTTTAAAATTATTAAAAAGTGTTTGTCTAACCACCATAACTTGGTCAAAATTTTATGAAATTCAATTTTTTTGTATCCTATAGTATGGGAAGCATAGAGTGTGACACATCTTTCAGATTCAAAAAATGTGAAATAGTTTGAGAATTATAGAAGTTTTTCAAACAACCTATCAATCAAGACTTTAGTCATAATGTATGTAGAAAATAAAAAATAATTTCTATTAAATTCAAAATAAGGCATATCTTATATTGGTGGAAAGCTAAAAATTCAAATTCAAATAAAAAAAAGTCATCGGCCATAAGGGAAAACTTTGGAAAACTAAGGAAATTTTCTAAACACATTTTTTTAGTTGACTTTCCAGGTATGACACCGCCAAGCCAAATCCCAAGGCTATTGATTTTGTTAGAAAAATGGATATCCATTTGAAATAGATATCCATTACATATGGATATCCATTTTGAACAGGTACCTACTTAGAACAGATGTCTATTTGAAACAAATATTTGTTACCTTCAATATTTATAATACTTTGTATTATTATTAATAATACATAAATCCACTCATACATGCCACATCATGCTTTCACAAACATTAAAGCATATCCATAATTAGTGTAAACACCCAAGGTCAGTTGAACCTGTGTTAACACCATTGAACATTCAAGTACATGCTTTCTTAGATCTAAAGATGAATCATGGATAACATACATCACTTGAACACAATGTGGAATATTCCATTAATACCCTAAAATCCAACAACTCCTTCGTGACATCATACACCAAAAGAACATATTCATTCTGCACAAGTAGCTAACCTTCCACACACTACAACACCTGAGGATAACCTTGCAAAGCACTAGGACCCAAACAACATAGATTTGAGATAGATACTAGCAATATAAGCACACTTCTAGATCCACAAGACTAGAAACCAAACTACAAAGAAATGCAAAGAAAAACTATTTCTCCCAGAAAACATTGCTTTCACTGTTCAAACACTGGTGAACACAACTTCCTCTGCACAATGATCTAGAACTTGAAACTCTAGATATAACACCTTTGAACAACTCTAATCAGTATATTTGAACTACATGACCAGATATTTAGCATAGAATAAATGTGAAGTAAAACAAAATCATTACTCTGCTATGTACTGAACACCTCTCAACCACACTATTTTCTCTTTTCTTCACATTTTCTCAAAAGCACTTGGAAACCAAGTACCATAAATGCATTCTCATCATCTTCAACACTTCTTCATTACCACTAAGCTACTATTGCAACTCAACCACACACAAGAGGTTGAGCATGCACCAACTGAATCTTATCAAAGAAACACTAGAGGTTAACACCAGTGACACTACTAATGACAATATAATGCAGTGAATCAAAGCATCATTACAATCTTCCAATAATCTCTCTATAGACTTGTTGACATCAATGCAACAACCTAGAATTGTTGACATCAATGAAAACACACAAGCTACTCATACTTCCAACAATCTCCCCCTTTGGCATTGATGGAAACACATGATGTGAAAATACACCAACAACAAAAACAACTTTGATTACCACAACACATACTGCACATCAGTGCATACTACTCCTTTACACTTTCTCTTCCTCTCCCTTCATAAGGTTTTTTAGTTAACTCTACCCCCCTTTGAAATCAATGGCAAAGGGTTATACACTTGTATCTCTTCCCTTTTGACAAAAAATCATACATACTTTCTCTCTCCCAAAGGAAACACCTATAAGGGATAACAATTGCTTTACAACTACCTTTTCTTTTACTACACTCTATTTTCATCACACTTTCTTTGCACAGGTCTACACATTCTACTTTTTAGCATACTCCCCCTTAGGAGTACACACCATACTGCACCAACCAACAACTATTGCTCATACAATGACAACACTTACCCCCCTGATTGCAACAACCAACAATGCTACTACATACTCCCCCTGAGAGGTAACCACCAACATTAGTTTAGAATTTGAAATTCACTGGACTAATGCATATCCTTATGCATCTAGTCGAAAGGAGGGAAAATAACCCTAAATTCTCCAGAATATACTCAAAAGTATCTTTAGGAAGAGCCTTTGTGAAGATATTTGCAACTTGATCATTAGTAGGCACATAATCCAACTTTACCTCATTCTCTGCAACCTTGTCTCTCAAAAAGTGATAATGGTTTGAAATATGTTTTTTTCTTGAATGCATTACTAGATTATGAAATATTAATATCACTTGTGTTATCACATGAGATATAAATAGGTTCATCATATACCACTTTGATATCCTTCAAAGTTTGCTTCATCCGTGCAACACTTGTGTACAAGATGGTGTGCAACAATGTATTCTACCTCTGCAATAGACAATGACATTGAATCCTACTTCTTTCTTATCCAAGACACCAACCTACTTCCAAGAAAGAATGTACCACCACTTGTACTTTTTTTGTCATCCACACAACCTTCCCAATCTACATATATATAAGCACTCAGAGAGAAAGAAATATAATTTGGATACCACAAGCCATGTTCTAGAGTGCTCTTCAAGTATTTGAATATTCTCTTCACTATTACAACATGCAACTCTTTGGGATATTCTTGAAATCTAGCCACAAGACAAAGTGCATGTGTGATATCTTGTCTAGTAGCAATTAGATATAGCAGTCTTCCAATCATTGATATGTACTTGCTTTGATCATCCCTAAGAGATTCATCATTCTTGCTCAACTTGCAACCAACAACCATAAGAGTACATATTGGTTTAGAGTCTTTCATTCCAAACTTCTTCAACATTTACTTGACATACTTTGATTGTGAAATGAATATAACTTTGCATGTTTGATTGATTTGTAGTTCAAGGAAGAAATCCATCTCCTCAAACATAGACATATCAAACTCTTTCTGCATCTCTTGCACATAACTTCATTTCCTCTAGAAATTATGTCATCAGCATACACAATCACAATCAAGATTTGAACTTTTTCAACCTTAAAGTAAAGACTACTATATGCAATACCTTTATTGAATCCTTGTTGCAACAAGTACCTATCCAATCTTGCATACCAATCTCTAGCAGCTTGCTTAAGTCCATATAATTTTGTTTTCAATCTATAGACCATATTAGGATTATTTGATAACTCAAAGCCTTCTGGTTGTTCAATGTAAACTTCTTCATCCAATTCACCATTCAAGAAAGTAGACTTCACATCCATCCGATAAAATTTGAAATCTTTGTGTGCTGCAAAATCCAAAAACATCCTAATAGCTTTCATTCTTGCCACTGGAGCAAATGTCTCCTCAAAATCTATTCCTTCTACTTGTGAGTATCCTTTACATGCAAGCCTTGCCTTGTTTCTTACCACTTCTCCACTCACATTCAATTTATTCCAAAACACCCACTTAGTTCCAATCACATTCTTGTTTGTTGGTCTTGGGACAAGTTCCCAAGTTTGATTCTTCTCAATTTACATCAATTCTTCCTCCATAGCCTTGATGCAATATTCATCTTTGCATGCTTCAATCATTGTTTTAGGTTCAACTTAGGAAAGTAAACATAAGTTTACTTGTTCTTCTATCACAACAGTCTTTCTTCTTGTCAAAACACCTCTAGCTCTTGCAACCAATGATATGATCTTCTAAATGATTCTTATGTACATACTTAGGGGTCTTAGGGATCTTTTCAAGAGCTTCTTCCTCTACAATTTGTACTTCATTTTCCTTACCTTTATCCTTTTCTTCTTCTCTGCAAGAATACTCATCTGATTCATGTCTATCTATCATCACTAAACTTTTATATAGATCTTCATCTTCCTTGACACTTGCACTTTCAACAATCTTGTCAAGTCGATCTTGTTGTAGCACTGGTAAGCCTTGCTTCTTGTAGAATATCCAAGGAAGATTCCTTCATTAGATCTAGCATCAAATTTTCCTAAGCTTTCTTCATCTCTTCTAATATTATATTTTCTTCCAAACACTATATTTCATAGTAGTTCTTATTTACCACAACTCATAGGGAGTCCTTGAATTGTTTGTCATTTCTTCTATTCTGTTAAGTATTTATACTGCAATGTGAATTGCTTCTCTCCAATACAATTTTGGTAGGTTTGCTTCGTTCATCATTGTCCTTGTTGCTTCCTCAACAATCCTATTCTTTCTTTCAACCAGTTCATTCTACTAAGGAGTCCTAGGGGCCGAAAATGCCTCTTTATTCCTTAAACTTCACATAAACTATTAAACTCATTGGAGGTGAACTCTCCACATCTATCAAACCTCAAGATTTTGATTTTCATATCCATTTCATTCTCAACCATAGCTTTGAATGCCTTAAACTTATCTAAAGATTTTGGTTTTTCTTTAAGAAAAGTAACTCAAGTCATTCTAGAATAATCATCAATCAACAACATGAAATACTTGTCACCTTGAAAACTTTTTTTTCTTGTAGGTCCACAAAGATCTGTATGCACCAACTCCAAAGAACTGGTAGTAGATTGTTCTTTGAATTTGAAACTCTTTCTAGCTTTCTTCCCAAGCTTACATTCCTTGTAGAAAAAATTAATAGGCTTTGTAATGTTTGGTAGACCTCTTATAGATTGATTTGAAATAATCCTCACTAGGCTATAAAAATTTATGTGGCACATTCTTCTATGTCATATCCAACTTTCATTAATCTGAATCATAAAGCATTGATCATTTGCACTCTTAAGTTGATAAACAGTTCCATCTATCCTTCTTCATGTTGCATCCATTGTTTCAGAGCCTTTTCTGATCTCACAACCATTGTCCTGAAACAAAAGATTATATCCTTTGCTACACCATTTTCCTACACTCAAAAAGTTATGCCACAAACCCTTAACATAAAGAACATCATATGTATTACATGCTTTCCATGAAAATTGGTTGAACCTTTTCCACATATCTTAGCAGATGTATCATCACCAAACTTAACTCAACAACCTTCAAACTTCTCAACCTTAACAAACTTACTCTTACAACCTATCATGCAATTTGAGAATCCACTATCAATTAACCATTTGTTCTCTTCTCTAGCATGAAAATCAATCACCATTGCTCCTCCAATGTTATGACCTACTTTTGGAGCACTTTCCTTTATACATCTCTCAGAGTTAGTAGAATTAGTTCCAGCATTTGGAACCATGAACAAGAATTCATCATCTTCATCATTTGGATAATTAGATTCATCATCAGATATATTGGCATCTTCTCTAACATAATAACTTTTCTTAATTGGTTTACCTTTATTCTCCTTAGGTCTATCTCTTGAAGCTTTGACATGACATCTTGAAGCATAGTGACCAATCTTTCCATAGTTAAAGCATTTGAAGGGTAACTTACCTTTGTATTTTCTAGTGCACTTTTTCAATTTCCTCACAAAGTTTACTTCCAACTCATCAATTTCATCTGGATCAGATTCCTCATTCTTCTCTTCTTTGAAAAATTTAAAAGCAGTTTCTTTCTTTGAATCACTTGAACCAAACTCTCTTAATTAAAAAGCAATTAAAGTACCAAGAAACTAATCCCTAGAATGTTGATCTAAATTCTGAAATTCTTCAATAGCAAAAACTTTATGACTATAGGATTTAGGCAGAGTTCTTAGTACCTTCTTTACCACATCATCTTCTTCAAGTTTTCCATCAAGGCCTTTGATGGAATTGATGACTTCATCCATTTTCTACATGTATCTTGTAATATCTTCAATCTCTGACATTCACAAAGTTTCAAACTTGATCTTTAAGTTTTGTATCTTAACTTGCTTGATTTTTTCATCTACTTCATAGACACTTTCTAGCTTCTTCCAAATCTCATTAGCAGATTTAAGATTTATAACTTTCACAAGTTCAGTATTAGAAAGACCACTCAAGAGAGCATACCTTGCTTCCCTATTGTTCTCGTATGCCTTGATCTCATCATTAGTAATCGAACCATTTGTAGGAATTGTATATCCAGTTTCAATAGACTTCCAAACTCCAAACCTTAGAGAAATAAGGAAACCTTCCATCCTAGTCTTCCAAAATACATAATCAGATCCATTAAATAGAGGAGCTTCCTTCTTGTGCACCATCTCAGATCTACATCAACTGGTTAAGCTTTCTTCCAAGGAAACTTTCTCTGATACCAATTTTTGAATGCACAAGACAACTGAGAGGGGAGGTGAATCAGTTGTACATTAAACCATCAAAACACTCATTAACTTTCAAATCAGTATTAGTCCTTAAACCCTTATAATGCATTGGTAGAATTTAAACACAAGAAATAGTAATGCAAAAATATCCAAACACATGAGAACACCGGATTTATGTGGAAAACCCAAGAAGGGAAAAACCGTGGTGAGGATTAGCTCACAATTAAAGTAATTACAACACCAAGTAAAATAGGCTCGTTGTCAAAGGGCTCACTGCAGATTAAAAAGAAGAAGAAAGAATAATGTTACAATGATAAATCCATCTCAAAGAAATAGAAAAATCCACCACAACATCACCAATACATTTGTAGCCTCTCTGAAGATTGTAGACACCTTCTGCTCACTGCTTCAAATAGTCTTAGGAATTAAAGCTCATACTGCATTTCACAATTTCACACTTCACATCTCAACACTTCACATTACATAATTCATACCTTAGTTATCCATCAACTCAAAATTTATTTATACCATCCTCAACCTTGAAAATAATTTACAAGGTCGGCTATGCACCTCAACCGTGCAAATTCAAATTAGTTCAACACTAAGCATTCTTGTAATGGAAAGGAATGAAAGCAGACCACACCACACCTTAACTTGGACCTAAATCCACTCATACAAGCCACACCACACTTCCACAAACACTGAAGCATATCTGCAATGTTGCAAGATGGTATGTCTCTTGATCTCCTTGGTGCAGCGCAACACTTAGGTTCATGACATGGCTTAACCGCCTCGCTAGATCTTGTATAAATAGATTGTGGTTGTTTCGGGCATTAATAGGTCGATCTTGTTGGGATAGGGTGTTGTACACCATTGCATAAAATGATTTATTATAATGTTGTAATTACATAATTATTTAGTTGTGATGCACCTTGGTGGTGTGGTTAATCACACTAGGTAATTATTTGGGGCCACTTGTAATGTTGTATTGTAACATTATATTATTATTTAATGTGTGAGAGACATGTGATAATAATTTAATATCGAGGAAATATTAAATAAAGTGAAGTCTTAGTACCCAATATAAAATAAGGGGTTAGTGGTTTTGTATTCACATGGTTTTGTGGTACGTGGTTTTACCTTACCACTAGTTGTATTTTGTGTGAGCTTGTCTCTATAAAGGAAAAAACATGTGTAGTCGTTTAGGTTGGCCGTGAGAGTGGGTTGTCATTATTGAGTCTTTTTGAGGAGTGTATTTGTGGAGCATGGCATGGGATCTGTGGATTCATGCTTGGACACATGAGAGTGCATTAGAGGACTTAATGCTTCAGAGGTATTCATTGTAACTCTTGTATTGCTTTGTTGTTGAATAATATGATGGAGTATGGATGCTTTTGGAGGTTAGATTTTTCCCTCTTGAAGGTTTTTCCAAAGTATATCTTGTGTTATCTTGTGTTATCTTGTGGCTTGTCTATTTGATCTATGCATTGTGGTTACTTGTATACATGTTTATCTCTCATGTGTTATGTAGGAAATGGATTAAGATTGTGGGTTGAATACAATATTTCCTAACAAGTGGTATCAGAGCTTTCATGGTTGAAGATTTTTTGTTATAACCCTAGTTTGAGACAGTTTTGCAAAGTTGAAGCCATGGACATGCATGTAGGGTTTGAGGAATTACAAGATATGGAATACATGTTGCAGGTGTTTGTATGCAAATTTGAGCTTTTGGGTTGTCAAGATTTGTTGGGTTTATTGTAGATCTAAAGTTATCTAAATTTGGGTGAAACGGGGTTTCTTGGTTTGAGTTTTTATATGAGGGTTTTTTAGGGGAAATTTCATAGATGACTGCTTGAGACAAAATGGACCTCATGGTTGGATTCAGGTTGGCCAAGAGACGAAGATTGATATAAAATTCGACCTATTTTGGAAAAGTTGAAAAAAAGGTGAAAAAAATTAGTCATATGGCCTTTTTAGCCTCCCAATTATGCCTGTCAAAGAAAAATATTAAGAACATAATAATTTGAAAAATCCACAAAAAATAAAAGTTTCAGCCCCCTTTCAAATCAAAAATATTTTCGGCCTTTTCATAGTCAAAATCTTGCAAAATTTTTTATTGAAAAATTATATTAATTTTTTTTTTATGGTGGGTCGAGGGTTCAAAGACCCCCATACCCACATGGTACTTGGACTTTGTTTCTTCTCTGTAGACTGATAGTGTTGTCACGAGGAGTGCATTCCCCAACAATGTTGTTGACCCACTTGCCAACAATGCAGGCTGAAAGGGCCCAAGCCCCCCCGGTCGTAGCCCCCCAGTCAGGTGGGGGACTGACCTCCTAGCCCCCCTAGCCCCCGTGGACTTTAAAGAAATTTAAATCTCCTTTAAATCTGCCGATAAAACTCTTCACAGACCGAACTTCAAAACTTATAAGTTAAATCTAATAATTGTACCAGGTCCATAGTTTAGGGGTTATATTTTTTTTAAAAATAAAAAATTATACTATATTTGAATGCCCTTTGAGTTTCGCCACCTACCCGCCACTGGTGCACTACCCGAGGTGTTGCCGCCACCAGTGGCTTCACCTGAGGGCCACTGGCCAGATTGTTCTACATGGCTAAATAGGTAGGCGTTTTTAAACACATATAACTTTTTCCCAATATGTGCATTTTTCAACTTCTTGTAGTTGTCAGAAAGCTCTTTCCATGCTCTTCGATGTGGAGTTTTTTTGGTTCCCTGATTTTTCCATTTTGATATATTTTTAGGTCTTGGAAGTTAAATGTTCTCGTTTTCATTATTTTGAGCATAACTTTTGCATACATAGTCAGATTTTCAATTTTGAAGAAGCGTTGGAGAGAATTTGTAGTGTACTACACAACGGTTTAGATTGTTTATCAATTTGAGGAGCAGGATGAGTTTGGTACTTGTTTTATCACTTGTAGGAACTTGATATTCAAGGTGTGACTATGTGAGCATCCAGATGATTCAAGAGGTGAAACCTTGAGGGAGTACATGTTTTTATATGATATTTATGATGGTACAAGTGATTATTGGTTTGGTGCTTCCTAGTATAGGTTTACATGTATTTTTCAGAGTTGGACTTTGATGGTGATAGGTACATAGGTTGTCTTTGGTTTTGAGGACATGGTTGGACATGGTTGGACATGATTTGAGACTTGGAGTCATGTATGGGTGATAGTTGAGTGCAGGTACATTGATGGTTATGGTTATGGTGTCATGGATATGCAGGTACATTTGATGCATTGGTACAACATGATCATGTATATGGTTGTTTGATGGTGATATGGTTTGGTGATTAGGAGATTGTTCTTATCTTCTTGATGCTTATTTGGTTCCTTGACTATGATTACTCATTTATGGACATGCTTGGAAAATTATATCTAAGGTTGATTTGGTGTTTGATTCATTTGGTCTACATGGTTATCTTCATTGATATCTTAGTTTGTAGGTTACTAATGTGATGATGAGTTCACATGCTTCATTTTTTTGATCACGAGTTATGCAAGTTTGTGGATTAGCTACCCATTCGCTTGCAGTGGGATGACTCGATGTGGATTGTCTATATCCACAAGATTGGTTTAATGTTGATGCAAATTTTGTTAGTTGGCCTTGTCTGTGGTCATTTGTACATTGGTATGTTGCTTTGAGATTGAGAGGATGGATTATTAGAGTTCTTGATTAGTCGAGTGATGGGACTTGTAGCATGTGTTTTGATCATGATGTCATGATAGCTTGGTTCATTTATTGGTTATACACTTTTAGTGGGATATTTTGACAGTGATGACTTGGCGGTGTTGGTTTGGTTTGGTTTGTGATGTTTTGATGGTGGTAATATGTATCTTCTTGATTTGGAGATCTTGGTTTCACTAGTATTTTATTGACATTGCAATTGAGTGTGTGCAAACCTAGATGATCTTCATGGAGGAGATGGTTGTCATGATGCCATGTGTAGCTTTGTATCATGGTTCAGTGGGAGTTGCTAGTAGTGATGTGGATGCATCATTGGTAATTTTTATCTTCATTTGATTAGAGATATTTCTTCTTGGTTTAGAATATGTTTGATATTATGTCATGGCTTACTCTTGATGCTAGCTTATAGTTTTGGCATGATGTGGGTTCTCTTGAGAACAAGATGATTACATTGGTGCATGTGATCTCCTAGGAGGAGATGGTTAGATCATGTTATCATGATAGGTTCTTGATTTTGCGGTTGGAGCTTTGACATTGATCTTGGTAGTTCTCTTTGTATTGACTACATTGATCATTTTCTTGATTACTTCATGATGGTGCTATGTTGCATTTGGATTTTGGCATGTATTGATCAGTTACAAGTACTTATGGATACTTAGAGACGTGGGTGATGGTTGGAGTTCTCTTGTGATTAGAGATATTTTCTTGAGATAGTTACTCTTTGGAGGTTTTAGTTGTAAGACCGAGGAGCATTCACCTAGGTATGGATGTGAGTTCATGATGGACCGATAGGGTAGATTTTTCTTTGAGCGAGTTATGATGGATTGGCTATCCTAGAGGAGCATTCTCATTCCCACTCTTGGTCTAGTCAACAACTTATTATATGAGAGGTATTTACCCATTATATCTTTTAGATGTGTTAAGTTCCATGCTTTGATTTCTCATGGGATTAAGTTGATTCGTGGTGATTGATTATGGAGACTAATTTGAGGATTATTTAGCATGGGTTTATATACTTTTTCTTTCATAGATATGGATCTTGAGCTATGGATAGTTAGTTTTGTAAGATTCATTTTGAGGGATGTTATGGCATGGTGATATCATTGTTCATTTGATTTTATGTCATCATTCTTTGATGAGGATTGTTGGGAGATCGTTTATGGGCTGATTTCTAGTTTTTGGGATGGTTTTTTTGAGTTTGATCTTCTTACTTAGAGAGGCTTACATCCATTTTGGCATTGTTACATTGATTCATATGTTGTACTTGATCTATGAGATTGAGTGTTATGGGTGTTGTTGAGGTTTTTCATTTTGGATTGTTACAAGATTATATTTGACGTAGCAGTACACTTTTGAGGTGTTGTTAGGAGGATGTTATGGTTTATAGGTTTTCTCTCTTCATGGTTCCTTCCTGGATGTTCATCTTTTTGGAAGGATGGTGGTAACATGTTGTGAGAGATTATACAGCTATTTGTGTTGCATGTGTGGATCATTGTTATTGTTCTTGGTACTTCATTGTTGATCATTTATCACACCTTCATATAGTGTTGATTGGTAGACTTGATATACTTTGACATTACCTATGCAGCACGAAGTTCATGGATATGTATGTTCTTCATTGATAGGTTTCATACAGGGAGCTTGATTGTGGTTTATAGGTTGTATATGTTCTTGGCATGAGTTTATTGATGTATTGATACCTTGGAGGTATAAGTGGTTGGATGTATTAGCATCTATTATGAATGTTATTTCTAATCATGTGGGTTTTTCAGTTGATAGCAGCTTGGTTAGAGCCTTTGTTATCTCTTGGATTTGATGCTTGTGTTCATTGGTTGGTGCACTTTCACCTTGGCATGTTCCTTTTCTTCCATAGGTGGCATGTTGGAGGATGAGAGGAGTTCTTTCTTGGGATAATGGTCACTTTGTTCTTATTGCAAGTATCTTGATGGAGCATGAGATCATGTTGGAGATTCATGTGATTACATGTATGGATATGATGATGTATTTCATGTATTGATCCCTTATGCAATGTATAAAAAAAGTGGGAGAATGTTGGGATATGGTGTTTTACACCATTGCATAAAATTATTTATTATAATGTTGTAATTAAATAGTTATTTAGTTATGATGCACCTTGGTGGTGTGGTTAATCACACTAGGTAATTATTTGGGGCCACTTGTAATGTTGTATTGTAACATTGCATAATTATTTAATGTGTGGGAGATATGTGATAATAATTTAATATTGGGGAAATATTAAATAAAGTGAAGTCTTAGAACCCAATATTAAATAAGGGGTTAGTGGTTTTGTATTCACATGGTTTTGTGGTATGTGGTTTTACCTTACCACTAGTTGTATTATGTGTAAGCTTGTGTCTATAAAAGCAAACACATGTGTAGTGGTTTAGGTCAACTGTGAGAGTAGGTTGTCATTATTGAGTCTTTCTGAGGAGTGCATTTGTCAAGCATGGCATTGGATGTGTGGATTCATGCTTGGACACATGCGAGTGCATTAGAGGACTTGATGCTTCAAATGTATTCATTGTAACTCTTGTATTTCTTTGTTGTTGAATAATATGGAGTATGGATACTTTTGGAGGTTGGGTTTTTCCCTCTTGAGGGTTTTCCTAGGGAATATCTGGTGTTATCTTGTGGCTTCTCTATTTGATCTATGTATTGTGGTTACTTGTATGCATGTTTATCTCTCATGGGTTATGTATGAAATGGATTAAGATTGTGGGTTGAATATAATATTTCTTAACAAATATTTTGGTACAATGGCAACCACCAATGCAACAATTGGTATCAGATCCAAGGTCATGGGTTCAAACCTCTCACTTGCACTAGAGAGGATTGTTGCAAGATGGTGTGTCCCTTGGTCTTCTTGCTACAACATGACACTTGGGTTCGTGACATGTCATAACCGCCTCACATGGATCTTGTATAAATCTGGAAGTTGTATCAGGCATTAACATGTCCATCTTTTGGTGCAATGACAACCACCAATGCAACATGCAATTAGTGTAAACACACAAGGTCAATCAAACCTGTGTTAACACCATTGAAAATTCAAGTAGATGCTTCCTTAGATCCAAAGATGACTCGTAGACAACATACATCACTTGAACACAATATAGAATACTCCATTAACACCCTGAAATCTAACAAATACTTTGCAACATCATACACTAAAAGAACATATTCATTCTACAGATCCTTTTTGAGCATTGTGATGTCAAGAGGAGGAGGATCATTGTTAGATTTTACCAACATGTGATGGATAAAAGCTAAAGGCCCCCCATTTCCCTCATGAGACAATGATGTTGAACCAAAGGGAAAATGGGAAGTGGGAGAGACCACTCCTATTCTCTCTTGGTCACTTAATAATGTCCTAGGAATCCACATTGGATTGACTATCAACCCAAAGGGTGAGTCAATTCTCAACAAGGAAGACCTAGGAGGGGGTTCTTTCAGCTTAAAGGGGTTCACCACCAATTAAAAGCTAAGAAAAGACACTTTAACATTCAACTTACAAAACCTAGTAAAGCAAGCTAAATGAAGGATGCAAATGATGAAATTATACAACAAAAAGTTAGGATGTGTGTACCTAGGAAGTCTAGAAATGTGAAGAGGATTTTGGAAATGCAAAAATGTTGTCAAAAAGTGCTATGGAGGACTAAGATTCCCTTACTGTTGTCTTAGTCCTGTTGTTGCTTTTCGGGGGAGATGCAGCATCTTCGAATGTTGGAACTGGATCTAAAATATTTTTTGTAAAATAACTTCGAGAGGACTAAACACCCTAGGTGGCGACTTAGTCATGTTCTAAATTTCTAGAATCTCTAAATGTGGTCCTTAGGCTCAATGTCTACACTTCCTTCTTCTCAGATCTCAAGACTTGAAACTTTCAGATTTAGCTTGTAGGTGAGTTTCCGTGAAGATGACAATTTTGCAATGCAACTTTGTAACTTTTCAACTTTGCACTTAAAATGATCTTCAAGTCTTCAACCTAAATCTACAATCACAAACATGCAAGAGGGGAAAATATTTTTGATTTTTAGTAAATGGTGGTTTGACTTGGTTAAACCCCTTGTTGGTAATTAAACCTTGAAATGAAATAGAATAATGAAGGGAAATGATGAATGAACACCATGAAATGTTACAACTCACCAAACCCTTGTTATAAGATGCTACAAATATGCTTGAAATGGCTACAATGGATGTGGTTCTTGACTCTTGCTTGAATGATGTTGATCTTCGATGAAACACTTGCTTGAATCATAAACCCTACATCACAACTATTAGCACAATAACAAACATGATGCCATAATATCCTTGATAAGATGCTTGAATCTTGATGATGGCTCCAAATGCTTGATGAATTTCTCTTGAATGCTTGAATGCTTGGAGTGCTTAGATTGCTTATATATCTTGTTATATTAAAATGAGAGAAGGAACCTTGTATTTATACTTATCCATGCTTAATATCTTGAAATTACACCACAACAAGCCAACATATCATTAATTAAAGGAGGCTAAATCCTGCAAAGATTTGAAATTAAATCCTAAAAATACCTTAAGGTGGACTAAGGTGCCCTAGGTGGCATCTTAGTCCCGAGGCATGAAACTCGGGGCATAGACTCCAATAAGGGGCCCATTTAGGGTGCACTTGAAATTAGGGTCCCAAGACCTTTGGAGGAAAAAGTCACCCTAGGTGGCATCTTAGTCCCAACCCAAAAATCAGGGATATAGCCAAAATCATTAAATTATCATTTCCCCTTTGAGGCTTATCGGGATTAGCCAAAAAAATATATAGTTTATTAGGCTTGTGGATTCAAAATAGGACCAATTAAGACATAAATAGGGATATTTAAAACAAGGCAAGAAACAAGTGTGAAAATGAAAGGGTATGCATTTTCCTACACTACATTTAGCCCCCACTTTAGTGAGAGGATGAACTTGCTTCAAACTCACACTAAAGTAGCCAACCACATAATCAAGAAGGGTTCAAATGTATGAATTCTAGTAAGATAGGATGACAATAATCAATAGGGTGGCCAAGCCCCTAGGATCAAGATCCTTTGGAAAACTAACATAAGCACAAAGGAACACACTTGTGGATGATATATGAAGCCATAACCAGATCACAAACATACACCATCAGAGAGAAAAAAAATGAAAAAGGAAAAAGTAAAAGAAAAATGCAATAGATCAAGCTTCGATTGATCATCCAACGCGCTATGGACTGGGTCTAGGTTGTTTTTCCAAAAAGGTTTACAAGTGGAACACACTATCCGCTATGCAAATAAAACACACACTCACAAGGGCTAGTGAAGCTAGTTTTTCACTAGGTGAGCCCCAAGAGGTCCATATCAGAGTCATACCCCCATAACTATGATAAAGACAAAAGGAAAAAAATGCATGCTCACAAGGGTTAGTGAAGCTAGTTGTTCACTAGGTAAGCCCCAGGGGACTATATCAAAGCCATAGCTCCATGACTTTAATAAGGTACAAAAATTCATGCTCACAAGGGCTAGTGAAGTTAGTTGTTCACTAGGTGATCCTCGAGGAACCATATCAAAGCCATACCTCCATGAATTTAATAAGACAAAAAAATAAAAAAATGCAACAAGAGAGAGGGATGTTCAAAGGGATTTTACTTAGTTCATGCAAGGTCTTAATCTTAGGGACACTGTTCCTAATGTATCCAAGAGAGGACCAATCAAAGGATAAAATATTCCCAACTTAGGGAATGCAGTGTGTTGCTCACCACTAAGAGGAATATAATATGTTGAGATAGATCAAGCTCCTGAAGGACATTACTCCCAATTTCATGACAAAGAGAAAAACACATCGCATGAAGTAAGAAAATCACAGAAGGAACATGAAATAAATAAATACAAATGAAATCATGCCAAAATAATGTCAATGTATGCCCCCACATTAAAGGAATTGTTAAACACCATTTTGTGAGCAATTACTTTAAAGTAGCCAAAACATGAAAAAGGAAAAAGAGGGTTGCCCCCTAGAAATGCATAAGGGATCGATGGATTCAGGGTTAGTATTTGTCTTTGTTGCAATGATATTGGAGAGCTTGGAACTGTCATCATTCTCCAAATACAGATAGAACTGGAAGAATGACACAAAGAGAGAGAAAACAAAGAAAAACCTTTTGGGTCAACATGGAAGAAATATGAATTTCTCAATGCCTTTGCATCATCCCCAAAAGAAAAGTACAAGACAAAAATGAAAGGAAAATCAAAGATAATGAAAAAAAATTGGGTCAACATGGAAGAGATATAGGGTGTCTCGATGCCTTGTGTCATCCCCAAAAGGAAAACACAAAACTAAAGAAAATGAAAGAAAAATGAAAATAAAAGGTAAAGACCAAAGAGAAGGAGAAAAGCTTGTGACATATAGAAGAATGAAGGTACAAATAGAGGAATGCACATAAAGAGAGAAACATCAAACAATATCGAGGATCACATTACACACATGTGATTGCACAAAAGAAAATGAAAATGCAAAAAACTAGTAACGTACAAGTGAGTCAACCTAAATCAGGTCGTCTGCCTCCTAATCTCAATTTGTATAAGTGGAAGGTGGACAACGAGCCTAAGGGGCAATGAAAAATGCATTACTAGGAAAAGGCTATCCACTTCTTGCCCCAGTAAGTGCAAGACAAGAATGAGTCGAGGTAGGTGATGGGAAAGATCAGGTAATAGTGAGAATAGAGTATTCTACAAAAATTACATGATAAAAAAGTAGAAGGAGATGTTATTTAATCACTGGATAGCAATTATCTTTACCAAAGTGGTATTTAATTAGTATGATCTTGAATGCATGACACTCATCAGTACTATGTCCAAGAGTTCTGTGGTATCGACAATGTGGAACATTTGCATCCTTAGGATATAGTATGAGACTGTCTTTCATTGGTGGCATTAGTATAAGGCCTTGGTTGAGAAGGATTTGTAATTTCCTCACTTTCAGGTGGTGGACGAAGGGGTTGTAGATATTGTAATTTGTAAGGCCTTTTGTGTTTGCTAGATTCACCAATTTCTCTAGATGGGCTTAGGTTAGGAGGTCCTGAGATGATTTTATGTTTATTACCTTTATCCTTAGGAGATGTGGGTTGCTCTTTAGGAAGGAGGAAATTCATATCAGGAGGGGAATCTAAGATTATCGTACCATCACTACAAAGCCTTAGGTATTCTCTAAGAGGTCTTATGTTGCAAGGGGGATCTTGATATCCTAACCCTTTTTCATTTGTATTAGTTGATATTTTCTCTAGGACTTGATGAATGTTATGTTCACTTGTTGTATCACATCCTTGTTTACTCAAGATTGTGAATCCTTTTCCATATGTTTCTTCTAGATTGATTGGAGTGTTTGTTACTTGGTTTTCATAAAATGTTTTTGTGTTTTCTTGTTTAAAGGAATCGGGCTCACCTATTGTAGAGAACTTAGGTTCAACTTTTGTCTCAGTTTTAGCATGTAAGTACCCAAACATCTCAAGAAGTGGTATTGTAGGGGGGTTTGGTTGTTTCATGGATGGGTAAAAGGATGCATTAGCTTTGAGGTTATTAAGACAATCATTTAGGAACCTATTCATGTTGTCATTATCTTCTCCAATGATGTCAACATCACGAGGAGGACATGCACTAGGAGTTGAAGGAGCATGAGTGAGTTCAATTTCATTAGGGTAATTTCTGAAAGCACAACTTGACACATCTACCAAAGATTTTAAGGACATCCAAAGCTTTCCAAAGCACATATCCATGATACAAGATTGAACCAATACACTTGAAATGAAAGAATTTGAGATAACAACAATTCTACAAACTATAATAGAATATTGAAAGCAACGAATAGAAGCATAAAGAAGCAACTTCAAGTCCTAAAAATTGGAAAGTCAAATTCAATAGGGACTAAGACGCTGGTAAGGGAATCTTGGTCCTACTAGTGAAATTTTGAGGTTCTAGGGATTGGAACAGACAACAATCAACACAAAGAGGGATCTGAGAAAAAAACCCAAAGGACTAAGATGCCAGGAAGGGAATTTTAGTCCCAATAAGACAAAAAATATAGATTGTTTACAGTGTTCACAGGTTGCCTATTCAAGGAGCTGATGTTTAGAAACAAAAAAATGTGCAAATGAAGGAAAGAAAAAGTGACTAGTGATAAGCAATTGAATGCAATTTTTTTTCAATGTTAAATGTAATAACAATGTTTCTAAATGCGATTAGGATGATGAACAATGCACTTTTTAGTTTTTCAATGAGATAAGATGATGCAAGAAAGGAAAAATGTAACCTATATGCACTTTCACTAATGCAAATATAAGAAACCCTAGATGAACTTTCACTAATGCAAGATGTAATGCAAGAATGAATGCAACCTAGATCTAGGATTTTAATGGACTCTAAATTAGAAAAATGAATGATTGTTCTAAAATTTTAGGTTCACCAAAATGAACCAAAGGGAAAATGGGAAGTGGGAGAGTCCACTCCTATTCTCTCTTGGTCACTCAATAATGTCCTAGGAATCTAAATCAGATTGACTATCAACCCAAAGGGTGAGTCAATTCTCAACAAGGAAGACCTAGGAGGGGGTTCTTTTAGCTTAAAAGAGTTCACCACCAAGAAAAATCTTGGAAAAGACACTTTAACATTCAACTTACAAAACCTAGTAAAGCAAGCTAAATGAAGGATGCAAATGATGAAATTATACAATAGGAAGTTAGGATGTGTGCACCTGGGAAGTCTGGAAATGAAAAAATGTTGTCAAAAAGTGCTATGTAGGACTAAGATGCCCTTACTGTTGTCTTAGTCCCGCTGCTATTTTTTGGGGGAGATGCAAAATATTTGGATGTCAGAACTAGATATGAAATAATTTCTATAAAATAACTTTGGGAGGGCTAAGACACCCTAGGTGGTGACTTAGTCCCATTCTGAATGAACCATCAATTTTGTGGTTCTATGTACTTCTCTTGCACTCTTAGGGTCTTTCACCTAAAAGGAGAGAGATAGAACCCTAAAATTGAGGTGGTTCACTCAAATAAAGGAATGTAAGATGGAATTGGGACTAAATGCAATGATCTAAATGAAATTTATTTATTAATAATGCAATGTTTGAAAATACAGTGAGGTATGCAAAAATGAACTAAAAACATGAACCAATGCAAATAGAATTGAAAGAAGTTTAAATGAGTGCACCTAGAAGTTGAGTACTGATCTTGGAAGGTTCTGGAAATTGGCAGAAATTATTGTAAATCACTAGTGGGACTCATTCGCCACTGATGGAAAACCAATCCTTCTACTGGTAAAAACACCTAAAACTACTTTCCGACTGCCAGGAACTGGATTCTGACAAAATCAACTTTTTCAACCTTCAGGTGGGATTCCTTCAAAATTATACAAATTCAAGAGTCAATTTTGTAGGTCCAGATCTACATTTTTCTTCTTGTCAGGTTGACAGAGTCAAATCTGTAGAAAACGTACTGCAGATTGTCTCCAAGCTTGAATTAGGGTTTAGTTGACTTGAAACACTTTTATGACTTGTTGACCACCTTTCAACACCATTTTCTTGACAAATCTGCATATAAATTCTGCAAACACACATGCAAGAGGGGAAAAATGGTTAAGGGTTAGAGTATAGGGATTTTCCTTGGTCAAATCCCACTTTGGTAATCAAACCCTTAATAAAGAAATGAAATGAAATGAGCAAGGAATGATGAATAGACAACATACAAATGTCCTAAACTCACCAAAAACCTTGTTGTAGAAGTCTAAAGATATGTCAATGGTTGCTCCAAGATACTTTACAATTGCTTGATTGAATGATGCTTTGATGGATTGAATGCAAGAATGCTAATTGATGGTGTATGAGAAAATGAGATGAATGGGGGTTAAAATGGATGGAAAAAAACTTATTTATACACACTTATGCCCTAATTACCTAATGATACATCATCACAGGCTGACATAAGGTATTTTTGAATAAAAACCCGAAAGGAATTTTGAAATATTTTGAATTTGGAGCCAAAACAGACTCATTCGCCACCCATGGCGAATGGGTCCCACCTTAGGCTTGTAAGTGGGTGTCAAGAATTATGGTTCATTTAATGTTGTTTGTCGGGTTTACATTAAAAAATACACTTAATTAAGTCTTATGAGTGCATAAAGGGGTCAAATAAAGCATAAGAAATGTGTAAATAGTGATAACAAGCCTAGAAAAGCATGAAATCTTGTTGCAAGACTTTACAACACATTAAAATAGGACTTAATAAGGGATAAAAAGGTGATATTTAGATGAATTATAATGATAAGAGTCTAGAAAAGTGTAGAAATGTGTTACAACACTTCACAACACCTTCACAAGATGTCATAATTTGAATTTTTAAGACCTAATGTGAATGCATAAGCTACATTGCACATTAAATCAAAGCAAAATAGATCAAGCATCACTAGAGAAAGACCCAAAATACCATGAAAATTTCATTGATCCATTTTTCTATGGTACACTAAATTACTGGAATCTTTGAATGTGGTCTTGACGCTCAATGCCTACACTTCCTTCTTCTCAGATCTCAAGTCTTGAAACTTCTGAATTTGGCCTATAGGTGAGTTTCCATGAAGATGACAACTTTGCAATCCAAATTTTAAACTTTGCACTTCAAATGATCTTCAAGTCTTCAACCTAAATCTGCAATCACAAACATGCAAGAGGGGAAAATCTTGTTGATTGTTAGTAAATGGGGTTTTTCCTTGGTCAAACCCCTTGTTGGTAATTAAACCTTGAAATGAAATAGAATAATGAATGAACCTTGAAATGATTAATGAACAACATGCAATGTTACAACTCACCAAACCCTTGTTATAAGATGTTACAAATATGCTTGAAATGACTGCAATGGATGTGGTTCTTGACTCTTGCTTGAATGATGTTGATCTTGGATGAAACACTTGCTTGAATCATAAACCCTACATCACAATTGTTAGTACAATAACAAACATGATGCCATAATATCTTTGATATGATTCTTGAATCTTGATGATGGCTCCAAATGCTTGATGAATTGCTCTTGAATGCTTGAATGCTTGGAGTGCTTAGAATGCTTAGGGGTAAAAATACAAAGCTATGTCACACTTTTATAAAGGAAATGACCAACACTGATCTAACTTTAAAACTTGAATCACTAGAAAGTGGCATATATGTTTTGAAATTCAAAATGACGTAAACTAATAAAATGTGTATTTTTTAGTATATTTAAGATTTTATTTTTTTGATAAAATTAAAAAATTATTTGAATATAGTTTTTTATAGATTAACACTATAATTTAGTTGCTAATAAAATGCTAAAAAATGATGTTACATGAGACGTCAAGCTTTATATAGTAATTTTTTTTTTTCCTTCAATTTTTTTGTGTATATTTATAACTTGAAACTTTAGGGCATGGATAAATTGTTTTGCAATCTTAATAAATATATATTTTTAAATAAATATTTAAATGTGTGTATATTGAAACACGACTATTTCCACTCGATATCAACTTTTATATTAACTATGTATCTAAATAGAAAAAAATTATACTATCTTAATCTAGATTCTTTTACTTAGGGCATCATACTTTTTTTAATTTTTTTAATAAGTTTTAGTATTTTTTCTTGACTCAACTTAATATTTTTATGCTGATAACCTAAAAATAAAAATAAAATATAAAAAATAAGTTTACTATTAAAATAAATATATATTTGAAAACTACACTTAAGGACCTACAAAAGGGTATTTTTCACATTTAAAAAAAATATATTTTTTATATGAGTAGGAGTTGTTGAAACATTAAATTCTTTAAATAATTTCATTTTTTTAGTAAATTGGCCTTAAACTGGTGCACATATGCATTTAGCAAACAATTTTAGTTGGAAAAGTTGTGGACATATCAACTTATCTAGAATGAGTCTTACTAGATCATGTGTTTGACCAGAATTGATTTTTAGTTATAAATACTAAAATTCACTTGTGCTGATAAGTGGGTTGAAAGTGTGACATAGCTTTGTACTTTTATCCTTAGATATCTTGTTATATAAAAATGAGAGAAGGAACCTTGTATTTATACTTATCCATGCTTAATATCTCGAAATTACACCACAACAAGTCGACATATGAAATCATTAATTAAAGGCTCAGCTAAATCCCACCAAGATTTGAAATTAAATCCTGAAAAAATACCTTAAGGGGGACTAAGACGCCCTAGGTGGCGTCTTAGTCCTGTGGCATGAAACTTGGGGCATAGACTCCAAAAAAGGGGCCCATTTAGGGTGCACTTGAAATTAGGGTCCCAAGACCTTTGAAGGACAAAGACGCCCTAGGTGGCATCTTAGTCCCGAGCCAAAAATTAGGGACACACAACCTAAATCATTAAATTATCATTTCCCCTCTGAGGTTTGTTGGAATTAGCTAGAGAAAGATATAGATTATTAGGCTTGTGGATGCAAAATAGGACCAATTAAGACATAAATAGGGATAAATATAGCAAGGTGGGCCCAAACAAGTGTGAAAATGCAAGGGTATGCATTTTCCTACACTACAGATGTTTGTGGGTGAACCTATAATAGTGGGTTACGATTTATTTAATGAAAACAAATTCATTATAGGTGGGAAAAAATTGTGAAAGCCCTTCGAACAAAGGTGCACCTTCGAACGAAGGGGGTTCATTCGAAGGTATGGACCTTTGCTTGAAGGGGGTATTTGAATGAAGACCCCTAAATTTAATCAGAGTTTTTAGGTTATTTTTTTAATAAAATATAGCCTTCATTTGAAGTCAGGCTTTGAACGAAGACTAGATTTGACTATTTTTTTTAGTAGAGATAAGTTTCTTTTTCATGACAATTATTTCATTTTCATAGCGAAGGTGAGATGAAGGGTTTTGAAGGTGACAAGAACAACATTTTGAAGGCAATAGGAACAACAAGGTCAAAATACGCCAAGAAACAAATGCATATATCTTTTCCTTTAAAAGGCTACAAAAATATTGTCTCGAATTCAAGAACTTGGGCGCATTAACATGTGGTATCCCTCTATTTTTTAGGGCTTGATTTTTCTAGGGTTTAAAATAATAATGGTTTGAAATCAGATGGTTTGAAATTCAATTTTCTTATGCAAAATTTTTCTTCTATTTTATTTTGAATCTGATGGCAAATGAAATTTGAAAACCAAATATTTTGGGTGACAATATTGCAAGACTCTCATGGTACCCTCTTTGTGTGAGTTTGTACCCTTGAGAATGAAGGATGGACTTGAGTTTCTTGTAATGATCACATTTCAATTACCCACAGAGCTCACACCTGACCTAAATGCAGTTATAGAAATTCTAGCTAGGGTTCAAAATTTTATTTAGGAAATCATACCTCCTTGATGTCCTAAGTATAGCTACAGACAATCTAGGTAGGGTTCAAAAATTTATTCAACAAATCATACCCCTTGGAGTTGTCCCCTTGGTTACCTATCAATTGAATGAATGTTGTAGAAAATATTTGTTATGATTGTATTTGGAATCGAGGAGGTCTCAATGATGTTGTAGTCTAGGGGATGCAATCTTCCAAAGCTTCTTAATGTGTGATTTCCAATAGGAGAGGAATACTTCCAAGTTCGCATATCTCACCTTTCTATGAAGTTCTAGCTTTTATGTGTTTCACTTGCTTCAGATGTTCACAACATTTTATTATGTTGGTTATCCTTATTGACATATCAAAATTATCTCCAGGATTACTTTGTTGATGTTTATCAAAAAAGAATATACTACATAATAAAGACTCACACCAGGTATCTGATTTACTGTAAAATTATAGTCAACATTAGAGACATGCTAGAGATGGATCATACAAATGAAATAACATTTGAATAGTATTCAACCTCGAGCTTTTAAAATAAGATATGTAGACTAACACACCTACCCCAACAATGGAAGTTGAAAATTTCAACCCTCTCATGAAATTCAAATCATATGAGACAATCACTAAATGTCAACATTTTGATATTATGTAAATTAGGTGGTATTTTTGTAGTGTATCAAATTATGTAATAATGTGTCAGAATTTCTGTGTAATTTCAAGTCAATCCTCATTGACTCATATTATGTTATTATGTTTAAATTTTGATGATTTGTGCTCAACCATATAATGAAAGCCAACTTTTATAGCTAAGTTTAGATTATAATTAATTTCTCAAGCCTAAGCTTCTAGAAATTATGAAATAAGAAATAAAGTGATGATGTTTTTAATTCTTCTCTTAAGTCAATGATGTTGGAATGAGAGTCAATGATGATAATGGCTTTGAATTTGTAAGCTCATGCTTGTGTTGAAATCCATCCTTATTGCCCCTAGGTTTAAAATTTTTCTTCATTTGGAACTTAATGGGATAAAGACGAGTTTTAGAATCAATGTCATATTTTTAGGACTTCTTTTTCTAAAAAATAAAGTTCACAATTATGTACACACATTTTTTCTAAAACAAAATTGTGTATAGAAGAGCACTTTTTATTTAATGATAGGAAGGACACTATCTATACATAAATAACACTTGAAACTCATCATCAAATGGATAATAAATCTTGATAGAAAATATCTAGGTGGGATTTAAACACATAATCATTAGTCTTGGGTATGTGTATGGAAATGGGGGGTCAAAGGGAGTAAAAAGTGACCTTTTTTTAATCGATAAAACCTAAACTTTAATTAATAATTAAGATTCCTACACTCTGTATTTAAAAATGTGATAAGAACAAGAATTATGGTGCTCTAAATCTAGTTCCTAAAATACTAAGGCTTTTAAAAATTGATTAATATTAAGAAGGTCAAATTATAAGTGCACACAAAGGTTGTCTATTTTTGTTATTGAAATATAATAAAGTTTCTAGTACACACTTCCAATTGTCTTTCTTTTCAACAAAATAAGTATTTCTATTAAATATAAGATTGCTTTAAAATACACTATATCACAAATAATGTGGGTAGAGATAGTCACACCACATGAATTATAGAAAAAGAAAATCCTTAAGCATCATAGTCAAAGAGAAAGATAAATTTGTAAGGCAATAAGAGCTAAAGCACCAATAGTTACAGGTAAGTCATATTCATCCAATTTACATACATTTGGATTATTGTGATCATTAGGAATATGATCCTAGCTAGTGAAAGAACCATCATGATCATTGTTCTCATTAGTTTGTACTTCTTTAGGAGGTTGTCACGTAGCCTTTTAATAAAAGAAATAGCTAGAATGAAATAATGGAATTTTCCATAGTCTAGCTATCTAGGAGCTACTTTGGTGTGACAATGAATGTTTGTGGGATGACTAAAATCAACTATGAACATTATGACCTTGAGCTTTGCACTAAGAAGCTTTTGCATGTTTTGCATCATCATGCCCATATGTATTCTAAATTTTCCATAACTAGCACTTGCACCAATGAGGTGCAATACTTATGCCGATAGGTTGTTCCTCCACATTATCCCTAGAGAAGAAACATAACCAAAAAAAAGGGGTTTGCATTTAGTAGAAGAAATTTTGAATCAACTTTACAAGGACAATTTGATTAGTGAAATGGAAAACCCTTAAATTAGTAGAGAGAGAATGTAAGCCTCTAAAAGTTACAAACCTACTTTCAAATATTCTTGCAAGACGTTCAGCTTTTTCCTTCTCTACATTTTTATGTTCCTCAGTCTTTCTACTCTTTTTCACCCATGATAAAAATTTTGATCCACCTTCTGACTTCTACTTAATTCTTTCCTCCCTCAGTCTTCAAAACATTAAAATGCTATTACTAAAATATTATGTTTTTTAAAATACTTGTAACATGCTTCTCAAAACAATAATAATTTGTATTATATCATAAACAAAAGGCAATGTCAATTAAAATGCTTGTAACATGCTTCTCTGAATAATAATAATTTTTATTATATCATAAACAAAAGGCAATGTCAAGCATTACTCCAAAATATTGCTTATTGCATGGAACTCATGAAAACCATTGTTCTAAGGAAGATAAAGTTATATATCATGTATCAAATAATAGCAATGGAGATTCAGAGTATCATGGGCTGAATGAAATGGAAAGAAAGTGAAGTAGCAAAGACTACTTTAAAGCAAGATGCAATGGCAAAGAACTATTACTTACTTTCCAATCTCTATCTTTCTCCTTTTCACTTTCTTTTTCCCTTTCTCTATCCTTTCCCTTATCTCTCAGCTTATCCTTGTCTTTATCTCTCACCTCCTTATCCCTATCTTTCTACTTTTCTCTTTCCTTCTCCTGTTCTCTGTCCCTATCCCTGTCTCACAGTCTATCCCTTTCCTTCTCTCTCCCTTCCTTGTCCCTATCTTTCTCCTTTTCTCTATCCTTTTCCCTTTCTCTATCCATGTCCTTGTATTTGTGTTTATCCTTATCCTTCTCTCTCCCTTCCCTATCTCTATCTTTCTCCTTCTCCCTTTCTCGATCATTCTCTTTGTCCCTCTCCTTTCTATCCCTTGGAATTTGTAGATCTCTATCAACTTCAATATTTTTGTTTCTCTCCTTTGTTCTCTCTTGTTTTCCTGCCCTAATCGTATCCCTAATTAATTCCTAATTGAATCTTAACCCTTACCATAATTGTAACCCTAACCCTAATCCTAATTGAATTCTAACCCCAATCCTAAGCCTTACCCAAACTTTATCCTAGATCCCTTACCCTAATTGAACATCAATTGAACCCTAACCACCCTAATTGACTCTTAGTCCTAATTAAATCCTAACCCTCACACTAATTAATCATCTAAAAGACCCTAACCCTTACACAAACCCTAACACTAATCTTGATTTGTAACTCCTAACTCTAACCCTAATATAAATCTAACCCTAGCTCTAATGCTAATTGAATGCAAACCCTTTAACCCTAGGATTTATATTAAAACCCTAACCCTAACCCTATTAAAATTCAACCTTAATTAAGCTTAAACCCTAACTCTAAGCCTAACATATTGAATCTTAACCCTAATTGAACCCAAACCACAATCCAAACCCTAATTGAACCCTAAGGTCCCAATGCTAAACCCAAGCTTTATTTTAGAACCCTAACCCTAACTAAACCTTGACCTAACTTTAATCCTAGTTATAAAATATTTTAAAAATATTTTTGCAAGTGTTGCTGAGAATTTTTAAAAACTTTAATAAGCATGGGGTCTTGTTGATTTTTAAAAAATGACCAAATTTAAAATTTAAAGCTCCAAAATTTTAAAAACGTGATGGTCTCATGATTATTTTTTGCAACAAGGAATGCTAAAGCTAAAAAATTACTAACAAGAATTTTTAAAAGTAATAGATGAATAACATATATCAACAAAATTTGAAAAAATAGATGAGTGAGTTTCAGATCCGACCAAAAACATCCATTTAAATTTAAAACCCAAAAAAAAAAATAATTCCATTCACAGCTCCATAAGTTCCCTTCGCAAGAAGTACATACAGAATATTATTTGTTCAATATAAGAAGATGGCAGCAAATACAAGTAATAAAAATCTCTTTAATTTAATTTAAGAACAAATATTTGCCCATGCTCTTGCAGAGAATTGGGGGTTAAGCTAAGAATTATTCAAATGTTATGCAAACCTACATAATTATATTCGCCATTCAGAAAATATATGGATTAGAGAAAAGTTTTAAAAAGTACTCAGAGGTTAGGCTTCAATAAATATAAACGAGTCTGTTGAAAGCTACGAAGAAGAATTCGGCACAATTTTGTGGAGATTATAAAGATAAGACTGAGATCATAAAGATAGACTGGCAAATTTTTATTTGTTAATTTAAGAGAGCGTGCTAAGTTATTCGTAGGATAAATCACATAAATTACATAGGGGAATCTCTATAAATGAACAGTTTTATTTTGTTTTATATTTATAGATATTTTACTTAATTGGTTAGGAAATCTTTCTGAAACATATATATTTGCATCTTTTGAACTATGTTAGAAGGAAACACCATTGAAATAAGAATATAGATTTCAACATAATTTTATGTGATTGATCAGACGAAACTTGAAACTTGGCATACCATGACTGTCTCAAAGTAGGAAATGATCTAAATCTCAATTTTTTCAACTAAATTTAATAAATGTTAACAGTTGAAGAAGCAGATTGATTTTCAGTTTTTGAAATATAATGATATCAAGTTTTCCACAATCCATATCAATTGACTTTGTATATGTTTCTGGATTAGATTGTGTAATAGTTTTTGAATCAACGTTTCGGATCACTCCATGATCCATCATCTGGATGAAAGAGCTCAAGGAGAAAAGTGATGGATCACGGAGTGTGATCCAAAACATTGATGCAAAAACTATTACACAATCTAATCCAGAATCGTATACAAGATCTTTTGAAATATAATAAAGATTATGGAAGAAATAATTGGAAGTTTCAAGACAAATAAAAGAAAACAAGTATTTTAGCTTCCCTGTGACCAAAATGAATGAAGCATCGAAGACATTTTCCAATAAGTTCAATAACTACTAATTATTAAAGATTATGGAAGACGTAATTGAGTTACAGTTAACATTTTGATCACCATCGTAACTGTATGCAAGTATGTTAACTTATCTCTTACCAAAATGCACGAAACGTTGAAGACACTTTCCAAGCACAAAAACTACCATAGCTTAAATACTAATTGTTGTCCAATAGCCAAAGGTAGGCATGACTAAACACCATCTACAAAGCAAAGCAAAAGGTAAAGCTCGAAAGATTATTCAAGATTTTATAGAACAGAGTGTATTACTGCTTTGATGCCGATTTGTAGTGGGAATCATGCAGATCCTTAAAAAAAGTTAATGGCATAGACACGTCCATGTTATACTTCTTGTAAAGCTCTATCCATGATGCACAAATACGTATCTTGTCCACTAGAGGTAGGCTCTCAACGACCTTCAGCACTGCTTTCTCAAGCTCATCAAGTTTTCTAGCTCCTCCATCACACAATTCTATCATGATTGGTTGCCAAGTTGTAAGAAAAGATATCCGAGAAGCTCTTGAAATAATTATCTTTCCGTCTCCTGTGGCCTTCATAAACCAGATTATGGTGTCAAGCACAATTTGACAAGTTTCGTAACAGGTTAAATATTCGTTTATCTTCTCCTTAACATACTTTGTAAATTCTGAATCTTCACAAAAAGCCATGTATGCAGCTTTGAGTATATCTCCATCACAATACTTGATGAATTTAGAGAGCGACTTAATAGATGGGAAATCACGAGAACCAATGGATGATCTGAACTCTTGCAAAAGCACACGCCCACATACTTCCACAACATTTCTAGTTGTATCTCCCTCAAAGATTCCAGCTATATAGTTCTCTGCATTTTCCCGGTTTCTGTTGGACAGGCTACCATGAATAAGAGAGACCATTTGTTTGATAATCAAATGCAAAGAAATTATCTGCTCGAGATCGTCCTTATCAAGCCTAGCAGCTAAATCTGGTAAAAGCTTCAATCCCAGACGAGAAAGCACATTTTGAATTTGGGATTCTTGATCAGCACTCCAACGAACTGCTTCCAAATATTGCATGCATTTGATGATGTCGTCATCAACCAACAACTCAGAAGCAACCGAAAGAATCGCTAGGCATTCCTCTACGTTGGAGAAAAAGACACACTCGCCATACATGAGTTCAATGCATTTTAAATAGTTATCAAAGTTATGAGAAGTAGTTACCCTTATTTCCGTTGGTTTACCCCATGACCGGTTCTCGGACATCTTCACTTTGAAAAACTCCGATTTTCCCAAAATCACAGAATGGAGATTAACAGGATTTCTTTCATATTTTTCCTAATTTGGGCCCGTCAACCACAATTTGACGTTGGCAGAGTTTCGGGCTCTGAATCACAGCCAAGCTTCTCCCATTGAATGAAAGGATTTAACAAAAAGTACTTGATGATCCTTTCCTATACAAGTTGAGAGGTCCCTTAAAATGATAGCGCTCTGTTTCATGAAATATTTATTTTGGTGTGCTTGACAAGGAATTGAAGTGAAAGGAATTCATTTTAATTCGTGTGTGAGGAATGATTGAAATGACAGGCATTTATTTTAATTCGAGGAAGTAAGTTGATGTCAGTTTGGGCATCATTTCCCTAAAAGATTTTGTTAGGGAAATTAATTGTTGTAAGCCATGGCCTTGCAAGTTGTAGTACTCCAAATCTCTATATAATCCGATTGTCAGGTCTTCTCTTATCTCGATGACGAGCTCAAACTAATATCATGTCATAAATTCATCTACTTTGCCTGCTTTTATTTTCTCGATGCTACGTCCACTTTGATCTTCAAACAGTTCACATGCCTTGTCTCTGCCATTGCACTTTAAAACACATAACAGTTCACGTGCCTTGTCTATGCCTTCTCCATGGGTTCCCGCCAAGTTCCCGAAATAGTTTGTGGGGTCCCACCGGCACTGACTGTAGGAAATTCCAGTGGGGTTCCCCCACATAAAATAGCCTATCGGCTAATGACAACCTCATGAAGAAGACTAGCACCTATTAAAAGGAGAAGAATAAATTGGTGGTACTATAACAATTATACAAGGTACATAACCCAATGATCAAGAAGCATCTAGAGATGGGTCACTTCAAATGTGAATTTATTACCTTGCATTTGTACCTATAAATCTACCTCCACCTACTATAAATCCTCACCTCCCCCATGTTGTTTCTTCTTCCACTCCTTGGGTGGAAGCAGAGGACTGCGAGTCTTTATTCATTCAGTGTGACAAGCTCTCGCCTTTGGATAGCCTCTCTTCGCTGGATTTGGTAACACCCGATTTCCCATGGATTATACTGGGTGAAGATGGTGATCATCAACAACTTAAGGATTTTGGTTTACCCAATATGGGAGGCTTGTGGAACCTCTGAATCAAAAGCTTTACCAGTGCCATTTATGCCAACAAAATTCTTTACTAGATCTCAGCCTGTACAGTGTATCAGGTAATATAAGTTTTCTATTGGAGAACCAAACTTTTAGCATGCCACACATATTTTTAACTTGATTGTTCGTAAGAGTGAAAGATTAAGCGTACAAATAAAGTAAAAATCCAACTCATAAAAACAACATAGGATATTATGCTTCAATGGATATAATCAATAATTAAAATATTCAAATATATATAATACTACTATATGTTTCTCTTTATTGTTCTTGGAATTACAAATCTGACCAGTTTTTATTTTGGGATTGTTATGATTGAACTCAAAGTAGGTACATTCACCTATTTTGTAACTATTTGCTAAGAATGAGGTTGTGATGAAAATCATAGTAATCACTAGCCTCAGTAGTTGTACATAGATCAAAAGCATGTTTTGAATAAAGATGCAAATGTTGATGTAATTAATCAAATTAATATTAGGATTTATGTTAGTGTGATCAAAATAATTTTGGATGATGTTTTGATGTGAATTTTTATGTTTTAGGAGATGTTCTTATATATATGTTTTTTAGCCGATAGGCTATATATTGCATGGGCTTTCAGCTAGAAACAAGTCTCATGCCGCGAAACTGCTATGGTTTTCCATCAAACTTTTTGCTAAACCGTCGATGATTGCAGCTCTCAGAAGGCTGTGTCAAAGGAAAGTTGAAGCACTAAAGTGTCTTCGAGTTAAATGCAAAATGAACAATTCACCATGTGCTGGAGGACGGTTTAAATGTAGCTAGCTTAATGGGATGCACATAATTGAATTCTCGTATAGTTTGAAATATCATTCACCAGCTGGTAAGAAGCCTACAGCAATATCAACCGCCATCAATTTCCATAGATATCAATTGCCATCAAATTTCCACCCTACTCATTTACTGATATCGGCAAATATCTAGTAAATCACCGCTTATTTTTCCTACAAGAAGAATGAACACCAGCTTTGATTCAGACCAGTACTCAAAGCAACCATATTTCTCGCACCAAATTACACACGAAGACTACGCAGAAGACAGGGGATGCATCAGGACAGAATCTACGCAGATTGCAGACCACACAGTGCACGGTAATCTCCACCTTCTAGCTTTCATTGTAGTTTGGCAGTTGTTAGGAATCGACAGAGGTTCTTTTTTCCTTGTTTGAGATTCAAGAAAATGCATAGCCCATTTGCAGCCATCGCATCAACTCCCCTTCGTAGCTTCTCTTTAAAGTTGGCATAAAGCATCTTTGCTCTGATTCAAAATACATCAGGGGACCATGAAATGAAGATCTTGCTCTTCTCACAGTTCTCACTGGTGGTGAAGTCAAAGTCATAGACAACAAAGTGGAAATCATTGTTAGGAAGCACAATACTAAAACATCATAACTCTTAGCAGGGTTGTCAGTCTTCTCTACCACCACTTGCCTCATTTTCTCATCGATGTTGAAGGCCACTATAACGTTGCAGCTTCTTCCTCTTGAGCTCCAAGAATGCCTATTTTCATTCATCTGCCACACTCATTCTGGATGAGGCACTCCCCACTCAGTATGATATGGCACAAGTAGCTATTTTATGAAAGAGGTCACATGCAACGCACACCAATCAACCCTACTCTCTATCAATCCATTGTGGACATCATCGCAATGGTCTTTGTTCACTAAGATCTGTGTCCCAAAAAACATAGAAAACTCACATAAAGAGATAGGAAAAAACTCTTCCAACCCATCCCTATTTACCTAATCTTAGTCACTATTTACGAGTATATCTGTTAGATCAGTGAAGATCTGTAGATGCAGGCTGATTGAAAAAAAAAACATTTTTTGGTGAAGTCTATCATGTATGGTGGGGGATCCAAAGATCCCCGTCAATAGGAAAAGTTTACCATTAAGAATCCCAATGGAATAATATTTGGGGTACCAGAGTTACAAAGACTAAAGTTGTTGATGGGGTGTAAATAGGCTCCCTCCTCGTTGTCCTAACTGATAATCTCTGATTTCCCATCAAAATAAAGCTACTTTTCCTTTCCACTTTTTATCTAGGGAAGTCCCTACCGAGTACCGGGTGTGAACACTACTTTTAAAGATATTTTCAAAACCCACCATTTTCAACTTCCCTTTGTTTTGTGCTTCAATTGATCCGATGACACGTACACAGGGCTCAGTTGATTTTGTCTAATCCTTTTGAATACTCTTGATATTAATACTAAAGTGTTGAGCTCTCCACACTCCCATCATCTTGGATTTTTACATACTCTATATGTGGGTATTGAATCAATACAAGACTCCAATATATTTTAACTGAATTTCACAACACAATCTAAATGAAGAAACTTTTATCCCTATTAGCTGCGGATAGAAGATATTTGTAGCTTTTAAAGGAGTCTTTGATGAAATTTTTTGGTTGTGTTTATGTAATGGGGGTTGAAAATATGGCTCTACATTTTGGCTTGGATTTATTTCATTTCACTTCACTTAAATTAAATGTATACGAGTATTTAGTCTCCTTGTCTTTTGGCTTATATTCATTTTCATTGCCTAGTTGAGTTGTTAAGATTTCTCAAGCTTAAAGATTAGGGTAAATTTTATTTTATTTTTGAATCATTCGCTGTCATTAGAATGTTATTAACTTAGTTTCCTTTATACCATTTTCTTCAAGTAAAATATACTATTCTTATTATAGATATACAATATTTACTATCAAATTTGAAAAAAAAATGAAGATAAAATGATATGTTTTCACTTCTATATTAGGTAAAAAAAAATTTAATAGGAAAAAATATTCAATTACATTTTACTTATTATATTTAAATATTTTTTTATTCAGAACTAACTCAAATAGTATACAGATTTATAATTATATTTATTAGACTTTGTTATATTTGATCCCTTTTAGACAAATAGTTTACACATAGTTTACAAATATAGTATAGTGTATAGTTTATATTTGATCCATTTTAGTCAAGTCTATATTAAATAAAAATACAGTACATATAGGATAAAATATTAAATTACATGTACTATTTTTTATATTTAAATAATTTTTTATTCAAACTTAACTCAAATAGTGTACAAATTTATAATTATATTTATTACATTTTGTTATATTTGATCTCTTCTACTAAATTCTACCCTAAATAGTTTAAAGTTTTTTTAAGTATATTCTATTTGATTAGATACATTATGCAAATTTTGTCTCGCGTAGTGTAACTTTTTGTTTTTTATATTATTTTTACTAAATTTCTATAATAAACACTTATAAAAAAACTTATATGTAGTACTCATATTATACTATATTTCTTTTAGTATTTATATTTCTATTATATTATTTTCACTCAATTTCTATTATATCATGCAAACTTTTTTTTATTCGATTTCTATTATAGACACTTGTCACTCCATTAGGAAAACACCCACCCATACGATTGAAACCAACAAGAACCCAAACTTATATCCATAAAAGCAAAGTAACAAATATTTATTATTTACTTGTAATACATTATCTTAGATTAGCATGAAAATAACATTTACGATCCACTGGAATCCCTTTCCAATAGTTACAAAAAAATGATCCAATTGTTAAATCTTCCTATTGCACTCAGTATCGCAATAAAAACAAACACAAAATCAAACATGGACAATGATGCTGACCCACTACCCCGTGAACTCCTGTTGTGTAGAGGCCAATGCATCATGCTAACTACAAACCTATGGACTCAAGCAGGCCTTGTTAATGGTTCTCTTGTAGAGGTTTTAGATATTGTATACATAGAAAGCTCTAAACCACCAGACTTACCGTTATATGTAGTAGTTAAATTTGATACTTACAATGGCCCACCTTGTACTATACATGCTCCAACAACTATTCCAGTTTCACATATATCTCTAGGTGCTTACAAACAATTACCACTGTGCATGGCATGGGCAATTACAATACATAAATCCCAAGGATTAACAATCGAAAGAGCAACAATTGATATAGGTAAAAAAGAAAGACAGGGATTGACTTTTATAGCTATATCTAGAGTTAAATCAATACATGGACTTAGGATCGAACCTCCATTTTCCTTTGATCGATACTCAAGAATGAAGAACAATCCATACACAATTATCAGGAATAAAGAAGAGCTTTGTCTACGTTTTCTCTCTTTATGATGAGTACAGGTTCACATACATAAACATACCACTCTCAATACATTGAATTAGTTTAATTTTCTCTTTACCATATTAATATAATACATATTATTGTTTCGATATTAACACCACATTTGCAAACACGTGCAAGTGGATGTTCCAAAATCATACTCCTGCAAAGGTTGCTTCAGTCTGAAGAAGTTTACCCAAAGTATGCTAAAAACCTCTAACTAAAGTACATACACTGTTATTTCCATTATCCAAGCCCACTTCAAAATCAATAGAATTTTTAGTCAATTCCCATGCCTGTTGAAAAATTCACCATCCTTGCAAATTGCTCCATGTCAAGAACACAAACCAAAGCATGTTGAAGACAACACCACATAGAACAAGATCACGAATCCTACCTCCAAAATACTACCATGATCTAATCAAAATTTCCCAATCCACAAAAGATGGTGCAAATTATAATCATTTCCACATACCACCCACTCCTCCATCTACCCTCGAGATGCTTCCTCCTAAAATGTACACATAGATATTTTGCAAGAAATAAAGGGTCTCCTATTCTACACATCATTATCAATGATCAAGAGTCTTATACTCTTAGATATCAGCAATCTTGCACAACTTCTTGGTTTTATGACAATCAAGTAATAGAGGTAGCTCTTAAACACTAGAGGGAACTTTGTCTAGTACAAACGCCAACACAGGGAGAATGTAGAGTCCTTATGATAAAAAACCGCTACCAATGCTACAACTATTCATATCTTAAATCTTCATCCACGCATCATCCCATCCACAAACCAAGCCCAACCACATGAGAACATGCTATATCAAAAAAAGGAACAAATGATTAAGCTGAAGTAATCATTGAAGAAAAATGGACAAAAAAAAATGGATACCCAAAAAAAACAAAATAAATTGATCCCTATCAATCTCCATTAGTCAAAGAAACTATGGGGAAAAAATAAATAAGGGAATTTCATCCATCAAAAAAGTCCACCAGTGCACAGGAAAGCTTCAAAAGCAGCCTACAAGACATATCAAAAAAGATTGTCCTAAACAAAGCTCCAATCCCACCTACCATTGCTCATATCCCCAATTTTGCAAAAAAAAGATCCAATCTATCAACCTAACAATCTACATCTCATATCTCTCAAAGTACGCCACCAAAAACTTTCACATCCATAATGTCCAAATCTCGCATTAACCGTGTGTTGACAACAACTCTTTATCATAGGGACTCTACTACCTCCCTATCGCGATGTTTGCATCTAAATGAGGTTAACTACAATATTTGCAAAGAAAAAAAAAAAAGTTCAGAAGCAAAATTGTCCTTTATTTAAAACCACTACAATGACAAGAAAGGTGTCAAATGTATATTCAAGCATCTACGCGAGCCAAATCATCCATAAATCATATATCAAATCCAGGTTTACCAATCGCCATACATATTCCAAATCATCTTGATCTTGATCAATGTTTAGTGTACACTTAACACTTGCTTATGGTAAAATTCTTGACATGGGTCATTATCATTCACCATATCCAAATGACCATCCACATTCCAGATTTTAATCCTTGCCATCCTTTGCATGCCTCGCATATCCTTTTATCCATTCATTTACCCATGCATCCACTCGTTCCATTCCATGCACTACCACAAACTAGGGGAAAATACTAAAAGATCACTTATAGATCGTCAACTCATATTAAAAATGATTTTTTGTCTATTTAGAGGATTACGCCATCTTAGTTTACACATATATTCTTTTCATAGAATATATATTACAAACAATTTGTATTAAATTCTACAAAATTGTATATATTTGGGAGTATGGAAACATGTCAAAGGTGTTCTCTATATGTCACTAAAATTTTCCTACATTATCCAAACAAAATGGAATGAACACATTTTATGTTTACTTCTTTATTTTGTGATAAAGATGTTTATACAACCATTTTTTTCTTCGTAATGTCTATTTTGTTCTTTTACTGGTGTCTACCTCTATCTCCAAATATGTATTATATCCAGTTTGTACAAAAATACATACATTATTAAACAAATGATACACCGCACATCGCTCCCCTTCTTACTACTCTGTATTTTCCTATTGGCGTAACCCTTGCACCCCCTCCGGTGCAAGTGCTAGTAAATAATCAATTTGAGATTCCTGGTGTGTGGGATGATTGGATATGAACATACTATGACAAAGTAAAATAAAAGTGGGAAAAGTGGAATTTAAAATAGGTGAGTTAGGTGTAACCATGCAATAAAGTTAAAGGACTAGTATATGTATAATAAATAAAGAAAATTGAGTAGAGAGTGCATACCTAATGTTATAATTTTCTTGTGTGTGAAATTGATGTCTTGGAAAGTTTAGAAAATCCCGTAGTTGTAAGTGAGCAAATATGAACACAAACCTATGAAAAATGTACTTTTCATCCCCATGTAACAAGATCAAGTGAAAGCATTGAAAGAAAATGCATACATAACATATTTAGACAAAATAGTACAATATGGAATGGAAGGTAAGTAATAGATGAGATATATTTTGAAAGAACTTAGGTGGTAATAGGATAGTCTTACTAGGAACAAAATATGTGTCACAAAGATCATTGTCCCATGTTCTTGGCCATGACATTAGTCTCAATATCAATGATGTAATGATGTATATGTGACAATTGTAATGATAGATCTTATAGTCTCTCGATGAACAAAAGTTTGATGTAAATATGGTAATTTTATTGTTATCTTTAGATAAGTGGACTAATATTTTATCCTTTATATTAATATTTCTATTTATGACTTGTTTGTGATATTTTTCAATTTTTATTTATTTGTTAAAACTTTAATAAATGCTCCTTCATGTGGTGGTGCTTATTAATTCTTCGTGAATTCTTGTGGTGTAACTATTGATCTTATTAAGAAAATTTGACATAAGTTTCTCAGAACATGTCTAGAAATTGTAGAAGATGATCTCAAGAGTTTCATGCTCTTGGATTTTATTGACTGTTTTCAGTCCATAGAAATAAAGCCATCCATTCTATACATATTTTGTGAAAAGTTAACTAATACACAGTTGCATTTTCAACATTTTTACCTCTTATGGAATATTAGCAGTGAATTTTATTTCCTTGACTAGTCTTGTAGAAGACATCACATTTTGGCACAAATGTGAATTACTTTTTGGATCCTTGAAGATTACAAAATGCTTTGGTGCTTGTGCAGGATCATGCTGAAATCTCAAAATTAACAAAAGAGAAATCTGCTTCTTTTCAGCAAAAGCAAAAATTGGAATGTGTACAGATGTTGATTTTATTCAATATCTAGAGCCATGCTATAGTGTTTGAAGAAGTTTATTGTGTCTTGGGTTATGTGTACAGATGTTGATTTGTTTATATCTCAAGGAATGTCCCAGACATTTTTTTACAATTTATATGGTTGGTTTTGTGTCTCATGAAACTATCATGTGATCGCTGGTTGGCTGTGTGTTCACAGATTTCTTTGTTGTTGACACTTGAAGCAGGTTTTCCCATTTTTCAGATTGGTCTCATCTGGCACAGTAGGTTCCATGCCCAAATCTTTTATCTTTTATCACTCCAAACAACCTCATCATGTTTTGATTTATCACCTGATATCATCCAATTATTGACCTTGAAGGCTGTGAAGACTATCCTACACAGAACAAACACAAACTGAAAACAAGAATTAGTGCCTCCAAGTGAAAACATTTTCTAATAGATGCAACTCTCAAATTTAAAAGCCACTTCCAATACCAATTTTTCCCTTGTAAATAAGAAAAGGCTGAATTTAATCTCGTAGAAGTGCCATTTTAACTTTGATTTACAAGGACAAAATCTTGAGTCGGTTAAAAAAGAGACAATCCATGTTGCAAGTGCTATCTGTTTGAGCTTTTTCTTTATCATAGATCACAGTGACAGAATCAGTGCCATTCCTCGTTGGCACAAAAAATAGTGGAAGATTAAGTAGTGCACCAGACAAAACAAGAAAAAGTGACATATTCTTAATGGAAAAATCTCATTTGCAGTTAATAATAAAAATCTATTAGTGTTTTCAATGTTACAAATTCAAGGAGGTTAGAACATGAACAAAAATTGTACTTTGGGAATCTCTGTGTATTGAAAATCAGGATAAAACTTTACAGTGAAAGTATGTAGATAATTTTATGCATCCAAAAAAACAAATAGTAACATATCATAGATGAAATTAGATAACAATAAATATGCAAATGATAACTCAAGAATTATGTAGAGAAACACTTGCCGGAAAAAACTCCACACCCAAAGGGATCCAAGACTTGTATTAATCCTTCAAATGATTTTTATCAATTTACAGCTTCTCCCTCTCAATCATTGCAACACTTCATGGCTTCAGCCCAGGGCTCAAATTTGATGGTCGTATGACCGTATTTAGAGATTTTTGCCGTAAAATACAATCAAAATTTTAAGAAGATTGTATTAGATGAAAGGAGAGATTTTGGATAGACTGTCAAAATTTATATAGAATTATAATCATATATATATTTGATTTATATATAATTTTACTTACACTAAGGTATATCATAATGTTTTAAGGGCACCTTTGAATAAATAACCATCACTAAAAAAATTTGTTGATAGGCAAGGTCGACCATCAAATTTAAGGCCTGCTTCAGCCCTCAATAGCCGACAACTTAACTTGTTTTCCCCTCACCTCAAGCGCTAAATGTGTAGGCATGAGAGAAAACACAAGTCAAGAATGGTTTCCAAAACCATTTAGGCATAAATCACAAAAAGAAGAAACTTCATCTTCCAACTTGTGATTTTATCCACTTTTAGTAATGTGCACATGTAACTAAAAAATATGTTTTATCTTTTTCCAAGCTCACATTTAACTTCCCTTTTTTTTATACTCTTTCTAATTTGAGAGTTAAAAACACTTTGCAAGTTGCATTAATTGCATTTAGCAACTTTCATGACAGCTAAAAAATAATTACAAATTGTCAATAAATAAATAAACAAAGTTGAGACATTTTCTCAACATTCTCCCACTTGTCGAACACCTAGCAAAAAGCATAAAGGAAAACATAACCTAAAAAATAGTTCATCTGTAGATCTACAAAACCGCAAGTTTTGATTAACCGTGTAAAAACTACAAAACCATTGTGTTTATGGACACACATGCAAATCCATATCCTCTTATCATCTAGAAGACCCACAAACATCTGAATAGTTAATCCAGAAGAATGGAATATCATGAATATGAATTACTAAACATTTTTAATTGAAAATCCACAAAACCCTCATATCCAACCAACATGAAACTGAGACATGCAACTACAACCAAGCAAAGGAGGAAAAGGTCCAAGAACTCCAAGCCTATTTGTAGGCCAACTCCACAACCACCATCATGTACAAGCATATAGAGAAGCTAGGCTATTCCAAAAGTTTATAGATCATCTAATGATCAACTCCATAGCCTCATTGCATTTGAGGTTAATGAAAGAAATGCCTTCCAATGCCAAGGACTAAAACCAAGAACCCAACATAAGCACATCAAACCATAGTGATAACAACACAAGTTTCTCCATATGACTAGGGAGCTAAGCACAAACACCCAACATGAATACTCTACTAGACATGACCAAAAATTGTAAGAACACCACCATACATGAGAATTTAAAAATATTGTCATATAAAAGCTCCAAATCAATATCATTGTAAATGAAAACACATGATCAACTCCAAAATACTCCATCTTCAACTTCCAAAGCTCATACCCAGTACCATTGAAATTTTCAATGTCCAACTGAGATGAGCTAGCCATTATCTACTATCACACTAAATCTAAAACTACAAGAAAACACAACACACTCCCACTGTAGCAAAAAACCTAATCAGATGCTCCAAGAAAGGCATCCCCTTCTCTAATCAAGCCAACTTGACTCTGTTACCAAATGTTGAAAATCAAGATAAAACTTTATAGTGAAAGTATGTAAATAATTTTGTAAATAATTTTATGCATCCAAGTAAACAAATAATAATAAATCATAGATGAAATTAGATTAAAATGAATATGCAAACCATAACTCAAAAATTACATGGAGAAAACCTTACAGGAAAAAACTCCACACCAAAGAGATCCAAGACTTGTATTAATCCTTCAAATGAGTTACATCAATACAACTTCTTCTTTTGAATCACTGCAACACTTCATGGCTTCAACAACCTACAACTTAACTTGTTTTCACATCAAATCAAGCACTAAATATTAAGATATGAGAGAAAACAAAAATCAAGAATGGTTTCTATTCCATAAAGTAACACAAAATTGTATTCATATTAAAACTAAATGATGTAAACCCATATCCATCTATTCCACATACATGTCAAGATTAACATTGGTTTATGAATAAAGCATTACACTCTTAACTATTACTGCCATGAAAATAAGTATCCTTCCATTAGTCCATCTTTTGAAAATTCTATGAAGTATTGTATAGTTGATGACAATGATCTTATATCTTATATATAAGAAAAAAATATATATATCCAAAAAAAAATCCAAGGGATAATTTGATTCTAAAAATATCTATTTAACAAATTATATAAATTATTGTGTTCAAATGCTTTATTTTATCACTGTACAGGGTCTTTGTGTTACAATGTTTTATTTCCTGGACACTTCCCTTTTTTTGTTGGCTTCAATTACTTTTCTCCTATTATAAATAGGTTGAAGCAGCAACTGTAAGAAGATTACTTTTGGTTCGTCACATCTCAAAAAAATTCTCAAACTTCCCCATTTTTTCTCATTGACATCCTTGACAGGATAACACAATTTGTACAGAATATTGAGGTAAGTCACTTGCCATGGTTTTAGTGAGTGTTTTGTATGGGAATTTGCATGCAACAAGATCTTTTTTATTGAGTTTTATTTCATTCTAAAACAATATTATTTTTATTTTTTAAAGGAAGATTTGTGTCCCTGAAAAAATTTATTTCCAGGAGTTGTGGTTTTGGAGGGAATTCATAGAAGGAGGGCATGACTGACTTGTACTGACTACACATTTTTTCCCTCCTTTTTGACTAATCTATGCATGAATCAAAAACTTACAACCATGTTTGTAAGTAAGGATCAAGTACTTAGAGTGAGTCATTTTGACGGGTACAAAACTCATGCTACTAAAATCATTCATGAGCAGAAAATATTATTGTTGCTTACATTTCAATTTCAATTAGCTTCATTATAATTTACAGTTCGTATGATTCCTTTTTCTCAATCTCATTTTCCTAGGGAAATGAATAGTTGGTCTTGCATAGAGAGCCCCCATAAACCGAACTAAACCCTTCATTGCCCAACCTCATGCTAAAGTCATTTGTAGCGTTTCTGCAACTCATTCCCTGAATATTTAGGAACATAAGTCTTTTCACAAACACTGCAGCTCAACTTGCACATCACTTTGATCATTTTGTAATCTACTCAAATGGCTTTTATTTTTCTTGTAACAGTACTATAATTCTTAAAGAATGAATAAAAACAACATAAAATTAACAATAATAGAGCACCGCACACAAAACATTTATATGGGACTATAATTTCCCTAGAGTAAACTATATGGGTAAAGAAAATCCAGCAAGAGCATGCATCTGGGTATGTAAAACACATACAAATACCCTGTCTCACACAGCTTCTTGCATTCTCTAGAACTTTGCAATTTGTTATCTGTGTTGTTCTAGATTCTAGCCGATTACTACAACATAATTTCAAAACATTTAAAACACAAAGGTAAAAATGTAAAGCATAAGAAGATATGAGACCATACAAAGATACCCCAAATTCCTCCTCCCTAGTCATGTTGCATTTATAAATATGGCAATGGTAGCTTTGGGGCAATGGAGTTGGATGCAAAAACCTGTGTGGCTTGTTTGGCAGTAGGGGTGTTGATACACAACTTTGTTGTTGTTACTAGACTAACATAAAAGAAATAAACACATAGAAAACACATAGTGAACATGCAGTGACAACACGACTAAACAAACAAAAAATAACTTTGCATATATTCCTTGTTTGCTTCAAAATACAAAAACTCAAAGGGTATTCTCTGATTTACATGAACAAAATAAAACTAAGCTATTTGGACAGATGTCCAATAACTGGGTGCTACACTCACACCTCTAAAACAATAAACTGCTACAATCTTGTAGCTGCAGCTAACAATGCACTACGTCTGCTAAAACATTCCCTATGCTACTGCTATCACTGATTCTATGTTGAACATTCTCCACTTCATCTGCTACTGCAGGGTCTTCACTTACAAAACCAAAAACATACTCTTCTACTGACTCCTATGAATACATTTTTTTTGTCTTCTATTAGAAAGCTCCTGAGAATGAGTGCTTAGATTCAAAATTCAAAATCACCTAACTCATTAATTGTTGCAGGTGTTTGTTGGTTGTAACAAGCCCAAAAATAAGTGCACAATTTGAATTTCAAATTTATTTACCAAAATAAATATTGTAGGTTATGTTGGATGCAACTTGGGTCTTCATCTAACATGGCAAGGGGAAAAGTTTGTGGGTTGCAGATTAATTAATATTCCAACACTCCCCCTTAATTTGCAAGTCAGCTGTCACTCTGCAGATTCCTTCTGGAGCTGATCTCTAAAGCTATCCACAATACCAAGCCTATCTCTTAGGCATTCAAAACTATCCTTTGGCAATGCCTTGGTGAAGATATCGGTGAGCTACTGCTCAGATTTGAAATACTAAAGTTCTATCTCGCCTTGTTCTACCAACTCCCTTATGAAGTGATGGCGAATTTCAATGTGTTTGCTTCATCTGTGGAAGACTGGATTCTTTGTCAGCGCTATGGAGGACACATTGTCACAATGAATGACTGTGCTGTCAATTTTTTGTTGTTGTAAATCTGCAAGGATCCTCCTCAACCAAATAGCTTGACCGGTTGTTGTATTTGTCGCTATTTACTCTGCTTCTGTTGTGCTGAGAGAGACAATCGGTTGCTTCTTTGATACCCATGGGATTACACCCGATCCCATGTTGAAGACATAGCCAGATATGCTCTTCCTATCATCCATATTTCCTGCCCAATCACTATCTGTGAAACCATCCAACGTAAACTCATTAGATGTTGTATACAAAATTCCATAATCAGTTGTTCAATTGACATACCTCAAATCCCTTTTTCCTGCTTGCCAATGTGTCTCTTTAGGTTCCTCCATGAACCTAGATATCAAGCTTACTGCATATATTAAATCAGGCCTAGTTGATGTCAAATACATCAAACTTTCAACCATGCTTTTGTAGAGGGTTGGGTTCACTTCCTTACTGCTATCAGACTTGTGTAGTTTCAGACTTGTTGTTATCGGTGTGGGGGCAGGTTTGCTATTATGCATTTTAAACCTTCTCAAAATTTGTTTGGCATAGTTAACTTGTGAAATAAAAATGCCATGATGTGTTTGCTGAACTTTTATCCCAAGAAAATACTTCAAAAAACCTAGATCCATCATCTCAAATTCATTTTTCATCACCTCCTTAAAATCAACAACTCTAATGTCACTATTACTAGTAAAAATCAAATCATCTACATACAAAACAACAATTAAAATATCACCTTTGGTTGATTTGATGTAGAGTGTGGGCTCACTGTTGCTCTTGCTAAATCCATTGCTCAACAAATAAGAGTCTATTTTGTTGTACCACACCCAAGGTGCCTGTTTCAGCCCATAAAGAGATTTTTGGAGCCTATACACTTTATCCTCTTGCCCTGGGACTTCATAGCCAGGTGGCTACTCCACATACACTTCCTCCTTCAACACTCCATTCAAGAAGGATGACTTTACATCCATCTGCATCACTTTCCACTGATGATGTGCTACAACTGCAATGACTGTCTACACTATTTCCAGCCTTGCAACTGGTGCATCTGTCTCATCATAATCTATATCGAGCTACTGTTTGTACCCTTTGACCACTAGCCTTGCTTTGTGTCTTTCAATCTTCCCTTCTGTAGTTCACTTAGTTTTATAAACCCACTTCACTCCAATTACTTATTTATCCTTGGGTAACTCGGTAAACTCCCATGTTTGGTTTCTCTCTATAGCCTCCAGTTCTTCATCCATGACATTACACCACTTCTCTTCTTTGACTGCTTCCTCAAAGTGTGTTGGATCACTATAGGAGAATAATGCAAAATCCAAGTTCTCATCATAATCAACATGTTGTGTATTGTCATAGATCTCCACACTCATCTTTCTTGGCATCAATGATGCAAGTGTAAGGTCTGAATTTTCTTTTGAGCTACTGCTACTCTGACCTCTGGAGCTACTATACTGTTGACTATCGAAGCTACTGCTTTGCTGAATTCTAGAGCTGCTAGTCTATTGTCTCTACTCAGTGCTGCCAAACTGCTGCGTCTATTGAACACTACCAGATTTACTATTTTGTTGCAGATCACCAAAGTTGCTATTTTCCAATGCTTTGCGGTAGTTTCTCTCTAAGCTACTACTCTCTTGAGCTCCCCCTATGTTGCTATCATCTACAACTTCTTCATCATCAATGGGTATTGTAATTGAAATACCCATTGTATCATCCACCGTTCCATCCCATGCTTCATTCTCAATGAATACAACATCCCTACTAATTACAACTTTCTTGCTGATGGGATTGTATAACTTGTAGGCTTTTGACTCCTCACTATAGCCTATGAAGACACACTTTTCTCCTTTTTCATCAAATTTTTTCCTCTTCTCTTTTGGCACAAGTGTGTATGCCACACACCCAAATATCCTTAAGTTCTCAACACTCCATTTTCTATTTGTCCATGCCTCTTGTGGAATCCTATCATAGACAACCTTTGTGGGGCACCTATTCAATATATAGACTAGTGTTGCTATAGCTTCTCCCTAAAATATGTGTGACAACCCTTTTGCTTTCAGCATACTTGCCGCCATATTTTGAATGGTCCTATTCTTCCTTTCCACCACTCCATTTTGTTGTGGGGTATACCTAGTTATAATTTTTTTGTGAATGCCCTCATTCTTACAAAAATTTAGGAATTCATTGGAAATGTACTCTCCCCCTCTATTTGTTCTAAGGGCTTTGATATAATGGCCACTCTCCTTCTCAACTATTGCCTTAAACCACTTAAATTTCTCAAAGGATTCCAATTTGTTTTTCAAGAAATAGACCCATATTTTTCTACTAGAGTCATCTATGAAATTCATGAAATAACGGTGTTGTCATAATAGTGGTTTACAATTCCTGAGAGGAATGAATTTTAGCTGAAATCACATATTTTTAGAAAATATAATGATTTAAGCCTTAAAAAGTTCCATTTTAAGGATTCCAATTGAAGAGGGTTTGATCAAATCACCTTAGATCAAACCCCCTTGGATAGAACCTCGCTAGTTTTAAACCATACCTATAAATGTGTCTCCTTTACACCTATCAAAATGCTGATAAAAAATCAATTTTGATTTAGCTTTTGGGGGATCAAATGAATTCATTTAAAATTTATTTCAAATGATTATGGTATTCCTCAGAACAAGCTATCCAATGAATATAATTTTAATATGTTTTGGTTTTGTTATATATTTGTTTTTTAAGTTTTATTAAACATAGGTTTTTCATCGAAAATGAATTTATTTGTTCTTCACATGTGGAAAAATAGAAGATTATCAAAAAAAAAATTTGAAAAATATGAGTGCACCAGATATTGAAGTTCTTGATCCAATAAAAAATAAAAAATAAAATTTGACATATACAAAAAGTTTATATATTTGTCCGAATTGCAATTCATTTGACTTTGAAACTTGATTAAGGAAAAAATATTCAATAAAAACTATCTAACCAAGTGGAAGCACTAGATATTAGAGTTACAAATCTAAATTTGAAAGAATTAGAATTTTATCCTTCATGGGAAAAAAGTTATGCGTTATACGATGTGCGTCACTTTTTTAAAATGTTGTTTTCTGAAAAAAATCAATTTTCATGGGAGATGGAAAAAGAAGTACAATTTGATTCCAAAAATTTTGAAAAAAATATTTTTAGAATCTACAGACAAAATTTGATGAGACTCTAGTTTGCACCATCTTCAAATTCCTCACATTTTAGCCGCTATAGGTGCCTGAATGTGAAGATTTAGTTAAAAATAATAATTTCAGTGTCTAGTTTGGCCAAAAATTGTAAACCACTATTATGGGATCACTAAAGTAGGGGTTTTCATGGGTCCACATGAATCTGAGTGCACTAATTCAAGAGGTGCTTTTGCTCTCCTAGAATACCCGAATTGGAAAGGTTGCCTATGTTGCTTTCCTAAAATGCAAGCCTCACACTTGCCATCAGGTTCTACAATGGATGGTAAACCCCTAATCATTCCTTTCCTAGACAATAAACTCAAACTTGAAAAGCTTAAGTGCCCATACCTTAAATTCCATAGTTTGGATGGGTCTTTAATGACTGTCTTGAAGGAAAACTATTGTTCGACTGCCGACTATTGTACAACTGTTGTCAGAGCTAGGAAAATTTGTTGTTGCTGACCATTTGCTATTCCTGTTGTAGACACTATGTGCATCCTGAGAGGAAACGTTTTGTTTCTCATCATCTGCACTGTAACCATCACTCTCTTGCTGCCTCCTCTATCAAATATTTTGCATTCTGCATTCTCCATCAAGATTTTGTAGCCATTTTGGACCATTTTTCCAATGCTCAATAGATTGTGTTTTATGTCAAGGGCATAATAGACATCCTATATTTTCTACCTCTCACCATTCTTGGTTTGGATGCTAACTACACCTCTTCTAATGATGAGGACTTTCTCATCATTTCCCATCTTGATTTCAGTTTTTATACTACTGTCAATGGAGGAAAAGAAATTTTTTCTACCACTCATGTGGTTGCTGCATCCACTGTCCAAGTACCATACTTCATCATTGTTGCGTTCAGCAAGGTTGCAAACAATGAAAACATTTGGCTGTTTGTCATTATTGGCCTTGTTCTCATTGGCTACATTAGCATTTTGGCCTCCACGGTCACAATACTTCTTTCTACACTCACTAGCATAATGGCCATATTTGTGATAATAATAACATTGCACATTGCTCTTGTCACTCCTTTGATTTGAGCTACTGTTCATCCTCTGGTTTTGGTTTGTTGACTGTGAGCTGCTCGACTCCTCTATGCTGTCAGAACCTCCTCTTCTAGAATTGCTTCTTCCTCTGCCTCTTTGACCTCTTCCTCTATTGTTTCTTCCTCTTCCCCGACCTCTTGCATTGGTTTGAGCTTTGAATTCTTGCTCTAGGGAAGGAGAAAATCTGTTCAACCGCTGCTCATGGGTTTGTAGTGAACCCATCAACTCATCTATGGTCATTTGCGACAAATCCTTTGCCTCTTCAATGACAACTGCTACATAATCAAACTTAGTAGGAAAACTTCTTAGGATTTTTTCAAAAATCCTTTGCTCTTCCATTGTTTCTCCATTGACTCTCGGCTGATTTACAAGGATTGAAACCTTAGTGTGAAAATTTGAAATAGACTCATTATCTTTCATTTGTAGAGTCTCAAAATTTCTTCTCAAGAGCTGCAACTTAGCTAACCTCACTTTGTCAGTCCCTTTATAACTATTTTGCAATATATCCAAAGCTTGTTTTGCATAGTTTGATGTTGCAATATGATCCAAAGGATCTTCATCAAAAATTTAAGTTTCTCTTTTATCTCTAGAATCGACATCATTAGGAAGAGTTTGAAATCCTGACTCCAACGCAACTCGAATGGAGTCAAACGGAGCTATGGAGTCCAAGATATGTGTGGTCAAACCTTGGTCAACCTTGGAGGCAGGTCAGAGAAAAAAAGGTCAAAAATTGATGTTGTCAAAAGTGGTCAAGACTAGCGTCAATGCGAAGATCTCATCACAAGCTTTTCGACAACGTTCGTTTCATGGAAAACAAAGTCTGTTTGCACGAGATATGAGCAGTCAAAGTTGGGTTGACTTTGCTGACATCAGCATGGTACAGTCAGCATCTAGTCATCATCATCAGCCAATCACATGTTGACATGGGGCAAAATCTAGACAAATAAAAATAATTATAAAAAAAATGCACCTAATCCTAAGCCTTAAAACAAGGCTAAAATAAGCCTCAAAACAAGGAAAACAAAACCCACACCTACCTCTCACGTGCATGCTTACTTGGGGCAAATTTTAAGGAGGAAAAGGTGGGCTTTACTTAGTAAAACAAGTAAAACAAAAAAACTAAAATATTCCCCTTAAAAATAACCACTAAATTAATGGGTGGTAAGTAATAATTAATAAGCCCAAATTTAAAACAAAGTCCTCTAAAAGGATGAAACAAACAAACTCTCGTAAACAATATAATCCTGAGTATGACAAAAATTAAGGGGCTTAGGGATTTTATATGTTTTTTAAAAATAATGTAAAATGGGAGATTTGAAGATTTTTGTGTAAATAAGGGGGATTTTTAAGTTGTATTTGTAATAATGGAGAGACGAGGTTGTTTTGTAAAATCAATTGGTTAGTAACCAAATTGTTTAAATTTTCAATATAAAAAGGGGGGTTTAGAGGCTTGAGGATTCATTGGGAATTATTCAGGTGTTGGAGACTTAGAGCATTTTGGAGAGATAATTTTGATGTTCCTATACGTCAGGAGAATGCTAGAATTCTGTCGTGCTTGAAGGGAAGAGCTTGCAAACTATTGTAATGTTGAATTTTTGAAGATTTCAATCAAATCGGTCTACTCTTTAGAGAGGGGCCTAGAGACATAGTCGTTCTTACGACGAACTCCGTTATCAATTTGTTTGTGTTCTCTCTCTTTCTCATCTCATTCTGAATTCTAATTTTGTTCAGTTAATTATGTGTAGTTGTTTTCATTTTCGTAATTTGGAGATTTGAAGTTGTAATTAGTTTGCATTCTTAAAGCAATCATCTTAGATCCTAAAACAGACCACAATACGTGGGAAAATAGCCTCACTCAAGGCTGCCTCAATCAAACTGAGGGCTTTTGCATCCTTCATTCTTATATCTTTCAGCTAATTTTTTTGTGCATTTGAAAGTGTTGCAAATGCATTTGGGTCTGTGATATCATTGAAGCCATTTGTGACCAACTCCCATAGGTCATTTACAACTAAGATGGTTCTCATCTTCTTAGCCCATATATCATAATTTTTTCCATCAAAATTTGGTGGCTTTTTCCAACCTTTGCTTTCACCTCCTGCCATATTTCTCAAAATTTGAGAAGACTAAATAATGCCTAGATAACCTAGGGCTTAACCCACAATAAACAATGACTAACTTGACTGCCCAGAAAAATAGGGCTCTGATACCACTTGTTGGGTGGTAGGGGTGCTGATACATAGCTTTGCTACTGTTACTAGACTAACAGAACAAAAATAAACAAACAAAAAACGTACAGTGAACATGCAGTGACAACACGACTAAACACATAGAAAATAACCTTGCATATATTCCTTGCTTGCTTCAAAATACAAAAACTTAGAGGATATTATCTTATTTACATGAACAAAATAAAACTAAGCTATTTGGATAGATGTCCAATGACTAGGTGCTACACTTACACCTCTAAAACAATAAACTGTTACAATCATGTAGCTGCAGTTGACAATGCGTTGCGTCTGCTAAAACATTCCCTATGTTGTTGTTGTCACTAATTCTGTGCTGAACATTCTCCACTTGATCTACTGTTGCAGGGTCTTCACTTACAAAACCAAAAAAATACTCTTCTACTAACTCCTACGAATACATTCTTTTTGTCTTCTATTAGAAAGCTCATGAGAATGAGTTCTTAGATTCAAAATTCAAAATCACCTAACTCATTAATTGTTGCAGGTGTTCATTGGCTATAACAAGCCCAAAAATAAGCGCACAATTTGAATTTCAAATTTATCTACCAAAATAAATATTGCAGACTACATTGGTTGCAACTTGGGTCTTCATCTGACATGGCAGGTGGAAAAGTCTGTGGGCTGGAGATTGATTAATATTCCAACATGGCCTTCCAAACCATTTTTCCTTCTCGTCCTAGCAATCTGCAACCACAAATATCTTGCATAAAGAATGAAGCCAAGTTTGTTTGAATGTAACAATATACCAAATGTTGCCATCACACGTTCATGTAGATATGTGTATGAGAAGGACTTGTTCTAAAAGACATATATTATACTATTAGCAAAACAACTATTGAAATGTTAACAAACAAAGCATATACAAAGTCAGATTACACAACACTTTTCCATCCAAACTATACGTGTCATTTAAATGAGGCGGTGGTAAAGGTCATAGTTGGCAATACCCTAGATGCCTATGTGTTGCAATTCAACTATAAACTTTGCAAGTGTAATGCCAATTATTGGGTGAATCAATAGGAAAAGACATCCAACACCTTGACACATTGCAGAGAAATCCAATGTCTCTCGAACAATCCTCAATGCTAAATGCTGGTCATTTTGACTTATATAAGAAGTTGTCTTCTAAACGACAAACTCCTCCATTGATGGCCACTATAAGCTATATAACCATTTACCTGTAGTTATAACTAAGGAGCAAAATAAAGATATCATCTGAATCTGGAAAAATGTTTGACCTTTTAGTCCTCCTCCAATCTTCTAGCCAAAGCTAACAATAAAGTAGTCTTTCTAGATCCAAGCGGGCCTAATAACAAGGTCATTCTGCACCAAACAGATCCAATTTAGTTACAAATGTAAACAAATTCAACTATCCTATTTTTGATTCATTGTATTACTAGTCAATTGAAAATTCTTAGTTACTTATCACCTAGATGGCTTTAGGACTGCACTAACACCCATAAGGATTGTGAGTTTTAGTCTTCTTTGCCAGTGACAATCCAACCATACCCAAAATTCCTTATAATTCATTCATTGGGCAATCTAAATTATTCTATATTTTTTAGGCCAGTTTAAAAGTAATTTCTTTTTAAAATAGAATTTGAAAACATATATGAGTAATGCCTTGTCTAGAGACACTCTATCTAATAAGAACATTATAAATATAATCTTACTTAAGAACATTCAAACTCTGTAAATGCTCCAACATGTCAATGATATATAACGGGAGTCAATGTTGAATAAAATCATTTATAAGACCAACAAAATTGCAGAACTACATGTTATTTTATGTAAAATTGGTTTACTACAGCAATATCAGTGGCTACAGGAGGATGAGCAAAACTAAGACTAGTGTAAAAAGGAATGGTCAAAGGTTTGTTTATTTGGTTGCTGCGATTTGTTGGAACCATTGCTTATTTTGTATTCTTATTGCAATTTATTGAGCTTTGGGATTGTGAGAAAGGAATAATACTTTTCAAAAAATATGTTGAATGTTATGTAGCTAGGCGATCCTAAGGTTTTAAGTCATTGTGGATGTATTGGTACTTTTCTCTTTTTGAACTTTGTGTTAGTCATATTTTTTTATGGAACATTAAGCTTCTTTATTGTAATTTTAGAATAATAATTTTATATATATATATTTTGTTATGTGGGTTTCATTTTTATTTTGACTTATTGTGTCAATGGAAGAGAAAAAGGAAGAAGGATAAAAAGAAAAAGAATAAATATAAAAGAAATATGTTCAATGCTTCCGTTAACTTTACCTTCTATGTTACTTCATTATTGATAACCATTTTGAGATCTTTTTTTAATGTGCCCATTGAATAATTTGTGACCTATTGTGTTTCATACCCCTCTTAATCTTTGTTCTAAGCCTTAGCATCAAAAAAATTTAATGTGTGGGTACTATGTGGTCATCATGTATTCCATTATGAAGTTGCAATGGTCTTGCATAATTGAGAAATCTTTGCAAATTGCTCACTAACCTCTACTTCCCATCCACTTTATTTGGTGGGCCTTTGGAATTCTTAAGCATACATGAAAATACATCTTAAGCCCTTCACACCACTATTCCTTTGGTCAATAGAATTTCATCTTCAACATATGATTGCATATTGTTTCTTGACCTCTAATTTTTATGCCTACTAATATATTGAATATATGAGATCATAGTAATATTCTATGTGTGTGTCTTGTAGGCTTTAAATTGTAATTTTTTTTTACTGTTTTGTATATTTAATCTATAAATCAAAGAAGGATTTGAGCTCATATTCAGTGAATTGTATTAAATCATATAACTATTTATGTTCTTAATATTTTTGTGTTTGTCTAGAAAATAGGAAGATGGAGAGTTGAGTACATTACAAAGGTGTCTCTAAAAGTGCAAGGAATATGGTTGAGGATCACTTGAAAATGTATTTATTTATTTTGGTGTCATGTCCAATGGAGATAATGTCACATATGATGCAAGTCCTCTTCAGAGGCCCCCATGTAACATAGATTGAAGTAAAGAAACTAACACAATTCTAAAACAATAAGAAATACTTATATAATAGTATATTACTCCACAATTTTGGACAATACAAAATAGCACCCTAACCATTTTCACCTAGACATATCATTCTATTGGCGCATTCCTTGCACCCCCTCGTGATGCAAGTGCTAGTCCTACATGGTTTATTGATGTTGGAATTGTCTATCAAAGTAAATACGATGTGATGTTGTCATATTTGCTGCTACATTTTCATTGTAGCTTGGTGTAGCAAGTTGATTATAATGTGAGTTCGAGGGTTTGTGGATGTGTCTTTTACGATTGTTGAAATGTGACCAATGACAACTTTGACCTTTTGCATGATGTCGCAGTCTGAGTTGATGATTGTTGAGTTGGCCTTATTTTTGAGTCCATAGTGTAAGCTAAGTTATTTCTATTTTTGTCTTTTTTTTTTATGATGTTGAAGTTTGTTTCACTGATTGTATTGCATTTCCTAGTTGAGAAGACAAAGTAGCCTGCATTGTCATTTGGTGCCAAATTTAATTGTTAGGTTGATATGATACTAGAGGTTCAACTTGTACATTTGCATGATGTACAACTCCACTATCTGTCATTGTTTGTGTGTGTTCCTAAACTTGGAATTCTCTTATTTTGTGACCTGGTGAGGTTTCATAAGCTTCAAGAATCTCAGGTTGCACTTTTTCTTGGGAATGCTCAAGATGTGGTAGATATTCCATGTTTTGGTTTATTTTTCTGTCATTGGTTTTTGAGAATTTTATTGGAGTTGTTTCTTTATTGAATGTATCTTCAGTACTTATTGGTGAAATGTCCCTTTCCTCAATACAAAGGGAGTTTTCTACCTTAGCATCAACATGGCTAGCTGATTCCCCTAGATTAGACATACTTTCAGCTTCCTTAATTTGCTCCTGATGCAGGATATTCTCATTCACCAATTTCTCTTGCAACTCACTGTTTCTAGCCACAATTAAATTTTCTAAGGAAGCTAACTTAGCCTCAGTAAGGAACTTTTATTTTAGGTTTGATAATGTATGTGTACATGTTGTTTCTTGCATTGCACAAATTTTAGACACCCCACAACATTTTGATGAATTGACCATTTCTAGTGCAAATGAATCTTTTGGACCTATTTCATTCTTTGTTTTTGTGGCCTCTTTCAACCATACGAGTTGGATTGCTTTCTGAATATTTACAATGTATGATTTTGGCATTTGTTGTGTTGAGCCCCCTATGGTGAGACTATCTTTCATTTGATCTCTCTTTGATTTACTCATTTGTTGCTCCTTGAAGACCCAATATCACTCTATAATTGAAGCTATAGAAAGTCTTGAATTATTTTATTTACACTCTCAAGTAACCCAGTAGAATGGGCCATTGCAATAATATTATTTTAGTGGGATATATGCACCAATTATAGAGACAATGAAAGGTAATAGAAAAGAATTTGTTTGGATAACTTCAGTAGAGAGGAGTTGTAATATTTTGAGGACAAAGGTGATGGAGCAGCCCATGTTAGTGCTTCCTGATTTTGGAAAAGTCTTCCAAGTTGATTGTGATGCAAGTGGGAAAAAAATAGGGAGAGTTTTGAGTCAAGATGGAAAACCAATATCTTACTTCAACAAAACTTAAATGAGGCAAAAATAAAATTCTATGTGTATGATCAAAAAATTTATGTAATTGTGCAAGAACTCAACAAGTGGAGACATTATTTGATACCGAAGGAGTTTGTATTGTACACTGATCATCATGCATTTCAATTCATTAACAACAAAGGTAAGTTGAGTCAAAATCATGTGAAATGGGTTGAATTTCTTCAAAGCTATTCATTTGTTTTAAAACATAGAAGTGGAAAATCAAATAGAGTTGTTGATGCATTGAGTAGGAGGTGCTTGTTATTGAATGAGCTAAGAGTTAGTGTTGTAGGTTTTGATTGAATGGAAGAGTTGTATGAAGAAGCTTATAATTTTAAAGAAGCTTGGGAAACATGTAAGAGTCCAATGGGAGTGTATAGAACTCCATGGTTCGAGTATTTTATTCAAGATAATTTGTTGTTTAAAGGGAAGAGATTGTGCATACCTCAAGGTTCCACGAGGGAGAATTAGATGAGAGAAAAACATAGTGGAGGTTTGAGTGGACATTTTGGAGTGGACAAAACATTAGCACAATTGAATGAAAGTTACTATTGACCAGGGATGAGTGTAGATGTAAAAAGAATGGTGCAAATTTGTCGGATATATCAGCATGCCAAGGGAGTGAAACAAAACACCAAATTATATCAGCCATTTCCAATACCAGAGAGGCCATGGGAATGCATTAGCATGGATTTTGTTTTGGGTTTTCCATGAATGCAAATAGGTAATGATTCTATTTTTGTTGTAGTGGATAGATTTTCAAAAATGGCTCAATTTATACCATGTCACAAGTGTAGTGATGATTCCCATATAGCTACATTATTTTTCAAATAGATAGTTTGGTTGCATGGCTTGCCAAAAAGTATTATTTCAGACCGAGATACCAAGTTTGTTGATCACTTTTGGTGTACTTTGTGGAAGAAAATGGGAACACATTTGGATTTTAGTTTAGCCAACCATCCTCAAACCGCTAGTCAAACCAAAGTTGTGAGCCAAAGTTTGGGAAGTTTGTTGAGATGTTTGGTTGGGGATAAACCAAACCAATGGGATTTAACTTTGGCACAAGCAGAGTTTGCATATAATAACTCCATAAATCAAAGTGTGGGAAACAGTCCATTCCAAGTTGAGTATGGGTACAACCCAAGAAGAGTTGATGAATTGAGAGATAGTGCAGATTTGAATAGAAAGAATGTTGTAACAAAAGATTTTGTTAAGTATATTCATGAATTGCACAAAGAAGTGAGGGAGAATTTGGAAAAGAGTTCCATTAAATATAAAGAACATGTTTGTGTACATAGAAGACTGCAAGAGTTTCATATTTGTGAGCTGGTAATGGCACATTTGCGCAAGGAAAGGTTCCCACAAGGGACCTACAATAAATTAAAATGAAAAATATTGGCCCATGCAAGGTTTTGCAGAGGTTCTCATCAAATGCATGTGAGATTGAGCTTCCAATTAGCATTGATATTTCTCCAATATTTAATGTTTCAAATTTGTATAAGTATCATGAAGGTGAATCAAGTGGATACCATAGTACATTTTTAGATTTGTTGAATATGCAAGAATGGATGCATCAATTTTCAGAGAAGGAGTTTTAAAGAATTGATTAAATCATTGATTCATGGATTTCCAAACAAACAAGGAGGAAATAATATTGGGAGTATTTGGTTTGTTGGAAGAACCGTGCAACATATGAGGTTTCATGGGTTAGCGCTTTAGATTTGAAGAAGTTTTGGATTCCAATTCTAGACTTGCCCAAATGTTCATGAGTTTTTCACGCATGGAAAATTTTTGTACCTGATGTGTTTGATGTCAAAGCATCCGAGTAAGCTTGTTATCCGCATCAATTTTTATACATTTTTGGTTTTGGTGTGCAAACTTTCAATTCTTTATGGTGTCATTGATATTCCCACCTAGCATTCAAACTGAGAGTTATTTTAATCAAGCCCAAAACAATACCAATGTTGGAGATTATCTTGGAGGGCAGATTTAAATATAATTAAAGCCTCTCATATTTTGTTTGGCACCCAAATTGGGTGATTCATTTATCCTTAGAGTGGTAGTTTGACAGACTTGGGAACTTGATATTGGGAAAAAAAAGACAAACACATGATGCATTTTGGGAGTCTATGTTGGAAAAAGAGAATGTGGAGAGTTAGGCATAGCTAGTAATGCAAGGTTAGGTTCCCAAATTATGGGAAAAATACAACAACAAGTTGTTGAAAAAGATCACTTCATCGACCCCTTAAGTGGCTGGAAAATTATGCTACTTCATACATTGTAATGCGGCATGGTATGTTGAAGAAGTTGAAGGCATTGGAAGTGGAGTAGAGGATATGCATTAAACTCCTTGTTGACTGGAATTTTATGTAGAGTAAAACAACCCGGAAGGGTGTGTCTAATTGGAGGGTTAGAAAGTAGAGAATAGTGCCAAAAACCATTATTAATAATAGGGGAAGCAAAATTGATATTGCAATTTTTTTTGTTTAGATCATTTCAATCTATGAATTAGACAAAAACAAATGAAATATTTATGGTGAATTCATATTTGAGATTGTGCAATTAAAATCTAAGTGAAGCTCTTTTTTATTTAGATGAATTGTTGCAACTAATCTCAGTTTGGTAAGACTCAAATTTTTGAACTACATAACTAGGTGGCTATATAGTATACCTTGTTCTCAAGTTGATAATCAATAAAATGAATCCCATGTTGAACATGTTTGACTTGTTTGAGATATGTCCCTTGCACTACAACTGAACCCGTGGGAACCAACATTCCAAGGTAAGACAAAATTTACAAGGTCAATACATGTAACAAATACAAAATATACATCCAATAAATAAATCATGCAAGAGAATATGTTTATTTAGTCAGACCTGTGGGAAACAACATTTCATCACTTGTTTCTAATTATGTTAGCTTCTACCTCTCTCCTATGCAACACAATAAATAATAACTAACACCTTTTATGTTTTCAGACTCTACTATGAATGCAAAAAACATCTCCTGCACCAAATTTACATGGAAAATTTGTAAAAAAATAGAGTTCCACTATCATTTAAGTATAAAATTTACTTTAAAAATTAGCCAAAAAAAATTAATAAATGACTCAGTTACGAATGTACACAAGCTCGTACATACACGATATAAATATATATACACACATACATCTTTTAATCAACCCCGAAATATGGTCATAATCAATTGAAATCAAAGGAATATCTTCAAAGCTTCCATCTTCATCTTCATTGTATGTGTCACTAACATCGAGTGGCACCAAATTCCATCCATTGACATATCCTTGTTTTTGGTTGTTACATCATCATAGTTTTCTAAAATGTAGTCATAACAAAAAATGAGTAATCCTTAGTGTGTAATGTCCACGTGAAACTATTTGTACTCATGACAAAATACCAAAAATTTGTTTTCTATACCCTCTTGTATCCATGCATTGATCTTATATCCACACCAACAAAAAAAAAATTTACATTAAAGTAATTAAAAAATAAATATATTCAAACTAAAATAAACAAACTTGAATGTACACATATATGTTATATAAAAATTTAAATTCAAACAAAACATACTTGATATCTCCCAAAACACTCTATGTGGAATGTATTGGTTCATTGATGAAGATGTGTCGACCTCATTTTATGCAAAGTGTTTTTAACACCATTCAACAACATCATGTATATCTTTTATGTGATCTCCCTCATAATTCATTTGATGATTTCTTAGAGCACGTTTCATGCAAACTCTTGCGCCATCATGTTCACCCTTTCCATGCCCACTCTCAAAGAAGCTCCAAACATGTGGTATATTGTCATTTCAATGATATCTACATAGTGCATAAAATGGCCTAGATTATTTGAAATGTGAAGCACATTCATCTATCCATGCAAAATGCTTTTCAATTTTCACACCCCTGATTGCCAAATATTCAAAAAATTTCTTGAAGCAATGTTGGACAAATAGTGTGTCATTCCCTTTTTCATCACTAATATAGAAGCGACATTCTTTCTTAATGACTCATGCCTCATATGTATTGTCAACACCATCCAAATCCATTTGTGTATGTCGATAACACACATGCACCATAATAGTGATATACTCTGAAAATAATATTGTGATTGAATCTCTTTTTGATGTACAAAAGAGTAATTTTTTGCAAATTCAACTACTGATAAAACTATTCCAAGTGGGAAAGTATCTCTTAATGTCTGAAACTATTGTGATTTCTACTTAGAAAAGAAAGCATGTTGTATGTATGGTTGTAGGGTAAACCCACAAAACTAGTTTACAATTCCGTTGAGGAAGGAAAAATGTTTTTTATGGATGGAAAACACTTTAGGGGGTTCGCTAGAACCCCCTAAAGGGTTCACTAGAACTAGGGGGTTCACTAGAACTAGGGGTTCGCTAGAAATAGGGGGTTCACTAGAACCCCCCCTTCTAGCGAACCCCCCATTAATGGGTTTTATTTTTTAATTACATTTAAAGGGGGGTTCGCTAGAAGGGGAGTTCTAGCGAACCCCCTAGTTCACTAGAACCACCCTTTTTCCCCCTTCTCTCGCTCTTGCACCAAATTTCTGCAAAAAATTTCCCGTCGAAGCTCGAGTTGATGATGAAAATGAAGGAGACTTCACAGACCCAACTAGATGATGGTATTCCTTAAAACGAGCTATCCATCGAATAGAATTTTAATATGTTTTGGTTTTATTATGTATTTTATTTTTTAGTTTGATTAAACATAGGTTTTTCACCGAAAATCAAGCTCTTTGTTTTGCATATGCAGAAAAATAGCAGATTATAAAAAAAAAAATTGAAAAATATTAGTGCAATAGATATTGATGTCCTTGATCCAACAAAAAAAAAATTGAATTTTGATACATAGAAAAAAAGTTAAGCTTTCTAGCTAGTGAATCATGTCTAAATTGTAAAAGGTTTGACTTTGAAAATTAAGAAAAAAATATTTAATGAAATGCTATGAAATTGATTCCATGCACTAGATATCGTAGTTACGAATCTAAATTTGAAAAAAATAGAATTTTATCCTTCATAGAAAAAAATGTATGTGTTAGCCAGTGACGCCACTCTTTAAAAATGGTGTTTATTGTTAAAAACTAGTTTTTGAAGGAGATGGAAAAAGAAGTGCAATCTGATTCCAAAACTTTTGAAAAAAATATATTTAGAATCTACAGACAAAATTTCACAAATCACCAGTTTGCATCATCTTCAAATTCCTCACGCTTTAGCCGCTATAGGTGCCCGAAAGTGAAGATTTAGTTAAAAAAATTCAGTTCAATGTCTAGTTTGGCCAAAAATTGTAAACCAATATTGTGGGATCACCCTGCATCAATTTATAAATGTTCCAATAGGTATATCCTCTTCTACATAATCTAACCTTGTTGATTCTTTGCCACTTTTGGTATGAAACTTGATGTACTTGTAACTCTTGCAATTTACTAATTTTTTAGGTCGGTATCTTCATCTCTCAAAGGCATTTTAGCTAGATTTCCACATGTTTCACAAAGTCCTTTTATGTAACTTATTTGACTGGTTGCATTATCATCATCTAATTTATCACATAGGATGGATAATATGAACTAAATTTCTCGTCTAGGAGATGCATTCTGAAAACCATCACTTTCTTCTCTAATCTTTTGAAACACTTGATAGTAGAGATCAAATTCAATATGATAATGAGAACAACAAGTTGCAAAAACCTTGTTGTTCTTCACATAATATGGCCTTAACCTTTCAAACATTGTTTTCCCAATATTTATATGTGGATTTGAATCACAAAACAACACATATATCTCATGTTGTGTTATGGACCTAACCAATGTAAATTATATTTAATTTATTATTATTGGGCCTAATCTTGTGTCTAATAGCATCTCTAACTATTTGATGAAGGATGGGTATGATCATTCCAAATGGTTGAGATAAAGTTCCTAATAACATCTTGAATCTTATCAGTCTGAGGATCTCTATGCATAATTGCCCAATTTCTTTATGAGGTGCTATCATCCAAAACCTTTCTTCTTTTAACATATTGTATCAGTGTCTTTCTACTAAAACCAATATCAGTTGAAAGTGAAGAGATTTTTCTTTTTTTGGACATTTTTTCACTTAAAATAGATTTCAACATGACTCTTCTTGAAATTTCATTATTTGTTGATCGAGATTGTTTCCCAATGGAACCCAAACCTTTTTAAAAAACTTCAACAATATTTTTTTCTAGGCGTGAACCTTTCCTCTTTTCCATACTCATATCTACACCCAAAAATTGTAATGGCTCTTGTAGCTCATTACTAAGAAGTAAAATATAACAGTTGGGCTTGATCAAGTGTATCATGGTTATTGAAATGGGAAATTATTTTCTTTCTAGTTTTGTTCATTGACCTCCTAGTACTATGTCTAGTATGTTCAACATAAAACTTCATTTTTTCCATATCCATTTGAAGTAAATGATAGAAATTTCTAGAATATTTTTTTCTCCTCACCTCTTTAGCTAGATTCATATGCACATCCATGATGGTATCCAGAAGTGATCTTGAGCCCTCTCCAACATTCATTCCTTGCACTTGGGCCTCCTCCCTAACATCAACTATATGTTCTTCAGCCTCATTTTCTCTAGTATCTAAATTTGGCTCGACTTCTACTTCAGCTTTTGTATGTTGAGCCCCTACAAAAAATGCATCAAATAGCATTAACATGTGGAACTTAAAGGATGACTATAATGGATCACTAGTGGATCTTGACTATTTTAAATTAAGATGTAGTTTATAGACTAAGTCGTGCAAGAAAAGGCTGACACTAGGTTGCTTAGGATAAATAGGAAGCATAAACTTTTATTTTATCTTTAAGATCTAATACTTGACTCTATGCAAAAGATAAAAGAACCAATCATACTTATTTTTCAACAATTAAATACACTTTTAACATGAATATTTGATTAGAAATAACTAAATTATAAGTTAATGATCCATTGTAAATGTATACAAGTACCATAATGTTATCAATTATATATGTTTGATTCTTTCTACTTATACCTAACTTGATTTGCATTTATACATTATTTAATCCTTCTTTTTATTAATGGCGAACATGATTCATGTCAATGATAGAAAAATTAAGTCTAAAATCATATTAATGGAATGTCTTGATCAATAGATAGTTTTACTTGATAATTGATCATCTTGTATGATTTCAATGATGTTAAATATTCTTAAGAGAGATTATATTTAGTTCATCATTTTAGGGATCTATAATTAAATACCCTTGAACCTTAAATATTTCAAAGGATTGAAGATCCTCCTATCATGTGTTGGTCTTATCCTCACTCTATTTTGTTATGAATTCTTCACTAACTATATGAATTTTTGCATCCCCTAGAGTTTTTGTTTGTAGGAGGCTTTTTAAAAAAGGGTATAGATTTTAAGTAGGAAAAAACCCATCAAAAATACCATAGTATTACCATGGACTTAAGTTCAAGAAAGGCTGTTTTCCTAGTGTTTCATGCAAGTGACTATTTTATGGAATTTGAGATATGTCTTTGATTTTTTCTTCTACATTATTTGTTACGCAATCTTAGGTAATTAAGTGACATAAATTTACAAAAGCACTCTAAAATAATATTTTGAATGTTCATGTAATGTAGTAAAGTGATAGTCACTTGTAAATATCATTTAATTTTATGCTACAATTAAAGTGAAAACACCTTTTCAGCCACTGTTGTGAAATAATTTAGAGTTCTTGTAGAAAGTTACATTAATATTACATAATTGTATAAGGTATTTTTAAATTCTTTTAAAGTGATGTGATTTTTTTGAGATATAAGTACATTATCTTAGAAATGATAATATATCATTAATTGTTGATTTGATTTCGTGATCTCCCTTTCAAAGTAATGTTTCCTTCTAAATATTTTACAATAGTGATTTTATTTGTCAAACTTTCTCTAAATATATGTTGGAAGCTTGAATTGTTTGTGAGTTGTTTGGGTGTTGTCATTGATGTCAACCAATATATGAAGAGAGTGTTGAAATTTTTTGGTGTTGATGATGTCAACCCCTATCATTGAAGTTGTTGGAGCTTGCAGTTATTGGTATTGATATCAACACAATGTTGTTGGTGTTGTCATTGATTCCTTACTTCAGTATAGTTGCAGAAGTTGTTGGATGTGCTATAGAGAGATATTGCAAATGCTACAGATGTGTTGCAGAGATGTTATTAGTGTTGCTAATGCAATTGGTTCACTTGGTTTCCAAGTGTTTTTGATAAAATTTAAATAAAAGAGAGCTTAGTGTGATAGAGCGGTGCTTAGTGTTCTGCTCCATATTTCTTCATGTTTGAAGATATGTCTGTGTGGTTTGGATATGGTGATTAGAGGTGTTCAAAGGTTCTATATTCAAAGTTTTAGGTTTTAGATTGTTCTACAGTGAAATTTATGTTTGACACTATGACTGTCTAGTGAAAAAAGGTGTCTAGGAGAGATGAGATTGCTCTACATTTCTCCACAGTGAATTTTCTTGTCTTGTGGATATGGGAACATGTGTATATATTTTTTATCTACCTTCCCTTGAATTTTTAGGTGCTTTGGTGTTCTCCAAGGTTGTTTGGTGTGTTGGGTGTCTATGCTAGTGTGTCTGGTTGCACAAAATGAAGGTGTTCTTAAGTTTCAGGAAGTTGTAGTCGTAGTGGTGAATATTTTGATGATGTGGAAGATTTTGAGATGTTTTGGAATGTTGCAGTGTGGCTTGCAAGATGTTTCTAGACCTAGAGAGCCATGTTTGTGGTCACTTGTTGACATTAATACAAGTTTGTCTAACGTAGCGTGTTAGTGCTAATTGTGATGGATGATTTTTTTTGGAGGTATTGAGAATTGTTTTAGTGTAGATTTAGGTCCATGTTAAGTTGTGGCATGGTATTCCTTCACTTCTTTACACCTTGGAAGTGTTTGGTGTCGACCTATTTGTGTTGCATGGTTGAGGTGTATAAGCTTCCTTAAGGTTGACCTAACTGATTGTTTTAGGTCATGGTTAGTATAAATACAAGTTATTGTGTGGATTGAGAAGAGAGTGAGAGTGTGGTGTGAAAGATGTGAAAGTGATCAAGTGTGGTGATTTGAGTGCAAGCTTCAATGCCTATGACTCCCAGATGTAGTGAGCAAAAGGTTTCTACATTTTAGTTTGTTGAATGAGTTATTTGTGCTTCAATAGAACTGTACCTTTAGCATAAGAGAGATGCATTGTTAGCAGTTAAAATTAGCAATGATCCACCCCTTCTTCTATCTTCTTTCTTCTAAACAGTGAGTCCTTTGGCAGTGAGCCCTTCTGTCTTTTGGGAAATGAGCCTATTGTATTCAATGTTGTTATTACTTTATATTGTGAGCCAATCCTCACTATGATTTTTCCCTTCTTGGGTTTTCCATGTAAATTTTGTGTTCCTATGTGTTTGATGTGTTTGCATTATTGTTTCTCATGATTACATTCTTGTAATGCATAATAAGAGTTTAATGGTTGATAAGGGTTTAAAAATATATTGAGGGATTGAATGTTTAAAGTATACAACTGATTCAACCCCCCTCTTATTTGTCTTGTGCATCTAACAATTAGTATCAGAGCAAGGTTCCTTTGAATAATTTTGACCACTTGAGGTAGATCTAGATGGTGCATAGGAAGGAGACTCCCCTGTTTGATGGGATGAATTATACATTTTAGAAAACCAAGATGGAAAGTTTTCTTGTTTCTCTAGGGTTTGGAGTTTGGAAGTCAATTGAAGATGGATATACCATGCCTACTAATGGACTACCAACTAATGATGATATCAAGGCATATGAAGGGTTGATGCAAGAAGTTGGGTCCACAAAAAGCTCAAAAAGTGGAAGTGTTTTTGTTATTTTTTAGAATTTGTCACATTTGAACTAAAAATTTGAAGCACTTGCACAATGAATCTTAAACAAAGTCGGTAATATAAAATTTGGCATTTTGAATCTAGTTTCCAAATATGTAATTTATTCAAATACCCAAATGATAGAAATTAAATTTTGATAGGCATGTATAAAAACCACTTTTTAAAATTCATTATTTTACCATACAATGCACATGTATGAAGACCACTTTTTCACCTAAATAAAAGTATTTTTCTAATTCCTTTTGGGTAAAAGATATTCAACAACACGAATATTGATGAGGATATTTTTTGTAATTTTTTTCTGATTTTTTTTATTGAATTTTTATTGGCCCTAATTACTATTTTTAAAAATCAACATGTACAGACAACATAATTGGACCTAAACTAAAAAAATTTATATAATTTTCATTGTGTAGAGAATTTTCTAAAGATTGATGTCATATAAAAAATTTTGCAAAAAAATTAACGAAAAAAAATTATTAAAAAACAAAAAAAAGCCTAATATTTCAAGTTTATGGACCAATTTTCTTAGAAATTAATTATAAAATAGAAAAAATAATCCAATATTAACAAAAATTCTATATTTGAAAACAATACATCATGTTCTATAATGGGTTTTAATTTCATAGGTTAATTCAGAAAAAAAGTCCAACAACTATATTGCCAAAGTTGGACATTTCTCTTGAACTTGCCTTAGTTTTTTAGTTGCAGGTAAAAGGTTAAGGCTTGGGTTTCCAAGCCTTTCCCAAGCCTAAAACCGAGGCAACAATTGGGTTAGGAATTCAAAATTTAAAAAATGCACACCCATTATAAAACATGTGTGCGTTCTTAAATAGAAACGGGTACCCATTCTTAATTTACCCATTTGAAAATAGGAATGGGTACACGTTATATAGCGGGAATGTTGAACAAGACAACTAAGAGTGGGGGGGTTAATTAGTTGTAGCAAATTAATCCTTTAAAACTTTCACTAGAGATTAGATTAATCACAAATTCTTTATTCTCCTAATATAATTAATCATTAAATCCAAAAGAAGAAGCTAAAAAGTATCACATACACACAATAATACTAGATTTATGTGGAAAACCCAATTGGGGAAAAATCATGGTCAAGAGTAGCTCACAATATAGAAATATCAAAAAATGATTACAAAGGCTCACTGCCAGAGAAGGATCCCTGCCAAAACAAGACACACTATCTGAATCAAGACTCACTGTCCAAAAAGGGTTAACCACCTAAAGGGCTCACTACCACATAGATACAAAGAACATAGAAGATATTTGTTACAAAGATAAGACAATCTCAATACAATAGAGATTTCCACCATGACTCGCTCAAACACTTGCAGACATGCATGAATGATAGAGTACACCTTCAGCTCACTACATCCAGAAACTCGCCATTAAGATTTTGCACTAATCTATCCAACCATATAGTCTATTTCACATCTATCTTGTTCTATTTCTTTTCACACCTTTCACCAATATCTCATCCTATATTTATACCATCTTCAACTTTGAAACATGTCCAAAGTCAGTCATACACCATTTGAATTTACAAATTCAAATTAGGTCAGTTCCAAAATATTCTAGGGTGGAATTAGAATGAGAGAAACCCAAACACATGCTTGATGGAGACCAAAATAAGTCCCAACAAATTTCATGAACTTCATAAGTGGTGTTTAACACAAGGTCAGACAAACCAGTGTAAAACACATAGAACAATTAAGCACACACAACCTTAGCATGATCCAATCCTCCAAACAACAAAATTATCTCCAACATGATCATAAAAATTTATCTTTAGAACTGCAAGTCATAAAACTCAAACAAGAAGAAATCTAGAGCAACTACATTTCTCCCGAACCTCATCCAAAAATATTGAAAAACAAAGTTCACAACTAGTGAACATAACTCACACTGTACAATGATCTAGAAACCCAAAATTTGGATATAACAACTTCCAACAACTGTGATCAACATATTTGAACCATACGAACATAGGATAAAAACCCAAAGAAAAAATTGAATACCTACAAGCTTTCTTCAGTACAATTTTCTCAATATCCTTGACATATACAACTAATAACCATTATCCATGACATCAATGACAACAACAACTAGTTGAGAACTAGTTAACCAGTTGACATCAATTACAACACTTTCATACTTGCAACAATCTCCCCCTTTGCCATTGATGGAAACACATGATGTGAAAAACCATCAAAGACAACACAACTACTCTGAACACACTTTCCATGATTTTTCTTTTCTCCCCCTTAGTAGTTAAACTTTTTCACATGATACTTTCTCCCTTTTCACGTATTTCTCTCCCACTTTGACATCACTGAAAAAGGAAAAATATGTTTTACAATGATTTTCCATTTGACATTAAGAAAAAAATACTCTTTTAATGACAACACATGACACTACCTACTCCCCTTGAGAGGTAGCCACCAAAACATCAGTCTAGAAGAAAGATAGATCCATAAACCCACTAGATTGATGCAATTCCATATACATCTAGTTCAAGAAAGGAGGGGAAACAACCCCTAACTTATCCTAGAGATACTCAAAAGTATCTTTAGGAAGAGCCTTTGTAAATATGTCAACAACCTGATCCTTTGTAGGTACATATCCAAGTTTTACTTCATTCTCAACAACCTTCTCTCTTAAAAAGTGATACCTAATAGATATATGCTTTGTTCTTGAGTGCATCACTAGATTTTTTGAAATGTTAATTTCACTTGTATTATCATAGAAGATAGAAATAAGATCATTGTATATTACTCCGATATCTTTCAATGTCTACCTCATCCACAACACTTGTGTACAACAAGATGTTGTGGAAATACACTCAACTTCAGCAGTAGATAAGGAAACTAAATCTTTCTTTTTACTCAACCAAGCCACCAATTTGCAATATAGAAAGAATGCACCACCACTTGTACTTTTTATGCCATCTACACTACATGCCCAATCTACATCTACATAAGCACTTAATGTAAAATCAATATCTCTAGGATGCCACAAGCCATAATCCAAAGTGCCATTCAAATATATAAATATCCTTTTAACAACAACATGTGTATCCTTAGGGTCTTCTTAAAATCTAACCACAAGACAAACTACATGCATAATATCCGATCTAGTGTCAGTCAAATATAACAGTCCTCCAATCATAGATTTCTACTTGCTCTGATCAGCCTTAGGTGAATCATCATCCTTACTTAATTTGTGACCGGTCACCATAGGAGTGCATGTCGGTTTGGAACCATCCATCCCAAACTTCAACATTTCTTTCAAATATTTTATCTATGAAATACAAATTCCTTTTTTTGTTTGATTAATTTGCAGCCCAAGAAAGAAATTCATCTCACCAAACATAGACATCTCAAACTCTTTTTCATTTCTTCAGCAAAAATTTTGCACATTGTTTCATTTCCTCCAAACATAATTTCATCAACATATACAATTACAATTAGGATCTTGTCATTTTCAATCTTAAAGTACAAATTATTATCTGTTGTACCTTTATTGAAACCTTGTTGAACCAAGTATTTGTCTAACCTTGCATACTAAGCTCTAGGAGCTTGCTTTAGTCTATATAAAGTCTTTTTCAATCTACAAATTATATTTGGTTGATCTGGCAATTGAAATCCTTATGGTTGTTCCATGTAGACTTCCTCTTCCAATTCACCATTCAAGAATAAAAACTTCACATCCTTCTGATAAACCTTGAAATCTTTATGAGCATCAAACACTAAAAACATTCTGATAGCTTCCATCCTTTCCACCAGAGAAAAAGTCTCCTGAAAATCTATACCTTCTACTTGTGAGTAGCCCTTACACACAAGTCTTGCTTTATTTCTAACTACTTCTCTGTTCTCATTCAACTTGTTTCTGAATACCCACTTTGATCCAATTATATTTTTATTTGCTTGTCTAGGGACTAGTTCAACTTTACATGCTTCACTTATGGTTTTCGGTTCAACCTTAGAGAGTAAACATAGATTTATCTCACTAGTAGCAATAGCTCTACTTCTTGTTAGTAATCCTTTCCTCTTATCTCCAATGATTTGATCTTCTAAATGATTCTTTTGTGCATATTTAGGTGTATTTGGGACACCATCGAAGCTTCTTCTTCTTCATTTTGTCTTTCCTATTCTTCCACAACTTCTTCAACTTCTACACAATTAGGTTCCTTAAAAACATATCCATCAACTTCAATTGAATTCTTCACTACTTCATCAACCTTGACATTCATGCTTTCTACAATCTTTCTTTGTATTTTATTGAAACATCTGTAAGCTTTGCTTCTAGTAGAATATCCAAGGAAGATACCTTCATCACATCTAGCATTAAATTTCCATAAATTTTCATCATCCCATCTGATATAACATTTGCTTCCAAATACTTTGAAATACTTGACAGTAGGAATTCTTCCATACCATAGCTCATAAGGAGTCTTAGAGTTAGCTTTTTCTTGAACTCGATTGAATACATAAATAGCAGTGTGAATGGCTTCTCTCCTGTAAACTTCTGGTTGACCAACTTCAGTAATCATTGATCTAGCAGCTTAAATTATTTTTTTCTTTCTTTCAACAACTCCATTTTGTTGATGATTTCTTAGAGCAGATAACTGTCTTTTTATTCCATGAACTTCACAAAACATATTAAACTCATGGAAGGTGAATTCACCACCTCTTTATACCTTAAGCATTTTATTCTCAAATTCACATCATTCTCTACCATAGCTTTGAATGCCTTGAATGTATCTAATGCATCAGATTTCTCTCTAAGTAACCCATGTATATCTAGAATAATCATCCATCAGAAGCATAAAGTACCTTTCACCTTGTAGATTTCTCACTTTTGTAGGACCATAGAGATCTATATGAATCAAATCTAGTAGTCTGGTAGCATATTGTTCCTTCAATCTAAATTTGTTTCTAGCTTGCTTTCCAAACTAACAATTCTTGCAAATAACATTAACAGGCTTTGTAATCCTTATTAAATCTCTTACGGCTTGTACTGCATTGATTCTTTCCAAGTTATCAAAATTCATATGACACATCCTCTAGTGCCATAACCAACTATCATTAATCTGAGACATAAAGAAATGTCCATCAACACCCTTAAGTTGATAAATATTTCCTTCAGACTTCTTTCCTATAGTAATCATTGTTCAGGATCTTTTTCTTATTTCAGATAACTCATCCTCAAATACAAGATTATATCCTTTAGTACACATTTTTCCAACACTCAAGAGATTATACCTTAAGCCCTTAACATAGTAGACATCATCAGTATTATGCTTGCCATCAAAACTTACTGAACCTATCCCACAAATTTTAGCACAAGTATCATCTCCAAACTTAACCAAGCATCCATCATATTTTTTAAGTTTAACAAACTTACTCTTGTCATCGGTAATGTGATGTGAACAACCACTGTCAACCACCCAATAATTCTTTTCTTGTTTAGCATGAAGAGCAAAAATTACAGTATCTTCAATTTTCTCTGAAGCATTTTCTTTTACCTATCTTTCAGTAATAATAGAAGTAGATTCATTTTTTATAGCCAAGGACAAGCATTCATTATCATCAAAATCTCCATAATCAGATTCTTCATAAAAAATACCAACATTCTCATTTACATAGTATGCTTTGTTGATCTTCTTACATTTTTTAATCTATGTTCTTTATTCTTCTTTCCTCTTTCTGGACATCTCGAAGCATAATGACCTATTTCCCCACAACTAAAACATTTAAAGGGTAACTTATCTTCATACTTATTAGATCCTTTCTTCATCCTTCTCACAAAGTTAGCTTCTATTTCATCAAGATTCTCTTCATCTAGATCTTCAACTCTTGTAGCCTTGAAAGAAATTTCTAATTTGGATCCATTTCTCAAATTTGGTTTTCTCATCTCATTATATGTTAGAGTTCCCAATAATTGATGTTTAGTATAAGTTTTGTAATCTACATATTCTTCAATAGCAAATAGCTTTTCACTATATGCATCAAGGAGAGTTCTGAGAATCTTCTTCACAATTCTGGATTCATCTACTATAGCACCAAGTTCTCGCATTCCACATACGAGCTCATTCACTATCTGTACATAGGATTTAATGTTCTCATCTTTAGACATATGCAGGATCTCAAACTATGCCTCCAAATTCTGCAACTTTGCTTCTTTGACCTTTTCATCTCCTTCATGCATCTTTTCTAAAGCATCCTAGAATTCTTTAGCAGTCTTTAGATTTTAAACTTTAATCAACTTGGAATATGAAAGACTATTCTTCATAATGAACTTTTCCTTATTTTTTGCTTCACGAGCCTTAATTTCATCACTTGTACTCAGACCATTAGCAGAAGGAGTGTAAGCAGTCTTATAAGCTTTCTCAACATCATATCCATAGTATTCCAGATACCCTTCCATCTATATTTTCTAGATAGAATAATTAGTTCCACCAAACCTCAAATACTCAAAAGTGATCTTTCCTGCCATCCTGGACCTTCCTTAAGTAGTTAAGCTCTTCTCCAAGGAACCAAGCTTTGATACCAATTGTTGAACAAGATAACTGAGAGGGGGGTGAATCAATTGTAACAAATTAAGCCTTTAAAACTTTCACCGGAGATTAGATTTGTAGAACCCTAATCCTAGACCTACATAAACATGAGAAAAAAATACATTAGAAGATTGAATGCAAGTTAGTATCAAGATTCCCCATGAAATCGATTAACAAAACTTAAAATAGGAAAGAAAATGAAGAACACAAAGAGAAAGTAATGAAATCCTAATTAATCAATGCAAACTATTGATCCCATGGGGGAATTGGTGCCAATTTGATGTGGAAATTGGCCCTTTCCCAACTCCTATGATGCAATGTTGATGAGTGATGCACTTTGATGAAGATTCAATGAAGCTCCATGATGAAAAATCTGCATAACCTAGCTATGATCTTGATAAAATGGATGAAGATGGAGATGCTTGAAGATGAAATTGAGTATAGTAAGTTTACTCAAGTTGTGGATGATCAAATGAGGATAGAAACCTCTTTATTTATAGAAAGAAAAGATGAAGAAATGCCCAAAATGAAGCAATGTGGGACTAACTTTCAGCCAATGGCCAAATGCCACTTGTCAAGATGTGAATGGGCAAAGGATGTGCACATTTTGATGAATGTTCCCATAAATGCAATTAGGTGGAATTTGAAAATAATGAAATAACATGTAAGAGGGAAAAAGGAATGTCTTTAATGCCACTTGGCTCAATGCATAAGATGGAATAAATGTCTTGTTGGAAGGACAAAGTCCACTTGGAAGGATTTCAAATTTGAAGGAATATTCTCTAAAAGATGCCAAGTTGAAAGAAAATAGACATTTAATAAATGAATTAAATGTATTTTCATGTGCAAGTGGCAAAAGCTAGAGGATGGGACATGGATCAAGATTAAATTAATCAAGGGTTAATTAATTTAATGAGGGATTAGATGATGTGACCATTTGATTTAGATTTATGGGTTGATTTAAATCAAAAGATGAGAAGAATGTGATTTAGAGATTAATTAAATAAATATTTTTGATTTATTTAATTAAAAGGGATGAACGTTAGATTAAATCAAACAAGGTTTTAATTTATTTAATTTAATAAGATAACTTTAGAGATTTAATCAAATTAAATGAATTATTTAATTAAATAGAGACACAAAGTTAATGAGATCAGATTGATTGATTTAATTAACAAGAGAGAATGACTTAATTAGATAAATGATTTATTTAATTAAGGGAGGAAAATTGATGAATTTAATCCAATAAGGGTATTCGATTAAATGATTAGACCGAGGGATGATTTAGGATGAAATGGTGTTAGTAATTGGGATCAAGCATGTAGCATCAATCAGTACATTTTATATGTCTACATTTTGCCCCTCTTTGAAGTAGTGCACTTGCTGCACTGATTCAAAGAATAAATTGTCTCGATCAAAATTCAAAAGAAAATTCAATTTCAAAATTTTCCTCGATGTTGCCTTAGTAGGTGAAACATGCCGATATACTGCCCCCTCGAGAGATCAGATGAAAATTTCAACTTTTTGGATGATCTCGCAAAAAAAAGAGGACAAGGTGCCTGATGGGTCCAGAAAGGCTCCAGGAGGTCAAAAACGAGATAAAATGCCAAAAACAATGCAAAAACGCCCCTTGAGCAGAGAAAAATGGGATTAAGGGACCAAAACCCTGACAGGACAGCTAAATGGGGTCAAAAAACCCTAATTTCTAGGCTTAAATAGGCCTTGAGGGGCCACTTCCAATTCATTTTCACATTTAGCCTTAAGAGATTTTGTAACTTTGAGCTCTGACACCTTCGCGAGATGGCCCAATGATAGGTTCCCCTGCACATTTTCGACCAAGTACAGACACACTAGAGGCTTCTTGGCACTGGACCACCGGTGAGTCAACTTGACCCAACTTCATTTTTCAATTTACGTGCACATTTAATAGCCTAGGAAACTTAGCTTTTAGGAGTAGTTCTAAACTGCACTGTTGCAAACTTTAAGCGGTGATGCTCAGCCTCAAACTATGCCGCAGTTGTGAGTAGCAACACCATGGCGTAGTTTGGAATTAGGGTTTAAATTCCAAACCCAACCACATATGCAAAGTGCACCGTCACAGGCTTCTTTAAAATTTAGGGTTTAGGTCAAACTAAGGTGCCTTCAAAACTCTGACGTGGTGACGGAGTTTGAGATTCAAACACTCCTAGCGGCACAATTTGGAGTTTGCAAACTGCACCACACCCACAGAGAGCGACGCTGAAGTTGATTTGAGATGTCGAAACAAACCAAGATCAAGATTTTTTTATGATTTTTTAACGCAGTGGATTTCCTAATGTAGGAGGAGGCGAGAGCACTTTACTCACGTGAGCACAGGTCCTGAGACCTTTTCGATATTTTGGATGATCTGATAGAGCGACAACAGGAGCATCTAGGGTGAATCAGACTTTGGTACATTGCTTATGCACTACCCATCTAGACACACTTGTGCATGCTAACAACACTCGCTAAGAGATGGCACAATGAGACATCCCATTTCCACCTCCCTATAGGTGAGGCAACAGTCACACTAGAGGACATGTGGTGGATCCACAAATTTCCCATCCATGGAGAGTGGGTTATATATGACACGGATGCCAGGAGGGAGGCCTGCTATGACATTATGGGCCTTGATCATCTTGTTTTATGTGAGGGTCAGATTGAGTTAGAGCATTATAGGCTCTCTGTGTCACCCTTCCACCTTGTCATTACAGCCATCATATTGGGTCTCATTGCACCAGATCGGTGGGGCCGATATTTCAGTCTTGGATGGGGGCTCACTTTGGAGTGGATGGTTTGATGACGAACACTATTTACGTGGGGGCCAGTGCTTTTGGCCTCATTGTATAGAGATTTGCATGAGTTTTCCCACCTTGACAGTTGAGCACTTGGTGTTGGTATCACACTTTTGCACATCTGGGCTTGGGAGCACATTTCAATGCTCTGTCCAAGAGTTGTTCCAGTTCCCATGGATCCAGATGATCTGGTTATGTAGCGATACAGAGAAGGTGTTTCGTTCACCCACATAGGACAACATGGGATTCCTCATTGGAGGAGAGATCTAGATGACATGAGAGCATTTACATTGCAACCATATCTTGGATGGCCTGCATGGTTTGATGATGTTTAGCAGCTCTTTTTCACTCATCATGATAGACTAATGCAAGGCAGGGAGCACACGATGCTTGAGATGTACCTACCAAGCAAAGTACAAAAATAGTTCAAAGAGCCACAAGATAGGCCAGATGATCAGGATGTGGCCATTTTTGCATGAACGATGAGCCAGAGCTCTTAGGGTTGATACATTCCTACGCACGAGGCAGTGTAGAGCTTTATGTAGCTAGTGGCTAGGTCATGGCCATATTACCAAGGTCGGGCGGATGCAGGGACCATACAGGCCTACAGGGATTGGTTCAGGCCACCTCTTCATCTAATAGTGCTAGGGACACCATCTTCTTGACACAGAGCTAGAGGCAAAGGGGTAGGTCGAGGCTGAGGGGATGAAGATGGGGACTGAGGAGGCAAAGGACCACCACCTGACTGGGATAGGGGGCCACAAGATCAGCCACCCCCAGATCCACAGGTGGGGAAGCAGAGACAGGATCTAGTCCCAGGACAACAGGATCAGGATCAAGGACGACAGGATAGGGTCCCATCACCACCCAGAGATAGGGGTCAGGACCAACCTCCCGTGTAGCCACCTCCCCAGCTAGACCCTAGAGATGGCCAAATTTTGCAGTTACAGGCACAAGTATAGGTACTGATAGCTAAGAGGGATTAGCTTTAGTTAGAGTAGGACCAAGCGGTCTAGCAGAGATACGTTGCAGAGCTACAGGAAGTGGGTGAGATGGGTAGACGAGAATAGCTAGAGAGTATGGCTGCATCTTCCTCCTGGAGCACAGTATCGCTTCGAGCATACAGGGAGACCATCTAGGAGGCTGATTATTATAGGTTGTATTATTATTAGGCTACGCCACAAGCAAGCCCAAGTGCCTGAATTTTCACAGAGGATGGGCCACAACCTACAAAGGATCATGGAGAGAGAGCAGGTGGCAAGGGCAGCAACCAATAGGGTTAGGTCACTTTGATTAGAGACAAGATTCTTTTTACACCCCATGGGCTCATTTTTAATAGCCCCATGGGCCATTGTACTCTATTGACATACACATGCACATTGATCCAATTTTTTGTACCATGACAGTGTAGTTATTCTGATGATTATATATATATATATATGATGACGTTGATTTGATGCTATATGATGTATTATATTCTAATTCTATGCTTTATGGATGGATTTACTTTCTTTATGCTATGCAATGTGATGCTATGATGCTATGATGCTTTCTTATATGATGCTTTATGCCATAATGTTATGTGATGCCATGATGCTCTATGTGATGATGCAAAATGTGATGAGATGGTTTCTTTTTCAATATCTTTTCTAATGCCCTTTTCATGATGTATGCAAAATATTATGGTATGCAATATGCTTAGACTAACGGATCTATAATGTTATACTATGATGGATGATCATATGTGTAATTTTATCATGTATGATATGCAATTATGATGTTATGATGATGATGTGATGATATGATATGTTGAAATGATATATATGTGTGTGTGTGTGTGTGTGTGTGCATGCTATGATATAATGGTTATGATATGCAATGGATGCTTATATGTGTCATGGGATGATTATGCAATGTTATGATGTGATGAATGCAAATGATTCTATAATGATGCAAATGTTTATAATGGATGCATATGTACGATTTCTTAGATGCTTAGAATAACAAATCTATATTATATATGGACAGAAATGCAATGCATGGGTAAAGGTTAATGTTTTCTATGTGATATGATATGTAGTATGCAATATGCTAGCGGTTTTTTGGATGCAAGATGAATGCAATGATGATAATAATTTGTGATTAATTGTCATGGTACCATGTTTGCGCTACTAGAACTGTAAAATTTTGAAAATTTCATGGCTGCACATACCCGTTAGTTCCCAAAAAATGCCCATACCATAAGCACATGAATCTGCTTTGCATAACAAATTTTCCCATATTTTATCATTTGGTCCCATAGAATTCACTTGTCCTTGAGTATTTCAATGTGTAAACCATATCGACATAACATGATGCAGGTCTCACCGATCCATAAAGCATTTTATACTAATATATGTCTTTTTGTAGTCTAAAGACAAGATATTGACAAAGTCTCATCTATGTTATTTCAATTGGTAATACACATTGGCATAATGCAGTTTGCAGTCTCAGCAATACAGGGGTCCTATCGGAAAAATAGTGGTCAACGGTGTAAGTCATAACGAGCTTATTTATGTCTTACCGATCGTGGTACAATTCCGGAGCATCAAAAAGGAATCTATAATATTCTTAATAAGTTTCCCAGAAAAGTGGATCCTGTCGGTAATGTATTGTCATCAGGGTGAGTTCAAGGAAGTCTTGCCGACCCACCATATCGCTATAACGGAATTACATTGCTAGGGGCACTTAGCGAAATTCATAGTCTCACCGATAACGAAATTCATTAGCCAGACTTGAGCCATCAGTGTAATGTCCCGGAGCACTCATTTGGTTTCACCGATAAAGCAAGAGAAGATTTCGTCGTTGTCATCGATATGAAGTCTTGGAGTTCTGCCAACCCCCAGAGTCATAGTGATATGTTTGATTATTAGCGAGATAGGCTTTGTCAAAGAGAGCTAGGAAGCTCATGCCCAATGAAGTTCCATCGGCAGGAAAACCACTATGTCACGATGATCAGAGTTGACGAAGGATAGATCTCGGCAGAACACAATGTAAGTGGAGGAATGTTTGCCTGACCTTCAATGTCACAGTGATACACTCATGACTGAAGGGATAGCTGTTGGTGAGACTCAGAACATCAGTCAAACTTCATGACATCAATGTGATATGTGATCTAAGGTAGTGAGAGAAACATTGAACATCTGTATGACTGCAGGATGTCTCAACGGGTATTTAGTGAACGTTTGAAAAGGCCCAAAAAAATGGATCACTGCAGATGTGAATGCGAAAGGATGTGATTTTTCAAATGATTGATGTATAAATACTCATTTTTTGACCGAGGGATATAGGAGACAGGGAGTGAAAATTACAATAGGATACAAAATGTTACAATTCTTGAGACTATGATGCATGTATGAAATAATGGAGATTCCAATTGAATTCATTTTGATGTGGTGAAATTTTTTTGGTGTCAATTGTTTATTGTGTTAATTGAAAGTATTGCTGAAGTTTTCTCCAAGGTTGATGTTTTCTAATTATTTAAACTAATATATCAAGGGTATTTCTCAGTTTATCAATGCACGCTTGTTGTATCTGTATGATTGAATTAATTGGTTCTTTCAAGGAGAGATTAAATCCTTTTAGTCAATCATAGTAATTAGGGAATCTCATTTGGATCACTAAGAAGAACTTGGTAATCGTATTCTTGCATGTTTATACCAATTATAAAATTAGACCCATATGCCAAACAATTTGAGTTTCTGCTAGAAAGAAGTTACCCATTTCATATTTTCATTTGACTCCGTATACCCAATAAGGCACTAGTCTCAACTATTTCACAATTTAATTTCTTTCATTTTTCCATATGAACACATTAGATTTTTTCCTTGATATTGCTTATATAATTTATACCAAAGTAAAACTCATTTATCCACTCCCATTTGCCAGTGTGGGTAAATTGCTTTAGGAAATGAACAGAGGTCAAGTTTGCTTTATTCAAATAGATATACCCACCTAGGTCTAGCAGCACCTGAAGAGTAGAGGGTCTACATCATTGGGCCTTGTTTGCTACCCTGAAACATATCAAGAGATTGGCAACCTCTTGAGGTATTTTTCCTGCATTTTTGAGAGCTAACAAATTGGCGACTCTGTTGGGGATCATTGTAGAATATCCGGTTGAAGATTATCATATAGAGTCATTGAAGAAAGATTCATAATTTGAGAAGTTGTAAAAAAGTGATTCCACTGGGGATAAAATCAAGATAATTTCGTTTTTCTCACTTTTAACAAAGTGAGTGGCGAATTTGACAAGAATATTGCATCAATTCAACATGAATGGTAGAAGATCCCAATATAAGGGAGGTCCTATTGGAGGTCCTGCTGGCAACAACAAGTGAACACATAAGGATGATAAGAGTAAGAAGGTAGTTGATGATATGTGCATAACGAATAAAGACAAAGCATCAAGACCACATTGTGAGACATATGACCGGTATGATACATGGAGAGATAATTCAAGTGAAAAACCTTGCATTCCTGAAGAACAAAGAAATCCTTTTTATAATCCTCAAAAATAGGTGGAATTTGATGCTAAACTCGAGGAAGAAAGAGTCGCGTGTCAACAGGAATATGATCGAAAGATGGAGGGTAATCAAAATGAGCCCATTAATAATGTAATCCCTCAAGAAAATTTTGATCTCTTGACTCACAAAGAAATAGACATACAATTGGAGTTCCAGAGACAAGAAGTAGAAAGAGAAAAAGCAGAACTGGAACAATAGAGGCTCCAAAAGATGAAGGAACTCTAGGATTTGAAATTGCAGGAAGCTCAAATTAAAGCTCAAACAGCTAGTTTTTCAAAGTATATACCGCCTCATAAGCAAGGAAACAATTATGTAGGGCCCTCATATCAGCCAAAGGTTCCTCATAATCAAATGGGAAATCAATACAAATAGCCAAACTATCCACCGTATACTACATCACAACATACAAATGCGCAACCACCTCATGGTCAACAATATGTGCCATATCTTCATACACAAACAACAATCCAATGTACCAGTATCAACACATGCATAACCCTCCCCCTCAGCAATACACAACAATGATCAGAAAATTTGATTTCATAGGGTTTCAATTATACCCTTATTCTATGGATAGCAGTTGGAGAAGTCTTGTTCCTAAGTTTACAGGGAGTAGTGCAATTACTGCTGAAAATCATTTGAGGAATTTTAATGCTTTTATTCAGCACTTGGATATAGCATATGAAGATTTACATATGAGGTTGTTCATGATGTCACTCACTGAGGAAGCTAGGGATTGGTTCAATAGCCTGCCAACAGCTTCTGTTGATTCTATCCAAGAATTTTAGGATCGATTTCTTGAACAGTATGGAAATCCGTGTGCACCAGATGCTGCTTTACATGACTTAATACAGATTCAAAAAAATTAGAATGAGTCAATTTATGATTTTAACTGAAGATTCAACAAACTAAAAAATAAGATACCACCTAGGTCAAAGTTTCCAAACTCTACAACATTAAGTATTTATTTGAATGCATTCGATCCAAAAATAGGGTATGAACTAAAAAACATATTTCCAAGAGATTTGACTGAAGCCCAAAAGATAGCACTAACCATTGAAAACAATAGGAAAGCTGGTGGGATGATCAATAAGAGAGACAATCCTAGGGTTCCTTAGCAATTCAATAATTACCAGTACAAATAGGAGAACACATATAGAAATGAAAGGCCTCGGTTACATGACATACCTTATAATACAAATTGGAAGGATGGAAAACCTGTAATAGATAGACTCAGGAACAAAGAAACACCTGATCCATTAAGGAAGAAGGGAGCATATATGGTCAATAGTAATCTTTGGTGTGAAGGTTGTGATGGGCCACATTCCCCAGACCACTATGTTGTAACCCAAGAAATGCAAGAAGAAGGGATGCTAGTGGGTAGCAGTGGAGAAGATCCCTCAGTATTTTTGACTTCAAATGCTTTTCATCCTGTTGAGGAGGAATATTTATCTTCAGAAGATGAAGGTTGTGAGTATGATGTTTCAAATCAAAGGTCCAATGTCCACATGGCTGAACAATAGGTTTTTTCCGATTCTGAAGAAAGTTATGATGAACAATACTCTGTTGAGGTGCCTACTCAATGCGATATAAGGAGACCCACTGAAGAGGAAATAAAGAGGTTAACCATTGCTGAAGTTGAACAAGCAAAGAGCAAGTATTGGTTAAGAAATAGGACAGTGAATGAAAAGGAAGGTACTCCCAGGGGAATATTTATGAAAGATGGAGAAGTATCACCAAGAGTTTTGAAGAGAATAGAAAATAAGCAACATGATAAGAACGAGAAAAATATTGTTCAAAAGGAAGAGGATAAAGAGTTACACAAAGAGAAGCAAAAAACTGATCAATTGAATAAAAGGGAAAAGGAGGAAAGCAAAGGAGGAACATTGGAGCAAAAGAAAGTGATTAAGGCAGAAGGTTCTTCTTTTGACTTCTCTCAGGCTTTATCACAGGTAAAAATTTCTATCCCACTACTCGAAATGATGAGAATTAAGGAGTATAGTGATAGTGCAATTCAATTGATATCAAGTGGAAATGAGAAAAGTCAATTTCTGAAAATTAGATGGCTACTGAAATGGTTAATAAGCAAGAGAAGATGACTGCCCTAGAAGTGTGTCTAAATGATGTATTGGTAAATTCCCCACAAGTTGAACCTTTTTTCACCATGCTGCTTATAAATAACAAATTGTTGAGGAATTACATGATAGACTCTGGCACTACAATCAATATCATGCCAGTTGGAGTTATGAAACAACTTGGTATGTGGGTAGATACTAATGAAGGGAAGTGCTATGCAATGGATAGTAGGCCTGTTCCAGTAGTAGGTGTTATGAAAGATGTTGAAGTCAAACTAGCTGCTTATCCTCAGGTGGCCTACAATATAGATATAATAGTAATTGATACCCCTCCTTAGTTTGGGATGCTTCTATCAAGACAGTAGATGACAGTGGTTGGGGGAAATGTCCAATTTGATTTGTTTTATGCAACAATTCCAGTGAATGGCCAGGAAGTTAAGCTGTACAGGGAGCCAAGGATGAATCCAATCATAGATTGTGTGCCTCAAGATAAAGTCAATTGCTTTTGTGATATGGATCTTGGAAGTTTTAAGATAGAACCAGCCCAGCCAGAGTTGATCAATGGTGATCCAATTGATAAGCATGTTGCAAAAAAATATGATGGCGTGTGGAAAATGTACTTTGATGGAGCTTGCAGCCAAGAAGGTAATGGAGTAGGAATAGTGTTTGTTTTCCCTAAAGGAGTTACTTTTAAGTATTCATTTTTTTTGGCATTTGAATGCACGAAAAATATAGCAGAGTATGAAGCTTTACTAACAGGATTGAATATGGCTGTAAAACATAAGATTAAGTTGCTAACTGTTCTAGGGGATTCAGAGCTAGTTGTTTCTCAAGTTAAATCAAAATATGTAGCAAAACACAAGAGGCTGAAACAATATAGGAATGTTGTATGGGACACAATTGAGTTGTTTGATGCTTTCTCAATTGAGTGGATTTATAGGTCGAGGAATATAATGGCAGACTTTTTAGCCAATGTAGCACTAAGAAGAGAGGATATCACATTGGCTGGAGTGTCTCAAATCGAGTTCAAAGCAAGACCCGCTATGCCTAATAATATATACAATTCGCAGGTTTTTAATGACGATACTGACCTCTTGAAATTTCTTCACTGTATAGATCAATATGATGCCCAAGAAATTTACTTCAATGCATTTGTAGAAGAGGTAAATGAAAAGCAGACAGTATTCGGGAAGGAGGTCTTACAGCTTAGAACTAATAAGCTTCCAAAAGGGCTAGTAGCATTGGAAAGGGTGTATGATGGAAATGATCGGTCCCTCATGAAGCAGACACCAGTCAAGAGGGAGGATATTGAAGAAGTCAATTTAGGGACTGAACTGGCACCAAAAAGGGTATACATTGGGAAGAAAATAAGCCCGAAAATTCAAAAAATGTTGATTGCACTATTGAGAAAATATAAACATGTGTTTGCATGGTCTTATGAAGATCTCAAAGCATATAGGGAAGATTTGTTTAAACATGAAATCCTGTTAAAGCCAGATGCAAAATCATTCAGGCAAAGACAAAGACCTATTAACCCAACATTGGAACCAAAACTGCAGGAGGAATTGACAAAGCTTAGAGATGGGGGTATTATCAAACCAATCAGGCATTCAACATGGGTTTCGAACCTGGTTCTTGTGAGGAAGAAGAATGGGGATATCAAATTATGTGTGGACTTCAGAAATATAAATATTGCATCTCTCAAGGATAATTATCCTCTACCTAATATGGAGGTTGTACCACATTAAGTAACAGGGTGTGAGTTGTTATCTATGATGGATGGGTTCTCTAGTTACAACCAGGTCAAAGTCAAAGAATCTGAGTAGTACAAGACAACTTTTACAACCCCATGGGGAACATATGTCTATGTGAGAATGCCATTTGGTCTCACAAATGTAGGTGCAACCTTTCAAAGAGCTATGGACGTAGCATTTGCAGATTTGATTAATGCTATCATGGTGGTATATCAAGATGACCTTACTGCTTATTCAAAAAGGGCTGAAGATCATGTAGAACATCTGGAAAAGGTATTTATTAAATCTTTAGAATATGGTATTATTTTGAACCCTAAAAAATGTCATTTTGTAGTCACAGAGGGAAAACTCTTAGGACATATTGTTTCAAAGGGGGGAATTAGAATAGATCCTGAGAGGGTTGAGGCTATAGATAAAATCCCTATTCCTAAAACTGTCAAGGTCATCCAATCATTTTTTGGACAGATCAATTTTGTTAGGAGATTTGTGTCTAATTTTGCTGAAATTGTTAAGCCTATATCAAAGATGCTAAGGAAGGGACAAAAGGTAGAGTGGACTGCAGAAGCACTTGAAGCTTTCATATCCATCAAAAGGGCCATCAAAGAAGCCCCTGTACTTAAGTCTCCAGATTTTTCAAAACCCTTTCAAATGTTTTCATTTGCTTCATTACATACTATAGCTCCTATTATGTTACAAAAGAATGAGGAAGGTCATGAGCAACTTGTGTCTTTTTTCAGCAAGTCTTTGTAGGGATCAGAATTGAAATATGATATAATGGAAAAACAAGCATTTGCGTTGGTGAAAGCCACAAAGGCTTTTAGACCGTATCTTGTTGGAGCTAAGGTGATTGCTTATGTCCCTCATGCAGTTGTTAAGGATATCTTGACATAGTCAGAAGTAACTGGGAAGAGATGCAAATGGATTAAAAAGATTCAGGAATTCAATAAGGAAATACAGATCACTAAATTAGTGAGAGGTCAGGGTTTGGCCAAGTTAATGGCAGAAACAAATATTGAAGCAAATCAAATCTGCAATATAGAAGATGAAGGAAATGCAATTGCAAGTATTGAGCATACTGCTTGGTATACAGACATCATGTATTACCTCAGATACATGATGTGCCTTGAAGGATTAAGTGACAATCAAAGAAGAACTTTGAAGATGCAAGCATCCAAATATGTGTTCATGGAAGGTGATTTTCTTTGGAAAAATAGGGACGAGATGTTGTTGCTATGTTTAGATGAGTCACAGGCCAAGCGTGTTTTAAGAGAAATGCATGAAGGGGTCTGTGGAGGCCATTATTCTACAGAGACAACTGCACACAGAATTCTCAGGGCAAGTTATTACTGACCAAAAGTCTTTAATGATGCTTTTTCATATGTAAGAAGATGTGAAGCATGTCATAAGTTCTTAGGGAAAATGAAGTATTAGGGAGCTTTACCACTCAGACCTTTGCAGGTTGAAGCCCCTTTTCATCAGTGGGGAATTGATTTTATTGGGGAAATACAGGAGAAATCAAGTGGAGGACATAAGTGGATACTGGTAGCTACTGATTACTTCACCAAATGGGTGGAGGCAGTCCCAACCAAGCAAGCAACAAGTAAAGTTGTGATCAATTTTTTAATAGATAACATTATTACCAGATTTCGTACACGATTAAGATTGATTACAAATAATGGGATGTGTTTCAGATTTGATGAGTTTGGAGATTTTTGTAGTACATATGGTATCACCATTTCTTATGCAGCTCCTTATCATCTGCAAGCTAATGGTCAAGCAGAATCCAACAACAAAAGTCTTCTGAAGATCATAAGGAGGATGCTAGGTGGGAATAAAAAGGCTTGGGATTCAAAATTGAGCTTGGTTGTATGGGCTAATAGGATAACTGTGAAAAAGGCGATTGGAAAGTCCCCATTTGAATTAGCATATGGAACACAAGCTAGGATGCCTTTAAAAAATTTGTTACCAGTTTACAAATTTATCCTTCAGGAAGATATAGACATTCCTGAACCAATGGAGGAAATAATGGAACAACTGGTAGAGCTTGATGAAGTAAGAAGACTAGCTCAAAACCAAAATGTGAAATTGTAGGCACAAATGAAGTATTTATTTGATAAAAGGGAAAAAGATAGAAAATTTGAAGAAAATGATCTGGTGCTAATGTGGAATGCAAGGTGTCAGGAAAAGGGAAAACATGGGAAATTTGAAGCTTTGTGGTTGGGACCCTTTGTTGTTGTTGGAAAAAAGGGTGAAGATTCTTATTATTTGCAAAACATGACTGGTGAAGAACAGGAGTTGCCTGTACATGGGCAATTTCTGAAGCATTTCTTCTCTTAAAAAAGGGAATATAGAGGATTAAGGGTTGCCAGTGCATGGACAACTCTTGACAGTCCTCTCAAAGATTTCTATTCCATGCACAGTAGTTTAGGAAATAAAAAGGAACAGGAATTGCCAGTACATGGACAATCCTGACATTCCTTTATTAAATAAATCTTTCTATGTACAGTAGTATAGGGTCATGTTCATCTCAATTTCCATTCATTCCATTTTTCTCATTGGTCCATCACCTTGAAAGTTTGGTCTGCCCACCCAGAAATCTGGATCCTTGCAATGATCTCACAATCATTCATCCATAGACGGAGCCACTGTTATAACTGTAAAATTTTGAAAATTTCATGGCTGCACATACCTGTTAGCTCCCAAAAAATGCCCATACCATAAGCACATGAATCTGCTTTGCATAACAAATTTTCCCATATTTTATCATTTGGTCCCATAGAATTCACCTGTCCTTGAGTATTTCAATGTGTAAACCATATCGACATAACATGATGCAGGTCTCACCAATCCATAAAGCATTCTATACTAATATATGTCTTTTTATAGTCTATCGACAAGATATCGACAAAGTCTCATCGATGTGTTTTCATTTGGTAATACAGATCGACATGATGCAATTTGCAGTCTTAGTGACACAGGGGTCCTATTGGCAAAATAGTGGTCAATGGTGTAAGTCATAATGAGATTATTTATGTCTTACCGATCATGGTACAATTACGGAGCATCAAAAAGGAATCTATAATATTCTTAATAAGTTTCCTAGAAAAGTGGATCCTGTCGGTAGTGTATTGTCATCGGGGTGAGTTCGAGGAAGTCTTGCCGACCCACCATATCATTGTAGTGGAATTACATCAGTAGGGGGACTTAGCAAAATTCATAGTCTCGCCGATAACGAAATTCATCAACCAGACTTGAGCCATTAGTGTAATGTCCTGGAGCACTCATTTGGTTTCGCTGATAAAGCAAGAGAAGATTCTGTCGTTGTCATCGATATGAAGTCTTGAAGTTTCGCCGACCCCCAGAGTCATAGCGATATGTTTGATTATCGGCAAGATAGGATTTTTTGGAGAGAGCTAGGAAGCTCGTGTCGAATGAAGTTCCATCGGTAGGAAAACCACTATGTCACAGCGATCAGAGTTGACGAAGGATAGATCTCGGCAGAACACAATGTAAGTGGAGGAACATCTGCCTGACCTTCAATGTCACAACGATACACTCATGACACTCATGACTAAAGGGATAGCTGTTGGTGAGACTCAGAACGTCGGTCAAACTTCATGACATCAATGCGATATGTGATTTGAGGTAGTTAGAGAAACATTGAACATCAGTATGACTGCAGGATGTCTCAGCAGGTATTTAGTGAACGTTTGAAAAGGCCCAAAAAAATGGATCGCTGCAGATGTGAATGCAAAAGGACGTGACTTTTCAAATGACTGATGTATAAATACTCATTTTTCGATGGAGGGATATAGGAGACAGGGAGTGACAATTACAGTAGGATACATAATGTTACAATTCTTGAGACTATGATGCATGTATGAAATAATGGAGATTCCAATTGAATTCATTTTGATGTGGTGACATTTTTTTGGTATCAATTGTCTATTGTGTTAATTGAAAGTATTGCTGAAGTTGTCTCCAAGGTTGATGTTTTCTAATTATTTAAACTGATATATCAAGGATATTTTTTTAGTTTATCAGTGCACACTTGCTGTATCTGTATGATTGAATTAATTGGTTCTTTCAAGGAGAGATTAAATCCTTTTAGTCAATCATAGTAATTAGGGAATCTCATTTGGATCACTAAGAAGAACTTGGTAATCACATTCTTGCATGTTTATACCAGTTATAAACTTAAACCCATATGCCAAACAATTTGAGTTTCTGCCAAAAAGAAGTTACCCATTTCATATTTTCATTTGACTCCATATACCCAATAAAGCACTAGTCTCAACTATTTCACAATTTAATTTCTTTCATTTTTCCATATGAACACATTAGATTTTTGCCTTGATATTGCTTATATAATTGATACCAAAGTAAAACTCATTTATCCACTCCCATTTGCCAATGTGGGTAAATTGCTTTAGGAAATGAACAGAGGTCAAGTCTGCTTTATTCAAATAGGTATACCTGCCTAGGTCTAGCAGCACCTAAAGAGTAGAGGGTCTACATCATTGGGCCTTGTTTGTTACCCTGAAACGTATCAAGAGATTGGCAACCTCTTGAGGTATTTTTCCTACGTTTTTGAGAGCTAACATGCGTGAAAAGCAAGAGATAGAAGAAAGCAAGAGATTCAAACAAGACATGAGATGATGATAATGATGGTGATTATTTGCTGAGTTGGGATTTTCAAAGGGCCAATTACCTTGTGTTTGATTACACACATAAGTACGATGCATCAAGGTATAAAGAACCAGGATGGCATTGTACCTAGTGTGATGGAATTTAACTCGACAATCAGATAGGAGTATTCTTGTTCACACCTAGCGTACAAAACCTTATTCAAAATGCAGTTCAAATATTCCAAACATATTGGACCAAAACATAGAAAATCAATCCTTCCTATGTGGTCAACAAGATACTTAAAACATCCTCCCTACACCTAAACAAAGCATGCATGACCAAAGTTATATTACAAAAATATCCAACAAGTACAACAGATAAAAGAAATAATGATCGTTGCCCCATTCCTATCTCTCTAAATCCTTCAGTTGGACCTCATCGAGAGGTCCTTGGAATGAGTGCAATAAGATAAATCCAAAGAGAAAGACAAAGTAAATAAACAAGTTGATGTTCTTCAAAACTGCTAGTCAAGACTAAACTATGGTGATGCCTGATGTTGATGTCCATTGTAGGAAGGATGCATCCTAGGACATGATGATATTAGATGATTTGATATGGGACTAATTGGACTGACAAAGAGGTGGCCAACTTGTTTACTTACTAACCTAGACTTGAGATTTTGACGTTTAGGTTTTCACTTTTGACCCGCTATACTTGTTTCTAACTATTTCACCAAAGGTTGAGGATGACGATTGATTTATTATGAATGATGTTTATTGCGGTTAAAAGTGAGATGAGACAAATGGATTTTTCAAATATTTGGATATTTTTGATGTTTTGAAATGTTTTGAGGCTGTTTTTGGTATTTTCGAGATTTTACAAATGTTTTGATTTTTGATTTTCCAAATGTTTTGGGGTTTTTTGAGATTTTGACCAAGAGACTAAGCTAAAGACCTATCCTAGGGGCCTCAGGGGCTCATCAATAGATTAGCCTTGCCTACATTATACACGCAGAGACTACGTAGTTCGGCTGACATAGACTTTCTTATTGATGAGATATGAATAGATGGATTGCCAGTTTATTATGATAGACTCCTTAAAGGACAAACCTAAATGTCTCAGGGGATGATCAAAGATCAACCTTGCCTATGTTCAAGGCTCAAAGACCTGTAGTTCGACTAACGACTCTATTTTTGAATTTTTGATTGAATTTTTGACATGTTTTTGTATTGTTGATATGTTTCAAATGCTTTGGGATTTTGTGATTTTCTGATGTTTTTGGATTTTTTTATTTTTTGACGTTTTGGAGTTTTTGATTTTTTGATGTTTTTGGATTTTTTTATTTTTCGATGCTTTGGATTTTTTGATTTAAGGACTTCAAGAATATACATGAATCTGATCTGATGAGAACATGCCCCCAACATGAAACAGTAGACTACTCCAATAGAGGTAGGACAAACTAACCATGAGAATGGATTGAGTAGTACTAGGAGGAATCATGACATGAACACATGATCAAGCTATGACGCAGACGCAAATGGGTGATGGATGGGAATATGGAATGTGATGGATGATGGAAGCATAATGGATGGATGATGCAGAATGAGTCGTGAAGATCCTAGTGGATGGAAAGTGCTTATTTACACAAGGCACCTGTTTGCCAGGTTTTCACCAAGGTAATTTCCCAAAGCGCCACCAAAGTGGTTTTCACTAGAGGATGATTTTTCTCTTTACTGTTCTTGATCCTTTTTCTGATTTTTTTTGGATTTTTTCCTTTTTTTTATTTTTTTGTTGTCACCAAGATGCCTATTTTCTAGGTTTTCATCAAGGTAACCATTTTTTCAAGACATTTTCTAATTTTTTTATTTTTGGTTCTATACCTTGAAAGATTTAGGCATAAATTTTTTTAAGATGGGAGTTGTTCATGGGCTCCTGCAAGGTTTCCCCTTCGAGTGTTGACAACTAATATGCCTTTGACTTGTAGCTTGTTGTGATGATGAATGGTCCCAACCAATTGGGTTCAAATTTTCCTTTGTCATTTGGGTTTAGGACATTCTTCTAGTTCTCCTTTAGCACAAGTTCTCTAACCTAGAAGGTTCTGCTCCTGATCTTCTTGTTATAGCTCCTCTTGAGTCATTTTTGATAGACTTGCAAATGATTTAAAGCATCCATACACTACTCATCGAGTAGCTCCAACTCATTTAGTCTTGATACTCGGTATTCTTCATATGTGATTAGGTTTTGTAGTTATATTCTCAATGACGGAAGCTTGATCTCAATGGGTAATATGGCTTCTGATTCATAGACTAGGGAGAAGGGGGTGGAACCTGTTGGTGTGTGGATGCTGGTTCGATAGTCCTAGAGGGAAATATTTAGCTACAGATTCCATTCATGACCTACGTCATTGACTATTTTCTTGAGGATCTTCAGAATGGTTTGATTGGTGGCTTCTGCTTGGCCATTGCCTTGGGGATAATACGGTGTGGAAAAATGATGTATTTTGAACTTGTCAGAAAGGTCACAAACATCTTGATTCTTGAATGGTGTCCCATTATCTAAGATAATAGCTTGGGGAACACCGTATCGGTATATTAAGTAGTTCAAGATGAACTTTGATATCTACTTTCTAGTGATGTATGTCATGGGAATGGCTTCTGCCCACTTGGTGAAGTACTTAGTGGCAATAATGATAAACTTGTGGCCATTGGATGAGGTGGGGGTGATTTTTCCAATGAGATTGAGCCCCCACTACAAAAAGGGCCATGGTGTGATGATGCGATGAAGCTCTTGAGTTGGTGCATGGATGAGGTCCCCATGCCACTGACATTTTAGACACCTTCTAACATAGTCATGTGCTTCTCTTTCCATAGTAGACCAATAATACCCCATCCTCAATAGTTTCTTGGCCAAGGTTATTTCACTCGAGTGTGAACCACATATGCCCTTATGCGCCTTGGTTAAGGCGGTCAATGCCTCAACTTTTAAGCAACATAATAGGGTTCCTTCTATGCTCCTACGGTAAAGGGTATCTCCTAGAATGACAAACCAGGATGCTTTCTTGACAAAGGTTTTCTTAAGGTTTTAGGTTATGTCAGCTAGGAGGACTCCTATTCTCAAATAAGTGTAAATGTCATGGTACCATGGGTCACTAGGACCAACAATTTCACACACAAATTTTGTCTCTGGTGCCTCGAATGTAGGCACGAGAAGCTACTCTACTAGGAATTCATGCTTTGGGACATTAAGAGGGATATCCAACAAGGATCCAATTGTTGCAATGGAATCTTCTACTCTATTGTTTACTCTGGGTATCTGCTCAAATGTGATCTCAATGAAGGATTCCTTAAGAGTTTCCACCAATTTCTTGTATGGAGTTGGCTTTTCGTCCTTAGTCTGGTACTCACCATTCACATGATTGATTATAAGTTATGAGTCCCCGTACACCTTGAGAGCTATGATATCCCACTGCACTTCTATTCTGAGCCCTATGGTTAGAGCCTCATATTCTACGATATTGTTTGTGCAGGGAAATGCCAATTTGTAGGACCTTGGTATGTAGTCCCCTTGGGGGTGATGAAAAAGACACCAGCTCCTGATCCATTCTACATGTAGGAACCATCAAAGTAGAGTTTCCAATGGTTTTATATGCTAAGATTGAAGATGGATTCATCTGGAAACTCTGATGTGAGTGGATTCTCTGAATACATGGGTGCTTCTGCAAGCTGATCTATGATCACTTGGCCTTTGATTGCTTTATGTTCCACGTACTTGATGTCATATTCAGATAGAAACATGAACCATTTGGCCATCGTTCTTGTGAGAATTGTCTTTGACAATAGGTACTTTAGGGGTTCAATCTTGGTGATGAGTTTGATTTTGTGTGCCAACATGTAATGTCTGAACTATTTCAATGCTTTGGGTGCCTCCATCTCGAGGATTGCTTTTACCTTTGTCAGATCTATCTCAATACCCATCATGAACACTATGTATCCCAATATCTTTCCTGATTATATGTCGAAGACGCACTTCTTTGGATTTAAATGGACCTTGTATTCCTCCAGGCTATCGAAAATAGCATTCAAGGTTACTATGTGATCTCTCCTTTTTCTAGATTTTTCTAGTATGTCATTAACGTAATCTTCCACAGTTTTTTGGATCATGTCATGAAAGATTAACATCATGGACCTTTGGTAGGTGGCCCCAACATTCTTTAAGCTAAATGGAATCATGTTCCAGTAGTAGGTCCCCCATGGACAAGTGAAGGCTATTTTGTGTTGGTCTTCTTTCGCAATCATCATTTGGTTGTATCTAGAGAAATCATCCATCAGAGAAAGAATTTCATGTCCCGCCATCATGTCTACAATCATGTCAATGTTAGGCAATGGGAAATCATCTTTTGGACATGCTTTGTTTAGGTCTCTGAAATCTGTATAGATTCGGATGCCCCCATTGGGTTTTGAAATAGGTACCAAATTTGATACCCACTCTAGATAGTCAATTGGTCATATGAACCCTACATCAAGTAGCTTCTTCAATTCCATTTTGACTAACAAGGCTATCTGGGGATGCATTTTTCTGAGTTTCTACCTGACAAGCTTTGCTTCAGGGTAAACTGCTAGATGGTGGACCACAATCTCTGAATCAAGCCCAGGCATGTCAGCATAGCTCCATGCAAAGTTAACTTTCCATTCTCTCAAAAAGGTGGCTAGGAGCTCTTGTTCTTCTGACAGTAATGACTCAACATAGAATGTGATGTGCGGAGTTTTCTCTGTTCCCAAGTTGATTGGATTACATTTTTTGGATAGAACCATTTATTTTCTTGATGTAGAGCTCTGAGAGGAAGATTGAATCCCCCATCCTCAAGTGCCTCAAAGAAGTTTTCACCATCGGATGCATCCTTTCTTTTTACTTTTTTCTAGTCAAAGAGTTCCACACTGTGGTTTTCACTCAAAGACTTTGAGATTATTCTCAAGTTTTTTCTTTTGCGACTGAAGGATTCAATCATCTCCCCATAGTAAGCTTGGGCATCCAATATGATATCAAAACTATCCTTGTGATCTCCACATGGTATCATTCCCCGCAGTCCCATGAATTATGAGAGTGCTTCATCATTTTCAAAGGTGTCCAGAATTGGTGGTCCTCGTTGGTTGTAATCAATAAGTTGGGGGTAGACTAGATTGATTTCATGGGTTTGACTGGTTGACTCAAATGATATAGTACTGATCATGAGGAGGGAGGTATCTTCAAAAAGCATGGGTAAATCAGTTATGGGGTCTTCCTCACTACCTACATCTATGACCTAATCTATGGATATAGGTGTTTGATGAGTGGGTGTTGATTTATGAGGAGGATTTCTAACATTCCTAACCAAGGTACCTCTGCCAAGTATGGTCACTCTCAAAGGGGTACATCTGAGGCCAAGATTTCTCATACGCATCTCAGGAATGAGAGGTATTAAAAGACCATTATCATTTTTTCCAAGTTTTATGTTCCTATCATAACCCATGGTGAGCATCATTTGTAAGCCTTTGCTACTATCATCCATAGGTAGGTTGACTGCTGGTCTATTGTCTTGGTATAGAAGATGTGATGGGTCCTCTTCTATCACTTCCTGACCTAGGTCCCCCCCAACTTCTAAAGCTGGATGAACCTGTTGTGAAGGTTTGGGATGATGTTCCTTCTAGTTGAGGTTGTCCATGAGATCTAGGATATTGTGGTAACTCTCCTACCATAAAGGTGCTTTTCTTCATTTTATAATTTCCACATCCATCATCTTGGATAATGACTTTGATTTTAGATGTATCAGGGATGGAGGGTGTCTTTGTCTCATAACTGGAAGCTAATGTAGCTGGGTCTACATATGAAGTGGTGGGGCCTTCATAATTTTTTGGAACTTGGGGGATTTTGTAATATTTGGCCTCCAGGATTTTGCAATAGGCAAAGGGTTCAGGATCACTATGGATGGTAACCTCTTGTTTTTCATACAGGAATTTGATGCATTGGTGAAAGGTTGATGCCACTGCTTGCATCCCATGGATCCACGGACACCCCAGGAGAATGTTATAAGGTAGATCAAGGTCCAGGACCTAGCATGTGGTGTCCATAATGGCGGGTCCTACTTGAACAGGAATCTGGATAGTGCCTAGAGACACTCTTTCTTGATCATCATAAGCTATGATGGTGATGCCCTTACCTTTTTCAATGTCATCCTCTGAGAATCCCAGATTCTTTATAAAATTCAGAGAACATATATTAAGACCTGCTCTCTTGAATTTATTTTTGTGAACCAGGACTTTGAGATGGAGAGCATGATTGTGAGATAGTTGAGTAGGGAAGTCTTGATCAGAGAATGTGAGGAGACTTGGAGTGGTGATATTTCTGACCATAGCTTGGAATTGGTCTACATCTAGATATGAGGAGACAATGGATGAGGCTAATGCTTCTTCTAGTATTTTTCTATGGGCAGGTGATATCTTTAGCAACTCCATGATGGAGATCTGAGCAGGAGTTCTCTTTAGCTGGTCAAGGACATTATAGCCATACGAGATGGATCTTGGATTTGAAGTGTATGCTCTAGGTGGTTGTGAGGGTCCAATGATGGTGACTTTTTCGCCACATGTGGTGACTCCATAGTCTGCATTGGCTCCCTTAATGTTAATGATGAGGACATACTCCTCAAGTATTGCCACGACATGCTCATACACATGGTTCACTTCCTTGTATTTTCCTTTTCCTTTATTATTGTTTCCCTTGTTGTGATTAGGCATCGAATTTGTGTATACCTTTAGGCCTTGGTTTCCTGCCAGTTGCTCCACATTTATGATTTTTTGATCAATGAGGTATTGGATTAGATTTTTCAACCTCATGTAACTATTAGTGGTGTGCCCTTTGATTTTGTGAAACTCACAGAGCTAGTTTTTGTTGTACCAAGGTGGTTTCACTTTTGGTTCTTGGTAATTCTCATAAGTGGGAACCTTGATGAGGTTTTTGTTTATCAATTTCTTCATGATGACCTCAAGTGGTTCTCCAAGGGTAGTTTACTTCTGCTTGGTGGGATTTTTGTTTCACGAGGTGGTCCCCCTTGATTATTTAGGTTATTTACTTGATTGTTGGTTGGTTGGCGTTGTGATACCGTTTTGGTTTGGGTGTTGTTCTGATCATTGTTTTTTGGTTGCTGGTAGGTTTGGGTGTTTTTCCTCGGAGCACAAATTACAACCTTAGCATCAACCACACCATCATTTGTGAAATTTTTGTTCATTTCCCATGTGCGAGGTTTGTCATTATAACTACTAGATGGGCGATTATTTTTCTATTCTAGATAGGTGGGTGTTTCTCCCTGTGCAATAAGGGCTTGTTCAATGTTAAGCACCTTGGAGATCAATTGATTGTAGGTGGTAATACCTCGCACCTTGAGATGAAATGCCAAGTTTCCTTCCAAATTGGAGATGATGGTGCAAACTTGTTATTCTTCTAGCATGACCCATTTGCTCCTGTTGGCCTTGGATCGCCATCGTTGTAGAAATGAAGCAAATGATTCATTTTTACCTTGTTTAAGAGCTAATAGTTCCTCTAGGCTAACATTCATACCAATATTGAATGCATATTTTTTTATGAATGCATCCACTATCTCTTGGAAATTCTTGATGCCAGGAGGAAGGTGAGAGAACCACTCCATGGCGTGGCTAGCCAAACTTCTAGGAAATAACCACATCAGATATGTATCATCATATGCGATTTCCATTCAATGAACCTAGAATTCCTTGATGTGATCTTTAGGGCTTCCCATCCCTCGGTATTTATCAAATTTAGGGATCTCAAATCCCTTTGGGAATGGTTTCATTACAAGACTCCTATTGAACGAATAAGGACACAAGTTGTTGGGTGTCTTTGTGGTTTTCCCTTATTGAAGATCAAGCACTTGTTATGAGAGTAGCTTGATCTATGTTGTGACATCGTTTTGTGGTGGTTCATTTGTTGGAGGGATAGGTGGATTGGTTGGTGTGTTGATGGATGATGTTTGCACATTTTGTTGTGACAAGTATGCTTGTACTTGTTGTTGTATCATCAACACTTGTTGTTGATCCTGCTGTTGTTGCGCTAATAGTGCCTGTTGCTGAGCTTGTTGTTGTTATTGCACCAACAATGCTTTTTCTTGGGTTTCTAGTTGGGCTACTTCTTGCTGCTCTTGGTATTGTTTCAACGCTTGTTGGTATGCTTGTTGTTGGGTTGCTTGTTATTATGCGAGGTATTGTGCTTGCGCTTGTGCTTTGTTGAGCTTGGTATTGGGCTCGAGCTTGCACTTGCGCCTAAGCCTGGGCTTGTGTTTGTTGGGAATCTTCTACAATTTTTGCAACTTGTGCGGCTTGAGCTTGCACTTGTGCCTAAGCCTAGGCTTGCGTTTGTTGGGCAGCTTGTGCAATCTGTGCAGCTTGTGCGGTTTGAGCAGCTTGAGCGGCTTAGTGTTGTTGGAATAAAGCTTGGGCTTGAGCATCCTTCTTTGTGGCTTGAGCTACTTGAGCGGCTTGAGCAGCTTGTGTTGCTTGAGTGGCTTGTTGTGCTTGAGCATCTTGCGCCGCTTGAGCAGCTTGTTATGCAACTTGTCAATTTTGGATTTGTTGAAGTGCCTTTTGATATGTAGCTTCTTGGGAAGCTTGTAATGTAATGTTGTATTGGGTTGACATATTTGTGTTTGGTGGTGGAGATGGTGGTAGTGGCAACAAATTTGGTATGGCGTTTATTGTCATGATGAGAGGTATCATTGTATTGATGATTGGGATTGTGGTGGATGGTGTGATTGATATGCTTGGTCCTTAAGAGACCATGTTTTGAGGCATTTGGGGGATGGTTGATGTTGTGGTGGTTGCTTATGTTATTGGGATGGTTGCCATCTGTTGTTGCAATATCGATGACAATATGAGAGGATTTGGTATGATGCTTTGAATGTTGTTTGGGGGATTTTTTTGAGTGAGTGGTGGCAATGGAGGTAACCCCAAACTAAGGGTTGATGTTGATGTCAGCGACAAAGGTGGAAGTGGTGGAAAAGTGAGTGGCATACTTCCTTTGGAAAATGATGATGAAGGGTCAAATATGCCTCCTAGTCTAAATAGCCCATCTTCTCCTTGCGAGCTCAAGGGGAGGGAGGTTTGAGGTGTTGCATGAAATGATGATGATGGGTCATTAGGATCATGAAAGGTGAGGGGGACATATGGGTGTAATGGGTTTTGGGGGATGGATTGACCCAATATAGTGTTTGTGTCCAAATCTTGGTTACTCATAAGGGGTGAGTTTGTAGTGCATTGAGAAATGCACTCCCTTTGTTAACAATAGGTTGAGTTGGAGCAATGGATGATGTAATTTTGGGGATGGGTTGGGTGATGTTTTGGAATGGAGGTGTAGATGAGATTGGGGGCATGGATGAAATTGGAGGCATGACCCCAAAAGGTTGTTCCACAATGGTTCTCACATCAAAATCGGAAGGGAGTTTAACCTCTTGTTTTGCTAATTCAAGCATGTATTGTGCAAGATGGAGCTTCATCATGATGTTGAAAATTCTATAATTTTTAGGGTTTTGGACCATTTCAGTGATCTCATCTTGTGTCATCCCGAAGGAATTATTGGTGATATCCTCTACTTGACTTTCCTCTTGTGGATTTTGTGATGATGAAGGAAAATTAGTTAGAGGATTGCTTGATCCCACGAGATTCATTTCAGTGTTGGTTTGGCTTAGGTCACTTGAAGTTGATGTTTATTTGTTGGTTTCCATGTCCTTCTTGTGTTGCAATCTTGTTTGAGCCATAAAATGAGGCTGAAAAGAGAAGATCTAGGTTAATTAAGGATCAAAGGTGTGATGGCGAAATGTGTGAAAGGTGGATGATATGGATGATTAAACTCTTAAAATATCTTGAGGGGAATGCTATACTTTTGGGACTTTCTTGGATTTTGGATTTTGATTTGATTTGATTCGATGTTGGATTCTTGGATTTTGACCCTAATTTGGTTTTTGGATAGGTTTTGATTTTGGATAATGAATAAATAGATCCCAAGATGTTGGATGTTATCTATGGGATAGATTTGATCAAAAGAGGATATTTTGACTAAGTGTAAGAGAAGGATGCATCTACCCACACTTAACCAAACAAGATGATTTGATAATTTAACTAAGAATATGGAGAATGATGCATCTACATATACCTAGCTAAACAAGATGATTTTGACGTTTTGATTTCAAGGATCTTGATTTGTTTCAAGGATTTTTTGATTCATGGATTTTCCAAAAGGTCTAGCATGAAGGATGATTTCAAGATTTTCAAGAGCTGTTGGTGAGATGAATTTTGGTTTGATGTTTGAAAGATGGATGATGGTTTGATTTTGATCCTATATGTACCTAAAAAGACTCTTGCTTACAAGACCTTGGTTTTGAAGAACATGCTTTACTCTTAACAAAGTGTTCAAATTCTTGAAAAGATTTGGATGTTGACAATAATAGAACGAGTACAAACTGGGGTTATTTCTTGAAGCTCTTTTGTAAAAATTGAAAAGCAATTTTTGTCTAAATTCGTATAGCGTTGAGAGACACTTTTGATGATCTTTTGGGCTAAGAGATTTCAACTTTGGTTTTCGGATTTTGATCTTGTGTGAAATAATTTGAGACACATGTGTGGGGTTCAATTGTTCTTAGCTTTTCTTAGTGAGTTATTTTTACCACAAACACTTCTTGATTAGGTTTTGAACTAGATGTCTAATGTTTGAACTTCTTCTCATTCCACAAAGTATATCATGTGGAACTTCAATGAAATCAAGGAAAAAGTTACCTATTGTTGACTTTAGCAAGCAAATTGAAATATAAATCCAAATGTTTAGAAACCTCTAAGGATAGAATCCCTAGGGCAAGCAATAACACTTGAATTTTGTCAAAGATATTTGCTTCCAAAAGGGTTTGAAATCTGATGAAAAATGTTGAATGTTTGCTTTCCCAATGTTTTTGAACAAGCAAATTGTTTTTATTTCAAGACATGTACAACCCTATGGCTATGAAAGACTGTATTTGTTGAATCCCCACTTGGACAAGTCCAACTATGCCTACTTTCAGTGAATGGTTAGATGCTTGACCACACGGGCTCCCCCTTATAATGCACTCACTTCTCGAGTCAGCCAAGTATCAGTACCCATGAAACTCCCATGGAATACTTTCCATTTCTACTAAAATTTGTAAAAGTGTGGGGCAGTTTCAAAACAACCGTTCTTGCACCAACAAATAGATCAAGGATTTTGGCCTTTTCTAAATAAGGGTTTTAATGCGGGCATTCCATTTGTGGGGGATCATCCATGTGGTGAGAGACCATTGTTTCCCTTCTCATCGAAATAGTCCTTGTGGTATTGGCCTTTGTTCCAATATCCACACTTATATCCCGGGTGGAAGTCGCTTGGCTTTAGCATGTTCCCGGTTGGGTCGTTCCCTTGGGTGAGTACTTTTTCCCACAAGGTAGGCCCTCTAAGATAAACAAAAGTAAGCAAACATATTCATAACTCAATTAATCTTTGTTGTGAACCAAAGAGAGAGAATGTACGCAATATGCTCCACTCAAACTTGCAATATTTGTTCAATTTTATAGTCCAAATTGAAGTGTGTGGGAAATTACTTACGCAACTTAATGTCACCAAAAGGCCTTTTGATTCTCAAGATCATTGTGAGGCATGAGAGAAGTGCATACATCCTTTTAATGATATTACTTTGAGTAAGTAATTACAAAAAAAAGAAGCACTTGTTCATTTTAAATCCACAAAGCAATTATTTGATTCTTTTTAGTGCACCAAAATGAAATATGGAAATTGGCTTGTTCAATTGCTAATCCTCAACCAAATCTAGTGACTTTTTCCTAAAATTCTTTTTAAGCCCTTTGTAGCAAAAAAATGAAATGTCCTTTTTAGAGCCCAATAGAAATTTAGTAGGTCCTAAGCACATGAAAGATAACAAATTTTTAGGAGAGAAATTGTGAATTCTCTAAGAGTGTTAAACAAACACTAAAGTGTTAAAAACACTTGGTATCATGAGAGAATTATGTCATTATGCCTCTTTCAAGCTCGTCTTTCTCCTTCACTTTGATTAGACCAACCTACAAAAAAAAACTAGTTAGAACTACAAAACAAAGGTCAGGAAAGCAATTAATAACCCATATGATAAAAATTAAAAAAAGTACATGTCATAAAAAATGAAATTTTCACTCTTTACTTCACTCCAGTGATGGAGTCTACACAAGTAGTGCAGTTTGAGGTATCCAGTGGTGCTATATGGCGATGCTAATTCTGCAAGCGTCGCTCTGTAGAAAAATAGAGAGCATGATTGCATCACACTTTTCACCAACGGTGCAATTTGAAATTTAGAAAAAGTCAACGACCTCAAATTGACCCAACGGTGGAGTTAGAACTTTTGAATTCTAGGCAGGAGAGATCAAGCGTCATAGTTTGAAGTTTGAAGTGGTGTTGTATGGTGACGCTAGAATTCTAGCAGTTCTATATGGCGACATTGGTCTGCTAGCGGTACTGCACTTCCCTATAGACACACAGAAACAAAAAAAAGCATGAATTTTTTTATAAAAACGTGAGATTTTCCCTCCTAGCGCCAAAATGTAGAACCATAATACTAGACCCACATAAACATGAGAAACAAACACATTAGAAGATTGAATGCAAGTTAGTATCAAGATTCCCCATGAAATCCATTAAAAAAACTTAAAATAGGAAAGAAAATGAAGAACACAAAGAGAAAGTAATGAAATCCTAATTAAGAAATGCAAACTCTTGATCCCATGGGGGAATTGGTGCCAATTTCATGTGGGAATTGGCCCTTTTCCAACTCCAATGATGTAATGTTGATGAGTGATGCACTTTGATGAAGATTCAATGGAGCTCCATGATGAAAAATTTGCATAACCTAGCTATGATCTTGATAAAATGGATGAAGATGGAGATGCTTGAAGATGAAATTGAGTGTAGTAAGTTTACTCAAGTTTTGGATGATCAAATGAGGAGAGAAACCTATTTATTTATAGAAAGGAAAGATGGAGAAATTCCCAAAATGAAGCAATGTGGGACTAACTTTTAACCAATGGCCAAATGCCACTTGTCAAGATGTGAATGGGCAAAGGATGTGCACATTTTGATGAATGTGCCCATAAATGCAATTAGGTGGAATTTGAAAATAATGAAATGAAATGTAAGAGGGAAAAGGGAATGTCTTAAATGCCTCTTGGATCAATGCATAAGATGGAATAAATGTCTTGTTGGAAGGACAAAGTCCACTTGGAAGGATTTCAAATTTGAAGGATTATTCTCTAAAAGATGCCAAGTTGAAAGAAAATAGACATTTAATAATTGAATTAAATGTATTTTCATGTGCAAGTGGCAAAAGCTAGAGGATGGGACATGGATCAAGATTAAATTAATCAAGGGTTAATTAATTTAATGAGGGATTAGATGATGTGACTATTTGATTTAGATTTATGGGTTGATTTAAATCAAAAGATGAGAAGAATGTGATTTAGAGATTAATTAAATAAAGATTTTTTATTTATTTAATTAAAAGGGATGAACGTTAGATTAAATAAAACAAGGTTTTAATTTATTTAATTTAATAAGATGACGTTACATATTTAATCAAATAAAATGAATTATTTAATTAAATAGAGACAGAGGGTTAATTAGATCAAATTGATTGATTTAATTAACAAGAGAGAATGACTTAATCAGATAAATGATTTATTTAATTAAGGGAGGAAAATTGGTGAATTTAATCCAATAAGGGTATTCAATTAAATGGTTAGACTGAGGGATGATTTAGGACGAAATGGTTTTAGTAATTGGGATCAAGCATGTAGCATCAATCAGTACATTTTGCGTGTTTACAAGATCAATCACAAATTATTTATTCTGCTAATATGATTAATCATTAAATGAAAAATAAAAAACTAAAAAGCATCACATACACACAATAACACCGGATTTATGTAGAAAACCCAATAAGGGAAAAACCGCATAGAGGATTAGCTCACAATATAGAAAGTATCAAAAACTGATTACAAAGGCTCATTGTCTGAGAAGGCCCATAGTCAAAATTGGACACACTGTTTGGATCAGGACTCACTATCCAACAAGGGTTAATCGCCCAAAGGGCTCACTGCCACATAGATACAAAGAAGATAGAAGAGAATTGTTACAAAGAGAATATAATCTCAATGCAAGAGAGATTTCCACCATGACTCGCTCGAACACTTGCAAACATGCATGAATTATAGAGTACACCATCAACTCTCTACATTCAGAAACTCGCCATTAATATTTCACATCTATTTTGCATCTATCTTGTTCTATTTCTTTGCACACCTTTCACCAATATCTCATCTTGTATTTATAACATATTCAAATTTGAAACATGTCCAAAGTTGGCCATACACCATTTGCATTTACAAATTCAAATTAGGTTGATGCCAAAACATTCTAGGGAGGAATTAGAATGAGGGTGACCCAAACACGTGCTTAATGAGGACCCAAATAAGTCCCAACATGTTTCATGAACTTCATAAGTGGTGTTTAACACAAGGTCGTCCAAACTAGTGTAAAACACATAGAAAAATTAAGAAAACACAACCTTAGCATGATCTAATCCTCCAAACAACAAAATTATCTTCAACATGATCATAACATTTTATCTTCAGAACCGCAAGTCATAAAAATCAAACAAGAAGAAATCTGAAGCAACTACATTTCTCTCAGACCTTAGCTAGAAACACTGAAAAAAAATATTTCACAATTGGTGAACATAACTCGCACTGTACAATGATCTATGAAACCCAAAATATGGATATAACAACTTCCAATAGCCATGATCAACATATCTGAACCATATGAACATAGAAGCAAATCCCAAAGAAAAACCTGGAGCAAACACTAAATACCTGCAACCCGTCTTCATTACAATTTTCTCAATATCCTTGACATATACATCCAATAACCATTATCCATGTCATCAATGACAACAACAACTAGTTGAGAACTAGTTAACCAGTTGACATCAATGACATTCACTTTTATACTTGCAACAGGGTACCCATTCTAAAAATAGAGCAGGTACCCATTTCATAAGAGGTACATGTTTCTACTACAACCATTTTTTCCCGATTTAGAAAATCCAATTAAGCACATTTTTTTTGTAACATTCCTTTTCTACAGTACAGAGCGACAGTGCCATTTTTTACAATTTTTAATTCAATTTTTTCTTTTACAATCTCTTAATAGGTCATATTCTATTCAATTTTTTGAAGGAGACAATTGCAAGTTAAATTTTCTAAAGTAGAATCAAGTACAAGGAATTTTTACAAGAAGGTTTGGAAAAAGAGATATTTTGGATGTATTCATATGTTTTTGTACTTCAAATTTTATAGAAGAAAGGATCTCCATATTATATATTTTTATTTCAATATTTGAAAGAGGTAGAAATTGGAAAATAGGTTAAGAATCATTTTTTTTTTATCAAGAGGGTTTTGTAATCATGGGATCAAAGCAAAGACAAAGAAAAAAATGTAGAAAGTTAATGACACCCAAAGAAATTGAAGCAAATGGAGAAATGGAGGCAAAAAGACAAATAGATAGAAGAACAAGGATTCATCAAATAAAAAATTTGGAAGCATCTAGTTCCATGAATCTTGAAGAGGAAACCATGAAGGCTGAGAAGAATGTAGATGATGCAAATGTGGAGATGGTGAGTATGGAAGAAAATTCAATTATGGAGATAAACCCAACTATTCCTTTGTTACCCGTAAATTTTTCTTGAGTCTCTATTTGGGATGTTATCTTCTTGTTTTCCAAAGTCATGAACTAAACTTAGTTCTCGGCGGTCTTTTGTCATTCATTTCAAACTTGGGCGGTGTTTTGTGAAGTTTGTTGAACCTCCTACTTTACCGCCTACCTTACTTTTCTTTTATCTGGCAGGTTTTTCTTGTCACATTCAAACTCTCTTTTATTCCCCAAAGTGTAATATATGAAAGGACTAAGTCATGAGTCAAAAGATGGAGACTTCATCTACAAGCTATGCCTCGAGCAACATTTTCTAAGTCATTTCAAACCTGGGCAAGGTTTTCCTAAGTTATGCGAACCATCCATTTTGCCACCTATGAAGAATTATGTCAATTAAACCAAATCATTACCAGTCTAGTTACTTGATTGTGATGTTATATAAAAGAAAGCCAATATTTTCCAAGCACAACATAAAAAGAAACCAACAATGTGAAAACACAGATAATACCAAAAAGAGATATTTTATTTATATGTAAGGACATTTTTACATTATGCTGGAATAGCTATAATCGCTTGACTCAAGTACAAAAACCAAGTTGGCAGACACAAAAAGAGGCAAACAGAAGATGTTTCAAGTACACAGAGTAAACATCAAGACACAGATTCCCTTGGTAACAACTTGTAGGTGTTTAATTTGAATAGGTGAAAGAAAGTTCTCGTGTAACTAGAGGAATTGCACGAACAACCCCTGGTCATTTCTCACCACCCCAGTGTGCAGTAAAGCCACGACCTCCTCCAAAGTCTTGTCCTAGATGGTTGATGCAATGCAAATGGCATTAGCTACTAGCCTAGTTCGTGGATAGTAGCTGAGTCCATTTATTGCCACCCTAAAGTGGTGATGGAACTCAAGCTTCACCAAATGCTCCATTGTTCTCATGCCCAGTCTTGGTGGCTAGAAGTCCTGACAACAATGTAAATAAACTGCTCCAGCATGGTGGTATTATGTACGTGAGCTTGGCTTGGAAACACATTTCCCAAGATGCTTTGGAGCACCTCTTCTTCCACTTCACTCTGCACCATGAATACCTCTTTCTGTTGATTATAAATATGCCTGAACAAAGGATTGCACTCAATCTCCTCCAAAATAATATAATCATTTGTAGAACTTCCATCACTATGGGAGCTCATCATATTGGATGAAATTGATGTTGGGAGAGAAGTGACACTTCCTAAATTTATAGAATTTTGGTTAGACATTGCCACATTCAATTCAAGATTGATAAGATGTGAATTTAATTCACATTTATGATCAGCTTGTGTCGATTAAGTTGTAATGCTTCATCGGATGGCTCACATGTGCTACTACTTGGTTTCCTTATACATTGCATTAAAGAATGATGAAATGATTGGTCCTTTGGCAACTACTTCTTGGGCGATGATCGGTTTCCTCTATTGATATCTATTCTTGGAAAATTTTCCAATTGTCTTATCAACTTCCTGATAAACATTCGGGATACAAGAAGTCACTAATCTAGTAACATCTTTAATGTCCATTCAAATGGCTTTAGCCACATTATAAACTAGGAGAAAACCATAGATGGGGGGACTTTTGAATCTTCCCAGATACATCTAGGGGTGTTTTCAAGGAGGAATATTATTAATTATAGTCTGTAATAGCTTATAATCTGTGTGTTATAATTGAAAATTTTGAAGCATGCAAACCTATGTGTTATGTGTATGGTTAGTTGTGTTTTCTTTGAAGAACGGGCTATCTATCTCTCATTTCTTGAAGTCTGATCTATTCACATTAATCTAACTGGAAAGTCATTATTTTCAATCTTTGAATTGATCATAAATGGTTGTGTTTTTTCCTTCATGCTAGTTTCATATTTATGAGCTAGCATTAGTTACCATTTCTACTTTTTGGTTAAAAGAACATGTGGTTTCTTTAGGATAGATTAATTCCTTGAAGATCTTGTGAGGGAGTTGTACCTCAATAAAATTTAGAGAAAAGCCACAAATGTTGTGTGCTTTTCAAAGTTGTTAGCGGATTCATATCAGTGCCAATCTGGGTCTAGGGTCATTGCTTAATTTATCTATAGAGTTTTATTTCATTTGCTAATATATTTTTGGCGACTCCGTTGGGGATAAATTAGTCAGAAGTTTGATAATCATCCTTACGTCATGTAGCAAGATGGTACTTCTGCATAATGATGTTTTCCCTATTTTGCAGCCAGATTTAGATTGGGTCAGATCTAAACAAGAGGATATCATATCACAATTAAATATGCTTGCATGGACATATAGAAGAAGTGCAACAGATTGAACTTTTCCTTGGAAGAAGAAGAAGAGCGGGCATAATGACCCCTTGTACTTGTGATTGAACCATCCCCAAGATTGATACTTGAATATTACAACAATCCACCTCATCATCATAATCATTAACCTAATCCAACTCCACATCGGCCAAGGGACCCACCTACACATCGACCTTAGAATCCACCTCACGTCCGTCCATCACAGTAACCTCCTCTTCCTAACCTTACTCGGTGAGTTGGTGACTTTGTTTGTTTTTATGGCTTCAAATCTCTAGTGCAACCAAGTTGGCCCCCTTGCTTTACCACAGTATCATGATTTACCTAAAGGATCCCGTAGAGGATTTTCTAAATTCTCAAGTTAGAATGATCAAGATCCTAAGGAGCATATTCTAGCTATGACGACTATGAGTGTAGTCTAAGGAATACAAGATGAAGATGTGTTTGTAAGAATTTTTATTAAAATCTTGATTGAGAAGGCTCCTGAATGGTTCAAAGGACTTGAAAAGGTAAGCATTACTGGTTGGCATGTCCTTAAGACAAAATTTCTCCAGCACTATGGAATTCCAACTAATATTGCAGCTACCCTATGTCACTTTTTCCAGATTATGAAGAACAGAGCTGAGAGGATGAGGGATTTTGTATACCATTTCAGCCGGTCTCTCCAAAAGATTCTTGGCCCAAAAAATCGCAGTGAAGAGATTCAATACCACATATTCATCTCTTCCCTTGAACTAGATATACAATTACTTTTGAAAAGAGAGAAAATTCAAGGAATTGAGCAAGCTCAATAAGAGGCAATGAAGGCTGAAGATGATTTCATTGCAATAGGAAAATGGAAGGTAAATTCAAGTATAAAGTTCAGAAAAAATTGTAAAACCTTTCCTAAGCTTCCAGTTAAATGCAACCCTACTGTGGAGAATATGAATCTAATGATCCTTGATAATCTACATCAACATAATGAAAAGAATAACCACCCTTGTGCTGATTTATCCTTGAACTTATGCACTTATCCTGAAGCTAAAGTGATTGTATCTCATCTAGTGATGATGAAGATGAAGAGCTGCCAATAAATCCATCATTGACTCTAACCTTCCCTCCTGGTAAACTATCTCCTTCAAAGGTTAGCTTGAAAGGTTTAGTATCATATTCTCTTCTTTCTCCCGAGTATGAATCTTTCTTTTCAAAGAAATAGAGAATAAGGATTTATGCTTATGTTCGGAAGAAGATGACCTTGGGAAGGATAGTTTTCAAAAGAAAGAATGGCAATCAATTCATTATAATCCTATCTTTGATTGTGATGAATTCAGAGTATATGATAATCCTCTTTTTATAAATTCAGAAGATCAATTAATGTTAAAAGAAGATTGTTTGCTTAGAACTACAGTTGATCATGATCAGAGACTAAAAGAGGAAAATGCTAATCTCCTAACTGAAGGAGAAAGTCAAGGTCTACTCCTAGAGGTAACTGAATCTTTAGATATCATCTCTCCTAGCTCACAAGTTGTTTACAAAGGGTTCAAGTGTGCTAGTGAGAGTCTTGAAGGTCGGGAAACTTTATTAGAATTAAATAGTAGAATGGATGAAAATGAAAGAGGAATTATGATTGATGGATCAGTAGTGGAGTCTAATAAGTCTAATGATGCACAAACTACAAATGGGGGTCCTAAGTCTTTAGAAAATGTGATTGCTTCTACACATGGTAACCATGAACTTCACTTTCCTCATAACGTGTATGTGGGGTGTCCAATTCGAGGACTCCTTTCTTCTTGTTCAAAGTGTCAGGTACAAAATGTGCAGAACAATATTGAATCAGATGTTGTACATAAAAATTCAAGTGAACATATATAGGGAAGCATTAATGAGAACCATTTGACTAGTGAGATGTGTAATCAGGATTGGCTCTTTGAATAGAATACATTGCTTAAGAGGTCCTTACAGACTACTAACTTTGTCTATTTGACAGCAGTAGTTGCAATTTGGCAGTTGGTTGTACATGCAGTTTTCAATTACCCAACATTGATCCGTACAAGCAACTATTTCTCCCAACTTGTCAATGGATTCAAATGATTATCTCAGGAATAATCTGAGGTAGGGTTGTCCTACCATGTACATAGTTTAAGGTTTGGTATGTTGGTATTATAGATGCTTCTTTCCTTTTTTTTCCAATGTTTGTTTTGTTTTGGTTGTCCTCCTCCTTGACTCCATTCCCAATGAAATTAGGACTAGTCTTCATTCATGATTTTGGGTTCATTGCTTCATCCTTGTAGTCCTTGTCCCTAGCTAGAGCCACTGTTACCCATAAATTTTTCTTGAGTCTCTATTCGAGATGTTATCTTCTTGTTTTTCCTAAGTCATGAACTAAACTTAGTTCTCGATGGTCTTTTGTCATTCATTTCAAACTCAGGCGGTGTTTTGTAAAGTTTGTTGAACCCCCTACTTTATCACCTACCTTACTTTTCTTTTATCTAGTGGGTTTTTCTTGTCACATTCAAACTCTCTTTTATTCCCCAAAGTGCAATGTACGAAAGGACTAAGTCATGAGTAAAAAGTTGGAGACTTCATTTGCAAGCTATGCCTCGGGCGACATTTTCTAAGTCATTTCGAACCTAGGTGAGGTTTTCCTTAGTTATGTAAACCATTCGTTTTGATGCCTATGAAGAATTATGTCAATTAAACCAAATAATTTCCATTCTAGTTACTTGATTGTGATGTCATATAAAAGAAAGCCAATATTTTCCAAGCACAACATAAACAAAAACTAGCAATGTGAAAACAAAGATAATACAAAAAAGAGATATTTTATTTATATGTAAGGACATTTTTACATTATGCTGGAATAGCTATAATCACTTGATTCAAGTACAAAAACTAGGTTGGCAGACACAAAAAGAGGAAAATAGAAGATGTCTCAAGTGCACAGAGTAAACATTAAGACACAGATTCCCTTGGTAACAACCTTCAAGTGTTCAATTTGAGTAGGTGAAAGCAAGTTCTTGTGCGACTGGAGGAATTGCACGAACAGCCCCAAGTCATTTCTTACCACCCCAATGCACAATAAAATCATGGCCTCCTCCAAAGTCTCATCCTAGATGTCTGATGCAATGCAGATGGAATCAGCTACCAACCCAGCCTATGGATAGTAGCCGAATCCATTTATCACCACCCTGATGTAGTGATGGAACTCAAGCTTCACCAAATGCTCTATTGTCCTCATGCCCCAGTCTCGATAGCCATAAGTCCTAAAAATAGTGTAAATAAACTGCTCCAGCATGGTGGTATTGTGTATGTGAGCTTGGCTCAAAAACACCTCACCCAGGATGCTTCAGAGCACCTATTCTTCCACTTCACTTTGCACCATGAATACCTCTTTCAGTTGATCAGAAATATGCCTAAGAAGAGGATTGCACTCAATCTCCTCCAAAATAATATAATCATTCGTAGAACTTCCATCACTATGGGAGCTCGTCATATTGGATGCAATTGATGTTGGGAGAGAAGTGACACTGCCTAAATTTATAGAATTTTGGTTAGACATTGTTGCATTCAATTCAATATTGATAAGATGTGAATTTAATTCACATTTATGATAGCTTGTGTTGATTAAGTTGCAATTCTTCATCGGATAGCTCGTACGTGCTACCGCTTGGTTTCCTTATACGTTGCATTAAATATTGATGAAATGATTGGTCCTTTGGCGGCTACTGCTCGGGTGATGATCGGTTTCCTCTGCCAATATCTATTCTCGAAAAAGTTCCAATTGTCTTATTAACTTCTCGATAAATGTTCGAGATACAAGAAGTCACTAATCTAGTAACATCTTTAATGTCTATTCAAATGGCTTTAGCCACATTATAAATTAGGAGAAAACCACAGATGGGGGGACTTTTGAATCTTCTCGAATACATCTAGGGGTGTTTTCAAGGAGGAATATTATTAATTACAGTCTGCAATAGCTTATAATCTGTGTGTTATAACTAAAAAAATTGAAGTATGCAAACCTGTGTGTTATGTGTATGGTTAGTTGTGTTTTCTTTGAAGAATAGGCTATGTATCTCTCATTTATTGCAGTCTAATCTATGAATTGGTTTGAATATCTTAGGATTTTACTTTCATTCAAATAGCTTAGATTTTCACATTTCATGAGTGATGGAATAGGATAGATTAAGTGTTTTTGAACTAGAATAATTTCTTATTTCAATCCTGCATTTGATCTTGATTTTGTATCATATTTCCTGATGAATTCCTTCCCCCTCACAAAAATTGAAATTCATTTTTTATTGGGTGGAATTGGTTGGTTTGTATGGGAATTAATGAAATATTGGGAAATGGTTTGTTTGCTAATATGTAGGTCCTAGATCTCTTTATAAGATATTCCATCTGCATAAAATTGTCTCCTCTCTTCTCTCCATCGATGAAAAATATCTAGATCTACATCGATGGATTGAACATACTCGACAAAAAGTTGCATTGAAGATGATAATCGTGCTAGATGGGGGGAAAGTTAGGCTCATTTTTTATCAAATTGATATTTTCTTGAATGATATTTAAATTTTCTTATGTTTTCCCATAATTGAATCTGATCAATTGTAGCACATGGGGGGTTAGGAGGTGGAAAGGGTGGAGACGCGGGCTTTTGTGGTGGCGGGATGTGATGTGGAGAGGGTGGATGTAAGGGGTTTTGAGGTTGGTCACTATGTATGAAATCCTCTATAGTAAAGGCATCGACTACTGGTAAATTTTACTCCATGATGAAAGGGCAACTGCATGTTAAATAATTGAAAAATATATCAACAAACTAATTAAATAATGTACATTTAATTTGAACTAAAAATCACATTTAACACACAAGTTCAAAATACATCATTTAAAGACACATTCAATTTAACATTAAAAAATGCACAACATGGATTTAGACTAATTTATGTTGTAGAAAATACAAACAATTCGAGCCTCCCCTAGAACATACATTAAATTATACAATTAAAGTCATGTACCCAATGTGACACTGAATGAAATAATAAAAATACATGAATCCCAATTTCCCTTCCCAAGCTAATATTATTAATCTCCCCCATTCATCCCATATTTTTCTAATAACCCTAAAGAATGTGATAGATCATGTAGCAATTGCAATCCACACAAGCTAAAATATCTCTTTCAAATTTTAGAATTTTCCTAAAATCTTAAAGACATCATCGAACACTTGGCTTAAGAAAAATATTACATTATACCTATAAGTTTCAAAAGGTCATGGACGGAAATTAAAACACATATTTTTCTATCGCACCTATATCATGTTATTTGTAATTATACATAGCTTGATAACTTGTTTGAATGATGTGACATGTATTTAAGAATTGTGATAACGATTAATTATACCTGCTTAATTATAGGTCCTAAGAGGGGTAAAGGATAGAACCACGCAAAATTTGGAGACTCCTATCTTTAAATATATAAAAATGATAATATCAAGCACATGTTACTAGTGAATTTACACACTAAAACTAGATAATGTAGGTAACTCCCTTGAGGTTAACCAATGAGAAAAAAATATTTAATTTTGAGTTGGTGGATCCTTATCACAATGACCTATTATAGGTGTTTTTAAATGTGTTATAGATCACCACAATTTATTCTATACATTTTGTAGATGAATCTATGTCTAATATGATTTGAGTATAAACAAAATTAGATTTGAGAAGACCTAAGTAGTCCAATAGAGAAAAAAGGGACATATCTAATATTAAACAAGTTGAAAGAGGAAAGATTCTAGGAAGATTAGAGGAAGAAGATGGATATAAAAAGATATGTTGATAAGAAAGGTGAAAATAGAAGATATGCATTAAGTTCAATCTGTAATAAGATCTAGAGCTTGTGACTAAAGGTTAATTCCTAGAAATATGTACAGGACCTCTAGCTAGATTATGTGAATTAAATAAATAATATTAAAAAGTGTTCTCTACATACATGATCTAGTTTTACTAATTAAATTATTGTCTTTAAAAACAAAGTTTAGATTTGAAATTTCTAGTTGGATAATCCCTAATTGGAGGGCCTTTGACTTTAACTACATGGATATCTAATAAACCTTAAAAGACAAAGGTGTGAAATGCAAAGGATTGTAGTCAATATGTAATACTTCTTGATATCCTTGAGTTTATACTTCAAAGTTTCTAGTTTTTCTATTAGTGTATGTACAAAGTGTTGATGGAGACTAGAGCAATATTAGGAGTATGTGAAAATAGTAGAGGTACATATTAGTGTTGTGATGTAAGAGCTAAGAAAATAGTTATGAATGGATTGGAAACATTATGATAAGTATTGGTCATGGGATGAGATGGAGGGATAGTCCATAGATATATGAGTAGATGTTATGGTAGGCCATATGAGGGAGTAAAGTCCATGGGAAAGGTGGTAGTATCCATGAAAGTGGTATAACTTCAAAGTTGAAATAGGAGGATGTGTTGGAGAAACTAGGTCATTAGAATGATTCAATAATTTGATCTAAGATATTATAGAATTTATGCATGATTAAGACATCCCATTAATTCCTTATGAAAGAGAATTGATAATTAATTATGGGATGAATTAAATATCAATTTTAGGGTTTAGGGTTTAGGGCTTTAGGTTTAGATTTTGTTGTTTAGGGTCTTAGGTTTATGTTTTGTGGTTTAGGGTTTAGGGTTAAGGGTTATAGTTTTTAGGTATAATTTAATTGGAACTTAGGGTTTAGTGTTTTGGTTTCTAATTCTAGGTTTTGTGGTTTAGGGTTTTAGTTAAATTAGGTATAGATTTTGTGGTTTTCAGTTTAGAATTTAAGGTTTTTGGTTTGCGTTGATGATCTTGTTTGTAAATACAATTTAAAAACTATAAAATAAAAATAATAATTACAAACAAAATAAACAAACCCTAAAATACAATTGCAAACAAAAAATGTGAGATATAAAGCAAAAAGATGCAAAATTTAACCAACTTGGAGGTCGCTGAGGTCACTAGCTTTGACGAGAGGAGGTGGCAGTTGAAACTTGGGGTGGTAAAAGTCCTTATAAATACATGTGCATTTCTCTTTTCACTCTTATTTGCCTCCAAATTTGTAGGGAGAAAATGAGACAACACTCATTTATTAAAAAAATACTTTTTCAAAATGAGTACCTAAAGCATAATGAGTACACATTTAGATTTAGGCTCGAGTGCTCGTTCCTAAGTGAGTACCTATTTTTTAAAAATCATGTATGCATTTCTTGTAGCTTTTTTTGGAAAAAACTTCCCCTCTTCATGGACCCAAATTCTTGATTTTACCTTGAAAATAATGGAAAAGCAAGGAATTCTCTTTTGAGTGGTATTGTTAATTCATAACTTATGAAGGTTATGAGATAAAAAATTTCTAAAGAAATTTGGAAGAAGTTGGAAAGTGTCTATGAAGGAGATGATAAGGTCAAGCAAGAAAAGATGAAAAATTTGAAGACTAAGTTTGAAACCCTAAGTATTTCAGAGGATGAAGATATTGTAGGCTACATGCATAGAATGAATGAAGTTGTCAATTCCATCAATGGCCTTGGTGAAAAAATGTCAGAAGATGAGGTGGTAAAGAAGGTATTAAGAACTCTTCCTATATCTTAGTCATAAAGTTTTTTCTATTTAGGAAGTTTAGGATTTAGATCACTATTCTAGAGATCAATTGTTTGGTGCTTTAACTACTTTTGAATTGAGAGAGTTTGGTCAAAATGATTCAAGAATTTAGAGACTATTTTTAAAGCTGAAAAAACAAAGAAGGATGATGGATCAAATCCAGGTGATCTTGATGAAATAGAAGAAAAATTTGTTAGGAGATTGAAAAGGTCACTAGAAAGTACAAAGGTAAATTGTCTTTCAAATGTTTCAGTTATGGAAAGATAGGTAATTATGCTTCAATATGTCCAGCCAAAGCTTCAAATGAAAAATATAAGGATAGTAAAGGTAAATCTGCCATGAGAAGTTATTATGTTAAAGAAGATGCTAACATATCTGATGATGAATTTGACTACTAGATGATGAAAATGATGAATGCTTGTTCATGTCTTTGAATGTTGGAACTAATTATACTAAATGTAAATGATGTATGAAGGAAATTTCTTTGGAAACACCTATCACAACATCAAAGGAACTATTATGACTACTTTTCATGCTAGAGAGGAGAAAAATCACTTGATAATTGACAACATATGTGAAAATCATATGGCAGGTGACAAGAGTAAGTTGTTTAAACTTGATAATTTTGAAGGTGGTCTTGTTAATTTTGGTGATGATACATCTACTAAGATATGTGGAAAAGGTTCAATTAGTTTTGATGACAAGAATAATACAGACAATTTTCTTTATGTCAAGGGTCTTCGACATAATATTTTAAGTGTACGATAAATGATTATAAAAGGATATAATCTTGTATTTCAAGATGGTGCTTGTGAAATCAGAAAAGGAATTTCTAGAACTCTAATTGTTGCAAGAATAAGGATAGATGGGAAAGTTTTTTAGCTCAAAGGTGTTAATGGTAAGTGTTTTATAACTAAAATAAATGAAAGTTGTCTATGACATAGAAGAATGTGTCACATCAATTTTTATAGCCTAGTGAGGATTAGTTCAACTCAAGCTATGAGAGATCTGCCAAGAATTACAAAGCCTATCAATACAATTTACAAGGAATGTCAGGTTGAGAAGAAAAAAAGAAAGAGGTTCAATATCAAAGAATATTTTATCATATGACCTTTGGAGTTGGTGCATGCAGACCTATGTAGACCTACAATAACAAGAAGCTTTCAAGGTGATAGGTATTTCATGTTGTTAATTGATGATTACTCTAGAATGACTTGGGTAACTTTTCTCAAAGAAAAATCAAAATCTCTAGACAAGTTTAAAGCATTTAAAGCTATGGTTGAGAATGAAATGGATATGAAAATCAAGTGATTAAGGTTTGATAAAGGTGGAGAGTTCACCTCCAATGAGTTTAACATTTTTTGTGAAGATCATGGAATAAAGAGGCATTTGTCAGCCCCTAGAACTCCTCAACAAAATACAATTGTGGAAAGAAAGAATAGGGTAGTTCAATAAGCAACAACGACAATGATGAAGGAAGAAACTCTACCAGATGTCTATTGGAGAGAAACTAATCACACTATAGTATGCATACTCAATAGAGTACAAGAAAGAGTAAATAGTTCAAAAATTCCCTATGAACTATGGTATGGAAGAACTCCTACTATTAAATATTTCAAAGTGTTTGGAAGCAAATGTTATATTAGAAGAGACGAAGAAAACTTGAGAAATTTTGATGCAAGGTTAGATGAAGGAATCTTCCTTGGATATTCCACAAGAAGTGAGACGTATCAGTGCTACAAAAAGAGGCCAAAGAAGATAGTTGAAAGTGAAAGTGTCAAAGTAGGTGAAGAACCACATAAAAGCTCAGTAGTAATAGAAGGATATGAATATGACGAGTCTTCTTGCAAAGAAGAAGAAAATGAAAAGTAAATGCAAGTTGAAGAGGAAGAAGCTCTAGAAAGGATTTATAAGACTCCTAGTATGTGCAAAAGAGTCATTCTAAAAATGAGATCATTGGTGATAAGATTAGAGGTGTGTTGATAAGAAGGAAAGATGCTATGATAGAAGAATAGGTAAATTTGTGTCTACTTTCGAAAGTAGAACCTGAGATAGTGCTTGAGGCATGTAAGGATAAGAATTGGACCAAATCTATAGAAGAAGAATTGATTGCAAATTGAGAAGAATTAGACTTGGGAACTAGTCCCAAGACCAAAAAGCAAGAATGTAATAGGAACTAAATGGGTATTCCATAACAAGTTGAATGAGAATGGAGAAGTTAGAAATAACTCTAGACTTGTGTGTAAGGGCTACTTAGAAGTGCAAGGAATAGATTTTGAGGATACATTTGCTTCAGTGGAAAGAATGGAGGCCATTAGGATGTTTTTGGGCTTTGCATTACATAAATATTTTAAGGTTTATCAAATGGATGTGAAGTTTGCATTCTTGAATGGTGAGTTGGAAGAAGAGGTATACATTGAACAACCAGAAGTATTTTAGTTGTCAGATGATCCTAATATGGTTTACATATTGAAGAAGGAAATTTATGGACTCAAGAAAGCTCCCAAAGCTTGGTATGCAAGATTGGATAGATACTTGTTGTAGCAAGGATTCAATAAAGGTACTACAGATAGCAATTTGCATTTTAAAGTTGAAGGAGAATAAATTTTAATTGTGGTAATGTATGTTGACGATATAATCTTTGGAGGAAATGAGGTAATGCACAAGAAGTTTGCAAAAGAGATTCAGAATGAATTTGAGATGTCAATGTTTGGGGAGATGAATTTCTTCCTTGGACTACAAATCAATCAAACAAAAAAAATGAATATCCATTTCATAGTCAAAGTATGTCAAGGAAATGCTAACAAAGTTTGAAATGGATGACTCTAAATTGGTATGTACTCCAATGGTTACTGGTTTCAAGTTGAACAAGAATGATGAATTTCCTAAGACTAATCAGAGCAAGTACAAATCAATGATTGGTGGACTGTTATATCTAACTGCTACTTGATCGGATATCATGCATGTTGTTTGTCTTCTGGCCAGATTTCAAGAAGACCCTAGAGAATCACATGTGGTAGTAGTAAAGAGGATATTCAAATATTTGTAGGGCACTCGAGACTATGGTCTATGGTATCCAAAGGATATTGATTTATCTTTAAGTGCCTATAATGATGAAGATTGGGCAAGTTGTGTGGATGAAAGAAGAATTACAAGTGGATGTGCTTTCTTTATTGGAAATAGATTGTTTTCATGGTTGAGTAAGAAGCGGTACTCAATGTCATTATTTATTTTAAAGTTAGAGTATATTGCTGCAACATCTTGTTGCACACAGGTGTTTTGGATGAAGCAAACATTGAAGGATATCAAAATATCATATGATGAACCTATTTTAATCCTATGTGATAATAAAACTACAATCAATATATCGAACAAAGAATATCTCAATCCAGTATCACTTTCTAAGAGAGAAGGTTGCAAAAAATGAGGTGAAGCTGAAGCATGTGCCTAAAAAGGATCAAGTTGCAGATATTTTCATGAAGATTCTTCCTAAAGATACATTTGAGTATCTTTGACAGAATTTGGGGGTTATTACCCATCCTTTCAACTAGATGCATAAGAGTGTGCATCAATGGTGGAGCAATTCAAGATTTATTCTTTTGCTCCATACTGATGAAGGCTACCTCTCAGGGGGAGTAGGTAGTACTGTTTATTGGTTAGTGCAATTAGATGGAGCATATTTTGTGCCCCTAAGGGGTAGAGTGCAAAAAGGTAAGTACAATGAGAGGGTGTGTAGTTGTTTGTTGGTGTTGCAAGTAGTATATGCAAATGTCAAAAGGGAAAATAAAAAAGAAAAATCCTATGCAGATGATGTGTCAAATGTGCAGGTGTTTCCTTTTGAATATTGTCAAAGGGGAAGAGCAAAAGAATTCAATACAGGAAAGAGAGTTGGATGAGTCTATGGTCCTTTTCCATTGATGTCAAAGGGGGAGAGAGTTGGTTGAAAAACCATAGTACAAAAGATAATATGGTCTAAATACCACAAAGGTGGAGAGTGTTCAGTAGCAAGAGAATGAGAATATAAAGAGTGAGAGATGCCCCAATTAGGGGAGTGTTACTTGTTGTAGAGTTGTTGGTTGATTTTGTTATTGATAGTTTTTTAGTGAGTCAATGTTACCATCAATGACAAAGGGGGAGATTGATGGAAGCTTGATTTGTTTGTGAGTTTTTTGGGTGTTTTCATTGATGTCAACCCCTACATGAAGAGAGTGTTGGAATGTTGTTGTTGTTGATGATGTTAATCCCTAGCATTGGAGTTGTTGGATCTTGTAGTTGTTGGTATTGATAATACAATGTTGATGGTGATGTCACTGATGTCTTACTTCAGTATAGTTGCAATTTTTTTTGGATTTTATATAGAGAGATGTTGCAGATGCATTGCAAATATGGTATTAGTGTTGTTGATGCAGTTGGTTCACCTGGTTTCCAAGTGCTTTTAAGAAAATTTGAATAAAAGATATTTTAGTGTGACTAAGTGGTGTTAAGTGTTCTACTTTGCATTTCTTCATGGTTGAAGATATACCTACATGGTTTGGATATGATTATTAGAGGTTTTTGGAGGTTTTCTATCTAGAGTTTCAAGTTCTAGATAATTCTACAGTGAAATTTTTGTTTGACAGTATGTTTGTTTGGTGAAAAGGGTGTTTGGGAGAGATCAGATTGCCTTTCATTTCTTTGTAGTGAAGGTTCTTGTCTTGTGAATTTGGTAACATGCTTATATATTCTATATCTACCTTCCCTTGAAGTTTCAAGTGCTAGGGTGTTCTACAAGGTTGTTTGGTAAATTGGGTGTCTATGCTACTATGTTTGGTTGCATAGAATGAAGGTGTTCTTAAGTTTTAGGTGGTTGCAATAGTAGTGGCGAGTATTCTAATGATATGGAATTTTTTGAGATGTTTTGGAATGTTGTAGTGTGGTTCATTATATGTTTCTATACATGGAGAGGCATGTTTGTGGTTGCTTTTTGATATTAATATAGGTTTGGATGACATGGAATGCTATCACTAGTTGTGGTGGATGATTATTATTTGTAGAGGTGTTGATAAGCATGTTGAACTATATATTTGGGTCCTAGTTAAGTTGCAGCATGGCCTGCCTTCACATCTTTACACCTTGGAAGTGTTTGGTGCCAACCTATTTGATGTTATACGGTTGAGGTGTGTAATTTTCCTTAAGGCCAACCTAATTGATTATTTTAGGTCATGGTTGGTATAAATACAAGGCAAAATATTATGTGGATTAAGCAGAGAGTGAGAGTGTGATGCGAAAGTTATGAAAGTGATCAAGTGTGGTGATATGAGTGTGAGCTTCAATGCCTATGACTCGTAGATGTAGTGAGTAGAAGGTGTATCTATTTTAGTTTATTGAATGAGTTGTTTGTGCTTCAATGGAACTATACCTTCGGCATAAGAGAGATGCATTGTTAGCAGTTCAAATTGGCAGTGAGCCCTTCTTTCTTTTGGGAAGTGATTCCTCTGGCAGTGAGCCTATTGTATTTGATGTTGCTATTACTTTATAATGTGAGATAATAAGAATGAATCTTGGTCTATTATGCATCATGATAATTTTCAAAGATTAATAAAGATATATTCACTTCTAATATATTTTCATACCCTCTAATTGATATGCAATATAAACTCGTTTAACAACAATATAAATAAGACATTTACTCATTTCGGATAATATCCTATTCCCATACTCAGCTTTTCTTAGCTACTTTTGTTTCACAAGCTTGTTGTTTTGGTTAAACACAACTTTTAGTGAGAGTATTAACCCTCTACTAAAGCTCTCTTTTTATCAAATATCTATATAAATAATAATTTAGAATCACAAAAAAACTAATAATAAACAATAAAATAACAAATAAATAAAAATCCCCATAGTCGACAGTGCCAAAAAAATGGCTCTCCAACAGGAAAAAAATGGTTGCCCAATAGTAACTATCCTGTGAGCTTCAATGCCTATGACTTGCAAATGCAATGAGCACAAGGTGTATGTATTTTAGTCTGTTGAATGAGTTTTTTGTGCTTTAGTGGAACTATACCTTCGGCATAAGAGAGATGCATTGTTAGTAGTTCAAATTGGCAGTGAGCCCTTCTTTTTGTTGGGAAGTGATTCCTCTGGCAGTGAACCTATTGTATTTGATGTTGCTATTACTTTATATTGTGAGCTAATAAGAATAACTCTTGGTCTATTGTGCATCATGATAATTTTCAAAGGTTAATAAAGATATATTCACTTATAATAAATTTTCATACCCTCTAACTGATATGCAATATAAACTCATTTAACAACAATATAAACAAGACATTGCATCATTGGGATAATATCCTATTGCTATACTTAGCTTTTCTTAGCTACTTTTGTTTCACAAGCTGGTTGTTTTGGTTAAACACAACTTTTAGAGAGAATATTAACCTTCTACTAAAGCTTTTTTTTCTCAAATATCTATATAAATATAATTCAGAATCATAAAAAAATAATAATAAATAATAAAATAACAAATAAATAAAAATCCCCATAGTCGACAATGCCAAAAAGATGGCTCTCCAATGGGAAAAAAATGGCTACCCAACGGTAACTATCCTGACATAGATAGGCACTACTATGGGACTTTTGGCTATGGTAGGAAATCATCTAGGCTAAATGGCCCTATGCAGAATGATAGTCATAATAAAAAAATGGTAGCATTCAAACCCTGTCAGATTTGCAAATCCTAACTAGGAACCATTTCATCCTCAGAGGCATTTGCTTCAAGATAAGCAGCCAAATCTAGATATCTGCAAAGAAGAAACATCGTATAATGTGCAAAGGACTGGGCGAAGAGGAGTTTTTTTGCGCTCTGGCAAAGAAGATTCACAATTTCTAAACAAGCATTATAAGGAAGTAGAGGTAGATTTTAGGACATCTAATACTACATGGCATCAATATCAAAGACATCTAGGCAATGTGGCATCTACTCATCAAAAAATCAAGGAATTCAATGATACTAATAAGAGAGGTCCCTTCAATCCAAATGAGAAAAATCTACACAGAGGAGATGTTAATACAAGGGTTTCTAATTTGCAAGTAAAAGCATATCCAAAACATAGAGTTCAAAGGATCCGTCTGGCACAAAATCCTATTCCTCAAGGAGAGAATGGACAAAATGGGGAATCATGTGATTGATTGGGTCATGCAAAGCAAGCATCTAAAAATTTGGACAAGTAGCAAGGATTTCAAGGGAAAAAGGGGAGTTCTAATGCTAGTAAATCATTACAAGAAAAGAACTCTATTCCACAAAGGACAAGGAAAGCCTTTGTTGGACAACAAAAGGTTACACAGAAATCCAAGACATAATAAAGAACTGAAAGAAAGCTAATAAGAAAGCAAAGAAATTTCAAAAGAAGAAATCATCCCTGCAAAGGAAGCATAAAGAGATTCAAACTGATCTAGGGCAAAAGGATCTGGATGGAGGTAAGCAAAAAGCACATCACCCAAGAAAAAGTGTGTTGATCACCTTCTCTGAAGGGATGTTAGATCCACAAATTCAAGACCTGTGTAATCGAGCCTTGGTATGTAACTTCTGGAATCTTTCTCAAGATTTAGACAAATTACAAGATTTTCTTTTCAATGAATGGGAAGGGGTTGGTAAAGTTTTTTATCTAGATAAAGAGGGGAATTTTCATTATGTTTTTTCAAGAAATTTTTTATAGAGATGCTATATACAAAGTCAAATCATGGGTTTATCAAGGGTCTAGGTTATTCCTACAACTGTGGATGCCTAATTTTAAACTAGAATGGTTGGGGGTCAAATTTATCCCTTCTTGGGTTCAATTGAAGTACCTAGCTCTGGAATATAGAGAGTTGTTACGCATAGAAGCCATGGCCAATAAGATAGGGATTTTCCTAAGGCATGATGAATCCCTTAAAAATCCTTCAAAGTCGGTTATATTTTGTGTATTAGTAGATGTGACAAAGGAGATTCCAACCTAGATCCACTTAAAATAAAAATATGGGGAGTGGGTTCAACATATTACAATTGAAACACCAAAGAAATTGATTTAAATGTCATGATCTCATTCATTCTAGACTTGATTGTAACTTGGTGGAAGATGATAATTTGGATGGGGAAAATGAACAGCTTCTACAATTTCCTAGAGGAGAAAAGGATATGGTAAAAATGGATGAGTTGCCTCCTCAAGTTTCTCAGAAAAGAGAAATATATTTCTCTTCAAAGGGAGGTGGTAATAAAACACATTCTGATTTGGTTGTATAGGGGAACTTCTTTTCTCCATAAGCTACTCAATCTATTTCAGTGAGTAAGCATTCTGAACCTTTGTTTTCATTTACAATAAATGAGGCAATGAAGCAAAAACTGAGTTTCTCCCTGGGTAATTATTTGTGAATGGTTTGAATCTATATACTCCTTCATTGCTTCCCACCTCAAATTTTCAAGTGGACACTATAGTAAAATGCTCGATGTTTGAAGATTTTCCTCAAACTACTTCACAAGAGGTTCATTGAAAATCAAAGGCTAAGAATCAAGAGAGTGTTGTTCATCAAGGAAAGGACCAGATGGAAAATTTTGAAGAGTTGGAAGATTTTGTTAATAAGATACTCAGTTTAGTTGGATGTGAGTTAATTGAGGAAATCGCAGAAGAAGTGCTCAATGAGGAGGTTAATCTCACTCCCAAGTTAGTAGATGGAGGTGTTGCACAGTTGGGAAATGTTATTTCTCATATTTTGGAAGAATCCTTTGAGGATATACAAAGGTCACTCACCATTATGGATGTAGATAATGAGTAGATTTTTTTGCAGATGGGAGATGGGGATAGCTATTAGAATGTAGATAACATTAAAATGGGCAGGGTAGAAGATAACAAGTCTTTCAATGGTTTTGATTACACACATACTCTTTCTGTTTCCTAAATACCAAGCACTAAAACTGGGATGGTGAAAACTCCATGAAAGTGTGGGAGGAAATCACATGTTACTAAAATGAAGGAATAAATAGTTGTTGGGGTGCAAATCACTTTAGACACCAATTTTTTGTTGTTTGCAAACAAGCGTTTGAGGAGAGCATGCTACTCTCCTTGGCCTCAATGAGGATAATATCATGAAATGTCAAGGGTTTCAATGCCCCTGACAAAAAATCTCAAATCAAGCAGCAAATAGATGCTTGTGGAGTAGATGTTTTAGTGTTGCAAGAAACAAAGACTTTAGAATAAAATTTTGAGTAGTCAATCCAAAAATGGAAACATTGGAAATCTACACACTCTCTTGCACAAGGAGCTTCAGGAGGACTGATAATGCTATGGAACCCAAAATTAGTAGCAGTAGAGCCCATCCAAAATGATAAGAATTGGCAACTTTTGAAAATACAACACTTTGATTTGCATCTCTGGTTATTAAATGTATATGCACCAACTGCTATAGGTGAAAAACAATAGCTTTGGGATGCCATTACAAAATTTTTGGATGGATTGAAAGATAAGAAAGTCATATTAGCGGGGGAATTTAATGCTATCACTAGTTTGTAGGAGAAAAAAGGGGGTATTCTTCTACCTCCAAGGGTAATGGAAGATTTTTCCTCATTTATTGAAGATAATGCTCTAATGGATATCATGCCATAGAATGAAAGTTTTATATGGACAAAAAAGAGAAAAGGATTCTTGAAAATTGCAAAAAGGTTGGATAGATTATTAGCTTTGCCAAATTGATTTATTCATAAGCAGGCTTTATCTTCAAAAATCCTACCTTTTTCAGGATTAGATCACTTTGCCATTAATATTAGTATAGAACGAGATAATCTAAAGGCTAAAGGTAAATCAACTTTTGAATTCCAAAATATTTGGTTCAGGCACCCTCAATTTTTGGAATTATTGCATCAATGGTGGATAAATGCACCTTTTATAAGAGGATCACGTATGTTTCAATTAAGCAGAAAGCTAAGGCATATCAGGGCACATATTGTGCACTGGAACAAGCATGTTTTTAAGAAAATATTTCAAGAGAAGGAAAGGGTTTACAAGAAGCTTTCTAATATTAATGAGCTTATAATTTAGAATGGGATAGATGCAAAGACTTATGATCAAAAAAAGATCCTGCAAGAAGAATGGGTTGGATTGATAGCAAGAGAGGAAATCTATTGGATGGAAAAATATAGAGAGTTGTGCCTAAGGGAAGGAGATAAAAATACAAAGTTTTTTCATGATTCAACTCAGATAAATATATCATTAAACACTATTTTTTCCATTCAATCTTCACTGACAAGAGAAGTGCTATCAAAGGAGGAAGAAATACAAGGTGTTAGATTTTTCTCATAGCTAGAAATGACACCTAAAAACAAGTCAGAAATTACAATCAAGAATGAAGAGGAATTGCTTGTTAATATTCCTAAGCTAATTCAAAAAGAGAAAAATGATCAATTATTTCATCCTTTTACCCTTGATGAGATCAAGAAGGTTTTATTTTCATTAGCACCTAATAAGGCTCTAGGGCCAAATGGGTTTATTGTTTTTAGAAATGTTTGGATTTTGTTGGTTTTGATATTCTTCTAGCTCTTGAGGAATCTAGGAAATTAGGCACTATGCTCAAGCAGTTTAACACAACTCACATTGCAGTTATCCCAAAAGTTAAAGACCCAAAAACTTTTGTGGAATTTAGGTTAATTTCCTTATGTAATACCATATACAAGATATTCACTAAGGCTATCTATCTCAGAATTCAACCTCTTATATCAAAAGTAATATCTAATGAGCAGGGAGGTTTCATGCTTGGAAGAGAGACTCCTAAAGGGGCACTCATTGCCCATGAAGTGCTACATTCCATTAAAATTAATAAGATGTATTCATTCATAATACATCTTATTAAGATGAACGCATATGATAAAGTAGATTGGGATTTCTTGATTCAAGGTTTTCAAAAATTTGGTTTTTCTTCTAAATGGTGCAAATGGATTCGTTCGTGCTTGTCAGGGGCTAAATTTTCAATTATTATCAATGTGTCTCTAGTTGGTTTTTAGCTATACTCAAGGGGTGAGGCAAGTGATCCTCTCTCTCCATTCCTATTCATCATAATGGAAGAGGCTCTAAGCAGAACAATAAAGAAGGTTCATAGTCAGGGGTTATGGCAAGGAGTACCCATTCCAAATACAAGTATTGTAGCAACTCACTCTTTATTTTAGATGATACCCTTTTATCTAGTAAATCCTCTTTGATAGAGGAAAAGCAAGTCAATCAGGTACTAGAGAAATATTCTTTTGCTTCGAGTCAAAAAGTAAGTGCGTCTAAGTCCAAAATTTACATTTTTAATACATAGCCATCTATTTCAAAGAAGCTGGTAAATTTGTTCGGTTTTCAAGTAGCAGATCTCCCTTGTGCATATCTAGGTATTCCTTTCTTTGTAGGGGCAGATAAATTACAGTATTGGCATAAAATCCTAGATAGAATAAAAGGTAGAATACTTTCTTGGAAGGTCAGATGGTTATCTTCTTTTGGTCGTATCTTGATGGTCAAATCAATTTTAGCAGCCATTCCAAACTATTTTATGGTTGTTTTGAAGGCACCAAAAGGCATTGTGCAACATATAGAAAAGCTAATTAAGAATTTCTTGTGGAGAGGAAATATGGATAAAAAAAGGTCCCCTTGGTATCTCTAGAAAATATGTGTATGAGTAAAAATAGTGGAGGAGTAGGTACGCAAAATCTATCCACAAGAAACCTAGCCCTTGGTGCAAACTTAGTATGGTAAATGTATCAAAAGCCAAATTTGAGAAAGTGTAGTCTTATGCAAGATAAATATCTAGATGACTATAACCCAACTAGAATATTAACTATATCAAATCCTCAAAGTGGCTTGGTTATGTGGAATTTATTTGTAGCTTGCAAGGAAGTTATTATCCCATTTTTATCTTGGGAGGTTAATAATGGGGAAAGTGTGTAGTTTTGGAAGGACTCATGGAATGGATACCCTCCTCTGAATTCAATCCAAAAGCTACGTCCATTAGAGCAGGTCTTAACAAATATGTGAGGTAGCAAGCTGAAGGATTATGTGGCTTCTATGGAACCATTATCAAGGAAATTTGTATGGAAAGATCTCTTGAATCTAGCCATACCACTTAATCAAAAGCATACCTTACATAAATTTCTACAGGAGAGGTCTATGTTCCTCTTAGGAGCCTCAAATAAATTAATATGGAAACCTTCTAAGGATGAAAATTATATAGTAAAGCAAGGATACAAGTCCCTCACAACAAATGTGCATCAAAATCAAACATAAAGAGCATATTCTTTGTGTTGAAGCCAAATGACCCTTCCTAAGGCGGGTAGTTTTGCATGGCTTGCTCTACGGAAAAGAGTATTGGCAAGTGATAGCCTAAGCAAACTAGGATTTGCAAAGCCCTTCAAGTGTGTGCTTTGTCAAGAAGTAAATGAAACAGTAGATCACTTATTTGTAGGATGTGAAATGGCGCAAGAATGTTGGGAGTTTGTTAAATCTAAGTTGCAAGTTTCTTTTCCAATGCCTTTGTCTTTATGGGACTTGATTTCATCCTGGCTAGTATTATTCAAATCTTCTTTTTTCACTTGCATATGGAGAATTTCTCCAATTCTTGTAATCTAGAGTCTGTGGTGGGAAAGAAACAAACAAATTTTTAGAAAAAAAATCACAGTCAATTCAACAGCTAAAGCAAAAAATGAAAAATTAATTTCAGAAGTAGTTAATACATATGTTCAAGGTCACAAGAATGTATCTTCAATGTTTACTACTTGGGATAATTGACTTTTGCAGAATTGGGAGTTTATATATCTACCATTCAAAGGTGCTCAATTTATAGTCCCATAGTCAAAGGTTGATAGAAGTAAGGTTCAATGGTTTCCTCCTACAAAATGGTTTTCCAAGCTCAATTTTGATGGATCATCAAGGAGGAATCCAGGTTTATCGAGCATGGGAGTAGTTATAAGGGATTGGAAAGGTTCTTTGCTAGCAGTCAAAGCAATTCAATTTCCAAATTGTACTAATATTTTTGCAAAAGTGCAAGCATTGCTTCACAGTTTGTAGCTAGCAAGAAGTATGGACATTGATAAGTTGCATGTTGAAGGAGATTCTCTTATCATTATCAATGCTTGAAAGGAGAGGAAAATGCATAACTAGGGATTGGGATATGTATTGGAGAAAGTTTGGAGGGTGATGGATTCCTTTCATGAAATTCAAATTTCACATACATACAAGGAGGGAAATAAACTAGCAGATAGGCTTGCAAATATAGGGTGTGATGGCCAAGAACTTGAAGTAAAGGGGCAACACAAGATTAAAAGACTATATCCTCATTTGCTAGAGTTCATGATTGACAAAGGAAACTAAAAGTTATACCTTAGAAAGTTTATATTTGTCATCAAATTGGTGGCTAGCTAGATTAAATTAACACATGATTTGTTTTGCTCTTTTGAACTGATGGTTCAAGTTTGATCTCATGGTTAATTTGCATCATAGGAGATTTGGTATAATTTGTTTGGTTGGTAGTGATAGTCTAGTAATGATTACTTTTAAGCCTAGAAAAGTACCTCACCTTGTTTGAATATGGGGATTTTCTTATGCCACAGGCTACTAAAAATGGACACCTGCACATTAAATCATGATTTTTTCCTAATGTTTTATTTGCAAGTACCCTTAGGCACTTTGAATGATGTGGTATTTATTAATCCTTGTAGAGGAGGTATATTTGGATGATTTCACATGCTTCAGTGGTGTTTTCTTGCTCATTGAAAATCATTACAATGAATTCCTTTACAAAGCATCTATTGGCTTTAATAGGTGATCTTTGTTAGATGGCATTTTATCTGAAGACATTGCTAGCTTGTGAGAGATGATTATTTGAAGTGGCAGTATGGCATTCAGACCATGGAATTTCAAGGTTAATTGTCCATTGTAGCCATGGGAGCGTCCTTTAGAGGAATATCTTACTCATGAGAGCCTTAGTTTAGTTTTTAAGGTGGAATGCCCTAGGGTGGAAGACTTTGTGCGGTCGGTACTCAGAGTAGAGGTCACAAGTCTCAGGGTTAGGCACTTAATCTTTCCTTCTCAGGTGTTGTCTATTTTCTTGTCAAATATCATGGACCTTCTTCAATATTTAGGGGAATTGGAAACAATTGCAAGAAAAAAATTTAACCCTCAGTTTCTTCAAAATGATGCTCTTTTATCTTATGTTCAAGGTTACAATGTTTTTAGTGGTGATGGGTATTTAGGAGGTTTGTTCCCTAGAGATTTTTTCAAACAATGTCTGGGTTTTGAAGATATTTATGAAGCAATTAGATTGGCCTTGTAGTATAGGAATGATAGCATACTTTTGAAGGCACTAAGGAAGAATTGCAGGAGGGTTTCTGTGTCAAAGGATATTGATATCAAGGAGAATTACTATGCATTTTCCTTTCTTTGTGATCATACTCCTCATCCTCCACTTAATTCCTATCTTTCTAGATTGAAAGAAAGAGTGTTTCCATCTGCCCCAGTGGAAGAAAATGTGGAGGTGATGCCAAGGAAAAATATTGATGAAAGTTCCAATGGTTGGCATCAGGGTTTCATAGCACAGGCTCACATTACTCAAATTGTGTAAAAAGAGGAACAAGAGAAGGAGCCAATAATTGGTTTTTATTTCTTTGCTCAAGATATGTGAATTCAAGAGGTTTGCAAAGGAAAGGATGAGAATCAGTGCAGTTCAAGCATATGGAAGAGTAGCAGCTCAATGTCCCAATCCTCAGATAAATTTTGCTAATGTTTTGTTACAGTGCCAAGTTCCTCTTCAGCCTTGTTAAGCAGCAATGGATGTCATTGGTGTTTGAATGAAGGAAATTTCTCTTTCCTTTGGTGAAAAAAACATGGAAAATGATACTTTTGGTATTTAGTAATAGTTTACAGAATATGATAGTATATGAAATTTTGAAATTTTGTTTTATTTGCAATCCTCAAAGTTGTATATCTAAAGATGCAAATAAGTTGTAAAGCTTCTTGGGAAAAAATTGTTAATATGTTGTAGACATAGATGTAATCCTTTATTATGTAATATATTAATATATAGGCTTCCATTCCTTTTACTATAAAAAATTAAAAATAATTAAGAATCATGTATTGTAAACATGATTTAACCATGTAATTAAAAGATAACTACTTGATATACCCAATTGGTTTCCCTAGTTCTCATTATCTCTTTGTATTTTAAATTAGCTCTATGCATAAATAACCAAGCTATTCATACATGCACTCATATACTTTTCTAACATAAATGATTTACACATAATGATGGTATGAGAAACCCAAACAAAAAAGAGCTTTGATTCAAAATTTTGAAAGAGAAGGAAAGAGAATTATTTTAATCATGCTTGGATTAAAATAACTCAACTTGAATTATTGATACTCCTTGCTTCAAAATTTATACTATAACTCAGCTTTATCTTGTTGCATTCTCAATTTCCATCTCTCAACTCTTCTCTTGATCCTATCCTTTTCTTCTAAACTATTAACTACAACTACCAAGCAATGTATAACTGAGACTAGCAACCTACTCTAACACTTTGATGAATTGATAAACAGAATTTCAATACTCTTTGCACAAAACTACATTCTCCTCACAAACTCACAATTGCACTATTCTTCATATTATCAAAATGAATGAACAACCAAATGATGAGAAGCTGCCCTCTTTTTATACTAAAAATGAATGGCAATCAGTTGCAAACAGGAAGCTTATTTTGTTCCAATGATGCCACCTCTCAAAATTCTGCCAATTGTGGGTGTCTATCTAGTTGACTCAGCCCCATTTGAAAGCCATGACTTGTATTTTTATGCAATAAACCTTTCCACCACTCATGTGTGGATTTTGTAATGCCTGGACAACACAAATTTAGTTTGAAAGATGACTTCAAAACCAACTCAAATGCTTCTCAAAATGGCCACATCTAATTGGGTGCAACCTTTCTCTACTTGTTGGTAGTTTGTTGCTTCATGAAAAATATTCTATCTAGCATGTTGGAAAGTCAGTTATAATTCAAACTCTATTTCATTCCTTTTCTCAAGTCGTGGGCCTCCAACGTGCCTTTTTCACTTCAAATGCCACCTTAATTATTGCTATTATAGTAGTTATAAATATTGTAAATGCTTAGCCACTTTTTTGGCAGTCATAACATTCACTTTATGCATAGTGTGGTGCATATATAAGCAACCCTTTAATGGTTTACAATATCCATTCAAAGGGATTTTATCACTACCTTTACGTGGAAAATTTTCCATTGAATATGTTGTTGAATATATTAACTCTAATAGCATATATATTAAAAAATATTATAATATATAACCTTATAATATATATTTATAATAACATATATATTAACATATATGACAATAATTTAAATATAATAATATATATTTATTATAAGTAAAGTAGGTTTTGAAGGGACCTTAAACCCTTTACAAAAAGAGGCATTGCAAAAACATAGACTAGAAAAACCAATAGCCAAAAACTAGCAAAACATTAGCAAGACAACAACAAAACTAATAACAAAAAAAATAGCCTATTGTAAGTTCTTCAAAAATAATGTGCTCGTGCATATCCATGACTTCAAAAATATCTTTACCTATAATCTCCAAAGGTTTCTTGGCTTGACTCTGCATGTGAGTACTAGGACCAATAGCAGTAGTACCTTGTTTTACTTTCATCAAGATACTATCAACAACAACAACTTCCTTACCCTAGGGGGAATCCTCATCTCCCATCCACTTCCTATCCTTTTCATTTAGTAGGATAAGACCTTTGGAATTATTCTGCAGAGAATATTTACTGATCTTCACAATCTGATCTAGATTTCCATAGGCCACCACAGTCTTTTCTTCCAGCACAAAGATGCAGTTTTCATGCTCCTTCATTTAAAACACATCTTTAATAACAACCTAGAGGAGAGATAGCATCTTCTTGTTTTCCTCATTGGACTAGGACACAGCCTCTTAGGAGTTCTTCTTGTCCTCCTTATTAAGTAAAGAACAAAATTTAAGATCGAGTTGGTTAATCTCTGTAAAGAACCATGTGAAGATTCTAAACTAAGTGACCAGCCACTATTTCTCCAAACCAAAGATATCAACAATATTATCCTTATTACAATTAAATACATTCAAATCCTTAGAAAAATCATCAAAAGGAGAGCCTTGCACATAGTCTTCCTCCATAATTTCTTTTCCTTTATTCGCATATAAATCCATCAGCTTAATAGGTTTAAAAGCCTCCTTCACCACCATAGATGTTTGTTCCTTGATGACAAGAGACTCCACCTTATCAGTATCCTCACCTTTCGAGGAACCAAACAATTTCTTCTTCTTAGTAGAAGAGTGACTCTACTTCCCCTTTTCCTTATCACCCTCACCACTGTTTTTATTGAGCCTTGAATCGACCTCAAAGTATTTTTCTGAGAAGTAGGAAAAAGCTCCTTTTCTTCCATATCAGTATGGGAACCTCCAAACCAAGAGGGCTAAGGCCTTCTCTTAGAAAAATTAGGAAAAAAATCAAGGGGAAGTTCCAAAGAAATCTCCATGGAATCTCCCTCAGAACCCCCTTCCTCTCAATCATCATCTTCCACCTCCTCACCAGTCTTATACCCTAAGGGTTTCCTACCACCCTTCCCCTTAGTCTTCTTAGGGAAATTAGGAATAGAGAAAGTCTTAGCACACTCCATAATTAAAAAAATGAGCCCTTCATGAAAGACAAGGCTCATTGGGATCTTCTTATGGTCTTTTATGCCATTCTCCAAAGATAAAAACAAATAATAGGGGAAGGAAATAACACCCTTGCGTCTAAAGTGATTTAACAAATCAAAGTGATACCTAAATAGAGCCAAGAATCTACCATTGAGAGAGAAATGCCTCATAAGCACCTTCGTCGTATCATCCCAAATAGGCTTAATAGTGGTTTTATCATACCCACCACATGCTAGCTTGACCAAATTCTCTTGTCCTTTGTCTTTGAAAAAAAACTTCATGGTAGAATTAGAGGAATTCCTATCTCTAAAAACCTTCTTTAACCTGAAGTGGGTAAACTAGTAATCATGTTGATGAAGTTCTCTGTAATCTAAAACTCCAAACCATACACCTTCAAAACCCTATCCTTCCAACCTACAACAAATACATTTGAGACTTGGGAATCAAACCCATGCAATTTTTCCAAATAAGGGGTGATCATTTTTTGAGGCTTTCTGAAACCCTCACATTCTTCTTGATATCTTTGTAGGAAATAGGTTCTACCCTACACCTATCACCCCCCATAGTCACAAAAATGCAGTATAGAGACAAGGAGAAGAGAACAATCCAAAAGAGGATAAACACAAACAATCTAAAAAGATGAGGAGTAGAGCCTAAATTACCACCCAGAATATGTGTGGAACTAATTTTGAAAAGACTAGTCATCATATTCTTTAAATTCCAAGCCAAATCCAATCTTCCAATGTCCTTAACAATCATATCGAGGACATCCAAGAGGAGACCTTGAACATTAATCATAATATACTCTCCCCTAAATAAGCATCAACCAATATAAACCCCCCTTACAAACTTTGTATTTCATGATTCAAGATGTTGATGGCATCGAATGAGGGGGTCATTAAGACCCCATTCCATAGGAAAAGATTTCACCCCAATATTGGAAAAATAGTCAGCAAGAATATTTCTTGTTGCACAGATAGTTTTTGTTGCACCAAAAGATCGACTTGTTAATTCTTGATACAACCACAAGAGTTAATTAATCCATGGGAGGTGGTTAAGCCATGTCACAAACTCGAGCATTGTGCTACACAACACAAGGAGACCAAGGGCGCACACCGTACAACAATCCCCCCAATGCAAGCGAGGGGTTTAAACCTATGACACAAGATTTGATACCAATTGTTGCACAAATAGTTGTCATTGCACCAAAAGATTGACCTGTTAATGCCCGATACAACCACCAAAGTTAATGAATCCATGTCACAAACCTAAGCACCGTGTTGCACAACACAAGAAGACCAAGGGTGCACACCTTGCAACATTTCCTTCATAGAAAATATGAGAAATAAAACAGGAATCAAAACATTTAATAATAGAGATGGAGTCTCTAATTATACTTTCAATTGACCAAGTAGGGGTTTGGTTTTACTTAAGGCAGTTTATAATGTTCAATGAATCTCCCTCCAACTGGACTTTCTTAAAACCTTTAGAATGAGCTAGTTTTAGACCATGATAGGCAACAAAAATAATATATATGTTAATATATATACATATATATACCATAATATTGTCAAAGGCACATGCCAACTAAGAGGTGGGGTGAATCAATTGTCACCAAATTCAAATACAAAACTTCAAATACTTATCAACTTCACAACCTCACTATTCTATTATAAAGTATGAACATGAAATGCAGATAATAGAAAGCAGAATCAACACAATGAACACTAGATTTTACGTGGAAAACCCAAAAAGGGAAAAACCACAGTGAGGGTTAACTCACAATATAAAGTAATAGAAAAACTGAATACAAGAGGCTCACTACCTACAAAAATGACTCACTATCCAACAGGGAGGCTCATTTCCTACATATACAAAAGATAATAGAAAGATCCACCAGAGTAATTTACACACATCCACAACTTGGTTAGAAGATTGCAGAAACCTTCAGCTCACCGCTTTCAGGAATCTAGCACAGTGAAGTACTACTGCCCAAACTCACTTTCACACAACTTTGCTCTTCACTTGTGGCTTACTTCGTTACTTTTTATGTTTTAATCTGTTTGCAAATCGACTTGCATTTATACCATCTTCAACCTTAGAAACTTTCTCCAAGGTCAGCCAAATACACTTCATTTTATAAATTCAAATTAGATCGGAAAATCAACATTCTTGTAGTGGAAAGGAATGAGAGTGGACCAATTAAAAACTTAACCAAGACCAAAAGCAATGTCTCGAATCAGCCACTTGCTTCCTTAATTAAATTTTTAATTCTTCATATGAAGTGTAAAACTAGGTTGGCCAAACCTAATGAAAACACAAATGAACATTGAAGTACACTCTTCCCAGAGAGAAGATAACATGTGGATGACGTATCATGCTTTATCATGCACAAGAACATATCTTAAATACCTTCACATACACCCGTAGAAAGTGCAACAACCTTCGAACGCATAACACCTTCTATGAATCCATCTAGATAGTGCAAACACATATAGTAATTCTGAAACTAAATTTTTGGAGCATGAAACCATAAACATCTCTACCAGAACCCAGAGAACACCATCACAATACATACTCTAGATCCACAAGTCCTAAAAAAATAAGTGGAGGACTATGGAGCAGAAACATTTCTCCAGTCCATAGATAGGAAACTCTGTCAAACCAATTCACACACCAATGAACACAAATTTCACACTCCATCAAACCAAAAGCTACAAATCATGAGATGACATCAACAAATCCCCAACCTTCATATTTTCAAAAGCTTAGGATCAACACAAAAGAAACGCAGAGCACATACCGGAGCACATTCTAAACATATACATACTTTTGACTTCACTCTTTATTAATTTTCTCAAAAGCACTTGGTAACTCATCATTTCAACACATATGCAACATCATAAGGATAGCTCCATGTACTTACAACATCTTGAAAGCATCTCAACTATACATGCACAATCTGTAACATTCTGAACTATGTTGACATCAATGACAACACCACCAAAATTACTCATAATTGCAACAATCTCCCCCTTTTTCATTGATGGAAACACATTATGTGAAAAACCATCAAACAAAACTCTCTCCTTTTCTTCCTCTTCTAATATTTTTCACATGGCTCTGTCTCCCCCTTTGACATCAATGGAAAAGATCAAAAGCTCTGATCACTCCCCCTAAGGAGTGCACTCATGCAACTCATACTACAACAATGAAAACTTCCTACTCCCCCTGTGGAGTAGACCCATTCATTAGTCCAAATAAAAGAAGAATCTATGGATCCACTAGATTGATGCACCATCATGTGCGCCTAGTTGAGAGGGCCAATGACCCCCAACTTCTCCCTGAGATACTCCAAAGTATCCTTCAGAAGAGTTTTAGTAAATATATTTGCAATTTGTTCCTTTGTAGACAAATACTCCATCCTGATTTTATTCTCCAATACCTTCTCTCTCATGAAATGATGTATGATATATATGTGTGTGTGTGTGTGTGTGTGTGTTTTGTTCTTGAATGCATTACCAGATTATTTGAAATGTTTATAGCACTTGTATTGTCAAAGAAGATAGGAATAGGCTCATCACAAGTCACTCCAATATCCTTCAGAGTTTGCTTCATCCACAAAACTTGTGTGCAACTAGATGTTGTAGTAATATACTCTTCTTTTGTAGTGCATAAAAAAATTGAATCATGTTTCTTACTTAACCATAAGACCAATCTTCCACCGAGAAAGAAAGCACCTCCATTGGTACTCTTCCGGTCATCCATACAACCAGCCCAATTTGCATCGGTATAAGCACATAGAGTAAAATCAATATCCATAAGATACCATAAGCCATAATCTGGTGTACCTTTAAGATGTTTGAATATCCTCTTTATAGCTATAACACGTGCTTCTTTAGGATCTTCTTAAAATCTAGCTACTAAACATACTACATGCATGATATATGGTTTGGTAATAGTAACATACAACACTCCACCAATCATAGATCAATATTTTCTCTGATCAGCTTTAGCATATTCATCATCTTTACTCAGCTTACATCCTGTCACCATAGGAGTACTAACCAGTTTGCAGTCATCCATTCCAAACTTCTTTAACAACTCTTTCACATATTTTGATTGTGAAATGAATATCCCCTTATCAGTTTGATTTACTTGAAGACCAAGAAATAAATTCAACTCACCAATCATTGACATTTCAAATTCTTTTTGCATTTCCTTTGCAAATCTCTTACACATACTTTCAATTCCTCCAAAGATGATATCATCAACATACAATACCACTATCAACATTTTGTTACCTTACACTTTGAAATAGCGATTGTTGTCAACAGAGCCTTTGTTGAATCCTTGTTGTTTCAGGTATCTATCCAATATTGTGTACCATGCTCTGGGAGCTTGTTTCATTCCATATAATGCCTTCTTCAATTTACAAACTATATCTTGTTTGTATGATAACTAAAATCCTTCAAGTTGTTCAATGTATACTTCTTCTTCCAGTTCACCATTTAGGAATACGGACTTGACATCCATCTAATATACTTTAAAGTCCTTGTTGGTAGAAAATACCAAAAAAATCCTAATAGCTTCCATTCTTTCCACTAAGGAAAATGTCTCTTCAAAATCTATGCCTTCAACTTGTGAGTATCCCTTGCATACAAGCATTGTTTTGTTTCTTATAAATTCACCATTTTCATTCAACTTATTCTTGAACACCCATTTTGAAGTAATTACATTCTTATTTATAGGTCTAGGAACCAGTCCCCGTGTCTGATTCTTCTCTACTTTTTGTAACTCTTCTTTCATAGCTCTAACCCAACTTTCATCTTCACATGCTTCACACACAAACTTAGGTTCTATTTTAGAAAGTAAACACAAATTTACCTCAGCTGCAACTTTACTTCTTGTTTTCACACCTTCACTCTTATCTCCAATTATTTGTTCCTCCAGATGATTCTTTTGAACATACCTAGGAGTCTTAGGAACAAGTTCCTATTAATTTTTATTCTTCTTCTTCATATTTGTTCTTCTTCCTCCTCTTCCCCATTCTCTTCAGGTATTGGTGCACAAATAGAATAATATATTTCAACTTCACTTATCTCAATAGCTTTATGCATATCCTCATCAACCTTCACATTAGCACTTTCAACAATCTTCCTCAATCTTTTATTTAAGCATCTATATGCTTTGTTGGTAGTTGAATATCCAAGGAAAATCCCTTCATCACATCTAGCATCAAACTTCCAAAGATTCTCATCATCTCTTTTAATGTAACATCTACTTCCAAATACCTTAAAGTATTTCACAATAAGAATTTTACCAGTCCATAACTCATTCAGAGTCTTTGTGTTGTTGCCTCTAATATGAAGTTTGTTAAGAACATAAAGAAAAGTGTGAATTTCCTCTCTCTAGTATACATTAGATACATTTTCTTCTTTCATTATGGTTCTTGCAGCATCATGTACAATCTGGGTCTTTCTGTCAACCAATCTATTATGTTGAGGGGTTCGAGGATCAGGAAGGTGTCTCTTGATGCCATGCTCTTCACAAAATGCATTAAACTCACTAGAAGTGAATTCTCCACCTCTATCATAGCTCACGTATTTAATTTTTAGGTTCACTTCATTTTATACTCTTGCTTTGAACACTTTAAACCTATCTAGAGCCTAAGATTTCTCTCTAAGAAAAGCAACCCATTCCATTCAAGAATAATCATCAATAAGGAGTATGAAAAACATGTCACCATTTAGGCTTCATGTTCTAGTAGGACTAGAGAGGTCTATATAAATTTGTGTGCAGTGTGATTTCCTACCCTAAAAGGTGAAAAACACAAAGAAATGAAAAGGAAAAACACACATAGCACCACCTCAAGATAAGCCTAGTTTAACTTGAATAAAAAAAAGATTAAAGCAATAGATATACCTTGTCCAAGTGATCCTATTGGGTGGCCCTTTGATGTAGATTAGATGCATGATCCTTGATAGAAAATGAGGTAAAATGATATGCAAAATGCTCTAAATGGGATGATGAATGCAAAGATGGAGGTGGGTATTTGGATAAGTGTGTGAGATGAATGCAATGAAAGTTAGAGGATTCAACAATGGAGGATGAGAGGATTCAACAATGGAGGATGAAATTCAATGCAAAATGTAGAGTTCTTGAGCATTGCTAGTGTTTCAAAATAGATGAATAAAGGAGATGGATTTGACCATATGGGAGTGGTCAAATTTGGATGTCTATATTTTTCCCATCTTCAAAATATTGTTAGAATAATAGTGTTTCAAAGAAAAATAAAATACAGATGACTCTATAAAGGAAGCGACTAGAAAATGATGCCCCAGCATGGAAGAAATTGTGTGAGCTACCAAAATGGTGGGAAATGCAAGGAGATGCCTTGGTCTTGCAAGAAAGTGACTATGATGGAGGAATGGAGGAAAATGGTAGGGTAAGCCCCCTCGAGAGAGCGGTTGGGAAAGAAAAAGGGGCCTCGAACAACTTCTCGATATGAGGAAACAGAGGGTACCATTGGATAGAGCTCAAAAAACCAAGAAGATTGGCTTTTGAATAGAGTCAAACAGACACACGGTGTGCAAATGGCAGTCCCGGGAAGTTAGAGGATTAGTTGAATGAAAATGAGGTTAAAATAAAGGGTAAAAATACCCTTAACTTAAAAAAGTTAAAAAAGGGAGGGAAATGTTATATATAGTAATTTTAGAAATTACTATTCATCATTTGCACACCTGGCAATTGAGTGAGGGAGAGAGAGGAGAAGAAGAAGGAGACGAGAATGTCGGAGGACTACAATGATGACATCATCCACAGGGGGATGAGGTATGAAGATTCTTCCATGAGTGCACGGTTCCACGCCAAGTTAGGTCCAAAACCCTCTATGTGATTTTAAGCATTTTTTGGTATATTTTTGAGTTTTAATGCATTTTAAAAACATGATTTTTGGGATTGGGGTAGATTAGTGAAATGGGTAAGGGGAAAAATTTTAATTTCTCCCATCAGGTAGGAAGAATTGCTATCTAGAGGCGGGGGGAAAGGGGGTGGATTTTCCCAAATAGTGGGTAAATATGCCCAGAAAAGTAAAAAAAATCACCCAAAAAGGGCAGGGATGCATCAGGGGTGTTAGCTCTCAAAAATGCAGGAAAAATACCTCAAGAGGTTGCCAATCTCTTGATACATTTCAAGGTAACAAACAAGGCCCAATGATGTAGACCCTCTACTCTTCAGGTGCTGCTAGACCTAGGCAGGTACACCTATTTGAATAAAGCAAACTTGACCTCTATTCATTTTCTAAAGCAATTTATCCACACTGGCAAATGGGAGTGGATAAATGAGTTTTACTTTGGTATAAATTATATAAGCAATATCAAGGCAAAAATATAATGTGTTCATATGGAAAAATGAATGAAATTAAATTGTGAAATAGTTGAGACTAGTGCCTTATTGGGTATATGGAGTCAAATGAAAATATGAAATGGGTAACTCAAATTGTTTGACATATGGGTTTAAGTTTATAACTGGTATAAACATGCAAGAATGCGATTACCAAGTTCTTCTTAGTGATCCAAATGAGATTCCCTAATTACTATGATTGACTAAAAGGATTTAATCTCTCCTTGAAAGAACCAATTAATTCAGTCATACAGATACAACAAGTGTTTACTGATAAAATGAAAAAATATCCTTGATATATCAGTTTAAATAATTAGAAAACATCAACCTTGGAGACAACTTTAGCAATACTTTCAATTAACACAACAAACAATTGACACTAGAAAAATGTCACCACATCAAAATGAATTCAATTGGAATCTCCATTATTTCATACTGGCATCATAGTCTCAAGAATTGTAACATTCTATATCCTAGTGTAATTTTTACTCCCTGTCTCCTATATCCCTCCGTAAAAAAATGAGCATTTATACATCAATCATTTGAAAAGTTGCGTCCTTTCGCATTCACATTTGCAGTGATCCATTTTTTTGGGCCTTTTCAAATGTTCACTAAATACCCGCTGAGACATCTTGCAATCATACCGATGTTCAATGTTTCTTTGACTACCTCAGATCACATATCTTATTGATATCATGAAGTTTGACCGACGTTCTGAGTCTCACCGATAGCTATCCCTTCAGTCATGAGTGTATCGCTGTGACATTGAAGGTTGGCGGACGTTCCTCTGCTTACATTGTGTTCTGCTGAGATCTATCCTTCGTCAACTCTGATCACCGTGACATAGTAGTTTTCCTGCCAATGGAACTTCATTCAGCACAAGCTTCCTAACTCTCTCCGACAAAGCCTATCTCGCCAATAATCAAAAATATCGTTGTGACTCTAGGGGTCGGTGAAACTCCAAGACTTCATATCGATGACAACGACGAAATCTTCTCTTGCTTTATCGGCAAAACCAAATGAGTGCTCTAGGACATTACACTGACGGCTCAAGTCTAGCTGATGAATTTTGTTATCGGCGAGACTATGAATTTCACTAAGTCCCCCTACCGATGTAATTCTGCTATAGTGATATGGTGGGTCGGCAAGACTTCCTCAAAGTCACCCCGATGACAATACACTACCGAAAGGATCCACTTTTCCTGGAAACTTATTAAGAATATTATAGATTCCTTTTTGATGCTCTAGAATTGTACCAAGATTGGTAAGACATATAGACTGCAAAAAGAAATATATTAGTATAGAATGCTTTATGGATCGGTGAGACCTGCATCATGTTACACCGATATGGTTTACACATTGAAATACTCAAGGACAGGTGAATTCTATGGGACCAAATGATAAAATATGGGAAAATTTGTTATGCAAAGCAGATTCGTGTGCTTATGGTATGGGCATTTTTTGGGAACTAACGGGTATGTGCAACCATGAAATTTTCAAAATTTTACAGTTCTAACAGTGGCTTCGTCTGGGGATGAATGATTGTGAGATGATTGCAAGGATCCAGATTTTTGGGTGGGCAGACCAAACTTTCAAGGTGATGAACCAATGAGCAAAATGGAATGAATGGAAATGGAGATGAACATGACCCTATACTACTGTACATGGAAAGATTTATTTAATAAAGGAATGTCAGGATTGTCCATGTACTGGCAATTCCTGTTCCTTTTTATTTCCTAAACTACTATGAATGGAATAGAAATCTTTGAGAGGACTATCAAGAGTTTTCCATGCACTAGCAACCCTTAATCCTCTATATTCCCTTTTTGAAGAGAAGAAATGCTTTAGAAATTTCCCATGTACAGGCAACTCTTGTTCTTCACTAGTCATTTTTTGCAAATAATATGAATCTTCACCCTTTTTTCCAACAACCACAAAGCTTCAAATTTCCCATGTTTTCCCTTTTCGTGACACCTTGCATTCCACATTAGCACCAGATTATTTTCTTCAAATTTTCTATCTTTTTCCCTTTTATCAAATAAATACTTCATTTGTGCCTACAATTTCACATTTTGGTTTTGAGCTAGTCTTCTTACTTCATCAAGCTCTTCCAGTTGTTCCATTCTTTCCTCCATTGGTTCAGGAATGTCTATATCTTCCTGAAGGATAAATTTGTAAATTGGTAACAAATTTTGTAAAGGCATCCTAGCTTGTGTTCCATATACTAATTCAAATGGGGACTTTCCAATCGCCTTTTTCACAGTTATCCTATCATCCCATACAACCAACCTCAATTTTGAATCCCAAGCCTTTTTATTCCCACCTAGCATCCTCCTTATGATCTTCAGAAGACTTTTTTTTCTGGACTTTTCTTGACCATTAGCTTGCAGATGGTAAGGAGCTGCATAAGAAACCATGATACCATATGTACTGCAAAAATCTCTAAACTCATCATATCTAAAACACATCCCATTATCTATAATCAATCTTAATGGTCTACCACATCTGGTAATAATGTTATCTATTAAAAAATTGATCACAACTTTACTTGTTGCTTGCTTGGTTGGGACTGCCTCCACCCATTTGGTGAAGTACTCAGTAGCTACCAGTATCCACTTATGTCCTCCACTTGATTTCTCCTATATTTCCCCAATAAAATCAATTCCCCACTGATGAAAAGGGGCTTCAACCTGTAGAGGTCTAAGTGGTAAAGCTCCCTGATACTTCATTTTCCCTGAGAACTTCTGACACGCTTCACATCTTCTTACATATGAAAAATCATCATTAAATACTTTTGGCCAGTAATAACTTGCCCTGAGAATTTTGTGTGCAGTTGTCTTTGCAGAATAATGGCCTCCACAGACCCCTTCATGCATTTCTCTTAAAACACGCTTGGCCTGTGACTCATCTAAACATAGCAACAACATCCCGTCCCTGTTTTTCCAAAGAAAATTACCTTCCATGAACACATATTTGGATGCTTCCAACTTCAAAGTTCTTCTCTTATTGTCACTTAACTTCATGTATCTGAGGTAATACATGATGTTTGTATACCAAGTAGTATGCTCAATACTTGCAATTTCATTTCCTTCATCTTCTATACTGCAAATTTGATTTGCTTCAATATTTGTTTCTACCATTAACTTGGCCAAACCCTAACCTCTCACTAATTAAGTGATTTGTATTTCCATATTGAATTCCTGAATCTTGGTAATCCATCTGCATCTCTTCCCAGTTAATTCTGACTGTGTCAAGATATCCTTAACAGCTGCATGAGGGACATAAGCAAACACCTTAGCTCCAACAAGATATGGTCTAAAAGCCTTTGTGGCTTTCACCAACGCAAATGCTTGTTTTTCCATTATATCATATTTCAATTTTGATCCCTACAAAGACTTGCTGAAAAAAGACACAGGGTGCTCATGACCTTCCTCATTCTTCTGTAACATAACAGCAGCTATAGTATGTAACGAAGCAAATGGAAATATTGGAAAGGGTTTTGAAAAATCTGGAGACTTAAGGACAGGGGCTTATTTGATGGCCCTTTTGATGGATATGAAAGCTTCAAGTGCTTCTACAGTCTAGTCTACCTTTTGTCCCTTCCTTAGCATCTTTGATATGGGCTTAACAATTTCAGCAAAATTAGACACAAATCTCCTAACAAAATTGATCTGTCCAAAAAATGATTGGATGGCCTTAACAGTATTAGGAATAGGGATTTTATCTATAGCCTCAACCCTCTTAGGATCTATTCTAATTCCCTCCTTTGAAACAATATGTCCTAAGAGTTTTCCCTCTGTGACTGCAAAATGACATTTTTAGGGTTCAAACTAATACCATATTCTAAAGCTTTAATAAATACCTTTTCTAGATGTTCTACATGATCTTCAACACTTTTTGAATAAGTAGTAAGGTCATCTTGATATACCACCATGATAGCATTAATCAAATCTACAAATGCTACATCCATAGCTCTTTGAAAGGTTGCACCTGCATTTGTGAGACTGAATGCCATTCTCACATAAACATATGTTCCCCATGGGGTTGTAAAAGTTGTCTTGTACTACTCAGATTCTTTGAATATCACCTGGTTGTAACCAGAGAATCCATCCATCATAGATAACAACTCACACCCTGTTACTTTATGCAGTACAACCTCCATATTAGGTAGAGGATAATTATCCTTGAGAGATGCCATATTTAGATTTCTAAAGTCCACACATAATCTGATATCCCCATTCTTCTTCCTCATAGGAACTAGGTTTGAAACCCATGTCGAATGCCTGATTGGTTTGATAATACCCCCATCTCTAAGCTTTGTCAATTCCTCCTGCATTTTTGGTTCCAATGTTGGGTTAATAGGTCTTTGTCTTTGCCTGAATGGTTTTCCATCTAGCTTTAACAGGATTTCATGTTGAAACAACTTCCCTATATGCTTTGAGATCTTCATAAGACCATGCAAACACATGTTTATATTTTCTCACTAGTGCAATCAACATTCTTCGAATTTTCGGGCTTATTTTCTTTCCAATGTATACCCTTTTCAGTGCCAGTTCAGTCCCTAAATTGACTTCTTCAATATCCTCCCTCTTGACTGGTGCCTGCTTCATGAGGGACCAATCATTTCCATCATATACCCTTTCCAATGCTACTAGCCCTTTTGTAAGCTTATTAGTTCTAAGTTGTAAGACCTCCTTCTCGAATATTATCTGCTTTCCGTCTACCTCTTCTACAAATGCATTGAAGTAAATTTCTTGGGCTTCATATTGATCTATACAGTGAAGAAATTTCAAGAGGTCAGTATCGTCATTAAAAACCTGCCAACTGTATATATTATCAGGCACAGTGGGTCTTGCTTTGAACTCAATTTTAGACACTCCAGCCAATGTGATATCCTCTCTTCTTAGTGCTACATTGGCTAAAATTTTTGCCATTATATTCTTTGATCTATCAATCCACTCAATTGAGAAAGCATCAAACAACTCAATTGTGTCCCATATAGCATTCCTATATTGTTTCAGCCTCTTGTGTTTTGCTGCATATTTTGATTTAACTTGAGAAACAACTAGCTCTGAATCCCCTAGAATAGTTAGCAACTTAATCTTATGTTTTACAGCCATATTCAATCCTGTTAGTAAAGGTTCATACTTTGCTATATTGTTCGTGCATTCAAATGCCAGAAAAAATGAATACTTAAAAGTAACTCCTTCAGGGGAAACAAACACTATTCCTACTTCATTACCTTCTTGGCTGCAAGCTCTATCAAAGTACATTTTCCACACGCCATCATAGTTTTTTGCAACATGCTTATCAATTGGATCACCATTGATCAACTCTGGTTGGGCTGGTTCTATCTTAAAACTTCCAAGATCCATATCACAAAAGCAATTGACTTGATCTTGAGGCACACAATCTACAATTGGGTTCATCCTTGGCTCCCCGTATAGCTTAACTTACTGGCCATTCACTGGAATTGTTGCATAAGACAAATCAAATTGGACATTTCTGCCAACCGTTGTCGTCCACTATCTTGATAGAAGCATCCCAAACTGAGGAGGGGTATCAATTACTGTTATATCTATATTGTAGGCCACCTGAGGATAAGCAGCTAGTTTGACCTCAACATCTTTCATAACACCTACTACTGGAATAGGCCTACTATCCATTGCATAGCACTTCCCTTCATTAGTATCTACCCACATACTAAGTTGTTTCATAACTCCAACTGGCATGATATTGATTGCAACGCCAGAGTCTATCATGCAATTCCTCAACAGTTTGTTATTTATAAGTAGCGTGGTGAAAAAAGGTTCAACTTGTGGGGAATTTACCAATACATCATTTAGACACACTGCTGGGATAGTCATCTTCTCTTGCTTATTAACCATTTCAGTGGCCATCTGATTTTTAGAACTTGTACTTTTCTCATTTCCACTCAATATCAATTGAATTGCACTATCCCTATACTCCTTAATTCTCATCATTTCAAGCAATGGGACAGACATTTTTACTTGTGATAAAGCCTGAGAGAAGTCAAAAGAAGAACCTTCCACCTTAATCACTTTCTTTTGCTCCAATGTTCCTCCTTTGCTTTCCTCCTTTTCCCTTTTATTCAATTGATTAGTTTTCTGCTTCCCTTTTTGTAACTCTTTATCCTCTTCCTTTTGAACAAGCTTTTGTTCATTCTTATCATGTTGCTTGTTTTCTATTCTCTTCAAAACTCTTGGTGATACTTCACCATCTTTCATAAATATTCCCTTGGGAGTACCTTCCTTTTCATTCACTGTCCTATTTCTTAACCAATACTTGCTCTTTGCTTGTTCAACTGCAACAATGGTTAACCTCTTTATTTCCTCTTCAATGGGCTCCTTATATCACATTGAGTAGGAACCTCAACAGAGTATTGTTCATCATAACTTTCTTCAGAATCAGAAAAAACCTGTTGTTTAGCCATGTGGACATTGGACCTTTGATTTGAAACATCGTACTCATAACCTTCATCTTCTAAAGATAAATATTCCTCCTCAACAGGATGAAAAGTATTTGAAGTCAAAAATACTAAGTGATCTTCTCCACTGCTACCCACTAGTATCCCTTCTTCTTGCATTTCTTGGGCTACAACATATTGGTCTAGGGAATGTGGCCCGTCACAACCTTCACACCAAAGATTACTATTGACCATATATGCTCCCTTCTTCCTTAATGGATCAGGTGTTTCTTTGTTCCTGAGTCTATCTATTACAAGTTTTCCATCCTTCCAATTTGTATTATAAGGCATGTCATGTAACCGAGGCCTCTCATTTCTATATGTGTTCTCCTGTTTGTACTGGTAATTATTGACTTGTTGAGGAACCCTAGGATTGTCTCTCTTATTGATCACCCCAGCAGCTTTCCTATTGTTTTCAATGGTTAGTGTTATCTTTTGGGCTTCAGCCAAATCTCTTGGAAACCTGTTTCTTAGTTCATACCCTATTTTTGGATCGAATGCATTCAAAAAAATACTTAATGCTATAGAGTCTGGCAACTTTGACCCAGGTGGTATCTTATTTTGCAGTTTTCTAAATCTTCGGTTAAAATCATAAATTGACTCATTCTGATTTTTTTGAATCCGTATTAATTCATGTAAAGCAGCATCTGGTGCACACAGATTTCCATATTGTTCAAGAAATTGATCCTCAAATTCTTGGATAGAATCAACAGAAGTTGTTGGCAGGCTATTAAACCAATCCCTAGCTTCCTCAGTGAGTGACATCATGAACAACCTCATATGTAAATCTTCATATGCTCTATCCAAGTCCTGAATAAAAGCATTAAAATTCCTCAAATAATCTTCAGCAGTAATTGCACTACTCCCTGTAAACTTAGGAACAAGACTTCTCTAACTGCTATCCATAGAATAAGGGTATAATTGAAACCCTGTGAAATCAAATTGTCTGATCATTATTGTGTATTGCTGAGGGGGAGGGTTATGCATGTGTTGATACTGGTACATTGGATTGTTGTATTTTGTATGAAGATATGGCACATATTGTTGACCATGAGGTGGTTGCGCATTTGTATGTTGTGATGCAGTATACGGTGGATAGTTTGGCTGTTTGTATTGATTTCCCATTTGATTCTGAGGAACCTTTGGCTGATATGAGGGCCCTGCATAATTGTTTCCTTTCTTATGAAGCGGTATATACTTTGAAAAACCAGTTGTCTAAGCTTTAATTTCAGCTTCCTGCAATTTCAAATCCTGGAGTTCCTTCATCTTTTGGAGCCTCTATTGTTCCAGTTCTGCTTTTTATCTTTCTACTTCTTGTCTCTGGAACTCCAACTGTACGTCTATTTCTTTGTGAGTCAAGAACTCAAAATTTTCTTGAGGGATTCCATTATTAATGGGCTCATTTTGATTACCCTCCATCTTTTGATCATATTCCTGTTGACACGCGACTCTTTCTTCATCGAGTTTAGCCTTAAATTCCACCTATTTCTGAGGATTATAAAAATAATTTCTTTGTTCTTCAAGAGTGCAAGGTTCTGCACTTGAATTATCTCTCCATGTATCATACCGGTCATATGTCTCACAATGTGGTCTTGATGCTTTGTCTTTATTCGTTATGCACATATCATCAGCTACCTTCTTACCCTTATCATCCTTATGTGTCCACTTTTTGTTGCTAGTAGGACCTCTGTTATATTGGGATCTTCTACCATTCATGTTGAATTGATCCACTATTCTTCTCAGAGTTGCCACTCACTTTGTTAAAAGTGAGAAAAATGAAATTATCTTGGTTTTATCCCCAGCGGAATCACTTTTTTACAACTTCTCAAATTATGAATCTTTCTTCAATGACTCTATATGATAATCTTCAACCAGATATTCTGCAATGATCCCCAGTAGAGTCACCAATTTGTTAGCTCTCAAAAACGTAGGCAAAATACCTCAAGAGGTTTCCAATCTCTTGATACGTTTCAGGGTAAGAAACAAGGCCCAATGTTGTAGACCCTCTACTCTTCAGGTGCTGCTAGACCTAGGCGGGTATACCTATTTGAATAAAGTAGACTTGACCTCTGTTCATTTCCTAAAGCAATTTACCCACACTGGAAAATGGGAGTGGATAAATGAGTTTTACTTTGGTATAAATTATATAAGCAATATCAAGGAAAAAATCTAATGTGTTCATATGGAAAAATGAATGAAATTAAATTGTGAAATAGTTGAGACTAGTGCCTTATTGGGTATACGAAGTCAAATGAAAATATGAAATGGGTAACTCAAATTGTTTGGCATATGGGTTTAAGTTTATAACTGGTATAAACGTGCAAGAATGTGATTACCAGGTTCTTCTTAGTGATCCAAATGAGATTTCCTAATTACTATGATTGACTAAAAGGATTGAATATCTCCTTGAAAGAACCAATTAATTCAATCATATAGATACAACAAGTGTGCAATGATAAACTGAAAAAATATCCTTGATATATCAGTTTAAATAATTAGAAAACATCAACCTTGGAGACAACTTCAGCAATACTTTCAATTAACACAACAGACAATTGACACCAGAAAAATGTCACCACATCAAAATGAATTCAATTGGAATCTCCATTATTTCATACATGCATCATAGTCTCAAGAATTGTAAGATTATGTATCCTACTATAATTTTTACTCCTTGTCTCATATATCCCTTCGTCGAAAAATGAGTATTTATACATCAGTCATTTGAAAAGTCGTGTCTTTTCACATTCACATCTGTAGCAATCCATTTTTTCGGGCCTTTTCAAACGTTCTATAAATACCTGCTGAGACATCTTGCAGTCATACCGATGTTCAATGTTTCTCTGACTACCTCTGATCACATATCGCATTGATGTCATGAAGTTTGACCAATGTTCTGAGTCTCACCGACAGCTATCCCTTCAGTCATGAGTGTATCGCTGTGACATTGAAGGTCAGGCAGACGTTCCTCCGCTTACATTGTGTTCTGCCAAGACCTATCCTTCGTCAACTCTGATCACTGTGACATAGTAGTTTTCCTGCTGATGGAACTTCATTCGGCACGAGCTTCCTAGCTCTCTCCGACAAAGCCTATCTCGCCGATAATCAAACATATCACTATGACTCTGGAGGTTGGCGAAATTCCATGACTTCATATCGATGACAACTACGGAATCTTCTCTTGCTTTATTGGCGAAACCAAATGAGTGCTTCGGGACATTACACTGACGGCTCAAGTCTGGCTAATGAATTTCATTATCGGTGAGACTATGAATTTCGCTAAGTCCCCCTACCGATGTAATTCCGCTATAGCAATATGGTGGGTTGGCAAGACATCCTCGAACTCACCCCGATGACAATACACTACCAACATGATCCACTTTTCTGGGAAACTTATTAAGAATATTATAGATTCCTTTTTTATGCTCCAGAATTGTACCATGATTGGTAAGACATAAATAATCTCGTTATGACTTACACCGTTGACCACTATTTTTCTGATAGGACCCCTATGTCACTGAACTATTTTTCTGATAGGACCCTTATGTCACTGAGACTGCAAACTGCATCATGCTGATGTATATTACCAAATGAAATAACATCTGTGAGACTTTTCCAATATCTTGTCGATAGACTGCAAAAAGACATATATTAGTATAGAATGCTTTATGGATCGGTGAGACCTGCATCATGTTACACTGATATGGTTTACACATTGAAATACTCAAGGACAGGTGAATTCTATCGTACCAAATGATAAAATATGGGAAAATTTGTTATCGAAAGCAGATTCATGTGCTTATGGTATGGGCATTTTTTGGGAACTAACGAGTATGTGCAACCATGAAATTTTCAAAATTTTACATTTCTAACAAGGGGAGGGAAAACTTGCCCTAGAATCAGGAAAATCTGCCCAAACATGGGATTTTTAGGAGATAGGTGACCACACCCCGAAGAGGGGTGATTCTTCCCTTAACAGGGGTGATTATGCCCAAATAGGGGTGATTCTACCCCTGACAGAGGTGGACTTTCCCATGGTGGTGGGTCGGCGGGGTCGCCCATCCTCCGAGTGAACCTGCCTGCTAGGAAGGTGGGCGGACATGCCCACCAAAAGGGCGGCTCACCAACCCGCAATGGGTGGGAGCCCCCACCAAACAGGTGGTGCCTATTTAGGCGGACCCACCCGTGCCCGGGCGGGCTCGCCTGTGCTCAAGTAGGCCTGCCCCTACTCAGGAAAGATTTCCCATTCCCGAATGGGCTCACCCATGCTTGGGAAGGTTTACCCAAGGGGCAGACAACAAATGGGGACACACCCATAAAATGGGTTGAGAGAATGAAAAAGCAAAAAAATTGGGCAAATTGGGGAAATTTGTCCAAAAAAAGGAGGGGAAAATTGGTGAGAAGATAACCTAGGGTCAGGAAGTGTAAAAGAGGAAAAGATGAGGAAATTGGTGAGATGACTGACAAGTTGTGTGATATGGATGTAGTGGTTTGAGAGCCTGCGGATGCGCTAGAGGAAATTAGAGGTATTGGAGGCGACCATACCAGCGATGAATGGGGAGGACCATGAGAATTTGGTGTGAGTAGGGTTGTTGCATCTATTGGGATACCTGATTGTCAAAGAATGTCAGGTGACAATGACAGCCCTTATATAGCGATGATGATCGTCACTTTGGAGGATGTGTGGAGGATTCTATGGCTATCTATAATAGGGCACCTGGTGAGTACAACAAGATCAGAGGGTGAGCCACTGGATCAAACCCTATGGGTCCTTTTCAGACAAGATGACTTACCGGTCTAGAGGAAGGGATTGGGGGTACCACTGCTACCACTATACCTGTGTGGATTGATTAGCAGATTGTTGATACCAAATAGGAGTGGGCGCTTCTGTAGTCTCAGTTACATAGAGGCTATTTGACACATCATGGAGCATAGAGATGGGGAGTTTGCATGGGGTCCATGTGTGTTGGTGCAACTATACAGGGATATGCATGTTGTGTACTATCAAGAGGCTTTCAGCGTTACATAGGTGATGTTGTTATAGATATGGGCCTGGGAGCACATTAATGTGGTCAGGCCAAGAGGGGTGGTAGGAGGGGTGCAGGATCTGACACTACCAGTGGCATACTGGTATGGGATGGAGCATAGCTAGGTATGGTGTTATCAGGGTTTCGGTTATTTAGATGGATGGCGAAGGACGTTGGATGATCTTCAGGAGGATCAAATAGTGTGGAGGTAGTACATGACATGACGGTTCTCCAGATGGAGGAGAGAAGAGGAGAGACATAGAGGGTATTTCTATGTCAAATGCTATATAGTCAAGAGGGAGCCCTATTTAGTAGAGGCACATAAGCCAGATCAGGTGCTGAGACAGTTTGGTCTTCAGTAGGACATTCCTCACGAACTAGAGATTTAGGTGGATCTTGCATGAGCAACCATGGGGGGAGTAGATTACAACTGATTTTATGAGGCAGCATTGGGAGGAGTTGCAGGAGGTACCCTACCTAGGAAGAAGCGAAGGGAGAGTAGATGCGGGAGTGACAGTCAGATTCTCTGTGTGGTATGTCCATCATCGACCCACATAGATTACGTTTGTGGAGCTAATTACAGAGGAACTTGGTTTTGAGCCAAAGGATGAGCTGAGACTAGAAGACCAAAGGAGAGGGGGGAGGGGGGGACAATAGAGGAGAGGGTAGGAGGTAGTTGGGTAGGAGGTCGGCAGGGGAGAGGACAGGGAGAGACTTAGGTGGGAGATTAGCAGGGAGAGAATAGGGGGAGGCTGAGGTAGGAGGTCAGTAGAGGAGAGGACAGGGGGAGGTTGAGGCAGGAGGTCAAAGGAGTGTGAGGAGGGGGAGACAGTGGAGGAGAGCCCAAGAGGAGGTTGACATAGAGGAGGAGAGAGATGAGGCAGAGGTGGAGGCAATGGATGAGAGAGATGAGGCAGATGATATATTGGCCATGGCCATAGGATCTGACTATATTGTTGAGAATGGCAAGACTATGGATTTGAGCAGAGAAGAGGCTATGAGGTGTAGACTAGAGGCCATGAGCCATAGACTAGAGGTCAAGGTGAGCATGCTACGAGAAGAGATGGTCAGGGTGTGGGCAGAGGGGCAAAGGGACTATGGGATCCTAGCAGACGAGGCATCATGGCACATGGAGGAGATACAGGTAGAGATGGATGGCCTGCAGGCTAAGGTGAGACAGCTATGAGTAGAGGTGACTTAGCTAGAGGGAGAGGTGTCCAAAGAGCATCAAGAGGGGGTGGTAGCAAGATGGGAGTGAGATAGGCTAGAGGCAGTGGTGACTATACTACAGGTGAGGGGACAACAAGAGCCCAAAGGAGTGATAGACCTGATATCGGTGGAGACCTTGGCAGAGGTAGAGAAGGACCTAGATGATTTGAGGAGACAAGTGGAGGGGCTACTGAGAGATAGGACTAAGCTGAGATAAGAGAGAGATGAGCTCCATGATAGATTCAAGGTAGTAGATGAGATAGTGGGGGACATGGGATTGATGCAGGAGAGAGAGGAGGCTATGAGGGCCCAAGTACAAACCTTGTAGACAGAGAGGGATGTAGCATAGACACAAGTGTAGACCTTGTAGGCTAAGAGGAATGCGATAGTGGCACAAGTATAGGTTGTGGAGAGAGAGATGCAGTGCAGGCATAGGTAGCACAAGGCGAGGGTGGCAAGACAGGGGCAGAGGTGCAGAGATTGCAAAAATAGGTACAAGCTATGCGGAATGAGAGGGACAAGGCTATAGAGTAGGTGTCACAGATGGGAGCAAAGATTGGTTATTTGTGGTTAGCATAGGATGCATGGGTGCAGGAGAGGAGATCCATATGTGGATTTTAGGATAGGTACAGGGCGAAGCGAGACTTAGCCAAATATCAGGCAACTGAGAGGGATGAGTTCATGTGAGAGGCTAACTACTATATGGTAGTCTACTTTATAGCAATATCATATCAGACATAGCAGGTACCTACCTACGTCTGAGAGAGGTCACAGATGCCAACACCATCCCAGTCAGTAGGGACACATACTCAAGGATACAGTAGCTCTAGAGAGACCCCTCCATGTAGAGGGGGAGTGCCAGACTCACCATAGAGGTCAGATGTGGGCAGCTCATAGTAGAGAGGACAAAGGACAGGTGATAGGATACCATTTTTTCACAAGTGCAAGATGGGTGTACAGTACAGAGCAACAGAGATCCGAGTTGATTCAGAGCCTTGTACTTGTACTTTATTTGATGATTACGAATGTATATGATGGACATATATTTTGACTATATGATGTACATTATTATGGACCATGTGATGGACATTGTATTTTGATTTTTGTATTATATGCAACAACCCTTATTGACAATATGTTACGTGTATGTGATGGATGATTTATTTATGCATATGTGTATGTTTATGATTTGATTATGTAGGATCATCATAATGTGGTGTATGCATATGTTTGTGATGATGTATGTTTATGCTTATATGGATGATATGTATGATGGCTAACGTTTATGATGCAAGATGTGATAGATGATTTATGACTTTATATGCTATGAATATGGATCTAACAATTTGTGATGCAGGTGGTGATGTATGTAATGTGTTAATGATATAGACTAATATGGAAATGAATGGATAATAAAATGAATCTAAGATTTTGAGAATAACCAAATATAATTAATCTAAACAACTTAAAATAATTATGAAATGATAATTCACATGAGAAGAAATGCAACAAACCTATAATGTGGGATGAGAAGCAATTAAACACTAATAGATAAATGAAATGCAATGTGGACATGGGCAGCAGGTTGACTTTATTTGTGATCATGCTTGCTTTAGCTTATACAAAATAAAGGTGTGTGATAGGTGAGTGAGATGGCCTAACATGAAATGAAATGCAACATGAACATGAGTGTGAAGAAGGGCTTGCATAGTAATGAGGGATGATGGTAGGCGTATTGTGGGTTTAATGGCAAGTACTTTCCCTATAATCATTACAAAATCAAGGGAAGATGAGTGTGAAACTGCACCTATCAAGAACCATAGGTATCCTGAGAAGAAGGGATGGAAGGTGAATGTTTTCATAACCAAAATCATAGATCATAGGTCAGGTATGAATGTAATGCAATAGAATTGATCATGAAATGCAATCCTAATAAAATTTTCCATTTTTGGAGCATTGATTTTTGCTATAATATAAGACACCAGGTGCCAGGGTATGTAAACCAAGGTGAGATAGCATATAATGCATAAAACAAACATAGCAGACAAGAAGACTATCCCAACACCCCAAAGTTACAAAGACCTCGGTCACGCCAGGCATTGGGATAACCACAAGCACAAAAGGATGCCCTAGTGTAACACAAGACTGCATGGATCTTGGTGGGTACTACATGGGACAACTAAGAAAATAGCAAGAAAGGAAAAGATCAAGATATGCACCTATGTTAACCAATCAAAACACACCATAATATGATAGATCATGGTGATCTTGACAAGTTATGATAAGGAGCTCAAATGATAAACAAAATCCAAAAGTATCAAAAGATTGCAATCAATTTCAAACGTCCTTTGCCATAGGATCTAGAGGATGGATGGGGTTGATGAGGTCTATTAGGAAGGATGCATCTTGTTGAGACCAAAGATGGATACTAAACTAAAAGATTGATATGACGTGGGAGATTCAAAACCAATTGAATCTCATGATACAAGTGGATTTCATTTATGAAGAATCAGCTAGACAAGGGCATACTTGATGACACGACACAAGACGCAAAACACAAGAAACAAGACTGACACACCCTAAAGACCTAGGGGCTGGGGACTGATCAGATATTAGCCTTGCCTATGTGAAAGCGTAGAGCCCTCGTAGTTCAAGAAAATACCATGGATAAAAGTGGAAAGATGTCAATGAAGATGAGCGATGGAAAACAACGATTGGACTAAAGAAAAACAAATCCTCGAGGGTCGATCAAATGATCGACCTTGCCTACGTGAAAGCACAGGGGCAACGCAGTTCGAAAAGGATTGATGACTGACATGACATGATGGGATCTAAATGGAGACTGACACGATGAGAGAATCTAGATGGAATTGAAGGTCTAACACGATGACAAGACTGATGAAAAAAGCTCAGATTAGGATAAAAGCTCAGAATAACAGATAGCAGATGAAGCTCATCCAATGCTCAACCAAAATATACCAAGCGACCGAATGAAGGATGCAAATAGAAGGACAAGACTGAAAGGATGATAGGACATGTGATCAGGACAGATGGAAGCACAAAGTAACTAGGATGCATGCTAGATAATGATTAAGCCCTATATAGATGGCACCTGTTACCAGGTTTTCACCAAATGTACTTATCCAAGGCACCACCAAGGGTGGTTTTTGCCATAGGATGAATTATTTCTCTTTACTATTTTTATATTTTTTTGATTTTTTTGTACTTTTTGACCTTTTTTTACTTTTTTTGTATTTTTTGGACTTTGCAAGATAGGATACCCTAGCTAACTTAAGTGTAGAACCTTTTCAAGTGTATGATGTTAATGGGATCCTCTAGGGGCTCTCCTTTAGGTGTGGAAAGTTTGTATTCCCCTAATCCATATTTTTCTATGATCACGTAGGGACCAAGCCAATTTGCTTCAAATTTTCCCTTCTTATCTCGATCCTGCTAAGTGCATTGATTCTCCTTGAGGACTAAATCACTAATGTTGAATTGGAGAGGACAAACCTTCTTGTTTTAGCTTCTCTTAAGGAAATTCTAATAGCCTTGAAGATGGTCATATGCTTTGATCTGTCTTTCATTGAGGAGTTCCAACTGGTTGATTCTTGCGATGCAAGCATCTTCATCACTGATAAGATTCTTCAGGGATATTCTCAGTGATGGGATTTCTACCTCAATCGGCAAGATGGTATCAACACCATAGATGAGAGAATATGGGGTGGAACTGGTAGGGGTGTGGATGGAAGTGTGATATTCCCAAAGGGTGGGATGGATGTGAAGGTGCCAATATTGACTAGTATTATTGACCACCTTTTTAAGGATTCTGATTAGGGTTTTTTTGGTGGCTTCTGCCTATCCATTACCTTCAGGGTAATAGGGAATGGACCAATGATGTTGGATGTGGAAGGTGTCACAAAGGTGTTTCATGGCTTGGTTCTTGAATGATTTTGTGTTATCAAAAATGATGGTGGATGAAATTCCATATCTGTAGGGAATATGGAAAAGGATAAATTTGGAAATTTGAGTACCTGTGATTTGTGAGAGTGGCATTGCTTCCACCCACTTGGTGAAGTACTCAGTTACAGTGATGATAAAGGTATGGCCATCAGAGGATGGGGGATATATCTTTCCGATTAGGTCAAAACCCCATTGAGAGAAGGGCCATGGTGCTATAAGAGGCTAGAGATCCTATGTAGGAGCATGTATCAAATCCGCGTGCTATTGATAGGGTAGGCACTTCTTTATGAACTCACAAGAATCATGTTCCAATATAGGCTAGTAGTATCCTGCTCTAAGAATTTTCTTAGCTAGTGCCATATGATTTGAATGGGCCCCACAAACACCACTATGTACTTTCATTAATGCAGTGTGGGCTTTAATCTTGTTCAAACACCAGAGGAGGGTTCCATCATACCCATGATGATACAGTGTATCACCTATGATGGTATAGTGGGATGTACATTAGATGAAAGATTTTTTTTGTTTCATGTGAGATCGGGAGGTAAGATATTATCGTGTAGGTAGGTGTAGATATCATGGTACCATGGTGATGTAGGATCTACAATGTCACACACCATCTCACTTTTGGGGATATCATAGGCTAGAATTAAGAGTTGTTCAATGAGGAACTCACACTCTACTCGATCCTTAGGCATGTCAATTAAGGAACCAATGGTAGCCATTGCATCCACTACTTTGTTCTACACTCTTGGAATCTAATCAAACTTGATGGAAGTGAAATAATTTTTGAAGTCATCTACCATGTGTTTATAAGGCAACAACTTATCATATTTTGTTAGAAACTCATTATTGACTTGTTTGATGATTAATTGGGAATCACCAAAGACTCTCAAGTGAGTGATATGCCATTGAATTATGATTCAGAGGCTAGTAAGAAAAGCTTCATATTCAGCTATGTTGTTTATGCATGGGAAATCCAACTTGAATGACTTTGGTATATAATCACCTTGGGGGGTGACGAGCAATATTCCTTCCCCTGATCCATTGTGTGTGTACGACCCATCAAAATAAAGTTTCCATGTGGCTGATTTTGTTACTGTAAAGGCCTCTTCATTAGGAAATTCAGTTACGAGAGGATAGGCATCTACCAAGGGAGCATCTTCCAGCTGATCAGCTATCACTTGTCCTTTAATAGCTTTTCGAACCACATATGCTATATCAAACTCGCTTAATAGCATGACCCACTTAGCCATGCGACCAGTCAGAGTTGTTTTGGATAACAAAAATTTGAGTGGGTCGACCTTGGAGATGAGTTTTACTAGATGACTGAGCATGTAGTTCCGAAGTTTTTTCTAACTGAAGACCACGGCTAGGAAATATTTTTCCATTGGGGAATAATTGAGCTCATATCCTACAAGGGTCATGCTCATGTGGTAGATTTCTCTTTCCTTTGATGACTCATCATGTTGTGCCAGCAATGCCCTTAGTGCCACTGAAGTAGTAGAAATATACAACAGGAGTGGTTTAGATAGAATTGGTGGCATAAGGATGGGCGAGTGAGTTAAATATTCTTTGATCTTCTCAAAGGCAAGTTGACACTATTGATTCAATTTAAAGGTAGTATCCTTCTTCAGGAGATGAGCCAATGACTAGCATTTGTCAGCTAATTGAGCTATGAACCACCGAATGGATTGTAACTTGCCTTGAAGGCTCCTTAATTTTTTGAGGTTACGCGATGGAGGCATATCCATGATTTCCTTAACTTTTGTTGGATCAACCTCTATGCCTCTTCTGGAGACAATGAAACCCAGTAGTTTTCTTGATGTGACTCTAAAGACACACTTCTTCGGATTTAGCCATAGCTTATAATGCTCTAGATGCTCAAAGATCTTAAGGATTTTTGGGTGCTCTTCCCTTGTTCTTGATTTCAATAACAAATCATCAACATAATCTTCCATTATGATGTGAATGAGATCATGGAAGATGATGGCCATGGCTCATTGGTAGGTTGCACCCGCATTTTTATGACCAAAGGACATAACATTATAACAGAAGGTGCCCCATGGTGTGGTGAAAGTTGTTTTATGCTGGTCTTCAGGTGTAATTCTAATTTGATTATACCCAAAGAAGCCATCCATGAGGAAAAGCATCTTTTTCCCTACAACTAAGTCTACTAACATGTCGATGTTCGGCAGAGGGAAATCATCTTTGGGACAAGATTTGTTGAGGTCCCAAAAATCTGTGTAGATCCTAATATCCCCATTTTGTTTGAAAACTAGCACTATGTTGGAGATCCAAATAGAATAGTCAATGGGTCTTATGAATCCAACTCCTAATAGCTTCTCCAACTCTTTCTTGACTAGTAAAGCCACTTGGGGGTGCATTTTTTGGAGCTTTTGCTTGATGGGTTTGGCATCAGGATGTATGTCTATATGATGTACTACTAAAGCAGGATCGAGACCTGGCATGTTTGAATATGTCCATGCAAAATTGATGATGCCTTCTTTGAGAAGCTTGGTGATGGTAGAATATACGTCCTCTGATAGTGCTTTGGCTACATGTGTGATTTTGGGATCCTCTTCAGTTCCCAAATTTATTACTTACATTTCCTCAATTAGGATGGATGATCGTCTAGATAGCTGAGTTCCTACAAGGGGAAGATGAACGTCCCCATCTTCTAGCACCTCATCAAGGTTTTCGTTATCAGATACACCCTTTGTTATTACTTTTTCTAAGTCAAGAAGCACCTCAGGGAGGTTTTTGCTAGATGACCCTTTTTTTATTATGCTTCTTTTTACTTTTGCGGTTAGGGCGTTCATCTTCCCCCAATCCCATAAGATGTACATATTGATCCACTAAGGGAAAGGTGTTGATAGGTGTGCTACCATGTAGGTCCCAGTCTATGAGTTTAGGATGTTTAAGGGATAGGCTAATAGTGTGAATGGATAAGCATTCAAACATGGAAGAAAGGTCAGTGTGATCTACATCATTGTATGCATGTCTGATGGATTCCTCCTCTAGTATGTCTTTGAGGGGACTATTAATCTCACTGATGTTGTTAGAGGCACTAGATGATGCCATAGGACCCTTTTTCTTCGTATCATAACCCAAACCCAGATTTTACAGATGCACAAAAGTGTCTATCGGTTTCCGTCTTCCTTGTTCTTCTACACCAAGGCCTCCCCCACCCTCGATAATTGTGTTTCTCTACAAACTTTGAAGGCCAAGGATAGACCTCTTGGAAATATTCTTTCAAGTGGGGAGAGGGTTCAGGTTCCTCAAGATATACCCACTGGCTAATTTCATCTTCTGGTGTGACTTGCCTTAACTCAAGAGAGCGAAAGGTGTTGGACCCCACGTTTTTGGAACTCAAAGTGACAATATTCTCTTCTTCCTTTGGCGTTGACTAGGAAGGTTGGTCATATGTGTTTGGTGAGGGTGGCATAGTTTCCACATTCAAATTTGTGCACACTCCATATTCACCACATCCTTTTTCATTGATCTGGACTTTGGTAAGGGTGGAATTAGGTGCAGATGATGGAGTGGATGAAGTGGTGGCTAGTGCATTGATAGATGAGTGGGATGATGACATCTACGATGGTCCAATTTCTACTCTAGGATAGTAATGAGAGTGGGGAAAAGAGGCTTCTAATGTGTGGAAATATTCAAACAGTTGAGGATCCGCATGTATGGTAACTTCTACTCCATTGAATGGGAATTTCATAAATTTATGGTATGTGGATGGAATATCTTGCATGGCATGGATCCATGGACGACCAAGGAGGAGGTTATAGGGGAGTTCCAGATCAAGGACATGACATGTAGTGTATTGCTCAACTAGCCCAACTTGGATTGGAAGACAGATTGTCCTTTCAGAATCACGCTCTGCATTATCATACACCTTGATAGTGATGACTTGATTATTTAAGTCAACATGGGTGTATCCCACCTGTTTTATGAATTTCAATGTGCAAAGGTTCAGGGAAGAACTATTATCTACCAAGACCCTCTTTACTTTATGAAATTTTACAAGGACCTCTAGATGGAGGGGACGATTATGGTTCGAGTCAATGCAAGCCATGTCGTTTTGGCTAAAACCTAGCTGATAGGTTTCTAAAAGGTGTCCTACCAATGCTTGAAATTGTGTAGGATCCATGTCATTGGGAACTTGGGTGTCCTGTAAGGCCTTATTTAAGATTTCTTGGTGTATGGGAGAAGACTTGAGAAAATCTAGGATGGATATCTGAGTCGAAGTCTTTCCTAGATAATTAAGAATGTTGTATTGAGAAATCACAAGAAATGGTTGGGTAGATAAGGAGGCTCCAAGGACTGTGATATAGGTTTGGTGGGTCGTAACAACACATTGTGGGTCCTTTCCTTTTACGTGTAGCATGGATACACATGGTTCTACTTGTTCGATGTGCATGACGATGCCTTTATAATTAAATGGTACATTTTTGTAATTGATGTTGTTGGTGTTGTTATTCTGATCATTATTGTTGCTAGGCGCTGGGTTTGAGTTGGATGTGTTAGGACCTTGGTTATTCTAAGAGAAATCATTCTAATATATCTATAATTGAGCATTGGATGAGGGTGCCATGTTGGCATCTACATGTATGTCACCCTGATCTATAAGATCTTGGACGTATGTTTTTAAACCCTGACATTTGTTTAATGCATTCCCTTTAATCTTATGGAACTCGCAATACTCATTTTCTTTGTACCAGGCTAGTTTGGGCTTGGATTCATCAATAGGCTTGGTCATAGGCTATGTGATCGGGTAGTTAGCTTGAAGGAGCTTATGGAACACGGTGCGCAGCGGTCCTCCTAGTTGAGTGAATTGACATTTTCTATTCCCTAGTTATTTTGATTGGATTGTTGGGTAGGACGAGGTTCCCCCTATGGCACTGATATAGCATGAGGATTTGACTATTGAGGAGGGGGCTATTGTGGCTTTTCGGAAGCATTTTCCACTTAGACGTGTTTGGTGTCAATGACACCATCATTGATAACATTTTTTTTTTTGTTCAAATAACAAGGCTTATCCCTAGACAACTTCTCTTTATCAGAGTAAAAGATTTTGACCAACCCTTTGGCGATAAGTTCCCTCTCAAGGATAGGACCTTTCTCCACTATTTCTGTGAAAGTCATGACACGTTGAAGTCTGAAATTGTGGGCCATATCTGAATGAGAGTTTTCAATGAACGGGGTGACCATGTATTTTTCTCTTAGAGGGGATTTCATACAACTAGCTAAAGCTTGCCATCTTTGAAGATAGCTCACAAAGGTTTCTCCCTCACGTTGTTTTTACTTCAAGAGATCTAATGTATTGATATCCTTCTCCAAATTAAAGGAGAAATGGGAAACAAAATCTTCTGAAAGCTATGCAAAGGACTTGATAAATCCCTTCTCAAGACCCATAAACTAGTCAAGAGCTATTCCCTATAAACTCCTAGGAAACAATCTCATGAGATAATTGTCATTATGCATGACTTCTTGACAGTGGGCATAAAACTCTTGAAGGTGAGCTTTGGGGTCTTTTGTTCCTTTGTATTTATCAAATTTTGGCATTTCAAAATGCTTTGGGAAAAGAACCAATGAAATAGAGGGATTAAACAGATAGGGACAAATGTCCTCAAACTTGAACAATTTTTTATTGGCCCCTGCTTGCAAGTCCTTCAATGCAACTTTTCCTTCTAAATCTTTATTGATAAGCGCTATGGGAGTTGGATTAGATGGACTAGGCTAATTGTATGGAGGATATTGTTGCTATGATGAGGACGGTGCAAAAGTAGCTTGATTATAGGCTAGTGTAGGTGTATATGGAGTCGTTTGTTGGTATTGATTGACGTATGTGGATTGTGGTTGCAGATTGATGTAAGGTGGATAAGAGGATGATGGATTTTGATAGTAAGAGGTGGAAGCTACTTGTTGATATGGTGGTTGTTTTTGGTAATATGAAGTGGATGCAGCACCCTGTTGATATTGCATAGGAGCTTGATAGTACAATGATGTGGAAGCCCCTTGCTGATATGGTGGTGGTTTTTGATAGTAGGATGTGGATGAAGCACCCTATTGGTATGAGGGCTATTGTTGAGTGTAGTATGGATGGGATTGGTAATTGTACACAACATTGGGTTGTTGTGTAGTATATGGAGGTGGTTGTGGATTAGACGGCTATTGGTAAGGGTTCGTGTGTGATTGTGGAGGATTAGTATAAAGTCGTGGTTGTGTCCATGGTGGATTATGAGAGACCACATGGATATTTTGATTAGGATTGGATGTAGTAGCATAAGCAGTGTACGTGTTGGATGGATGGTAAAGATATTGTGTGAGGGGGTTACGTTGCATTTGTGTAGGAATGTGAGTATGTTGGGGTGGTTGTTGTTGTTGTGGTGGTTGTTGATAAGATGGAAAAGATGGGATGTGATCCTATTGTGGGATCACTGCAGAGGCACTGTGGGGCAGTTGTGGAGGCTACGATGCAATTTGTGTCACTTTATGTGGAGGCTACATAGGAATGGTAGTGTGTTGCTGAGGGATTGGAACATTTTGTTGTGTAATGGTGACGTAATACTGTGGGATTATGATGTTTTGTTGTGTAGGTTGTTGATGAGGTGATTGAGATTAGATAGTAGCAACAACAACATGTTGTGGCGGTGATTGCGAGGGAATAGCAGCTACGATGCAATTTGTGTCACTTTATGTGGAGGCTACATAGGAATGGTAGTGTGTTGCTGAGGGATTGGAACATTTTGTTGTGTAATGGTGACGTAATACTGTGGGATTGTGATGTTTTGTTGTGTAGGTTGTTGATGAGGTGATTGAGATTAGATAGTAACAACAACAACATGTTGTGGCGGCGATTGCGAGGGAATAGCAGTGTGTTATGGTGGTTCTTGCAATGTAGTGGAGTGATGAGGATTAACAGGAGGGTGTTGGAATGCAAGGACATTACCTTGAGGTGGTTGTGGTAGATTGCCAGCAGGTGCAAGCCCTGGAGGTGGCATCAATGCAAGGACAGTATTTCCCCCAGTGTTGATGGGTGGTTGACCAGGATGTTGAGGCGGGAGTGGTGGAGCAAACGAAATATTTTGTGGCATGCCATAAGCATAAGGGTCATTAGGATTAGGTGGTGTCATAGAGACTATGGCTGGGAGGCAAGGATAACTTACAACTTCATGTATGATAGTATTTCCAAACTCAGGCTGATACCAATTTCTATAGGTGCACCTTCAGGGACATGGATTTTTTGGAACATTTTGTGAATTTTGTGGGTCTTGAGGTGCAGGAAGAGTCTGGGTGTCTGGGTGTCGGTATACTATGACATATCAAAAGTAGGTGGTGGTTTCACTCCTTTCATGATCAGAGTGGCAATAATCTTATCCCCATGCTCATTGAGGAGGTGATCCATCATTTGAACATTAGTGGGATTGATAAGGTATTCGTCAACTGTAACTGTAGAAACTTAAAAATGACCTAGGCCTACAAGCTCCATTTTTACCACTTTTGTCCTAGCATAATTATGATATTTAATTATGTCCTTGGTCCACATTCGACTATTAATTAAATAATTCATAATTGTTTAAGTAATTCATGCCCTTTTATTCTTCATGATTATTAAATAAATAAATTACATTTATTTATTCAATACATCATTAATTATCTAAGTCTTCCCTTAATTAAATAGATTTCTTAATTTTTTTAATTATCTTAATCCATTTATTCTTCCTCATTATTAAATAAATAAATTTTATTTATTTATTTAATATGTCACTAATTGTCATAATTAAATGAATTGATTAATTTATTTAATTATTAATCTTATCTTCTAAATTAAATAATTATCTTTAATTATTTAATTGTCAAAATTAATATTCATCTCATTTTAAATAAATGAAATTATTTAAAATGTTATCACATTCTTAACTGACAGTCCATTTTGGTAAATAATCTGAAAATCGATTATTTATTATTTCACAAAATCCATATTCTGAATTAATTTAATTCAAAATGGTAACTAATCTTCTAAAAATCAAGTAATCGGGTAGATTCTTGATTTTCCAAATCTGATCTTCAGTTCGCCTCTTATCTTCTTGATTTTTCGAATCTCACAAATCAAGCAATCTTTATCTTCTTGATTTTCGAAAATCTTTATTTTCCTAATTAATTATCTCATTTATTCACCACTGTCGATTTGATCTTTTTAGATGAAATATCGACCATTCACTTAAGGATTTTTCCCTAACCCTGATTAGGGATTGTCAGATTTAATCTCATCCTCTGATTTTAGGTCTCTGCCAATAGTCGATCTTGTCTGTCCATTCAAAATGGCATTTTCTATAAAATGCTATTTTTCTCTCATTTTTAGATTACACACACTGACACACTTAGAGATTTTACAGACATTGCAACATTTATTATCTTATTCCACTTAGTCTTGGCATATTTAGGCATAGGAATTTCAATCATATTGTCATAGGCATAGGCATTTAGATTCAAATCCTTCAAAGCTTGTGTAGGACTTCATCAAAGATTGCTCGCACGTTCGATCTGAGGGCAACACGTCAATCAGCAAGTTAGAAGGTGCTATGGAGGTAATCATGGAAGATTCAAAGAGCAGGTATAATTGTTCTTTTATTTAATTTCCTTTGTGCTTTATAGTTCTTTGGGTTTCTTGATTTTTATTGATTTGCTAACATCTAATCTAACCTAAAATTAACCCTTAGTTACATTGGTGAACCCGACTCTATTTTTTGTTATTATTTCCGTACAGTTTTTGTGTGTTCTCTGTCATTTTTGCAGGTACAGGTACGGAGTGACGTAGTCATTTTTTTTCTAATCGTGACACATCTGATGCGTCACAACACACTCGCAGACTCAAACACTGCAATCACTCTATCATGTCACAATCGAAGTCTAGAAAGCCGCATTTGTATTCCAAAGCTGCATTTGACACACAGAGCAACGCATTCACTCTGTCATGACGCATTTGACTGGTAATGTTTTCTGTTTATTTGCATTCGGTTTTCTTTGTTGTTTTCTTTGTTCTTTTTATTATGGTTCTTCTGCATTCTACCTAGTTAGGTTTTTGTGGTACTAATTTTCATTTGCAGCATTTGGTGGTTACTTTTCATGGGTCAAAGGAAAAAATTCAAACTCCTAACTTGTGGTCTTGCAGGTTCGAATGTCAAAGACTGAACACTAAAACATTGTGCCTATATTTTTTCTTAGATTAGTACACATCTCCTTTTAGTGCAAGTAAAAAGAACATGTTTTCTAATTTGCATGATTGTGTTTTCAAAATGGTAGGTGAGTATGCTCTCACCTTGTGAAAAATCGGTGATCAGAAAACCAAACCCATTCTTTTTTTTATATTATTACCCTCACGACTTAGTAATCGAAGTATCCTCTCCCCTTGCGCTTTCGAGCGATCCTGGGTGTAAGAGAAATGGTTACTGACTCTAGAACTTGTGCTTGTTCTGGTGGGAAAAAGTACTCACCCCAGGACGACTCAGACCGGTAGCACCCTGAACCCAAGGGACTTCCAGCCGGTATATAAAAGTGGATTCTTGGGGAAAGCCCAAGAATCACATGTATGATTCTGACGAGATGGATCCAAAAGGGGACTCTCGCCGCATGGATCATGCCCTACGAACGGAATGCCCATATTAAACACCTCTTGTTTTAGAGTCCAACCGTTCTTTGGTTGTTGCTTAGTATAGTGCAGGGTACAATGTCATGCCCGAAGACACTCACTACTAATCCCCTTGAGTAGAGATAGCAGTTCTTGGGAATTCACTACCCAAGAATTCAAATTTGGTGTGCTCGAATGACGTTAATGAGTCGTGGAGGGGAGCTAATGCCACCAAAATTCTAAGCTATCCACTCTCAAGAAGGAAAGATGTTTAGCACCAATCCAAGGTATATCGGTGGGCTATACCAAGTATACAAACCCTTGGCCTATTGGCCTTTTAGGATTGTACTTGCGTTATGTGCGCTTGCTTACACCCAAAACATTGTGCTTGTCAAGTGCTTGCTGGATTTCTCAAACATTTTTCACCACACTTGCATTTCTGAACAAAACATTCAACACTAGATAGATCAAATTTTCTCTCAATATGTCAAGAAAACAAACTGTGTCGCAATTGTTGAGCTGCATTCGCTTTTCTGCAACGCATTTGAAAAATACTAAGATGCAATCAAACTGATAAACCACATTCAAAATTTAAAACACCACATCTATCTGCGTCACAATGCATCTAAACCTTACAGAGCCGCATATGCAAAACTAAGTCGCATTTGTCAGTCCCTGAGCCGCATTCGCTCAAACTGAAACGCATTCGCAACACTGTGATGCATTCAAGGCCTCAAACGATGCATTTTCCTGTCACAAGTAAAAACTTCATACAAAGTCAAATCTGAGTCCAAACCTTGTCAATATTTTGTCAAACACTGTTTCCAAAGGACTTCTGTCAGAAACCAGTTTTGAAATTGCTCAAAACTTTCAACCATTAGTTTGCATTCTTGACCATAGGTTTCATCCTTCATTATTTTTAGTTGCATACATTAGGCATTAGCTTATCCTTAGGTTTTAATTCTCCCATACTTTGGATTAGGCAAATCTCAGCACAATTTGCAACGTCATTGCTTTCAAAACTAGGTTCTCTTGGACTTAATCATCAATCCCTTTTTCAGTCATTCTCCCTTTTGTGAGACTTTTTCCAACTCAAAAGTCTAGTTAGGAAAATTCACTAGTCATTTTGACCTTGTCATCTTGTCCTTTTCAACAAAGTCCTTTAGTAACCAAAATCGAAAACAAAGATTGAGCTTAGAAGTGCTTAGGTATCCTTGTCTTAAATTGCATTATAAGTTTGGACATTGCATATTTTATTCCCAAAAATCCAAAAATATTATTCATCCTAGTCATCATTTAGAACTTAGACCTTGCAGAGTGTCATCCTTGCATTTAGTTGTCATTTTCATTCGAGCAATCTCATTTTATGGTGGAAACTAGACTCCAAAAATAGAAATGACAAATGGAAAAATTTAGACAAGACCCCACTTCCACTGTCAATAATCCCACGTATGACCCAAATTGGACTTTTGACGATCCATTTGGCAATACAAACAATCAACCTCTCACGACAATACCATCCTCATCAAATAGTCCATTTGAACCATTCTTACGTAAGGATGTATATGGAAAAATACTTGAGGAAAACCTAGAGGTAGCAGCACAAGACCCATAGACCTCTCAATTCATGGAACAAATGGTCCTATATGACAGAGACAGATATTTGGCCATACTCTTAAGTCAAGGAGCCAAATTACCTCAAGGATTCAACATTAACACATTGAGATCAACATCTCCAGACCCTAATGTCAACAATGCACATAACATGTCAAATAGTGGTCAACCTCCAAACACTACAAGCAATACTTTCTTTGACACTACAATGACAGTGCATGCTACCTCCAACTCAATAAACGCTACATCCATTGGAGGATCACAATCTGTCACAGTGCCCACAATATCCACAACACTGTCACAATCGGCTAGAACCACCTTTGGCTCCGTGGCATTGTGGGCAAGTTACTCCAATCCTCTATTTACCACTACGGTAAATGCTACGAGGGCACCGTCAAGTTATACCAATCCCCCTTTGACAGCTACATTGAATACCATGAGTACACCTTCGACATATCTTCTCATTGCTATCTCACACAATCCTTTGGGTGGGGGTAAACAACATATATTTATTCAAGGACAACAACAAAATGTGAACATGTCAACACTATCAAATACCATCAAATCCCAAGGACAACTTTCGACCATTCCCCTTGTCCAAACCCAACAATTTGGACAGAGTAGTCAAAACACACAACCCATGGCATCATTAACACATCACAATGTTCATGGTCACCATATCCCCCAAATATCAACACAAATGGTTGGGGGAAACATCCCAACATACCTCCAATCCCAACTTTCAATACCAACAACAGGCTAATTCGAACACATCATACATGTCTCAACAATCCATACCACCATAATACACCAATATCCATGCACAACAAATGGGGACCTATGGCATACCAATTAGTCCAATGTATGGGACCACAAATGACCCTGTTATAGATGCCTTACAAGTCAAACTGATGGGTCTAGAGAAAACTATCCAAAACATACAAATATCTGGCAAGAAATTAGAAGTGTCATATGACCTAAACGTATATCCCTTCGACATGAGCTTATACATGCCACCATTTCCTCCGGGATATGTGTCACCCAATTTTACAAAATACAGAGGCAAGACAAACCCCATCGAACGTGTTCACGAATTTGCAACCAATTGTATGGATGTCGCCTATGAACAAACATACTTGATGATATTTTTCTCTAAAAGTCTTGCGGGTCCTACCCTTGAATGGTTTTCCACTCAAAAGGATATCCAAACATGGGATGAGCTTAAACAAAAATTCATAAAAAATTACACGTACAACATTGACATGGACACCTCTATCACTAGCTTGTGCAATCTCACGCAAGAAGATGCTGGTGAGACATTCATCCCATTCTTTCAAAAATGGAGAAGTCTAGCTAGTCAATGTCACATTGACATACCCGAAAGGGAAAAGGTGGACATGTTCGTTCAAACACTTCTAGGTCCTCTAGAATATGCATTGCAAGTGCATTATTGCACAACCTTCATGGACCTAGTCAAAAAAGGGGTCCAGATTGAGAAATCCCTTATCACAAAGGGAGAGCTAAGGTACGATCCCAAAAACACAAATGTAAATCCTCCCACTAACAAGAATAAATACTGGGTCAAAAATAAACATGTTACAAACGACGGTGTTGTTGACGCCAAGTCTGCAAACATTGTGGGTCATGTACTGGCCCTAAAAGGGGTTCAACAACAAAACAAACCAACAACGACATTGACACCCCCTACCAATGTCCCTTCAAACAACCAGAGCAGCCAAAACAATCAAGGACAATACCATCTGATGAGACAATTTCCTAGGGGTTGCACATACAATTCTTTGGGTGAACCCATTGAAGAAGTTCTCAAGAAATGCCTCAGAATCGGGTCATCACACTTCAAGAACCAAAACCATACGACCTAGGACAATTTAAACCTGCATGGTGGGATGATAATGCATTTTGCGATTATCATTGGGAAAAAGGACATAAAACCTCTAACTGTCGACAACTGAAAAACCTAATACAAGATCTTATTGAGAGTCATATCATTGAGGTAGGTCGATCAAAATTTGCCTCCAATTCAGACCATACTATTCATAAGAACCCACTGTAGGACCATGGTTCTAATAATGCTTCCACGTTAGGTCCACAGATAAACAATAATCATGCCAATTTTTCCAGAGCCAAGTACAACTATTCTAGTGGACCAATTATAAATAATGCCCAAACTAACGACGAATACATCAATACCATTACGGTCAAGAGAGCACCTCAATGCAATGCTACTACCCGAAGTGGCAAGGTCACCATAGTTGGTCCACCTCTCGGTAGACAACCAAAAATCACCATACCTGGCCCATCTGCTAAATAGTCAAAACCTGTCTCGACCACAAAGCAGTGGCAACCAAAGAGTCAATTCAACCTTATTGACCAGCTTGGCAAAACTCCCGCACAAATTTCTATACTTGAGCTGCTTTGTATCTCTCCCACACATAAGGATATACTGGATAAAACCCTGCAAGAGTTGTCAGTCCCCAAGGATATTGATGTCAATCAGTTTGAGACCATGGTGGGATACCTCACTATGCCTCACCACGTCACCTTTTCCAATCAAGATTACTCGTCACCTAAGACCAACCACAACAATGCATTGCACATTGAAACCTTCATCCATAAGCACAAGGTTAGAAGAGTTTTAGTAGATGGCGGAGTAGGATTGAATATATGCTCCCTTAAACTGGTTAAGGCTCTAGGATTTTCTTATGCATGCGTAGACCCTACAAAGAGTATAGTGATCAAAGCATGTGATGATGAAGAACACTCTTCATGAGGTGTTATATCTCTTCCTATCAGAGTGGGACCAGTCATTGTGGATACAACCTGCCAGGTTCTAGATCTAGAACTACCCTACAACATCTTGCTTGGTTGCCCATGGATTCATGCCTTAAAATTTGTTCCATCCACATATCACCAATGCTTAAAATTCCCATTTGATAGCACAGAAATAACCATATATGGCGACCCCAACCCCTTTCAATACTGTACCAACCTAAGGGGTATTTCTAAAAATCGGGTGCCTATCAATCGAGAGGCTTCAGACCCCTCGTCTTCCAAATACATTGATCTATCCACACTCGCGTCATCTTCCACATCCACTCCGTCCACGTCTTCTGCCACACCACCATCTTCCACAAACCCTAAGGCTAAACCCACTGTAAAGATCCAGGACCTCGGCTATGGAGAATTCAAACTGCACACAACATATAGCATCACAACAATACCCAAGTCTCTGAAGGTCTATGGTCGGCCATGTTTTAGAATGGAACCCAAGGAAATTTTCAAAGTTCCACCAAAAACAGTTTTCATCACATGGGGAAACATGAGTAATGAGGACCTTGATGACATCATAGGATGGCTCTATAAGGATATTGTCGCACTACCCCCATTACCAGTTCAGAAATATGGCAAGGGATATGACATAATGAAGGCTAGGGGCTACGATGGTACTAGTGGCCTTGGCAGAAATAAAACTAGACGAAGAGAGCCCATAGAACCTTTCAAAATACCAAAATATCTTGGATTAGGGTTTGGATCACCCGACAATGACGATCGACGTACCATTGGACTTTCGAGTGAGAAAGTACATGCTTTGGAAAGTGTCGAGACCAGTAAGGAAACCCTCACTGAAACTGACTCCCAAGAGTGGGAATTTGGCTCAGAACGATCCTTAAGTGACTGTTGCCTCGATGATTTGTTTGTCAAAACAGGGGAACTAACCTCTGAACAAATATTTTGGCAAACATTTAAAATTGATCAGGGACCAAATAGTCAAAGTCCCATTACCACTCCCCATGACATACAAGACCCACCATCTGAATCCCTTCAGTCCAATCCATCTGAAGTACCAGACGACACTGACAACCATGACTCTAAGTCCTTCACCCCTTATTTTGACAATGAATATGAGACTAGTGAAGGGGAATATTGGATAGAGTCTAATGTGGAGTTGGATGATGATAATCTCGTCTACAATATCACTGAATCCCTCTGCATGCTTTCTGCATCCTCCCCTCAATTCACCAACACTGACGATGGCATTTCCTTAGTTTATCCTCAGCTAGTTGATTGGGACCAACAAGGCCCGCCAGTCCTAGACACATTTCAGAATGATGAGGCAATTGCAAAGTTTATGGGATTGCATGAGGGCATACCCAGTGGTGATCACAAGTCAGGATTCACCATTGACTTAGATTGCACGACATACTTCGGTGAGAACGCTCTGTCCTTCAGTTGCAAAATTAAAAATAAAAATAAAATAAAAAATGAAACGCCTTTAGGAGAACACCGAAAGGGACCTTCTGACGATAAAAAAGTAAAAATAAAGGATGTATATGTGGGTGAAAACCTCTCCGAGGCACCCAAAGATGGAGGACTGGACTCTCTTCCTGTAACACAAGAGAAATCGGCTATACTTATAGAGGAAACCATTGAAGACAACATATCAACAGTAGAGGATCCCAAAATGGTCCTCTTCGCTGCATCACTGACTAAAGAAGAGAGACCAGAATTTCATAAGTTCTTTGCAGAACGTAAAATCAACTTTGCATTGTCCTATGCTGACATGCCAGGATTAGATCCAGAACTGGTTCTGCATCATCTGCCACTATTGCCTAATGCCAAACCAGTCAAACAGAAGTTACGCAAAATGCATCCTCAAGTCGCTCTATTGGTCAAGGCTGAGTTGAAGAAACTTCTAGACATTGGATTCATATAGTCTATTCATTATGTTGAATGGATTTCTAACCTGGTGCCAGTAACAAAGCCAAATGGGCTGAACTATACAGATTTTAGAGACCTAAATAAGGCATGCCCAAAAGATGACTTTCCTTTATCGAATATTGATATCATAGTTGACCTCACAGCAGAATATGAGATGTTGTCCCTCATGGATGGTTTCTCCGGCTATAATCAAATTTGCATTGCCCTTGAAGACCAGCACAAAATGGCATTTACTTTCCCATGGGGTACATACTGTTGGAATGTCATTCCATTTGGTCTCAAAAATGCAGGCGCCACATATCAAAGGGCTATGACCACAATCTTCCATGACATGATGCATAAAATAATGGAAGATTATGTAGATGACCTATTGGCTAAATCAGTAACAAGGAAAGATCATCTCAGGATGTTAGACATAATTTTCAAGAGATTGGAAGAATACAAAGTCTGACTAAACACTAAGAAATGTGTCTTTGGTGTCACATCGGGTAAACTCTTGGGATACATAGTTTCTTGAAGAGGCATTGAGGTCGACCGAGAAAAGTCAAAGCCATCATAGACATGCCTCTGCCCAGAGGAATCAGTGAACTCAGAACTCTACAAGGTAGGGTACAATCTATTCGATGCTTCCTAGCCCAATTGGCTGACAAGTGTCACCCATTCCAATATCTGTTGCGCAGGGGTATCCCCTTTGTGTGAACAGATAAATTTCAAGAAGCATTTCAACAAATCAAAGATTACCTACTATTTTGCTAGTCCTCATGCCTCGCATTCATGGAAAGCCATTGATTCTATACATCTTGGCAACTAATTCAGCACTGGGGGCATTACTAGCACAGAACGACCAAGAAGAAAAAGAAAGAGCTATATATTACATCAGCCAGACATTGGTTGGGTATGAACTAAACTATACATCAATTGAACGAGCTTGTCTAGCCGTGGTCTTTGCAGCACAGAAGCTAAGACATTATATGTTAAGCCATCAGACGCAACTAGTAGCAAAGATCGACCCCCTCAAATATTTGTTGAGTCGGGTAACATTAATAGGACGTCTAGCAAAATGGGTCATGATTCTGAGTGAATATGACATTCAATATGTAGAAAGAAAGGAAATAAAAGGACAAGTCATAGCGGACCAGCTGGCGGACTCACCTTTGCAAAGTGATCACTCGTTAGTGGCATATTTTCCAGATGAGTCGATATTCCATACAGAACCTATGGCTCCTTGGCGACTCTACTTTGAAGAATCACACACAAATCATGGCTCAGAGGCAGGAATCCTATTCATCACCCCTCAAGGAGACTCCATTCCTAAGTCTTTTTGCATAGCTTTCCCGTGCAAAAATAATGTGGCGGAATATGAGGCACTGGTTACAGGACTTAGAATGGCAATAAGATGGAAAATTAGAGCATTACATGTCTATGGGGATTCTCAGCTCATCATCAACCAGGTTAATGATGACTATGACACAAAAGATGAGAAGTTGATGCCCTACAAACGAATGGTTGAAAATTTTCAAACGTACTTCCACATGGTAACTTTTGAACAAGTGCCAAGAGCACAAAACAAATTAGTAGATGCAATGGCTACAATAGGCTCTCTCCTCGACATTCCAAGCAATCTGCCTCAGTTGGAATTCCTAATAGAACAATTGCTGGTCCCTGCCTATGACATTCCGAAGTCAGAGATGGTCTACGAACTTGTTGGTCCTAACTCTCCTTGGTACCAAGATATTTATGACTACCTTAAGTCTCAAACCATTCCACCTAACCTATCCAATAACTAGAGGAAGTTCTTAATCCAAAAATCTGCAAGGTATGCCATCGTCAGTGACACCCTCTACAACTGTAGCTTTGACGACACCCTCCTTAGATGTCTCGACACCAACGAAGCACATAAAACCTTACGCGAAGTACACGGCGGTATATGTGGGTCTCATTCGAGTGGTCCTACTCTAGCCAAGAAAGTAACGAGACTTGGGTACTATTGGCCGACCATTGAAAAGGATGCAATAGAATATGTCAGGACTTGTTGCAAATGCCAAATTCACAGTGATTTGATCCATGCTCCAGCACAGGAACTTTGGCTGATCACCTCTCCTTGGCCCTTCGCTCAATGGGGACTCGACCTCGTGGGTAAGATCCATCCGACCTCGTCCAATGGCCACAAATTCATCATCACCGCCACTGAGTATTTTATGAAGTGGATTGAAGCCATCCCGCTGACATATATAACTAGTAAACAAATATCCAAGCTCATTCTTACTACATCATTTTTCGATATGGCCTTCTGCGATCCATCATCATTGACAATGGACATCCATTCAAAAACCAAGACGTTCGTGAGTTATGTGAGCGATTTCACATCCAACACCATTTTTCATCTTTGTATTACCCGCAAGGAAATGGTCAAGCTGAGGCATCAAATAAAACTATTGTTAAAATCCTCAAAAAGACTATCAATGACGCTGGCCATGACTAGCATATACAACTCAACCCTGCTCTGTGGGCTTACCGCACTAGCATTCGTACACCTACAGGAGCCACTCCTTTTTCCCTGGTCTTTGGAGCTGAGGCCATCTTTCCCATTGAGGTTGAAATTCCTTCGTTACGAGTCTCCCTCAAGGGTTTAACTGATGAGGAGGAGTATAGACAATCACGCCTGCACGAGCTGGAGATGCTAGAGGAAAGAAGGAAAAATTCCCTGAACCATCTACAAGCATATTAGAACCGTCTCTGTCGTAGTTACAACAAGAAGGTCATGGTTAGGAAATTTGACATTGGCGACCTAGTTCTCATGTAGAACCCTAAGAACTAGGCTGATAGTGAAAAATCAGAAAAGTTTGAACCAAATTGGTTGGGTCCTTATGCCATTATATCCTCTTTCAGTTTTGGAGCTTATCAGCTGACGACTCCAGAGGGAGAACAACTGATAGAGCCTATCAATAGTTTACATCTCCAAAAGTTCTATGCATAGCATCACGAGATCGAGCTGAAAACCATAAAATACAAAAAAAAACTTGGAAAAAAGGTAAAAATCATTGCCGATGAAAACCTGGCAAACAGGCGTCTTGGTAGCACCAAAAAAATAAGAAAAATGACAAAAATAGTAAAGAAAAATGATTCATCCAATAGTGAAAACCTGGCAAACAGGCGCTTTGGATATGTACCATGGTGAAAACCTAGAAAACAGGCGCCATGTGTAATCAATCATTGCTCGGCCATCTACTATCACTTTGTCTGATGTGGCCTAGGATGAAATACATTTTCTATCACCACCACATTATACTCTTCCTTTCATGGTTGATAAACGGTTGACATCAAGTCCTGACGACTGTCCATCTAGCACCCCAGCAACATCCCTTTCATGTCCCTTAAAATTGGCTAAGTCTTGGACCTGACTGGGGGCAAAAAATTTATCATGTAACTGCAGTGGATGTCACACATGGTTTCGGAAATTGGAAAAAAGTCCTAAAAAAGACCAAAAACATCACAAAAAGTCCTGAAAAAAGACCAAAAACATCACAAAAAGTCTTAAAAAAGACAAAAAAAGGATGGCAAAAAGTCCTAAAAAAAGACCAAAAACATCACAAAAAGTCCTAAAAAAAAGACCAAAAACATCACAAAAAGTCTTGAAAAAAGAGACCAAAAACATCACAAAAAGTCTAGAAAAAGATCAAAAGCATCGCAAAATGTCCTAAAGAAACACCAAAAAACTGAAAAGCATCATGAAGAAAACCACAACAAAAGTGAAACTGCTCAAAAACACGAAAATAGAGTCATTCCTTGTCAATTCAATCAATTAGTCTTTGTCATTTGTCTGAACTACGTTGTCTCTGCGCAATTGCTACGTAGGCAAGACTCATATTCGAGTCCCTGAGACATTAGGTCAGTCCTTTTAGGTTTGTCAAAATAAAATCATGGTGCAATCTTTTGGTCATCAAGACAAAGTCACTGGTCGTGTCGAACTACGAGGTCTCTGAGTGCATGACATAGGCAAGGCCATCTGTCGATGAACCCCCGAGGCCGCACTAGGTCAGTCCATTAGGGTTCATGACATTACACTTGCACACACGTCAAGAATCTCCAAGTCAAGACAAATCATTTTCCAGATGGGAAAACTCCTAAAACAAAGTGAAACAATCATTTATTTAGCATGACACTCTCATCAACACATCAATCATATCATCATGACAAAATCGACATATAGTCAACACAAGTCAAACTCAGCCAAACTTCGGTCAAAATTGGTCAAAACAAGTCACATTATCATAACCACTCAAACTATCAACTCTTGGTTCGCTTTCAGATGTGTCCTTCTGAAAGATAACCCCTATCATTTATGCCTTAGGATGTGTCCTTCCTAGGCATCGTCACTGTCATTCGATATTTTGAGGGATCCTCTTGACATCTAAGGATCACTCCTCTCGACATTTGTATTCTTCAGATATGTCCTTCTGAAGAACAAGCTCTGTCATTTATGCCTTAGGATGTGTCCTTCCTAGGCATTGTCACCGTCAATCGACATTTTGAGGATTCCTTTCGAAATTTAAAAGGATAAAAATCCTCTCGACATCAACACTATTCAAGATGTGTCCTTCCTAAATTTGGCAATCTTCGACATTTCGTCATCTTGACATCGTCAAAACTTCGGCACCTTGACATCTCATCGTCATCAAACTTGACATCTTGACATTAAAACAATGGGTATCCAGAAGCTCTTGGAAAACACTTGGCACTTGTCTTTTGGCTTTATATCATGTTATTAGTTTTTCAACGAGATCCCAATAACAAGATTTAGAGAAGCAGCGACGTATCATGACGATTGACACGCATGATTACTAGTTTCTTAGCGAGGTCCTGATTTGGGGATTTAGAAAAACGACGACGTATCATGATAAGGGTTCTATTTTATATTTTGGCAATGATGTTGCTAGTTTCTCAAGGATGTCCTAGAAACAGGATTTAGAGAAGCAACGATGTTTCATGGATTGTCCTTGTCTTTTTCTGCTTGTGGTTGATTATGACAAAAAGATTGGGGCAATCACGCTCTAGTTCGAGTCATGATCATCCTTGTCTATGATTGCTTGTCTTATGTGATGGTACGACCTTGCACACCTTGACCTATGTCATATCATGGTGTTTGTTGGCCATTACAATAGTTTTCCCAATGATGATTAAGAGCAATAAATATTAAAGTCCTATGGTAAAGTTTTGAAGGATTTGGTCTAGGAATTAACATGCATTTCCTTCGGTCTGGTTATCTTCTCTCATCAGTCTAGTCATCTTCTCTCGTCCATCTCATGAGGATATCCTATGACATACAAAAACATAAGTGCATACATGATCCTATAAACATTGCATTAGGCCCATAAATGCATCATCCATAGCATTAAATCATATACATGTCATTGCATATTGCATTCATATTATCATAAACATGACATCCATTCAACTAAATACATTAGGCATATCATTATCATCAGCATCATCACAAAACCAACATAATATATAAATACACATGGCATCATCATGGCATCATATCATAAGAAAACATCATAGAACATACATAATACCACCATCCATCATAAATAAACATCATACATCACATATATCATAATTCCTAAATCAAATAACATCGCATAACACACATGTAGGCCGCATCAAAACTACATCATCATATAATATCATCTCAAAAATGTACAATGTCATAGGATAAAGTCAAGAGATATCCCAAAAAAGGAGCTCGCAAGCTCACTAATATATACATAATGTGTCATAACATGAAAACAAATACGAAAAACATGCCCCTAGGGTAGACTCTCATCATCCCCTCGTGGAGAAGAGTGTAGTGGCTGGAGCTCTATGACTGGCACTGAAATGATGGGGGGACCTGTAGCAGCCTCTGTCTGTACAACCAATGGAACTGACATTGATGGCATCATCTCCACGGTAATAGACACCTGTGATGTCACTGCAGCCTGACTCTGAGAGACTGAAGGATCTACCACTAGCGACTACCTCTGTACTGACCTCTACACTGAACCAGTAGACTCGTGACTATGGCTCGAATGGTGACTCGAGGCGTGCCTGCGTGAGTGGTGGGACCTGTGCCCTGATGTGTGCCCTAAGGAGGTGGATCCTCCTACACTGGTGTGACTTCGGCTACCACTAGCACTCCCTGATCTATGTCCACTGCCTGTCCTCATCTGTGAGCATGACAGTGTTGGATCTCATCGCTCAGGAGGCACCTCCTGCTCATATAAAGTCTTGTATTGTCCTAGCCTCATGCTCACCCTATCCAACTCACGAGCAATATCCCTAGAGGGCCCTGTGCATAATGTTGCAAACTCTACGCACCACTGAGCTGAGTCCTGCTGACGGATCACTACCTGATCCCTTTCTACCCAAGCCACCTCTAGCTCTTCCTGTAGTGCTCTGACCTGTGCCATGCTCTCATCCAGCCTACTCTATAGATCGGCCACCCTCTGATTTTTCATGGCATCCTGGGGCAATGTTGAGGAGGATGGTATCTCCTCCTCTCCCTCCACCATCCGCCATCTGAGGAGTCTCTTTTCATCCATGGAATCATCCTCATCATCATCATCCTCTGTCACATCCTATCCACCGAATCCCTCATCTTGAGGTGCATCCTCCTCCTATCTGGCCTCCTCCACCCCAACATCCTCCTCTTGTCTGGCCTCCACCACCTCCACATCCTCCTCATGTCCCTCCTCCTCCTGTCTGGCCTCTACCACCTCCACATCCTCCTCTCTCTCCCCCTCCTCCTGTCTCTCCTCACCCTCTCCCTCATGTCTCGGCTGCTCCTCCTCCTCTCTCTCCCCCTCCTCGGCAACCTCTGGGATAGCATCTAATGCTACCCTCGCCACACGTGGGCGCACCCTCTGGCCCTGTCTCTGACCATCTTGCCTCTATCTCTGGCCGTCTCCTCTATCATCTCCATCATCCCCATCATCTCCACCCTGACCTCCATCCCGGCCTCTGTCCCTGCCTCCATCCCAACCTCCATCTCTCCCCCTGCCTCTGTCACCGTCTTTGCCTCCTCGTCTGGCCCTTGGCACACGTGGTATGACTGACCTCCTGTCCACAGGCGCTGGCCCATTGAGATCTGTCAGTGGCACTGGTCTATGTGCCTGCCACCATAGCTCGTAATCTACAGTGGTCTCGGTATCTGCAATCCCACCTCTCCATCCCCACGGCTGGGCTCCTAGCCCATCAATCTACTGCTCTACAAATGCTAATGGAATGGCTAGCCCCCAAGCATACTCTCTGGAAGATCGAGCGTACTCGGTTATGCCTGTAGGTACACCCTACTGCTCTTCGAACTACCTAAGGACACGCTGCAGAAAATACATCTCGATGATCAACTGACTCTGCACTATCCTACCAATCAAGTAACGATACTGTCTGCATAGGCTGAGATGGTCCACCTCATCGTACCATTGCTGGTAGTCTCTATATGGTCGCCAGATAAATGACACCATCGTGTCAATCTGATGCTGCCACCAACCTGTCTCACCCATCCGTGTCTGTTGTAAGGCCCTAACATAGTAGTAGGCATAGGGCATCCCCTCAGCCAGCTGTGGTCTCTGAAACGGCGGATGAAATATAGCTATGTGCTCCCAGGCCCAAATCATCATCAGGGTGGTGCCACAAGATATACTCTCTGCTCTCCAGTAGACGACCTCATGCAACTGGTGGTAGAACATGCCCAATAAACACAGGCCCTAGGCATAAACTATCATGTCTCGTCTCATCCCAACCAAGACGTCTCCCCAGCCAATAGGGAATCCATGTTCGCGATGGTCAGGAATCAGTATCCCACCAATAAGCATCACCAAGAAAGCATCAAAACGAGCATAGTGCTCCATCATAAACTCCCAGTGGATCTCATATCCCTGAATGTCGAGTCTTGCGCCCTCATCTCGATAGTATGCCCTAAAGGTTTGCTCACCATGGTGAGGATCGTAAACGATTTTCTCTCCTCGGATTGGCATGCGTAGAATGTGGTACACATCCTCCAGCGTAATAGTCGCCCCTCCCGTCGACAGGTGGAAAGAACATGTCTATGAATGCCAACGCTCACACAGCGCAGTCAGTAGTCCCCTATTTTCCCGAATAGTGGGCATATAGGCGACATAGTAAAAACCTAGTGACATCAGTCGTCATCGCTCTCATGGGCTTAGCTTATCAGCAAACCAGAAAGTCATCGGTTTGCTCTCACGTGTAAATAGGGGCAAGTTGTCTCTGCACAAAGTCAAACAATGCGTCAGTACCTTCTAGACAATTATCAATATCATACACAATGCACTTCAAATTCAAAAAGCATCAAAATCAGCCCTCGTCAAAGTCAACGCCAAATGTGTCACGTTGACTGCAATTGTGTCACAAAACAACGAATGTGTCATTTCTTACTTCAAATGCATTGCGACATGTTAATTGTGTCGTTAGGGCACTCAAATGTGTCGCATCAGCGCACTTGCGTCACGAAATATGACACTTGCATCATTCCATTCAAATGTGTCGCTTAAACACGCGAGTGCGTCTCGAAATGACGAATGTGGCATTCCAGCCTTCAAATGTGACTCAAAAAGGCGAATGTGTCGCTGTTTTTGGAAAATGCGGCGCAGAACCTCGGTCTGCCTAAAATTCCCCTTGCTCTTGCATCACGACACATCAAATGCTTTGAATGCGAAGTCGAATGCGGCTTACGCACACACATATGCATCACGGTGCATTCGTTGTTCGCCCTATAAACCTAATTTTGACACGCAAAATAAAAAAATTACAAAGGAGGTTGGGGGTATATACCACTGGCTCTGAGCCCTTTGGCCACCTATAGGTCCATACAATCTCGCCGCGATGCTCTATCACTGGAATCACAATCCTTGCTATTGTCCTTTTCGCTCTGAGCTCTCAAAATTTCCAATGTGAATAGTGAGAATGAATTGACTTTTACCCATTTGTCAACCTATTTATAAAGTCAAAATGACATTTGTCAACTAGGTTATTACTGGAGACTCAATTGACCAACTTTGGTCACCTCGTTGGCTGCCTTAAACATGTCAGAATCCAAAACTGACTGCGCCATTGTTTTTCTGGTCATCAAATTGACTTATCGGGACCCTTTCCAAACTTTTCTGCCGCCGATCCAAAATTTCAAAAATTTCCCGAGGGGGCATTGATACTCTATACCTTCACTGGGGCATGGCTTTGACTTATTTTCTTTGTCACAATGTGACATGCTACATTATGACAAAGAGGGGCAAAATGTAGACACTTAAAAATGACCTAGGCTTGCAAGCTCCATTTTTACCACTTTCATCCTAGCATAATTATGATATTTAATTATGTCCTTAGTCCACATTCGACTATTAATTAAATAATTCATAATTGTTTAAGTAATTCATGCCCTTTTATTCTTCATGATTATTAAATAAATAAATTACATTTATTTATTCAATACATCATTAATTGTCTAAGTCTTCCCTTAATTAAATAGATTTCTTAATTTTTTTAATTATCTTAATCCATTTATTCTTCCTCATTATTAAATAAATAAATTTTATTTATTTATTTAATATGTCACTAATTGTCATAATTAAATGAATTGATTAATTTATTTAATTATTAATCTTATCTTCTAAATTAAATAATTATCTTTAATTATTTAATTGTCAAAATTAATATTCATCTCATTTTAAATAAATGAAATTATTTAAAATGTTATCACATTCTTAACTGACAGTCCATTTTGGTAAATAATCTGAAAATTGATTATTTATTATTTCACAAAATCCATATTCTGAATTAATTTAATTCAAAATGGTAACTAATCTTCTAAAAATCAAGTAATCGGGTAGATTCTTGATTTTCCAAATCTGATCTTCAGTTCGCCTCTTATCTTCTTGATTTTTCGAATCTCACAAATCAAGCAATCTTTATCTTCTTGATTTTCGAAAATCTTTATTTTCCTAATTAATTATCTCATTTATTCACCACTGTCGATTTGATCTTTTTAGATGAAATCTCGACCATTCACTTAAGGATTTTTCCCTAACCCTGATTAGGGATTGTCAGATTTAATCTCGTCCTCTGATTTTAGGTCTCTGCCAATAGTCGATCTTGTCTGTCCATTCAAAATGGCATTTTCTATAAAATGCTATTTTGCTCTAATTTTTAATTACACACACTGACACACTTAGAGATTTTATAGACATTGCAACATTTATTATCTTATTCCACTTAGTCTTGGCATATTTAGGCATAGGAATTTCAATCATATTGTCATAGGCATAGGCATTTAGATTCAAATCCTTCAAAGCTTGTGTAGGACTTCATCAAAGATTGCTCGCACGTTCGATCTGAGGGCAACACGTCAATCAGCAAGTTAGAAGGTGCTATGGAGGTAATCATGGAAGATTCAAAGAGCAGGTATAATTGTTCTTTTATTTAATTCCCTTTGTGCTTTATAGTTCTTTGGGTTTCTTGATTTTTATTGATTTGCTAACATCTAATCTAACCTAAAATTAACCCTTAGTTATAGTAACTTTGGGTTGATTAACCATGTTCTCGTCTCTAGGTGGTGAGGTGTTTTGAACATCAGTATTGGACTATGACAAAGCACCATTATTGGGATCCTGAGGGATATTTGAACCATTGTTGGGATCTTGTGGGATATTTGGCTAGGAACCCTAGGCTTGTTGTTTTTCCATTTGTTTCTTGGCTTGTGATCGGGTTTGAACGAGCATGAAAGTGCAGGGCTACTATGTGAGCTAAGATGAGGCTAGACTCTATGATGCAATGCAAAAATGACATAAACAAATATTGAAGGATTGATTAGACTAGATAATGGATCAGTTGATGGGATGATTGGATAGGGATGTGATTGGATTAGATTGATTGATGAAATGATTGATAAGATTTGATGATGGATGAGATAAGATGATGAAAGGGACTCTAAACCAAGTTCAAAAATCACCCTAGGTGACTTAAGGTGTTGATTGATCGAACAAAAGAACAGATAGATTATTGTGGCACCTAATCCACCTTGAGATGGAAGGGGATTGATTGGGCCGAAGAGGATGACAGGCTTAGGATGGATGATGATCCTAAGCAAATGTTGAAGGATGATGATCGATTTCAGACACCTAGGCCAATTTGGATAATAACTTCAAACAAAGTTCAGGGGATTTGGATTCAGAAAACGATAATGGATGTGCAACCTAAAGATGATTAAGGATGCACCTATATGAGTTAGATGATAAATAGATGACCTTTGGAAAATGCAGATGGACTAAAGTGAAGCTTATGGGTGAATGGGAGGTGCAAAACGGTTTGGAAAATAACAAGTTTTTCGGGAGCCCAATAGATTAACTTTTTGGACAAAGATTAGACTCACCTAATAGGTGCAGAATCACACAACTAAGGTGCAAGGTTGCCCAAGTAGGGTGCAAGGTCGCCCAACTAGGGGGCGAGGTCACCCAACATGTGTGCAGGTCACCCAACTTAGGTCTAAGGTCGCCCAACTTGGGGGAAAGTTCGCCCAACTTGGGGGAAAGTTCGCCTACCTTGGGGGCAAGGTTGCCCAACTTGGGGGTAAGGTTCCCCAACTTGGGGGAGAATGTTACCTAATTTTCACCCTCAAGCTAAATCAGGCAAGGCATCTATGTTGCAGGTGTTCCTAAGGGCCAAATGGGATATTTCCATTGAGGGTTAGTTCATGCATCTGATGACATTTCACAGGGAGCTCAGTTGGGAAGCCTGCTCTATTGGAAATATGCCTCAATAATCATAGGCTAAGGCCTCCATTAGAGCTAGGTTGGTATGACATCTTCACTGTCTGGCCGACTAGCAGCTTTGATACATTCTCCTTTGAACAGGTCGCTGTGACCTGATTTCTATCTTGCTGAACACTTTCACTGAAGAGCCTATCACTGTGACACGGAGTATTCGGCATGACCTCTTATCGCGTGGAATTCTTTGGCCGATAGGCCATTCAATCGTCAATCAGGGAGACTCATGGTGACCACGGGCTTCGGGATAACCTATAGAGCTCGATGTGATGTCTTAGCGAAACTAACATGTCTCACCGACAGCACTTTATGTTGAAGTCTTTGGCATGGAAATTTGGGCTCGCCAAGAGGTCTCGGCGACCCCAGAATGTTTTGGTGACAGTGATGGGCTCTCGGCAAAGGTTGGTCTCTTCGCCAAAAGGTCTTACTGATTGGCAGGAGGTCTCGCCGAAATGAGGCGGTGTCGGCAAAGGAAGGAGATCCCGGCATAAGGTTTGGGCGAAGTTAGGTTGTCTCCCCGAAAAGAAAAGAGAGCTCGGCGGGAGGTCTCATCGACACTAAAGGTCACACTGACATGCCTGGCACCTTCGGTGTAACACGAGAAGCTCGGTAGGAAGTCTCGTCGAAAGTAAAGGGTCCCCCCCGACGGGAAGCAGTTCGCCAAGAGGAAGAAAGTCGCCAAGATGTCTCGGTGACTGGCCAAGGCCTCGCTGAGAGTAAGTGATGTCACCCCAGTGTTTCGCCGATGACCTGAGGTCACACCGAAGAGGTGTGAGAGGTATCGTCGTAGGTCCCCCTGACTTGCTCGTGGTCTCGGCCAAGGTCGGTGCCTTCGCCGTAATGTCTCAGCGAAGACATTTAGTCTTGCCAACTGAGTGGGGGGCCTCAAAGTATTTTTCCTTCGACAGGAGCCTTGTCGACAACAAAAAGGCCTCGCTGAGAAAAGGACTTCTACAAGGGGTCTTGCCGAAGTAAGGTTGTCTCCCCGACAAGAAAAGGAACTTGCCGAAAGACAAAGCGATCGGCATAAGGTCCTGGCAACCAACTGAAGTCTCACCGAAGGGGTGTGGCTTTGGTATAAGGAATGAAGATCCACGAGATGTCTGGCCAACACCAAAGGGTCTTGCTGATAACAAGATGGGCTCGCCAAAAGATCTAAAGCTCGGTGCAAGGTCTTGCCGAAACAGTAGAGTCTCCCCGAAATGAAGCAAGCTCGCCAAAGTATTTTTCCTTCGGCGAGAGGTCTCGCCGAAAGCCGGTGGTCTCGCCGAAGAAATAGGAGCTCGGGGAGATGTCTTCCCGACCAGTGGGAGTCACGGTGAAAGACAAGGAGATCTCGGCGAAAGAGAGGGAGCTCGATAAGAGGTCTCTCTGATAACGATTGTCTTGGCGACCACAGAGGCGATATCGGTATGATCTTTTGGGCTCGCTAAGAGCTCTCAGCGATAGTTCCATGTTATGCTGACAGTTGCAGGAGGATTTAATCACATCGGGGAGACACGATTAGTGTCTCACCGACATGCAATTCAACAGGAGAATCTTTTGACCACTCGGAAGTCTACGTAGAGTGTGCTCAACCAATCTGAAGGAGCCAAATACAAACTATTGACAATTTGACCATTTGACTTCCCCTGTGGATGAGAGCAACAGAACATAAGCGACGTGGAGCTGATCTGAGGATAAAATGATGAATCAGTTCAATATCCAGAGGGTGCATTCAAAGCAGCTCGACTGGGGGGATTTCAAAGGAGGACACAAAGACAGAAGGATTAATGCGGCAAAAGATCTGAGGGCTTCTCCAAGGGCGATATTTCACACCGACATGAACAGCAGGACACACAGGGTGCAGTATTAACTACATGAAAAAAATCTAAAGGTTGATCTTTCTGATGGATATTTTGTAAGCCCTAGGGGGGCCGACACTCTGATATATAAGGCTTTTTTCCTTCTTTTAAAGGAGTTAGTTTGGGGATGCTTTTCTGAAGTCTGTGACTTTTACAGTCCTCTCTCGAATTAGCAGAATTCTGTAACTCATTTTGGGGCATGATGTATAAAGTTTTCCTTAGTGACTATTGATATTCAGATTTCCATCTTGTTCTTGCAGAATTTTTTTGCATTTTAGGTTCATGATCAAGTTATTTTTGTGAATTTCTTTCATTCCTTCATAACTTTATCTTGTGTTTCATGCCTTCCTTTGCAAAAGTATCATTATACAAATTACAAATTGTGTTCACTTAGTCACACATGGATTCTGATCCGTGAAAATCTTTCTTTCCTCTCTGGAAAAAGTGTGTGAATCGAACCTGTTTGTGAAATGTTAGTGCAAGGCTTATAGAACTTGATGTGTAATCTTATGTTCATCGTTAGTATTCAAGTGTAAATTGGGTATCTCATTGTTCCTGTCATTTCGGTGCATCACCTTAGAATTTAGCTTTATTTTATGCATTCCTTCTCCCTTTTTCCTTCCACCTCCATTCCATGGGAGTCATGTGTATATGTCCTCTCATCAGCCATACTATACAGAACAACCTGTTGTTTTTATGTCAAATGACCCAATATCAGCAGATTACTAGTATTTTCATCATGTTTCCCATCCTCCCACTCCTGGTCAACCCTTATGTTAGCCATTATATAATCAAAATCAACCCCAAGAGGAGGTTTCTGATGTTAACCAACATGATTATTTACATAATCAGTCTCTAAAACATCCTTATCAAGCTATAATGGACCTGCTCCAACAGTTTGATCGTGTGTTGTGGGCTTTGAGCCAGAGGTTTGAACATATGCAGATTAATGATGTCAGTAGGGTGTTCTCCTACATGTATGGCATGTTGGTCGATGTCAAGAAACAGAAAAAGCTTATTTCACTTCAGCAGGAGTTGGGATGTCAGTTTGAAGAAGATCTTGAGAGAGAGATAGCAACCAAAGAGGAGAAAATGAAATTCTTATCTGCTCAGGTACAAGGTAGTCGGGCTTATTTAGATTATCAAGCACAAAGGTATGAGACACAGGCGGACCTTTCCAGTCCTAGTCTCAGCCCAGCTTTTCCTATAATATTGAACAATCCTGTCAATAAAGGAGTTCCTAAGCCCAACTTTCCAAGCTTCAAGCAAGCTGAACCTCTTCAGCCTGCTAAATTTGAGTCCCCAAGGTTTAGAAATCTTGCTTCAACTCAGGAACCTATCCTTAAGCAAGCTCAACCTGTGGAGAAACTTGGGAAATTTACTTTCCCAAGTTTTAGGAGCTCTCTTTCTGTTTAAGAGCCCTTTATTGAACAATGGCATCCTTGTGAAGAACCCATTAGGAAGGATCAGCCAACCCCTTATGTTCTAGAGCAACCTAAAGAAGAGATGCTTGTAAAGGAAGAAACAAATCTTTTAGCTTTTGTTATGTTTGAACAAGAGCTTGGGAACGACAAATCAAATGCGATAATGGAGGCAAATGAGGATATAGATGAAGAGCAGACTTTTGGTATGCACAACACAATCAGCATGATGGAGAATGGAAGTGTGAACTTTCTGCATTTAGCCATGGAGGAATACAGACTACAGTTGCAAAAGACTGAACAGGAGAAAAATTCTCAAAATGTTTCTGGCAATGTTTTAGCTTATGATCCTCCCACTGTCCTACAAGATGGTGAAAATGTTCCAACAGGACAACAAGGTGAAATGGTGGAAAAGGCTGAACAAGAAGAGCAATGTACATTATGGAATGAAGAAGGTGTGATTTTTCCCACTCTAAATGCTATCTCAGAGCAGCAAGAAAAAATCAATCAGTTGTAGATCCAAGAGTCAAGACAACAACATGAAAAGACTAAAAAGGGTGATGTCATAGCTTCATTTGTTGAGCTTCCATGTTTCGTTGAGTATGATGGGGAAGATTTAAATCTGGTCATAAGTCAGCAACATGAGGTTGAAGAGGAGCAGTGTACAACTGGATTTGATACTTTTGAGCATGTTATGCTTGAGAAAGTTGATGCTGAGCTATATGAAGAAATGTACACTGGTATAATTGAACACTTTTGTTCAAAATTGGAGGACAAAAGGTCAGATCTGTTAAAGGAGTTTAGCACTCATGTGGAAATTCAACCGCAGATTCACAAGTTTGAACAAAAAGTTTCTCATGAGCCTGATTTGAAAAATCATAACTGGTTGGAGGAGCTTCCATTCCATTGTACAGAGGAACTTGAGACTTTATCACCACTTGAATTGTTATCTCCTTGCAGTAAAGAGGACAAGCTTGAATCAAAATGTAACTCTTCTAGTGATGATGAGAATTATGAGCAGCTTCCATTCTGGTGCATAAAAGAGCCTGAGGTTGATGCGTTGATTGAAGATGTGATGGAGGAAGCTATCTCTTTGTTCTTTGTTGAATAAATGGGTGTTCAGATGGAAGTTCATGAGCAAGAGATCAAAGGAGGCTCAATCTTTGCCCTTACCAAAGGCTGTCCAATCAGATACCTAGCTCAGATGGAATCCAATACAACACCAAGGACGAATCTTGCACCCAAGCATGAGGGTACTGCTCGGGAGGAGCGCACTCAAGTTACCTTTCCACCTCAGAATGAGAATGTTTATATTCTGTATGAAAAGGCTAGTAAGCTTGAATATGCTCTGTAAGAGATCTTGCAGCCATCCATTGAATTGTCATGCATGCTTCATTTCTCTTTAGTTGTTCTCTAGCGTGGCAAACATTGTAAATTTTTTAGAAAGGGCAGTTATTTCACCCAACCTGTCAATGGGTTTGTTTGACCGATTTCTTACTGATTAGTGTAGGGTAGCTTTAGTTGTTATTTCTTTCCCTAAGTGTTGTTTCAACACATGTAAATAGTTTTATTTCAGTTTTTTCCCTGCTTTCAATAAGTACCTGTTGTGTTCTATGAGTCTCAAGCGAGTTGTGGCCATGTGCAAAGTTGATATTTTTATTTATTTTATGAGCCTCCTAATGACTCCATGCCCAATGGATAAGCCTAGACTACTAGTCTTCATGTTTAGCAAGAAAACATCTAGCAAAGGTTGCCAGAAATGTTACCTAATTTTCACCCTCAGGCTAAATCAGGCAAGGCATCTATGTTGCAGGTGTTCCTAAGGGCCAAATGGGATATTTCCATTGAGGGTTAGTTCATGCATCTGATGACATTTCACAGGGAGCTCAGTTGGGAAGCCTTCTCTGTTGGAAATATGCCTCAATAATCATAGGCTGAGGCCTCCATTAGAGCCAGGTCGGTATGACATCTTCACTGTCTGGCCGACTAGCAGCTTTAATACATTCTCCTTTGAATAGGTCATTGTGGCCTGGTTTCTGTCTTGTCGAACGCTTTCACTGAAGAGCCTATCGCTGTGACACAGAGTGTTCGGTATGACCTCTTATCGCGTGGAATTCTTTGGCCGATAGGCCATTCAATCGTCAATCGGGGAGACTCATGGCGACCACGGGATTTGGATAACCTATAGAGCTCGATGTGATGTCTTAGCGAAACTAACATGTCTCACCGACAGCGCTTTATGTTGAAGTCTTCGACGTGGAAATTTGGGCTCCCCAAGAGGTCTCAGCGACCCTGAAATGTTTTGGCGACAGTGATGGGCTCTCGGTAAAGTTCGCCAAAAGGTCTTACCAATGGCAGAAGGTCTCGCTGAAATGAGGCGGTGTCAGCAGAAGGTCTCGTCTGAAAGAGCTCAGGTGGGAAAAGTAAGGTTGTCTCCCCAAAAAGAAAAGAGAGCTCGGTGGGAGGTCTCATCAACACTAAAGGTCACACTGACATGCCTGGCACCTTCAATGTAACACGAGAAGCTCGGCAAGAAGTCTCGCCGAAAGCAGAGGGTCCCCCCCGATGGGAAGCAGTTCGCCAAGAGGAAGAAAGTCGCCAAGATGTCTCGGCGACTGGCCAAGGCCTCGCCGAGAGTAAGTGATGTCGCCCCAGTGTTTTGTCGATGACCTGAGGTCTCACCGAAGAGGTGTGAGAGGTATCGTCGTAGGTCTCCTCGACTTGCTTGTGGTCTCGGCCAAGGTTGGTGCCTTCGTCGTAATGTCTCGGCGAAGACATTTAGTCTCGCTGACTGAGTGGGGGGCCTCAAAGTATTTTTCCTTTGGCAGGAGTCTGCTGACAACAAAAATGCCTCGCTGAGAAAAGGACTTCGGCAAGGGGTCTTGCCGAAGTAAGGTTGTCTCCCCGACAAGAAAAGGAACTCGCTGAAAGACAAAGCATTCGGCATAAGGTCCTGGCGACCAACTGAAGTCTCACCGAAGGGGTGTGGCTTCAGTATAAGGAATGAAGATCGGCAAGATGTCTCACCGACACCAAAGGGTCTTGCCGATAACAAGATGGGCTCGCCAAAAGATCTTAAGCTCGGCGCAAGGTCTTGCCGAAATAGTAGAGTCTCCCCAAAATGAAGCAAGCTCGCCAAAGTATTTTTCCTTCGGCGAGAGGTCTTTCCGAAATCCAGTGGTCTCAACAAAGAAATAAGAGCTCAAGGAGATGTCTTCCTGACCGGTGGGAGTCAGGACAAAAGGCAAGGAGATCTCATGAAAGAGAGGGAGCTCGGTAAGAGGTCTCTCCGATAACGATTGTCTTGGCGACCACAGAGGCGATATTGGTATGATCTTTTGGGCTCGCTAAGAGCTCTCAGCGACAGTTCCATGTTATGCTGACGGTTGCAGGAGGATTTAATCACATTGGGGAGACACGATTAGTGTCTCACCGACATGCAATTCAACAGGAGAAGCTTTTGACCGCCCGGAAGTCTACGTAGAGTGTGCTCGACCAATCTAAAGGAGCCAAATACGAACTATTGACAATTTGACCGTTTGACTTCCCCTGTGGATGAGAGCAACAGAACGTAAGCGACGTGGAGCTGATCTAAGGATAAAATGATGAATTAGTTCGATATCCAGAGGGTGCATTCAAAGCAGCTCAATTGGGGGGAATTCAAAGGAGGACACAGAGACAGAAGGATTAATGCGGCAAAAGATCTGAGGGCTTCTCCAAGGGTGATCTTTCACACCAACATGAACAGCAGGACACGTAGGGTGCAACATTAACTACATGAAAAAAATATAAAGGCTGATCTTACTGATGGATATTTTGTAAGCCCTAGGGGGGCCGACACTCTGATATATAAGTCTTTTTTCCTTCTTGTAAAGGAGTTAGTTCAGGGATTCTTTTCTGAAGTCTGTGACTTTTACAGTCCTCTCTCGGATTAACAGAATTTTGTAACTCATTTTGGAGCATGATGTATAAAGTTTTCCTTGGTGACTACTGATATTCGGATTTCCATCTTGTTCTTGCAGAAGTGTTGTGCATTTCAGGTTCATGATCAAGTTATTTTTGTGAATTTTTTTCATTCCTTCATAACTTTATCTTGTGTTTCATGCCTTCCTTTGTAAAAGTATCATTATACAAATTACAAATTGTGTTCACTTAGTCACACATGGATTCTGATCCGTGAAAATATTTCTTTCCTCTCTAGAAAAAGTGTGTGAATCAAACCTATTTGTGAAACGTTAGTGCAAGGCTTACAGAACTTGATGTGTAATCTTATGTTCATCGTCAGTATTCAAGTGTAAATTGGGTATCTCATTGTTCCTGTCATTTCGGTGCATCACCTTAGAATTTAGCTTTATTTTATGCATTCCTTCTCCCTTTTTCCTTCTTATATCAGTAGTTAGGTGACACCAAAGGAAGCCGGCCTTCTCTAGAGGTTGACCTCTGTCTACAAGTGACCCATAGCTTTGGAGGTCTTCCCATGTTACACTGAGGTGTTGAGCATCAGGTTCAACAAGGGTGCAACTTCAGGTGATAACAGTCATCTAACTAGCTTTTGAATGTCAATCAACGGGGTGACGGACTCTTAGAACAGTCAAACAGACCCTTAGAATGGGAAAACGGAGTATCGGAATGGACAATCACACTATCAAAATAGGCAAGCAGACTATTAGAACGGGCAAACGGATTATCAAAATGGGTAAATGAACTATCAAAATGGACCGACAGACTATTGGAACGAGCAAACAAACTCACAAAATGGGGAAATAGACTATCACAATGGACCGATGGACTTTCAAAATAGGGAAATAGACAAACAAAATGGGAAAATGAACAAACAGATTGAATGAACAGAAGGCGAGATTGGCTATTCAGAGTGCAAAATCACCCAACTATGTTGCAAAATTGCTTTTTTCTAATGAATGGGTGAATATGATGACCCTAAGACTATCAAGGAACTGAAACAGCAAGCACAATCACCCAAGTATGAGGCAAGGTTTCCCAACTCAAAGGAAGAATTACCCCTTTTGATGAAACAAATGAATGTGATGGGTTGTTTGACTAACAAAGTGACTTAGACAAAGAGTAGAATTGACCCTTTAGGTGGTAGGGTCACCCAACTCAAAGCTAAAATTTCCCCCTCAGAGGCAGGCTCACCTAACTAGTGAAGGATGGGTGATTATGACAAGAACATACTAGGAAATGACTCAGACATAAGGCAAGGTCACCCCTGTGGACAACAGGGTTGCCCCTGTTAGTAGCAAGTTCATCCCTGTTGAAGGAAAACTCACCCAAACAATAGACTTGGACTGGACTTGGATGAAAAATAGCTAAGGAAAAGGACAAAAACATAGAAAAAAGTAAATAGAAGGAAAAGGTTGACTCGACCAAAGAGACATGCACTAGTTTCGCACAAGGAAGATAGCTCAAATAGCATAATCCTAAGATTAGTAACAAGGGTATGGCCAACACCATCCTCTAGCTAGGTTGAACAAGGAAATCTAGGGAGTCCTCGATATACACACAGTATGTGAGGCACAACCGTGAACACCAACCCATCACAGGTGTGAGTCGAAAGCCCCAACAAGGTATTGGAAACTTGGACCAACTCTTCACGTCTTATCTAGGTATCACCCTAGCTTCGACTCTTCGCTAGACACGATGTGACTAAATTGAGGTAAAGCTTTGGATCTCCCCCTTTATATACCCCACTGGTACACATGGTTGGGATCACCCCTTGGGGTGATGAAATCCCCAAGTTGGTCCTGCTAAAAGAAAACACTAGATGTCTTCAGCTAGTCCCTAGGTTTGCACGAAGCACAAAGGAAAAGTTTGAACGACTTAGTGCCTCCTAGGTAACACCAAGAACTAAGTGGACTAGGATTTCTCTTCACCCAGGATTGTCGAATGGCGCAAGGGGATTGGATATGTCAATAGTCCACTTACAAGCACAGCACACAATAGTATTGACTTCCCCTAATTAAACTATGTAATTAACTAGTAAGAAAAAGACAACAAGCAAAAACTAATGTCTTGGCACATTCATCCTACAACAAATATGTTAGTAGTCTAACCTCTAGTCTTGGAAAAATGTGAAATAGCTCAGAATCACCTTTGTTTGGGGTAGAATCACCCCTATTAAGGTCAGGGTTGCCCCTCTTAGTTGTAGGTTTACCCCTGTCAGTGGCAGAATCCCTTGTTCTGGAGCAGGGTTGCCTGTTTGTAGGAAGCAGGCTCACCCAACTTAGTAGCAGGGTCGCCTATTCAGGAAATAGGGAGAAAATTTTCCCCCATTTCACAGATGGAAAATTTTGCAATAGCAGAATTGCCTCTATTGAGGGAAGGGTCGCCTGTCTTGAGGGCAGGGTCGCCCCTGTCAATTACAGATTCGCCTTTGTGTAACCTGAACCTGCAAAAATTCAAACAATAGAGCACAATAAAAGAGAAAACCCGTTTGTGGGTCCCACCGAACATGCCAAAAATGTGTGTAGCATGATTTCCTACCCTAAAAGGTGCAAAGAAAAAAGAAATGCAAAGGAGAAATACACACAACACCACCTCAAGATAAGCCTAGTTTAACTTGAACAAAACAAAGATTAAAGCAAGAGATATACCTTGTCCAAGTGATCCTTTTGGTTGGCCCTTCGATGTAGATTAGATGTGTGCTCCTTGATGGAAAATGAGGTAAAATAATATGCAAAATTCTCTAAATGGGATGATGAATGCAAAGATGGAGGTGGGTATTGGATAAGTGTGTGAGATGAATGCAATGAAAGCTTGAGGATTCAACAATGGAGGATGAACTTCAATGCAAAATGTAGAGTGCTTGAGAGTTACGAGTGCTTGAATTGTGAATGTGATGAATGAATATTATGTCAAAAACGAGACCAAATCCTCTATTTTAGGGGAAATATCTCTAGAGAAATCAACGGTTAAGATTTAGCCAACATGGACAAGATGGAGGGTTGTGGTGAGTTGAGGACTCACAAGCCCTCACATCTTGCCATGTGGAAATGAGATGGAAAAAAGGACATGTGAGGTGGAGGAAGGACATGTGTGGTGGAGGTACTTGCAAGTACCTTGGGATTAGGGGAAGATTTCTTCAAAAAGGAAGTTCTTGTCCCCATGTGGAAGGATGGTGACAAGTGAGGAATTTTAGAATTCCTCACTAATCATCATAGGGAAGAGAGAAGTGGTTGGGGAAATAGATGTGAATTTTAAATTCACATGATTGGAAGTACCTTGAGGATAAGACAAGGTCCTCATAAAGGAAGTCCTTGTCCCATGTGAGTGATGTGACTTATGAGAAAATTTAGAAATTCCCAACAACCTTCATGGGGAAGAGGGGAGCATTGAATGAATAAATATGAATTTTTAATTCACATAGGGAAGAGGTCATGGCTTAAAAAAGGAAAGCACTTATGAAAAGTTAACTTGGAGGACATACGAAAGATGGCAAGAAGATTAGATTAAGGTTGTGCAAATAGGTGATTAAGAAGATTAATGAAAGATTAGATGGAAGTGGCCAAATATGGAGGATGTGACATTAATCCTGATTAAGGGTGTGCACATCCTAATCATGGATTAATTAAACTAATCCAGATTATAAGAGGGTTATGGAGGATGTGACAAGCAGAGAGAAAAGAGGGAATTTAAAATTGATTTAAATTCAAAAAGGATAAATGAATAAATTAAATAAATTGATATATTTATTTAATTTAGAGAGGAAAAGATGAAAGGTAAAGTATTTAATCATTAAATTATATACTTTAGGGACCTTAGGCAAAGGGGAAATATTAATTAAATAAGTCATTTAATTAATATTGATAAAATAGACGAATAAAGGAGATAGATTTGACCATATGGGAGTGGTCAAATTTGGATGTCTACAGAATTAATTCCACCATTCTGGTAGTAGTTTTCTTTTTTCCTTTGAAACTGCATCTTTTCTATTTCCCTAACTGACAACTTCTACAAATAGTATTAGTAGGCTTCATGATTTTAGGTAGACCTCGAACAACATCTCTTGAATTGATCCTGACCAGATTATCAAAGTTTACATCTCCCATTCTCCGGTGCCATAGCCAACTTTCATTAATTTTAGATACAAGGCACTAACTGTCAACACCCTTAAGCTAATAGATGTTTCCATGAGTTCTCCTTCCTGCAACAACCATAGCTTTGGATCCTTTTTTGATCTCATAGGTATTATCCTAAAACACAAGTTTGAAACCTTTGCTACACATCTGTCCATCAAAACTAATTGTACCTTTCCCAACAATCTTTGATCTAGAATCATCACCAAACATGACCAAACCACCATCATACTTTTCAAGTTTAGTGAACTTAACTTTATCTTTGGTCATGTGATTGGAACATCCACTGTCAATCACCCAATAGTCTTCATCATGTCTAGCATGAAAGGAAGTGACCAAAGTACCTTCCATCTCATCCTTCTTATTCTCTGAATCACTTTTTCTTGCACATTTTCCAGAGTTAGCAGACACATATTTACTCTCCAAATCTAAGAACAAGCATTCACTATCATCACCCTCATAATTAGATTCATCATTAGACATTCTAGCTTCTTCTCTAACATAGTATAACTTTTTGTATTTCTTATCCTTTCTATCTTTATGATCTTTGTTACTCTTATGTACAACTCTATTCGGACATCTTGAAGCATAATGACCAATATTACCAGAAGTGAAACATTTAAAGGGAAACATACCTTTATACTTATCGGTACCTTTCTTCAACTTCCTTGTAAATTTCGCTTCCAACTCATTTGAACCATCACTATCTAGATCATCTTCAATCTTTGTTGCTTTAAATGTTGTCTCTGTCTTTTCCTCTTTCTTTCCAAAATTTCTCATCTCAAATACCATCAAGGTGCCAAATAGCTCTTCTTTCGTATATTTCTTAGGATCATATGTTTCCTCAATAACTGAAACCTTGTTACTATAACACTCTATTAGGGTCATTAGAATCTTCTCAATCATATCTTCACTAGTCAGAGTATACCCTTGATTTATAACTTCATTTGCTACTAGATCAATCCTCTGAAAATAGCTTGCAATATATTCTCCTTCTTGCATTTTCATATTCTCATATCTACATTTTTCCATGAACTTCTTTGTCAATTTCACTCTATCATTTCCTTCATAAAGATCTTCCAACTTCTTCCAAACTTCATACGTGGTGCCCAAAGAAATAACTTTTGTTTGCTTAGTCTTTGATAAAGCATTGTAAATAGCATACCTCGCTTTTTCATTCTCCTCATAAGCAGGAATATTATCTATAGTAGTAGGACCACTCGTCAATGCAACATATTTTGACTCAACAGCCTTCCAGGTCTTGTAACCAAGAGAGATCATATATCCTCTCATCTGCACTTTCAAGTCACTGTAATTAGATCCATCGAACATAGGTGTTGTGTGGTCTCACAGCACACCCCATTTTGTGCCTTGGAAAAATGTGGACCCCCTCTTTTCTCTTTCCTTTGTTCCTTTTTTCTTTTGTTTTCCTTGGTGTTGTTTCACTGCTCGGTTGGTTGTTGATCTTTCTTTCAATTTCACTTGGCCTCTCTGTTTATTTATCCTTTTGTTTCAGGGATTTGGTGTTTTGGTCTTTTTACAAATTTTAACATGTTACCAGAAACCGGAGTCCTACATTTGCACCAAGGAAATTTGTATCTTCATATGATTTTCACTCTGCTCGGTATTTCTTGACCCGAGTCATCAATCCCGGTAGTTTCTTTTTTACCAGAGCCTAGTATTTTATTGTTTCCTTTTCTTTTCTTAATCGGAAGTCAGAAACTGGAGAGTCTATTTTGAAATTTTTTTAATCTATCTTTTGGACTCAATTTATGGTCTTTTCTCTTGTTCCAGTTTTCTCTTTCAGAAGCTTAGAAGGTATTTCTCAAATCCCAATGTTTGTTTTTCAAAAGGTAATACCAAAAATCCTCAATCCTGATGATCACCAATAGATCATGTATCTTTAATGACCATGCCTTACAAGGAATTAGTGTGACATCTAATTTCCAGATATAATCAACACACCATCTTTATTCTCTAGTAGTGAGCCCTTGCATAAATCTAGGTGTTCATGATTTGGAGCATAATCCATAATGATTGCACCTTTATTCAAGGATTTAATGTGAAATAATAGGTAATTAATGAAGGTGGTGAACTACCAATGTACTTGGCACCACCTTGAGCATGCAATTTCTTTTAAAACACTCCACTTCACGTCATATTACAAATTTGTGAAGGACATTGAAGTAACGAAACGACACTGGTACGCAAAGAGAGGTAAATTTTGAGAAACCAAGACATAGCTACCAAGGGTTTTAAAAGTTGTATTTTGAAATATTATCATTATCAACCAGAACTAGGTATGTTCTAAATAACTGATATTTTGTTAAGTGATTTTCAAGCTAAAAAAAGCTCATTAATGGTATTTCTATTTAGAAATGAAATGTTGATTATTCTCTAATTTCTTAAATTTAATCAAAAATGAATTGAAATTTTATAAACTGTAAGTTTTGGTTAATTTTAACCCTAACTCGCACACAAGACACATTCTGAAAATTGCAAAATACACTAGACAAAATGAGCACTTCTGACGCAAGGCCAGAAGATGAATTCAAATATTGCAATTCACAAGTCATACTAATAAATGTAGTGGTTATAGACACTCATATGGGATGGTATTCTAATATTGAAATTCATTCATAGATATTACAAAATGCTTCTCAGTGTACCAAGAATGTAGTGGCAAATGGATTACTTTTGGTAGGAGGGTTTCCACCAGAAATGGAGGCCCCTAAATTAGTTATGCAATGTATAAATTACTACAACCCAGCCAAGAGGGTCGATGAGAAAGAAGGGAGATTTTAGGCAAACCTGTCACATAAACGAATCATATGCACATTTGGTCTCCCCATTTACACACAAATGTACAATATTTATATTGATGAGAGCACAACCCGAGGCTTAGAAAATAACCCACAAACAAGAGAATAATTTTATTATTCAAAAAATGGAACTTCTTACATGTAGAGAATCTCAAATCCCCAAGTTCTACAACACATGCAAGTTCAGAAAGCTACAAAATAACCCTTTCACAATATGCGAGTTTTGTCCCCAAAAAGTTACCCAAAAATTAGAAACCCGCCCATAAATAGAGCTCCTCATTAGTTTGGAGCCAAAACAACATTCAAATTTGAGTTTAGGCGGTTTGGTGCCGAAAATTTACAACATGAAGTTCAAATTTTAAAAGAGCATTTGCAATTGTATCTTCGAGAAAGTGCGCCAACTTCCCGGGGCCATAACTTTTTATCCGAGACTCTGATTTACGAACCGTTTGAACCGTTGGAAAGGTCTCAAAGTCAATAACAAGCTCAAAATTTTCTATGCTGATTTTGGCAAGTTTCGGGGCCATTCTAGGAACTCTAAGTGCCTCAAATCTCATTCAGAAGATTTTCAGGTGCAAATTTGGGAAACTAAAACTACAATATCTTTCAACCTAGGAACAAAAAATAAAAACCGTAAATTGGGAATTTCATTATGACGAAAAGGGTATCCAAAAATGTAAAAACATCTAAAAACTGAGAAACTTGAAATTTAACTATTTTTAGGTGATGCAAGATTGCCCTTACACCACTAGATGCTCCTGCATCAGACAACCAGGGTAATTTGAGAAGTGACCCCATCGCATCTCAGATGGTTGAGGAAAACCCAACCGGTCAACTGCTGCCTTAGATAGCTAGGATAAATCTTCCACAGGCCTTCCTCTCCATTTCACAAAATATTCTTCATACTACCTATTTTTGGTACTCCTTCCCACACGACTATCCAAGATTGCTTCAATCTCCTCCCTTTCTGAAGTAGGTGCTGGAATGCCATACTACCCTATTGCTAGTGCTTCCTCCATTCCACCTTCATGATAATCTGTCAAATCTGAAATGTTGAACACAGGGGAAATGTTGAATCCATCCGGCAACTCTACCTCATATGCATTCCCTGAATCATGCATCTTCAAAATTTTACAGGGACTAAACTTCTTCATCTTCAATTTGTTATATGTTCCCACTGGAAACCTTTCTTTCCTCAAGTGGACCATCACTTCATCACCAATCTGAAACTCCTTATACCTCCTCGACTTGCCTTAGCCTGCATATTCATCTTGTTAATATGTTCTCTTACCTTCTCATGTATATCCTTGATGTGTTCTACAAAATCTTCGACTTCAGCACTTATTTTCTTCTCTGGTCCATCTTCCTCAATTCTGGAGCTGTTATGGGGCTACCTCCATACACAATCTGGAATGATCTACCAGTGCTTCTGTTGATAGAATTGTTGTAAGAAAATTATGCCTGGGGTAAGATCAAGTCCCATCCCTTGGGTTTATCTCCTACCAAACATCTCAGTAGGTTACCTAGACTCCTGTTAACAACCTCTATCTACCCATCTATTTGTAGATGGTGTGTAGAACTGAACTTCAACTTGTCTTCAGCTTCTTCCACAAGGTCCTCTAAAAGTACCCCACAAATTTGGTGTCACGATCTAAAACAATACTCTTTGGCAGACCATGTAGCCTCACCACCTCTTTGAAGAACAAGTCATCAATGTGGACTGCATCATGGTTCTTCTGACATGGAATGAAATGTGCCATCTTCGAAAACCTATCAACCACCACAAAGACTGAATCATTCCCTTGTTGTGTCCTTGGCAAACCAAGAACAAAGTCCATACTTATATCCTCCCATGGCCTCTCTGGTATAGGTAAGGGCTGATATAAGCATGTATTCTGGCTCACTCCTTTAGCCATCGACATACCCTACAGCTTTGTACAAACTTCTTCACATCCTGTGACAGGCCATTAATAATGCTCGCGATAATGGCAATGGTCTTATCCCGACCAAAATGTCCTGCCATTCCTCCACTATGCTTCTCCTTTATCAGGTTCTCCCTCATAGAACTCCTTGGGATACACAATTGACTTCCCTTAAATAACATGCCATCCTGGATTATGAAATCCAACCACCTTGTCCTGTCCACATGCAGGTTCCTTGCAAGCTTTCCAAGCCTCTACAAAGTGAGGATCTTCTACATACGATTGTCTTGGAGTTCATTGAACCCAACCACTTCAATCTGCATCTTTCCTCCTACTTAAGGCATCTGCAACCCTATTTGACTTCCCACTCCTATGTTTCCAAGCAAAGATTATAACTTCTGCCGTGCCCATTTCGCCTTTCTCCAGTTTAATTTTCCCTGACTATTTAGGTACTGCAAGGCCTGATGATCAGTATATAGAACAAATTCCTTTGGCAACAAATAATGTCTCCATTTCTTTAATGCTTGAACTATCACATAAAATTCTTGATCATATACAGAATACTTTCTCTTGGCATCATTTAACTTTTCACTGAAATAGGCAATGGGCTTACCTTCTTAGCTCAACACTGCTCCAATGGCACAACCACTGGCATCACAATCCACCTGAAACACCTTGTTGAAATCTGGGAGGGCTAGAACAGGTTGCTCTGTCACCTTCTGCTTCAACAGTTCAAAACTTTTTTCTGCTCCATTGCTCCACTTGAATTATTTTCTATCCCTCTCATTGTTTTAGTCAGGGGTCCTAAAATGCCTCTTTGAAGTTTCTAATGTAGACTTATAAAACTAGCCAATTCATGGAAAGATCTCACCTCGGTAGCGGAGTTCTTGGGGTAGGCCATTCCAAAATAGCCTTCACCTTCTCTGGGTCCATCTTGAGACCTTATCTTTGAGACAACAAACCCCAAATTACCTGCTCCTCTTCACAGAAACTACACTTCTTAGTTAATCGGTTTCTCTTCTCTTAACTTCTCAAAGGCTCTTCAAATATGCATCGGATGCTCATCCAAGGTCTTACTGAATATCAAAATATCATCTAAATACACAATAACAAAACTTCCTAGAAATTCTTTTAGTACCTCGTTCATGAGCCGCATGAATGTGCTCGGTGCATTGGTTAGCCCAAAGGCATGACTAACCACTCGTGCAGGCCCTCTTTGGTCTTGAAGGAATTCTTCCATTCATCTCCCTATCGAATCCGGATCTAGTGATATCCACTCTTGGTCAATCTTTGTAAGAAGTCTTGAAGTTTATAAATGATCCATCAGTCCTTCTGTCCTTGGCGGAAATCGTATGATTGTTATCTTGTTTATGGCTCGGGGAATCTGTACATCCTCCTCCCCATCCTTCTTTGGTGCTGAATCTTGTAGGTACTGCACATGGACTCAAATCATTATCAAACCCTTTCTCAACAACTCTTGAACTTGTCTATTCAACTCCTCATTTTCTGGGGTCTGTTCTATGAGCTGCCTTATTTGGAAAACTAGCTCCGGGGAATCAAGTCAATCGATGGTGATCTTCCTTATTATTGGTAAACCCTCAATTTTGTCGGAAACAATATCCACGGAAACTCATCCAACATCGAAACTTCTTTTGGAACCTTCTCACACTATCCTCCTTACTCACTCTAGGAATCAATGCACCTGCATAACACACCGGCTCATGCTTCATGCGCTGAATTTCTTTATCTATAACAAATTCTAGCACTCTTGCGCCACCTTTTCTTGGGTCTCCTTGAGTTTCAACATGACGACTATCGCTGTCAGGAATAAGTGTTTGCCAAGCATCATCGCCGTAACAGCCCTATCGATGGCCTCCCCAACAACGGCATCCATGGGGATGATATCCGCAATTATCTCATCATGGTAGCTCCCAATCTTGAACTTTACTAGGCACTACTCATTGACCAAAACTTTGTGGCCTTTCTGTAACCAGGCAATCCGATACGGATACGGGTGCCTTTCCCTCTTCAGCCTCAACTTTGTGACCATCTCCTCGACACGGATTATCGATTGCTTCCCTTTGTCGATAATGACATCCACAACATTTTTCCTTCACGCGCCTTGTGCGAAGCGGATTCTTTCTGCGATTGCGGTTCCTTTCCTCGAGTCACGGGGCTCTCCTAATCCTGGGGCTTCTCCTTTCAGCATCATCTAAATGTTGATTGGGCCTCCTCATGCATGTACCTTCCTTCCACAACCGGCCTTTTGTCTACCCAGCCTTCAGCGGTGTTGTGGACATTCATAGGCTCGATGCCCTTCTTCACCACCGTTACATTCCTGCAAACCACCTCTTCTAGATCCTTGTCCATATCTCTCTCATCCTCTACCTCTTTGATCACTACTATTTTGATCACGAGGGCGGTAGAAGTTGTCATTCCTTTGGCTTCGGTTGGTACCCACATCTTTACTTTTCTTTTCATCATCATTTTGGCTTCCTGAAGGTCTTCCATTGCCCCTTCCACTTTGACCTCCGCGTCTTTTTTGCTTGCCATCAAATCTTTTGTTCAGCTTCTCTTCCACCTTCAGAGCAAACTGATACATATCCTCAATGGTGGTCATTCTGACTAGGCTTAACTCCTCCTAAATGCTTGGTCATAACCCATTAAGATATCGGGCTACCTTCTCATATTAGCCACGTGGCTGATAGTTGATGATTATCTTGTGAAAATCTTGATTATATTCTTTAGCGGATCTTCTTCCTTGTTGCAACCCTTGCAATTTCTTCTTGAATCTATTTCTCGTAGTCCACTGGTATGAACGGCTTCTTTAGTTTCTCTACCATGAGATCCCATCTGGTGATGTTGACTTTTCCTCTTTGATTTCATTCCAACTGGACCTCTTTCCACCAAATACTGGCATGGACCTTCAGCTTCATTTTTGTAAACTTAACTTGATCTGGGTCGTCTATTTCTTCATACTCAAAATATTCTTCTAGCTTCGTTGATCCGGTCCGATCAACTCTTCGAGATTCGGACTTCGGAATAGCGGGAGGCTTATAGGTCTTTTCTTGATCTTCGAAATGGCCCTTATTAGCCGCATTTGGTCTTGATCAATTGCTTCTTCTTCCTCTTCTACATTTGAACCTTCTTCCTCTCCTTCATCCTCACTTTCCTCCCTTGGTTTTAACCCTCTTCTCCATTTGTTCTTGTAATGCATCAATCTGTCTGGAATACGATTGCATCTCTTCCTGACATTTATGCCACCTCAACCACCTCTGGCACCACCGCCCTACGGGACCCACTCTTGGAAGCATCTTTCTTGACCTCGACCCACAACCATGGTCACGGTGCAAAGCTGTCTCGATCGTGATCTATCCTGCGGCTCAAGAAAAACCGTACCGATACTACTTGATGAGAGCGCAGCCCGAGGCTTAGAAAATAACCCACAAATAAGAGAATAATTTTATTATTTAGAAAATGGAGCTTCTTACATGCAGAGGATCTCAAATCCCCAAGTTCTACAACACATGCAAGTTACAGAAAGCTACAAAATAACCCTTTCGCAATATGCGAGTTTTGTCCCCAAAAAGTTACCCAAAAATTAGAAACCCGCCCATAAATAGAGCTCCTCATTAGTTTGGAGCCAAAACAACATTCAAATTTGAGTTTAGGCAGTTTGGTGCCGAAAATTTACAACATGAAGTTCAAATTTCAAAAGAGCATTTGCAATTGTATCTTCTAGAAAGTGTGCCAACTTCCTGGGGCCATAACTTTTGATCCGAGACTCCGATTCGCGAACCGTTTGAACTGTTGGAAAGGTCTTGAAGTCAATAACACGCTCGAAATTGCTACACCAATTTTGGCAAGTTTTGGAGCCGTTCCGGGAACTCTAAGTGCCTCAAATCTCATTTGGAAGATTTTCAGGTGCAAATCTGGGAAACTAAAACTGCAATATCTTTCAACTCAGGAACAAAAAGTAAAAACCATAAATTGGGAATTTCATTATGACGAAAAGGGTATCCAAAAATGTAAAAACATCTAAAAACTGAGAAACTTGAAATTTAACTATTTTTGGGTGATGCAAGATTGCCCTTACACCACTGGATGCTCCTGCATCATATATTAAGGCTAAAAGAAAGACATATCAAAATGTTGAAGAGCATAATAGAGAAATTATGAGTACCCAATGGTGCCAAGAGCCAATTACACCATAGACCAAGGTAATTTAGAGGTCTATGTTCAAACAAGAAATGCAAGATATTATAACTTTGCTGGGAAGAGTAGCTGGTTTAAGGGATGCAAGCAAATTTAAACCCTAGATGTTTGTAATAATATCCCACCTGATGGAAGATCTCGTGCAATTGCATTGGGGAAAGCTAATAAGTGACAAACTATATGAAAAACTAACTACATTTCCCAAAACCAGATGCTTCTATATTTCATCGTATGCTATTTACTCTTGTGCTATGAGGGCCAGCAAACAAGGGTTGAAATAGATTGGTACTCTAGGCACAAAGGTAGGAAACAGTTTGATATATGCACATCTACCCAAAGTCACCATCCATGGATATAAAGATGATTACAAGAAAGTCAATGATTTATTATCTATGAAATTGGTCAGAACAATGGAAGGTGATAAAGCAAAAAGATTATCCCTAGAAGCACAAAGTGTCATTTGACCAATGGGAGGTTTACATGCAGTTCCCTACTTACTCCTACATTAGAGTGGAGGGATTTGATGGACATCCATTCATGCTTCCTAGGTATCCTACAGATAAAATTGTTTTATTGGAATTGGTGAGATAGTTGAAACCGTCTTAGGATCTTTATATCCATGCTCACAAGAAGGCCTCTTTTAAATTTCCTATTGGAATAGAAAACTATAACTACAGTGCAATTAAATTGATTGACTTGTGTGAGGAAAAATTAAGGACATACCATTTTGAAGAGTTCCTAATCTAGAGAATATATTATGATATCGAAGGAAATATTGCTAGGAATATAGTTGGTTTTCATGCTCATGTGCCACACTTAGAAGATTATTGGCTTAATTGTGAAGATGAGCACATGTTAAGAAGAAGAAAATATGAAAGAATGTCTCTAAAATTTTCCTAGGATTCTCAAGCTTCATGATGTTCTAGATCAGTTGGAAGAGGATCATGGCCAAGTATTGAACAATTTCTATAATGAAGACAGGGTATATGATGAACCTATTCTAGACCCAGGCTTTGATGATGAAGATATGACATCAATTGATGAGTTCACCAGACCAGTCTTAGTGTATACTCAACACTGGATTGATGTTTTTTGTAAAGATTTGAGAGAAAGAGGAATTGAGCCTACATTCTTAGAAGGTAAAAGGAGAAATCAAAGTGATGAAACAACATTTGAGAGTGAAGAGCATACTAAGAAGAGAAGGAAAACTAGTAAGGTGGCTCTAGGTATAAGAAATGAGGAAAGAACCCCTGAAATTGCAAGATAAGAAGTTCCCATGAAACCATATGATAAATAGAAAGATGCAATGACAGGTAAAGATAAATCAAAAAGTAAGACCTAAAGGTGCATCTTCCTCTATAGTAAAACCAAGAACTAGAGTGATTATTGATGAAGAAACAAGAGCAACAAAAAATGTTGGTGCACAAACCAGGTCTGCATCTCAAAGGGTTACAGCATTGTTTACCTCTCCCTCTTCCATTAACATGGCTAGTATGAAACAAGTGTTGGGAGGGACTCCTATAGTTTTAGAGGAAATTTTTAAAGAAGATGAAGCTATAATTAAAGAACAAGTGGACAAATGGGGTGCTATGTGGGAGAAAGTGAAAGAAAAGAAGTTCTAAAGACAAACCCATGGCACATCTAGTGATAGAAGACATTTAGGATATAGGTTCTAATCCGATAAATGTTGAAGAAGAGTTTATACAAGGAACACTTTCCTCATAGGTAGGAAACCCTAATGTACTTGAGATGGAAACAAGGGAGACTGCATAGAAGGATCGTATTGATGAAAGAATTGTTGAAGACACTCTTGATTCCCAACCTTCACTTGGGAATGTTCCAAATGTTAATGAAAAATCACAAGTATTTGAAGAATTAGAGAAAGGACATGCTGAAATTGAAATTGAATTTGAAGAAGAGGAAGCTACACAATTTTTCAGGTGATGGAATTGAAAATGGAGAAAACCCTGATGTAGTAGTGAATAAAGAAGGTAATGTTTAGAGAGATAAAGTTGAAAATCTAGATAGACAGGAAAATATAAGTCTTCAAATAGAGGAGATAGTGTCAAACCCTACTAATCCCAAAACTATGCTAGAAATCATTGAAGAAATTCCCATTTTAGAAAATGTGACAGAACAAAGAGAAGAAGTTCCTGAAACAAGTGGCAAACAAGAAAAAGAAATGTTATAAAGGTACAGCAAGATGATGATACACCTGATTGGTTGATCAGGGAATTCACTTCCCTAATGGAAGTGGAAATATTTCCTCTGAATATGAATAATTTCATACAAGAAGTAGTGATTTAGAAGCATCCTTGGTTCTTGGCAATCTTGCATCAACCAAAAATATTTTCCTTTCAATTTTGTTCTTCTTCAATTCTTGTTTAGTTCAAGTTGGCGGATTCATCATTTTGCTCACCAGACCCTATGGATCTATGTTTCCATCGTGGACATGTTCATTTTCCTTATTCCAATATTTCAGATCGATTGGATCTTTTTCCAACAAGTTATCACTCCCGAATTAAGTGGCAGTTTCTTGAACCAGCACTGGAATAATTTCAAGCCTAACAGCTAGTTTGATCGCTTGTGGATCTTTCCCGTAACTTGCGGATCTTGATGATGTTATTCAAATTATTTTGTGGAGTGTCCCCGACCTTAATTATAGGTCCACACTTCATCCTATGCACTTGTTGAGGATAGATTCAAATTTGAGGCCAACATATCTCATGTGCACATTACATTTTCTTTCATTGAAGATTGTGATGATCTTTGGTCAATGCAAAAGATTCTAGATCTGTGGATATAATATAAACCTTGTAATAGATCATTAGAATAGAAAAAGTTAATTAAGGAGATTAATGTAGATTTGATATGTAAGATGTAATATTTTCACTCATGTTAAGGAGCATATAGGAATATTGTATTTTGAACATGTTGTATCAGGCCTGTGAGCTGAATTTGTAAGCCCAGATGTTGTCAGCTGATTGTAATTGAGATTTTGTTAATGAGAATGTTTGAATTTTCATTTTCCTCCATATGCTATGTTGCTTTTGTTGTGTGACTCTTGTTGCATGGTCTGGATTGTTCTCTTTGAGGACCCTCCTACCATGGCTACACCAGATTGGTATCAAAGCGAGATTCATTCCATGAGAGATTGTCAGAGTTTGTGGAGTCCTATTGAAGATTTTTTGTGGGGTGGTGGACTAAGGATCTGACCTACAACTCTAGAGGACTTGTGTAAATATGGTGGTAAGAAGAAATGGTAGAGGTAATGGAGCACGTGGAAATGCAAACCCAGCTATGATGGAGATGTTGAGAGAAATTGTTGCTAGATTGGAAGTAGTTGAAACATACCAGAGGAGAGGTTGACCATTTGATGATGTGAGTGATGAAGAAGTATAAGAACAGGGAGAAAGGGAAAGAGAAGATCAACCTAGCCTAGATTAGGGAGAAAAGAGGTTCATAAGAGCCCTAACTAGAGAAAATATTAAGCCACATTTCAATCCACTAGATTATAGTGGTAAGTTGGATTCAGATGAATTGCTTGATTGGATAATAGAGATGGAGAAGTATTTTGATTTTCAAGGTACCACTGAAGACAAGAAAGTGAAATTTTCTTGTACAAAGTTGAAAGGACATGCATCCCTTTGGTGGGAACATTTGCAGATAGATAGGCGAAGAAGAGGAAAAAAAAAGATAAGATCATGGGATCAAATGGTGAGTAAGTTAAAGACAAAGTTTATGCCTATAGATTATCAGATCAATTTGTTCTAGAAGTTGTAGAATTTGAAGCAGAAGGAGTCAAGTGTGATGGAGTATACCGAGGAGTTCTACAAGTTGAATATCAGATCTTTATATTCAAAGGATGAGATCGAGCAAGTAGCTAGATATGTGTATGGCTTGAAGTTGTCTATATAGGATGAGATCAGTTTAATCAAGTTGCAAAGTGTGGAAGAGGCATATCAATGTGCCCTAAAATTAGAAGAGAAGCTGAATAAAAGACATGAGCAGAGACAAAGAGGAAGAGGTGGAAGATTTTAGAGAGGAAGAGGATCTTTTTCTGATCAGAATAAAGATAAGGAAGTTATAAGAATGATAGTTCGTACCATAGAGATGATGTAAACTCTTACTGGAGAGGAGGATATGGTGGTTACCAAAATGAGGGTTATAGAAAAGATGATAGAGGATAGGAGAGAAGAGTATTCAAGGGGACTTGTTTTAAATGTGGTGGAGAAGGAAATAGAGTATTTGATAATCCAGGAGAGACAAGTAGAAAGACAGAAAATAATAGAAGAACAACCTTTGTTGAAAAAGATCATGTCAGATCATCTAATAAACCGTAAGATGGAGAAGTGTTGGTGAATAGAAGAGTATTGTGTCAAAGTGAGATGGAGCAAGAATCATAGCAGAGAAAGAATTTGTTCTGAACCAAATGCAAGGTAGCTGGTAAATGTTGCAAGGTGATTGTTGACAGTGGAAGCTTAGAGAACCTAGTTTTTGAAGAAATGGTGACCAAATTGAAGCTCAAAAGATTGAAACACTCGAAGCCCTATCAAATAGTATGGATTCAAGATGAGCATAAGATACTAGTAAGTGAACAATGTTTAGTGAAATTGAAGATAGGAAATTATCATGATGAAGTTTTATGTGATATCATGCCTATGGATGTATGCCATATTTTGTTGGGAAGGCCTTGGCAGTATGATAGACAGGCTATTCATGATGGAAAGAATAATACATATACCATTTTTGCTAATGGGATGAAGAACACTTTGTTGCCCTTAGAGGATGTTCCTAAAGTTGAGGTTTGTAAGAATGCTAGAATTTGTTTGGTTGATGGAAGGAGATTTCTGGATGGACTGAGACATGAGAACATGTGCTATGCCTTGGTTCCTAAGAAGGCTAAAGACTTGAAGCATGTAGAAGAAGAACTGGAGGAGATAAAGGATTTGTTGACTAAGTATGATGAGATCATTTCAGATAATGTACCTGACGGATTACCACATGTGAGGAGTATTATTGATTGCATGGATTTGATTCCTGGAGCTAGTTTTCCTAATAAAGTAGCACACCAGATGACACTAGTAGAGAATGAAGAGTTGAATAGACAAGTGCAAAAGTTGTTGAGGAAGGGTTTGATTAGAGAAATCTTAAGTCCATGTGCAGTACATGTTGTGCTAGCACCTAAGAAGGATGGAAAATGGAGGATGTGTACAGACTCTAGAGCCATAAACAAAATCACAATGAAGTATAGATTTCTTTTACCTTGGAAGGATGACATTATGGATTGTTTGAGTAGAGCTAAGTACTTTACAAAGATAGATTTGAAGAGTGGATATCATCATATTAGAATCAAAGAAGGGGATGAGTGGAAGACAACATTCAAGACAAATGAAGGGTTGTATGAGTGGTTGGTGATGCCTTTTGGACCAAAAAATGCACTGAGTACTTTCATGAGGCTGATGAATGAGGTATTGAAGAAATTCCTGGGTAAGTTTGTAATTTTCCATTTGGATGGCATCTTGATTTTTAGTAAGACTAGAGAAGAACATTTGTTGCATATAAGACAAGTTTTACAAAGGTTGAGAGAAGCGTGGTTACTAATAAATATTAAGAAGTGTAGTTTCATGAAGGAAGAATTGGTATATCTAGGATTTGTGATATTTGTGGATGGATTGAAGATGGATCCTAAGAAGGTAAGAGTAATTGTTGGATGGCCTACACCGAAAATCATCGGAGAGGTAAGATCATTTCATGGATTGGCTAGTTTCTACTGAAAGTTCATTAGGAATTTCAATTCTATTTGCAATCCTATGACAGAAACAATGAGAGGGGATAAGAAGGATTTTAGGTGGACATTTGGAACATATCAGAGTTTTGAGTTGTTGAAATAGAAGGTGACTGAGCAGCCTGTGTTTTCTTTACTAGACTTTAATAAGGTATTTCAAGTAGACTGTGATGCAAGTGGAAATGCAATTGGAGTAGTATTAAGTCAAGAAGGAAGACCAGTAGCTCATTTCAGTGAGAAATTGAATGATGCTAGGAGAAGATATTCAATGTATGACTAGGAGTTTTATGACATAGTTCAAGCCTTGAAGAAGTGGAGACATTACTTGTTCCCTAAGGAGTTTGTGTTGTATATAGATCATCAGGCATTATAGTATTTGAAAAGTCAAGGTAAGTTGAATTAGAGACACATGAGATGGGTGGAATTCTTGCAGAGTTATAATTTTGTTTTGAAACATAGGAGTGGAAATTCAAATAGAGATGTTGATGCTTTGAGTAGGAGAAGGAATGTATTGGAAGAGATGAGAGTGGAGGTATTAGGCTTTGATGAATTGAAGAACTTGTATGAGGAAGACCTGAATTTTGAAAAACCTTCGAGAGCTTGTAAAGAGCAAATCTTGGAGGATAGGAGTCAGTGGTTGGATTATTTCATTTAGGAGGATATGTTGTCAAAGGGAATCAGTTGTGTATACCCCAAAGTTCAATGAGGTATAACTTGGTGAAAGAAAAACATAGTGGAGGATTGGAAGGACACTTTGGAATTGATAAGACAGTAGCATTGGTAAGTGAGAATTACTTTTGGCCACAGATTCATAAGGATGTTAGGAAATTTGTGCAAAGTTGTAGATTTTGTCAAGTTGCAAAAGGGAGTAGTCAAAATGTTGTATTATATAAGCCTTCGACAGTTCCAGAGAGACCTTGGGAGGATATCAGGATGGATTTCATACTTGGTTTGCTGAAGACACAAAGAGGTAATGATTCTATATTTGTGGTGGTGGATAGATTTTCTAAAATGGAAAATTTCATACCTTGTAAGAATACAATAGATGCAATACATGTAGCAGATTTATTTTTCAAAGAAGTGGTAAAATTGCATGGATTACCTAGGAGTATTGTTTCAGACAAAGATACCAAGTTTGTTGGTTACTTTTGGAGGACACTTTGGAAGAAGTTAAAGAAAGATTTAAATTTTAGTTCTACTTTTCACCCACAAACTGGTGGATAGAAAAAAGTAGTAAACAGGATTTTGGGGAATTTGCTAAGATGTTTGGTTGGAGAGAAGACCATAAGTTGGTATTTAGTCCTTGCACAAGCAGAGTTTTCCTATAATAATTTAGTGAACAGGAGTATCGGAAAGACACCTTTTGTGATAGTTATTGGAGTTCATCCTAGAGGTATATCAAAATTGTGAGACATTAGTATGGAAGATAAAAGGAGTGCAAAAGAAGAGGAATTTGCAGAACATATGAAGAAACTGCATACTCAAGTGAAGGATCAATTGGAAGATATGAACCAGAAGTATAAGGAGAGAGTAGATGAAAAGAGGATACATAAGGAGTTCAAAGTTAGAGATGAAGTGATGGTGTATTTGAGGAAGGAAATATTTCTAGTTGGCACATACAATAAGCTCAAGATGAGGAAGTTTGGACCTTGTAATATCTTGAAGAAATTTGATTCAGGAAATGCATATGAAGTAGAGTTATCGGATGGCATAGGTATATCACTTGTATTCAACATTGTAGATCTACATTAGTACCATGAAGCATAATTCAATGAGGACATAAAGAAAAATTGGAGAATTAGTTTCCTAAACAACAATCAGATGAGATAGAAGAAATTTTGGATACCGGAGATGGGAGGAAAACTTGTGGAAGACAGTACAAAGAATATCTTGTGAAGTGGAAAGGCAGGCTAGTGGAAGATTCTTCTTGGATTTCTCAACTAAGGTAGACCATATTGGTTCTCCTTTAGCCCCAAAAAAGTGAGGGACTCACTTTTCAATCAACCATAGATGTCTGATGCAGGAGCATCCCTGGTTCTTGGCAATCTTGCATCAACCAAAAATATTTTCCTTTCAGTTTTTCTCTTGTTCAGTTCTTGTTCAGCTCAAGTTGGCAGATTCATCATTTTGCTCACCAGACCCTATGCATCTATGCTTCCATCATGGACATGTTCATTTTCCTTATTCCAATATTTCAGATCGATTGGATCTTTTTCTAGCAAGTTATCGCTCCCAGATTAAGTGGTAGTTTCTTAAACCGGCACTGGAATAATTTCAAGCCTAACACCTAGTTTGATCACTTGTGGATCTTTCTCGTAACTTGTGTATCTTGATGATGTGATTCAAATTGCTTTGTGGAGTGTCCTCGACCTTAATTATAGGTCCATACTTCATCCTATGCACATATTGAGGAGAAATTCAAATTTTAGGCCAACATATTTCATGCGCACGTTACATTTTCTTTCATTGGAAATTGTGATGATCTTTGGTTGACACGGAAGATTCTAGATCTATGGATATGATATAAAGCTTGTAATAGATCATTAGAATAGCAGAAGTTAATTAAGGAGATTAATGTAGATTTGATATGTAATATTTTGACTCATGTTAAGGAGCATATAGGAATATTGTATTTTGAGCATGTTGCATCAGGCCTATGAGCTGAATCTGTAAGCCCGAATGTTGCCAGCTAATTGTAATTGAGATTACTTTTAATGAGAATGTTTGAATCTGCATTTTCCTCCATATTCCATGTTGCTTCTATTGTTTGACTCTTGTTGCACAGTCTAGATTGTTCTCTTTGAGGACCCTCCTACCATGGCTACACCAAGTAGACACTCCTAAACCTAGGTGCGAAGCAAAAACAAAGCATGTCATACAAAGAAATGCAAATGGTAATAGAAATATTCAGATAGCTACTCCAATAGCTGACAAGGATAGACATGAAATAGAAATCGAGGAGTATAAGATAATAAGTATTAACCTTGGACACTCATCTTGGAAGCAAGAGTTAGATGAAAAAAAAGTGAATTTGAATGCTATTGTTGTTAGAGTGAAGAAATACAAACAGAAGAAAACAGAATTGAAAGAATGGGTTTCTACCTTGGAACAGTTTATAAAGTCATCAACTTTATACAGTTAAGAGCAAGTTGAGCTACCTAAACATCTGGTGTTGATGTCACAAGAACAAGTAGATGCAATTGCAGCAGTTCACCATAAAATGAATATGTTTGAAGAATAGATTGAGTACTAGGTAAAGTAAGGAGAATAATTCATTATAGATGCAATAAGGAAGTACAAGGAAGCATACCACCATTTAGAGAAATCAAAAAGATTTGAAGATGAATGTAGATTTTCCAAGAGCAAGTCATCGAAGAAAGGTGAAGCATTGAAATTCTCATGCAATCAAATATCCAAGAGTTAATACAAAGTGATGTAATATCATAACATGAACTTCCATTGTCAGAAAAATGGAAGAAACATTTGAAATGTGAAGGTGACATGTTAATACAATGTATCGAAGGATTTGAAAAGGTCACTATAGAATGTAGAAGATTGATTTGCGAAAATCAAGAATTTATTGAAATACTAGCTCATCAAGGTTGTGATCCCCAAACAATAGGACAGGAAGGAAAGGAAGCTAAAGACTTCAAGGAATGGATAGAAAGAATAAATAGAGATCTTGTTCAATTGTTAACGTGGGAGGTCATTGTTGAAATTATGCAAGTGCAGGAACACTATAGCTAGGTATGAAGCGGACAAAGTGCAGAAGAATGGTATCATACTCCAAGTATCTGAAGAATATATTAGGCTCAAGCTCACTTGGAAAGATATACAAAGTATTTCGAAAGAACACATGTATCAAGTATTAAATTCTTTATGAGAGTATCAGTTGAAGAAGGGTGAAGAAAGAATCCCGGAGCCCGAGTCATGAGTGAAGAAAGATGAAGAACCAGATACCAGACACTGGAAGTGTGATGAAGCTTTTTTTTTTTTACAATTTGGAATTTGTAGGTTGATCTCGATCCTAGTAAATGTTCCTTGTTCTGGTATTTTGGAATGATGTTGATTGCCTCGACATATGCAAAGTGTTTGTGCTAGAGTATGAAGTAAAGTGTTGCTATTGATGAAGTCAAAGCCTTGACTTAGTCTATAATATTCTTGATGATAGTTGGCAGATGCCACATGCCACATTTTAATTTGTTATTTTTGATTCGCTGGATGGACTTTTAAGTTGAACTTCTGGGGACTTGTTCCTATAAAAGGCTATCTCCTCCCTTATTTTTATTTGAAGTTCAAAATTTATGGATGTCGGAGGAGCATAAATTTCTAAGTTTTGTTCCTTTTTCTTGTTTTCTAAACCATTATGATGTAAAATTTTGTATGCACATAGGCATTGATTAATATCAAAGCTTATTAGATAGCTACCTATCTCAGTATCTTTTGTAGCTGGTTTTGTTAGTTCAACTGAACAAGACTGTATGTTGTGTTGTTTAAGGGTGCATACAGAACCTACTCAGTGTCTAGAAATGAAACCCCTCTCTTTAAAATCTTGCACCGTTTTATATATAGCTATGAAATAATCTGGTGAAGTATAAAGCAGTTTGCTCTATTTTAATTGATTCTTTGGGGCATCCATGGAGAATAACTAGGGGAAACTTTTAATTTCCAAAATTTTTATGCTTTATTTTAGAATAGATGTTTAAATTCTTGAAAATGTACCAAAATTTGAATGAATGGATGAAATTTTATTGAGAATCTTTTGTTTTCTATAAAAAAATTTATTGCGTAATGCTAAATCTACTTAAGTGATAGCAAAGAATTTGTGATGTTCATGAAATATTATTATAAATCTTTTGATTTGATGATGTTATTTTATGAATGAAGTGGAAATTTTGTGTGTAATACTTATAATTCCTAGCAAAACTAGAAATAATTGTAGTCTGTTTGAGATTAACAACACTATCACATCAGTACCCGAGAGCGACCCTAGTGCAACCATGACCTGGTTATCGGAGACTTGGGATTGAATGAAATCCAATCTTTCCCCTATTAATGCAAAATCCCCTTTTAGGTTGTCTTTGTTCCATATCTTCAAGAAGGATAGGCTCTTTACAGTCTTGTCTGTGAAGAATTTATTCGCCCTGTTTGCTACAAGTAAAATCATCGTCAACAGGAACTGGTGCTAGAAGGAGGGCCCATTGTTGTCATTTTTTGTTTTGTTAATTTTTAAACTAGAGGTTTTTAGAATCACTAGATCTCGATCTAGTGATCCCCGTGTGACTTTTGTCAATCTTAGTGGTCGAACATCATCTAGACCTCAAAAGTCTAGAAGTTTAAGTGCAAGTTTGAAGAATCCAACTATTGTTATACCACCACCTCCTGTAGTGATGGCATTCTTTAACATAGAGTCACCAATTCAATTTTTTATATACAATGATTTACCAAAAAAAATTTGACAAGTTGTGTCCTAAATATTAGTTTTACAAAGACATAGAAGAACATATTAGTATATTCAAGGATACATGCTTTAGAGCAAGGATTCAACATGAAGACGCCGTATGTAGGTTGTTCACATATGCCTTAAGCGATGAAGTTTACCAATGGTATATCAACCTACCTCGTAATTCTATTAGATCATGGAAAGATATGGAAACTCAATTTTTAGCCAGATTTAGAACACCGACTAACCTTGCTTTGTTATATCATCAATTTGCTCAAATTAAGAGATTCGAAGGGGAACCTATAACTGCTTTTAATGATAGGTTTCAAAAGGCTTATTCTAGGCTACAAGCACCTTATGTAGTGGATAATTTGTTTGCTATTTCAATTTATTATACAGCAGTAGATCCTTTAACTGCTATATTTGTGAAGCGAAGAGAAACTACTCCTACTACTTTACCAAAAGCCTGTGTTGAAGCCATAAGTGTGAATTTATAAATGAAACACCTTGGAAATGGATTGAATATTTACCCTATCCCAAATGTAAATGGAGTCCTTGTAGGTCATCCTATAGCTCCTAATGTTTATCCTTCAGTGGTCCAGAATGGGACATTTCCTCAAAGTACTTTCCTTCAACTAGGAAATAGTCAAACTTTAGTCCCTCACCTTGGTCCAGCTATTACAGAGCTACATCCTAGTGGAAATTCTTTTTTCTCACAAACTCAAGAAAATAAAAATGTCAAGATTCCTGAGGAAAAGGAATACATGAAAGAAGTTATGGATCAACTCAAAATATTAACCACAAAAGTTACACAATTAAGGAATCAACATTTCTATACTCAGAATAATAATCAGAATTCACAAAATCATATGTATAATGCTCCTAGGCCACCTAGACCTTGGAATACAAGACCTAATAATAGGGGAGTATCTATGCCTTTAGATAATCTTGATTCAACTGATGAAAATTCTACATCAAAAGTGAATTTAACTGACCTTGCGATGAATAATTGGTGTAGAATTCATAATACAAATGCTCATATTGAAGTAGATTGTTCACAATTTAAAATTGTTTCAGACATTTTTCCAGCTGCTACACATTACAATGAACATTGTGATTCCCATCCTCCTAAGGGAAATGAGTTAGTTACAGTAGGATATGACTATGCTCTAGTCCTGGAAAGTTACGAATGTTTTAAACCACCTGTTGTTATCACAAGTTGCACTCATGAATATGAAAGTGATAATTCAATGATGACATTGGAAACATATACCTTTCCCTATCATGATGAAAATGAGCCTCAAGAAGAAATAGATGAGATACATGCCTTTCAACAATATCAGAAAGGACATAATTACAACACAAAGAATAATGTTAACAGTGGAGGTAAATTCAATAGGCCTTTAACAACATCTATCCCGCCTAATAACTTTAACACTCCACCTAATGATAAATCAAGCAATAACCCAAGGTTACCTAAGGTAACCTCCCACTACAATTCATCAAATACTTCAAAAGGTGAAAAGATAGATCCTGTTGATCAGAACAATTTGACTAATTATTTAGCAAAAGAAATAAAAAAGGTAAAGATTAGCCTTTCTCTATCAAAGTTGCTCAAGACACCTATGATTAAGAAAGCTTTTTTAAATACTTTAGAAGATTTTCCTAAAGAAAGAAAATTCAAATACATTCAAGTGAAAGATAGTCAAGCTAAGGTAAAAGATAAAAACATTGTTCCTATAGCAGATGTGCAAGTAGCCTTTTACAAAGGAAAATTAGAGTCTCCACCATTTTTACTCACTTTGAGAATATTCGGTAAGAATCTCCATAATTGCTTAGTAGACTCTGGAACATCTACTAATGTGATGCCTTTATCCAAATGTCAGACATTAGGGTTAACTCTGGCAAGTTCTTTAAAGAAAGTCACTCAACTTGATAAAACTGAGGTAAATGTAGTTGGAGAGTTAACTAATATTCACATGCAATAAACTTTCGATCCTAGAATCTAGTATTACATTGACATTCAAGTCATAGAGATACCTGATACTTATGGTATGATTTTGAGTAGAGACTGGTCTAAAACATTGAATGGATACATGGCTACTGATTTATCACATATGTGGTTACCATGGAAGGGAGTTCCTAATAAAATCAGAATTGAAAGAGAACCATGCATGAAATACATGATTATAGATTATAATCAGAAAAAAGAAGTTCTATACATCGATGTAGAACTAGGAGTTTACAAAATACGAAGTTTAGGAGTTAAAATTGAAGAAGTTTTCACCTATGATGCTAAGCAATCTAATGAATTGACTCCTAGAACAAATGTTTTAATTGAATTATATTGTGATTCTTCTAAAGAAGAGAATAGTCCTTATAATAAATTCCAGAAGAATATCATTGCAAAAGCTCAAGAGAGTGGCAAAACCAACATTTCACTAAAAAAAAATTTGTTGCAAGATTGGTGCAGGTTGCATAATGCTGCACATTCAGAAAATAGTTGTATGATGTGTTTGGAGATAGTTCACAGAATTGAGAATCGGTATTTTCTAGAACATGATAAGGTTGAAAGAACTAGATCAGAAACATGTAAAGACAAAGTTGAGACATATAGACTGAAAATATTAATTCAATGATAGAAAAAAATGGTAAAACACTAGCTACAGATGATCAAGCCTTTATTATAAAATTTGACGGATCTAAATCGAAACAAGGAATTGGAATCAGAGTTGAACTTATCAACCCACAAGGTAAGTATTTTCTTGTTGCATATCGATTGCAATTCCAATGAATAACAACGTGGTAGAATGTGAAGCCCTTATACATGGCTTGATCCTAGCAATCAAGAAGAAAGTTAGAATTCTTAAAGAGTTCAGTGATTTAGAATTGGTGGTTAAACAAGTCTGAAAGCAGTATATTTTCCACTACAAGAGATTATCTGATTATCGACATAGAGTATGGGATTTAATCAAAGATTTTGATGCATTCAACATTACTCATATCCCTAGAAGATCCAATCAAAGAGCCAATGTTTTGGCTACTGCTGCCAGTACTTTAGAACCTTTAGAGGCCTTAGATCTGAAAAGATTTACAGTTGAACTTGTACAATTACCTTTGGTTCCCAATAACGTTACTAATTTGCAGGTATTCAAAGATGACTGGGACATATTGGAATTCATCACTAATTCTGGTATTTTTGAAGCACAAATAATCAAAGAGATAGATCACCCTGACGACGAAATTCAAGATGAAGAATTGACTCAAGCCAGAGATAATAACATTCTAAAAGGGAATAATTGAATTAGAATGATTGTTCGACATTGATCAGATAGTTAAACAAAAATATTTTCCTCAAAGTGATGGAGGACTATCTGAGTTATACAATTTGCATATTGAAGATCCTAAGAATGTGATCATAGGAAAGGTCTGTACTAAAGAAGAAAAGAGAAATATTGCTCAAGAACTTAAAGATTACTGGAAAGTCATAGCTTGGACATATGAAGACTTGAAGACTTATGATACTTCCATCATTACACATACGATACCATTAAAGCTTGATGTGAAGCCTTTCCGACAGAAACAACGTCTAGTAAATGCACTCTTAGAGCCTTTAATTCAAAAGGAAGTTCAAAAACTTTTATTAGCCAAGATAATTTTCCCTATCAAAAATTCTACTTGGGTGGAAAATTTGGTCCCCGTAAGAAAGAAAAATAGAGATATACAACTGTGTGTAGATTTTTGGAATCTCAACAAGGCATCTGAAAAAGACAATTATCCACTACCCTCACTTGAAGAAGTGCTATAGATAGTTAACGGTTCACGAATGATGTCCTTTTTGGATAGATTCTTTGGATACAACCAAGTAATGGTAGCAAGGGAAGATAGGATGAAAACAACCTTCACCACGAAGTGGGGAACTTTCACTTACAGAAGGATGTCATTCGGATTGATAAATGTTGGGGCTACATTCTAGAGAGCCATGGACTATGCTTTTCGAGAACTAATAGGAAAATGCATCATTATTTACATGGATGACCTTAGTGTATTTTCTAAAGATAGAAGAGATCATGTTCGAGATCTAAGAGTGATACTACAGAAGTGTGAAACTTATGGAGTTTCATTAAATCTTAAAAAATGTATTTTTAGGGTGACAGAAGGCGAGTTACTAGGACATATCATTTTTTAACAAGGTATTTCAATCAACCCAAACATAGTGAGTGTATTACTCAAGCTACAACCCCCAAGGAGCAGAAAATAATTGAAGTTATATTTCAGTAAGATTAATTTTGTTTGAAATTTTATTATAGGATTCGCCAAAATAGTGAAACCACTCAATGATATGTTCAAGAAAGATGCCAAAATAGAGTGGATGAACGAAGCTAAGATCGCCTTCGAGACTATAAATGCTGCAATCACAGAAGTACCAGTATTGGTAAGTATGGATTATTTCAAACCTTTTTATATTTACTCTTTTGCTTCTAGCCACACTTGTGTAGTAGTATTAACACAGAAAGGTGAAAATAAAGAAGAAAAACCAAATTCTTTTATGAGCACTCCATTTAAGGAAGCGGAGTTGAGATACACAAACATTGAGAAACAAGCCTTTTATTTGGTCAAAGCAATACATAAATTTAGACATTACATCCTCAGAAGTATAGTCAAAGCTATTGTTCTAGATTTTTTAGTCAAAATGTTGTTAACACAGAGCAAGCTTGGAGAAAAGAGAGCCAAATGGGTCACAGTTTTATAAGAATTTGATCTAGAAATCATACCCATGAGATTGGTCTGGGGACAAGCTTTGGTTAGATCTATCATAGAAATAGACTCGCCAATTTTGAGTCAACAAAACACTTTGGATGTAAAAGATCAAGAATATTGGTATTCAGACATCTGACACTATTCGGTTAGCCATACTTTCCTTGATCATATACAAATGAATCAAAGAAGAGCCCTCAAAATTAAATCATAGAGTTGCATGATCAAAGGAGGATCTCTATTCAAAAGAAACCTTGAAAGAATCTATTTAAAATGTTTAAATAGAACAGAAGTTGATAAAGTGTTGCAAGAACTACATGATAAATTTGGAACAGCTCATGGAGCGCCCCTAGCCACTGCACACATCATTATGAGAGTTGGTTACTACTAGCCAATAATTTTCAAAGATACATATGAACACATTAAACACTACTATACATGTCAAACTACATCAGATAAAGGAAAGTTCAATGCTCAGCCGTTACAACCGGTGATGGAGATGCATCCCTTTTCACAATGGGGATTAGATTTTATTGGAACTGTCAATCCTCCATCTTCTGATGGCCATAGATTTATATTAACTGCTATAGACTATTGTACCAGATGGATAGAGGCGTGCCCTAGCAAGCAATGCACTACAGATGTGGTCATCAAATTCTTGGAAGAGAATATCATCACCATGTTTGGAACACCATATGCATTGGTATGTGATAATGGTCTTGTTTTTACTTCATTGAAATTTTCTAATTGGGCATTTGAATATGGCATAACACTAAAATTTTCATATAACTATTATCCACATGGAAATGGAATAGTTGAATCATCAAATAAAAATATGTTGGATATAATTAGAAAACTAATTGAAAAGAACCCTAGGGAATGGAATTCTTTGTTAAAATTCGTCCTTTGGGTAGGTCGTACTAGGATGAAAGTTGCATTAGGGAATTCTCCTTATCACTTAGTCTATGGGGTAGATCCTATACTACCAATAAACTTAAAAATCCCTACTTGGCAGTTTGCATAAGAATATATTGGATTAGATGACCAAATAGAAGCCGGATTGTTGCAACTAATGCATTTAGATGAGAAATGCACTCGAGCTATAGATCATTTTTCTAGGCATCAATCTGTGGTAAAAAAATGGTTTGATAAGAGAGCTAGATTAAAGACTTTTAGAATAGCTGATTTGGTCCTATATTGGAATAAAGCTCATGAACGTAAGGGTGAACATGGTAAATTTGACAAATTATGGACAGGTCCATATCAAATTTCTGAAATCTTGGGTGATAGCACTTATAGTTTTAAGTCTTTGAGTAGTGAAGATATCCCATTACTTGTCAATGGGTAGTTCCTAAAGCATTATTTCCAGTCATAAGTAAATAGTTTTTTGTAAATAGTTTGTTTTAAATAGTTTTTTTTTAAATAGTTTTTTTGTAAATAGTTTTCTGTAAATAGTTTTTTTGTAAATAGTTTTTTTTGTAAATAGATTTTTGTTGTTTTTGTAAATAGTCATTTGTTGCTTTTGTTTTGCTTTTTTGGGGTGTTGCATCGTTTGAATTCACAATAATTAGCAACTTTTGAAGGTGTACAAGTCAATAGAACGTCAACTCTAGAACTTTATTCTATGTCCTGACTGGAAATAGTCTTCCATTTATAAATTGTTGGAGAATTATTAAATTCTTTATACTTTGATTAGCATGAATCATTCAATTGATATTGAGCTACAAATGAATACATTTAAATCATTCTACTAAAATTTGGGATAGTAATTGTTTGCGTTAATTGAAAAATAAAAAGACTACCTTTGCTACCACTGTAATTCCTAACCTAATAGCAGCTTCATTGCTTGCAAGTTGATAAAAGAGCTATCATTGCTATATCTAAAAGAAAAGATATCAACTCTTTAGGCCATCCAAATAACTCTATCGGGGCTATAGACACCTAACTAGAAGTAGAGCTATGTTTGGGGGAATTACAAAGATAACCTTGCCAAGGATATGGACGCTTGACTGGCAGCAAGGCTCTATCCTTGGTTGGCTTAAAAGGAATTGTCAGATTATGTAGATTAGTGCAAACAATTGCTATTTCTAAGTTTACTGTAGTGGAAAAAATCAATTGCACACACGTGAGCTCAGTAATACTTAATCTTGCATGCTAACCAAATGAAATCTGAATGTTGGAATAAGGATCCAATGATTTATTATTAGAAGACTAAAGAAAGTTGGTACATCAATGTTAGATCTAGAATTGAATTTCTATTGTTTTGTTTTGTTTTGTTGGTTGCTAGTTGTTGTGTGGTCTCACAACATGCCCCATTTTTTCCCTTGGAAAAATGTGGACCCCCTTTTTTTCCCTTTCCTCTATTCCTTTTTGCTTTCATTTGTTTTGGCATCGTTTCACTACTCGGTTGGTTGTTGATCTTTCTCTCAATGTCACTTGGCCTCTTTGTTGCTCTATCCTTTTGTTTCGAGGATTCAGTGTTTTGATATTTTTACAAAGTTTAACATGTTACCGGAAATTGGAGTTCTGGAGTCCTGCGTTTGCACCAAGGGAATTTGTATCTTCATATAATTTAAGCTCCACCCAGTATTTCTTGCCAGAGTCGTCAACCCTAGTAGTTTCCTTTTTACTGGAGCCTAGTATTTTATTGTTTCCTTTTCTTTTCTTACCCAGAAGTCAAAAACTGGAGAGTCTGTTTTGAAATTTTGTTAATCTATCTTTTAGACTCAATTTCTAGTCTTTTCTCTTGTTCCAGTTTTCTCTTTCTGAAGATTAGAAGGTATTTCCTGAATCCTGATGTTTCTTTTTCAAAAGTTAATACCGAAAATCCTTAATCCCAATTATCACCAATTGATCACATATCTTTAATGACATAAACCTTACAAGGAATCAGCATGACATCTAATTGCCACATATAATCATCATGTCGTCTTTCTTCTCTAGTAGAAAGCCTGCACAGAAATTTAGGTGTTCATGATTTGGACCATAATCTATAATGATTGCACCTTTATTCGAGGATTTAATGTGAAATAATAGGTAATTAGTGAAGGTGAAAAACTACCTATGTACTGGGCACCACCTCGAGCATGCAATTGCTTTTGCAACACTCCACTTCACGCCATATTGCAAATTTGTGAAGGACATTGAAGTAACGAAACGACATTGGTGCGCAAGGAGAGGTAAATTTTGAGAAACCAAGACACAGCTGCCAAGGGTTTTGAAGTTGCATTCTGAAAGATCATCATTATCAACTAGAACTAGGTATGTTCTGAATAACTGATATTTTGTTAAGTGATTTTCAAGCTAAAAAAACTTGATAATGGTATTTCCATTTAGAAATGAAATGTTGATTATTCTGTGATTTCTTAAATTTAATCAAAAATGAATTAATATTTTATAAACTATATGTTTTGGTTAAATTTCACCATAACTCGCACACAACACACACATTCTAAAAATTGCAGAATACACTAGACAAAATGAGCACTTCTGATGCAAGGCCAGAAGATGAATTCAAATATTTCAATTCACAACCCGTACTGATCAATGTACTGGTTACAGACACTCATAGGGGATGGTCTTCTAATATTGAAATCCGTTCACATATATTATAAGAAAATGCTTCTCAGTGTACCACGAATGTTGCAGCAAATGAGTTTCTTTTGGCAGGAGGGTTTCTACTAGCAATGGAGGCCCTTGAATTAGTTATGCAATGTATAAATTACTACAACCCAGCCAAGATATTTGTTGAGAAAGAAGGGAGAATTTATGCAGACCTATCACAGAAAGGAATCATGTGCACATTTGGTCTCCCCATTTACACACAAATGTACAATGTTGATATAAAGGCTAAAAGAAAGACATATTTGAATGTTGAAGAGTGTTATAGAGAAATTATGAGTACCCAATGTTGTTATGAGCCAATTACACTACAGGCCAAGGTAATTCAGAGGTCTATGTTCAAACAAGAAATGCAATATATTATAACTTTGCTGAGCAGAGTAGTTGGTTTAAGGGATGCAAGCAAATTTGAACCCTGGATGTTTGTAATAATATCTCGCCTGATGGAAGATCTCGTGCAATTTCATTATCGAAAGTTGATAAGTGATAGACTATATGAATAGATAACTACATTTCCCAAAACCAGATGCTTCTATATGTCATCATATGTTATTTACTCATGTGCTATGAGGGCCAGCAAACAAGGGTTGAAATAGATTGGTGCTCTAGGCACAAAGGTAGGAAACAATTTGATATATGCATATCTAGCCCAAGTCACCATCCATGGATATAAAGATGATTACAAGAAATTCAATGATTTATTATCCATGAAATTAGTCAAAACAAAGAGATGAAACAACATTTGAGAGTGGAGAGCCTACTAAGAAGAGAGGGAAAACTAGTAAGGTGGCTCTAGGTATAAAAATTGAGGAAAGAACCCTTGAAATTGCATGACAAGAAATTCCCATGAAACCATCTGATAAACAAAAAGATGTAGAGACATGTGAAGATAAATCAAAAGTAAGGCCTAAAGGTGCATCTTCCTCTATAGCAAAACCAAGAACTAGACTAATTATTGATTAAGAAATAGGAGCAATAGAAAATGTTGGTGCACAAACCAAGTCTGCATCTCAAAGGGTTGATTCCTAGGCTTTGCTTGGGAATGACCCAAATGTTAATGAGCAGTCGTAGGTCTTTGAAGAATTAGAGAGAGGCCATGCTGAAATTGAAACTGAAATGAAAGAAGAGGAAGCTACACATTTTTAGGTGATGGAATTGAATATGGAGAAAACCCTAATGTAGTAGTGAATAAAGAAGGTAATTTTCAAAGAGATGGAGTTGAAAATCTAGATAGATAGGAAAATATAAGTCTTCAAACAAAGGAGACAGTTTCAAACCCTACTAATCCCGAATCTATGCTAGAAATCATTGAAGAAATTCCCATTTCAAAAAATGACAGAACAAAGAGAAGAAGTTCCTAAAACAAGTGGCAAACAGCAACAAAGAAATGTTACAAAGGTATAGCAAGATGATGATACACCTAATTGGTTGATCAAGGAATTGGCTTCCCCAATGGAAGTGGAAATATTGCCTTTGAATCTGAATAATTTCATACAAGAAGCAGACACTCCTAAACCTAGGCGCAGAGCAAAAACAAAGCATGTCATACAAAGAAATGTATATGGTAATAGAACTATTCAAATAGCTACTCCAATAGCTGACAAGGATAGACATGAAATAACACCTAAGGAGTATAAGATAACAAGTATTAGCCTTGGACACTCATCTTGGAAGCAAGAGTTAGAGGAAATAAAAGTGAATTTGAATGCTACTATTGCTAGAGTGTAGAAATACAAACAAAAGAAAAGAGAATTGAAAGAACAAGTTGCTACCTTGGAACATTTTATAAAGTCATCAACTTTATTCTGTCAAGAGCAAGCTGAGCTACCTAAACATCCAGTGTTGATGTCACAAGATTAAGTAGATGCAATTACAGTAGTTCGCCATAAAATGAATATGTTTGAAGAATGGATTGAGTACTGGGTAAAGCAAGGAGAAGAATTCATTACAGATGAAATAAGGAAGTACAAGGAAGCATACCGCCATTTAGAGAAATAGAAAATATTTGAAGATGAATGCAGATTTTTCTAGGAGAAAGTCATCGAAGAAAGGGGAAGCATTGAAATTCTCATGCAATCAAATATCCAAGAGTTAATACAGGGTGATGTAATATCATAACATGAACTTCCATTTTCAGAAGATTAGAAGAAATAGTTGAAATGTGAAGGTGACATGTTAATACAATGTATCGAAGGATTTGAAAAGGTCAATGTAGAATGCAAAAGATTGATTGATGAAAATAAAGAATTTATTGAAATACTAGCTCGTCAACGTTGTGATCCCCAAACATTAGGACAGGAAGGAAAGGAAGCTAAAGCATTCAAGGAATGGATAGTGTAGGAGGTCATTGATGAAATTATATAGTGCAGGAATACTATAGCCAGGTATGAAGTGGACAAAGTGCAGAAGAATGGTATCATACTCCAAGTAGCTAAAGAATATATTAGGCTCAAGCTCACTTGGAAAGCAATACAAGGTATTTTGAAATAACTTATGTATCAAGTATTAAATTCTTTCTGAGAGTATTGAAGAAGTGTGAAGAAACAATCCTAGAGCCCGAGTCATGAGTGAAGAAAGATGAAGAACTAGATACCGAACACCGGAAGTGTGATGAAGCTTTATTTTGTATACAATTTTGAATTTGCAGGTTGATCTTGGTCCTGATAAATGTTCCTTGTTTAGGTATTTTGGAATGAAGTTGATTGCCTCGACATATGCAAAGTGTTCATGCAGGAGTATGTAGTAAAGTGTTGTTGTTGATGAAGTCAAAGCCTTGACTAAGTCTAGAATATTCTTGATGACAGTCCATAGATGCCACGTGCCACATTTTAATTTGTTCTTTATGATTCTCTAGATGGACTTTTAAGTTGAACTTTTGGGGCCTTGTTCCTATTAAAGGTCGCCTCCTCCCTTATTTTTATTTGAAGTTCAAAATTTGTGGATGTTGGAGGAGCATAAACTTTTAATTTTTGTTCTTTTGTCCTTTTTTTGAACCATTATGGCATAAAACTTTGTATGCACATAGATATTGATTAATATCAAAGCTTATTAGATAGCTACCTATCTCAATATCTTTCTTAGTTGGTTTTGTTAGTTCAACTGAACAAGACTGTATGTTGCATCATTTAAGTGTGCATACAGAACCTACTCAGTTTCCAGAAATGAAACCCCTCTCTTTAAAAGCTTGCATGATTTTATATGTAGCTGTGAACCAATCTGGTGAACTATAAAGCGGTTTCTCTGTTTTAATTGATTCTTTGGGGCATCCATGGAGAATAACCAGGAGAAAATTTTAATTTACAGTATTTTTTTTGCTTTATTTTAGAATAGATGTTTAAATTATTGAAAATGTACCAAAATTTGAATGAATGGATGAAATTTTATTGAAAATATTTTGTTTTCCATAAAATTGTTGAATGCTTAAAGCTAAATCTACTTAAGTGATAGCAAAGAATTTGTGATGTTCATGAAATATTATTGTAAATATTTTGATTTCATGATGTTATTTTATGAATGAAGTGGAAATTTTGTGTGTAATGCTTATAATTCCTAGAAAAACTGGAAATAACCGTAGTCCCTTTGAGATTAATAGCAATATCACATCTGTACCTAAGAGCAACCCTAGTGCCACCATGACCTAGTTATCAGAGACTTGGGATTGAATGAAAGCCAATCATTTCCCTATTAATGTCGAATCCCCTTTTAGGTTGTCTTTGTTCCATATATTTCAAGAAGGATAGGCTCTTTGCGGTCTTATCTATGAAGAATTTATTCACCCTATTCGTTGCGAGTAAAATCATTGTCAACCATAGGGATTGCCAACTTATGCACCTTTGGATCTTCCTTAAGCGGTTAAGCTCTACACCAAGGAACCAAATCTCTAATACCAATTGTTATAAGGCGCGAGACAACTGAGATGGGGGGGTGAATCAATTGTCACCAAATTCAAATACAAAACTACAAATACTTATCAACTTCACAACCTCACTATTTTGTTATTAAGTATGAACATGAAATGTAGATAACAGAAAGAAAAATTGACACAATGAACACTAGATTTTACATGGAAAACCCAAAAAGGGAAAAACCACGGTGAGGGTTAACTCACAATATAAAGTAATAGCAAAACCGAATACAAGAGGCTCACTACCAAGGGCTCACTGCTCGAATACAAAGGCTCACTGCCTACAGAAAGGACTCACTATCCAATAGGGAGGCTCACTGCCTACAGATACAAAAGATAACAAAAAGATCCAACACAACAATTTACACACATCTATAGCCTTGGTTAGAAGATTGTAGAAACCTTCAGCTCACTGCTTTTAGGAATCTAGCAGAATGAAGTATTGTTGCCTAAACTCACTTTCACACAACTATTCTATTCACTTGTGGCTTACTTCATTAATTTCTATGTTTTAATCCTTCGCAACTCGACTTGCATTTATACCATCTTCAACCTTAGAAACTTTCTCCAAGGTCAACCACATACGCTTCATTTCATAAATTCAAATTAGATCAGCAACTCAACATTCCCCGGCTGGAAAGGAATGAGAATGGACCAATTAAACACTTAACGAAGACCAAAAGAAATGTCTCAAATCAACCACACACTTCCTTAATTAAATTTTTATTTCTTCATATGAAGTGTAAACACCAAGTCAAAAAAACATAATGAAAACACAAATGAACATTGAACTACACTCTTCCCAACAATAAGATAACACATGGACGATGTAACACACTTTATCATGCACAAGAACACATCTCAAATACCTATAGATACATTCGCAGCAAGTGCAACTACCTTCGAACACAGAACACCTTCTATCAATCCATCCAGACTGTGCAAACACATACAACAATTCTGAAACTCAATTTCTGAAGCACCAAACCACAAACATCTTTTCCAGAACCTAGAGAACACCATCACAAGACATACTCCAGATCCAAAAGTCCTAAAATAAATCAGTGGAGGACTGCGGAGAAAAAATATTTCTCCCAGTCCATAGATAGGCAACTCTGTCAAACTATTCCACACACCAGTGAACACAACTTTCACACTCCAAGAAATGAGAAGCTACAAATCAGGAGATGACATCAACAGATCCCCAACAACAACTCTTGAGATCCACACAAGCATAGGATCAACACAGAAGAAATGTGGAGCACATACCAAAGCACATTTTGAACACATACATACTTTTGACTTCACTCATTATTAATTTTCTCAAAAGCACTTAGTAACTCATCATTTCAACACATTTGCATCATCATAAGGATAGCTCCATGTACTCACAACATCTCAACTATACATGTACAATTTGCAAAATTCTGAACTATGTTGACATCAATGACAACACCACCAAACTTGCTTATACTAGCAAGAATCTCCCCCTTTGTCATTGATGGCAACACATTATGTGAAAAACAATCAAAGACAACTCTCTCCTTCTCTTCCTCTTCTAATTTTTTTCACATGACTCTCTCTCCCCCTTTGACATCAATGGCAAAGATCAAAAGCTTTGATCACTCCCCCTTAGGAGTGCAGTCATGCAACTCATAATACAACAATGAAAACTTTCTACTCCCCCTACGGAGTAGACCCATTCATCATTCCAGATAAATGAAGAATCTGTGGATCCACTAGACTAATGCACGTTCATGTGCACCTAGTTCAGAGGCCCAATGACACCCAAATTCTCCAATACCTTCTCTCTAAGAAAATTATATCCGATAGATATATGTTTTTTCTTGAATGAATTACCAGATTCTTTCAAATGTTTATAGCACTTGTATTGTCATAGAAGATAGGAATAGGCTCATCACAAGTCACTACAATATCCTTTAGAGTTTGCTTCATCCACAAAACCTGTGTGCAACTAGATGCTATAGCAATATACTCTACTTTTACAGTAGATAAAAAAACTAAATCCTATTTCTTATGGTACCATGAGACCAATCTTCCACAAAGAAAGAAATCACCTCCACTAGTACTCTTTTGGCCATTCACACAACCAGCCCAATCTGCATCGGTATAAGCACATAGAGTAAAATTAGTATCCTTAGGATACCATAAGCCATAATCCATTATTCCTTTAAGATATCTAAATATCCTCTTTACAACTGTAACATGTGCTTTTTTAGGATCTACTTGAAATCTAGCTACTAAACATACTACATGCATGATATCTGGTCTGGTAGCAATAAGATACACCATTCCACCAATCATAGATTTGTATTTGCTCTGATCAACTTTAGCAGATTCATCACCTTTACTTAGCCTACATCCGGTCACCATAGGAGTACTAATCGGTTTGGAGTCATCCATTCCAAACTTCTTTAACAACTCTTTCACATATTTTGATTTTGAAATGAATACCCCTTATCAGTTTGATTTACATGAAGACCAAGAAAGAAATTCAACTCACCAATCATGGAAATTTCAAATTCTTTTTGCATTTCCTTTGCAAATCTCTTACACATACTTTCATTTCCTCCAAAGATGATATCATCAACATACACTACCACTATCAACATTTTATTACCTTGTACTTTGAAATAGAGATTGTTGTTAGCAAAGCCTTTGTTGAATCATTGTTGTGTCAGGTATCTATCCAACCTTGCATATCATGCTTTGGAAGCTTGTTTCAGTCCATCCAATGCCTTCTTCAATTTACAAACCATATCCTATTTGTCTAATAACTGAAATATTTCAAGTTGTTCCATATATACTTTGTCTTCCAATTCACCATTCAGGAATGCAGACTTGACATCCATTTGATATATTTTGAAGTCCTTGTGGGTAGAAAATGCCAAAAACATCCTAATAGCTTCCATTCTTTCCACCAGGGAAAATGTCTCTTCAAAATCTATGCCTTCAACTTGTGAGTGTCCCTTGCATACAAGTCTTGCTTTGTTTCTTATAACTTCACTATTTTCATTCAACTTATTCCTGAACACCCATTTTGAACCAATTACATTCTTACTCAAAGGTCTAGGAACCAACCACCATGTCTGATTCTTCTTTATTTGTTGCAACTCTTCTTTAATAGCTCTAACCCAACTTTCATCTTCACATGCTTCACACACAGACTTAGGTTCTATTTTAGAAAGTAAACACATATTTACCTTAGTTGCAACTTTACTTCTTGTTTTCACACCTTCACTCTTATCTCCAATTATTCGTTCCTCCAGATGATTCTTCTAGACATACTTAGGAATCTTAGGAACAAGTTCCTATTCATTTTCTTCTTCTTCAATTTTTTTTCTTCCTCCTCTTCCTTATTCTCTTCAGGTACTAGTACGCAAATAGGATCATCTAGTTCAACTTCACTTATCTCAATAGCTCTCTGCATATCCTCATCAATCTTCACATTAGCACTTTCAACAATCTTCCTCAATCTTTTATTAAAGCATCTATATGATTTGTTGGCAGTTGAATATCCAAGGAAAATCCCTTCATCACATCTATCATCAAATTTCACAAGATTATCATCATCTCTTTTAATATAACATATACTTCCAAACACCTTAAAGTATTTCACAGTAGGAGCCTTACCAGTCCATAACTCATACGGAGTCTTTGTGTTGTTGCCTCTGATCTCAACTTTGTTAAGAACATAAACAATAGTGTGAATTGCCTCTCTCCAATATACATCAGGTACATTTGCTTCTTTCATCATGGTTCTTGCAGCTTCCTATATAGTTTGGTTCTTTCTCTCAACCACTCCATTCTGTTGTGGGGTTCTAGGAGTAGAAAAGTGTCTCTTTATTTCATGCTCTTCACAAAATGCATTAAACTCACTAGAAGTGAATTCTCCACCTCTATTAGATCTCAGACATTTGATTCTTAGGTTCACTTCATTTTCTACTCTTGCTTTGAACACTTTAAACCTATCCAGAGCCTGAGTTTTCTCTCTAAGAAAAAAAACCCATGTCATTCAAGAATAATCATCAATAAGGAGCATGAAATACCTATCACCATTTAGGCTTCCTGTTCTAGTAGGACCACAAAGGTATGTATGAATTAATTCCAACATTTTGAGAGTAGTCTTCTATTTTCCTCTGAAATGACATCTTGTATGTTTCCCTAACTGACAACTTCTGCAAATAGTATTAGCAGGCTTCATGATTTTAGGCAGACCTCAGACAACATCTCTTGAACTGATCATGACTAGATTATCAAAGTTTACAAGTCCCATTCTCTGGTGTCATAGCCAACTTTCATTAATTTGAGATACAAGTCAATGACCGTCAACACCCTTAAGCTAATAAATATTTCCATGAGTTCTCCTTCCTGCAACAACCATTGCTCTGGATAATTTTTTGATCTCACGAGTATTATCCTGAAACAAAAGTTTGAAACCTTTGCTACACATTTTTCCAACTCTCAAAAGGCTATACCTTAGGCCCTTTTCATAATATACATCATCAGTGCTAGTAATTCCATCAAAACTAATTGTACCTTTCCCAACAATCTTTGCTCCAGAATCATCACCAAACATGACCAAACCACCATCGTACTTTTCAAGTTTAGTTAACTTACTTTTATCTTTGTTCATGTGATTAGAACATCCATTATCAATCATTCAATAGTCTTCATCTTGTCTAGCATTAAAGACAGTGACCAAAGTACCTTCCATCTCATCCTTCTTGTTCTTTGCATCGCTTTTTTCTTGCACATTTTCCAAAGTTAGCAAACACATATTTACTCTCCAAAGCTAAGAACAAGCATTCACTATCATCACCCTCATAATCATATTCATCATCATAGATTCCAGCTTCTTCTCTAACATAGTATAATTTTTTGTATTTCTTATTCTTTTTATCTTTATGATCTTTGTTCTTCTTATGTATAGCTCTATTCAAACATCTTGAAGCATAATGACCAATATTACCACAACTAAAACATTTAAAGGGAAACATACCTTTATACTTACCAGTACCTTTCTTCAACTTCCTTGTAAAGTTCATTTCCAACTCATCTGAACCATCACTATTCGAATCATCTTCAATCTTTGTCACTTTAAATGTTGTCTTTCTTTTCCTCTTTCTTTCCAAACTTTCTCATCTCAAATGTCGTCAAGGTTCCAAATAGCTCTTCTTTAGTATATTTCTTAGGATCATATGTTTCCTCAATAACCGAAACCTTGTCACTATAACACTCTGCTAGGGTCATGAGAATCTGCTCAATTATATCTTCATTAGTCAGAGTACCCCCTTGATTTCTAACTTTGTTTGCTGCCAAATCAATCCTCAAAAAATAGATTGCAATATCTTCTCCTTCTTCCATTTTCATATTCTAATATCTCCATTTTTTTGTCAACTTCTTTGTCAATTTCACTCTATCATTTCCTTCATAAAGATCTTCCAACTTCTTCCAAACTTCATACGCAGTGCCCAAAGAAATGAATTTTATTTGCTCAATCTTGGATAAAGCATTGTAAATAGAATACCTCACTTTTCATTCTCCTCATGAGCAGAAACCTCATCTACAGTAGTAGGATCACTCGTTGATGTAACATATTTCATCTCAACAGCCTTCCAAGTCTTGTAACCAAGAGAGATAATATATTCTCTCATCTGCACTTTCCACTCACTGTAATCAAATCCATCAAACATAGGGATCACTAACTTATGTGCCATCAGATCTTCCTTAAGCGATTAAGCTCTACACCAAGGAACCAAATCTCTAATACCAATTGTTAAAAGGTGTAGGACAACTGAGAGGGGGTTGAATTAGTTGTCACCAAATTCAAATACAAAACTTCAAATACTTATCAACTTCACAACCTCACTATTTTTTTATTAAGTATGAACATGAAATGCACATAACAGAAAGTAGAATCAACACAATGAACACTAGATTTTACGTGGAAAACCCCAAAAGGGAAGAACCATGGTGATGGTTAACTCACAATATAAAGTAATAGAAAAACCAAATATAAGAGGCTCACTGCCCAAATACAAAGGTTCACTGCCTACAGAAAGGACTCACTGTCCAACAAGGAGGCTCACTGCCTACAGATACAAAAGATAACAAAAAGATCCACCACAACAATTTACACACATCCACAACCTTGGTTAGAAGATTGCAGAAACCTTCAACTCACTTTCACACAACTTTTCTCTTCACTTGTGGCTTACTTCGTTACTTTGTATGTTTTAATCCTTCGCAACTCAACTTTCATTTATACCATCTTCAACCTTAGAAACTTTCTCCAAGGTTGGTCACATACACTTTATTCATAAATTTAAATTAGGTCGACAACTCAACATTCCTGTGGTGGAAAGGAATGAGAGTGGACCAATTAAACACTTAACCAAGACCAAAAGCAACGTCTCGGATCAACCACACACTTAATTAAATTTTTAATTCTTCATATGAAGTGTAAACACTAGGTCAGCCAAACCTAATGAAAACACAAATGAACATTGAAGTACACTCTTACTAGCAAGAAGATAACATGCAGACAATGTAACACGCTTTATCATGCACAAGAACACATCTCAAATACCTTCACATACATTTGCAACAAGTACAAAAACCTTCAAACACATAACACCTTCCCTCAGTCCATCCAGACTGTGCAAACACATACAACAATTCTAAAACTCAATTTCCAAACCACCAAACCATGAACATCTCTGCTAGAACCCAGAGAACACCATCACAAGAAATAATCCAGATCCACAAGTCCTGAAACAAATCAATAGAGGACTATGGAGCAGAAACATTTCTCCCATTCCATAGATAGGCAACTCTATCAAACTAGTTCACACACTGGTGAACACAACTTTCACACTCCATCGAACCAGAAGATACAAATAAAGAGATGACATCAACAAAACCCCAACAACAACCCTTCAAATCTGCACAAGCATAGGATCAACACAAAAGAAACATGGAGCACATACCAGAGCACATTTTGAACACATACATACTTTTGACTTCACTCTTTATTAATTTTATCAAAAGCACTTGGTAACTCATTATTTTAGCACATCTGCATCATAAGGATAGCTCCATTTACTCACAACATCTCGACAGCATCTCAACTATACATGCACAATCTGCAACATTCTGAACTGTGTTGACATCAATGACAACATCACCAAACTTTCTCATACTTGCAACAATCTCCCCCTTTGTCATTGATGGCAACACATTATGTGAAAAACCATCAAAGAAAACTCTCTCCTTCTCTTCCTCTTCTATTATTTTTCACATGACTCTCTCTCCCCCTTTGACATCAATGGAAAAGATCAAAATCTCTGATCACTCTCCCTTAGGAGTGTATTCATGCAACTCATACTGCAACAATGCAAACTTTCTACTCCCCCTACAAAGTAGACCCATTAATCAGTCCAGATAAATGAAGAATTTGTGGATCCACTGGACTGATGCACCTTCATGTGCACCTATTTCAAAGGGCCAATGACCCCCAACTTCTCCCTGAAATACTCAAAAGTATCCTTTAGAAGAGCCTTATTAAATATATCTACAATTTGTTCCTTTGTAGACACATACTCCAACCTAACTTTATTCTCCAATACCTTCTCTCTCAAGAAATGATATCTGATAGATATATGTTTTGTTCTTGAATGCATTGCCAGATTCTTTCAAATGTTTATAGCACTTGTATTGTCACATAAGATAGGAATAGGCTCATCACAAGTCACTACAATATCCTTCAAAGTTTTCTTCATCCACAAAACTTGTGTGCAACTAGATGCTACAGCAATATACTCTACTTCTATAGTGGATAAAGAAACTGAATCATGTTTCTTACTTAACCATGAGACCAATCTTCCACCAAGAAAGAAAGCACCTCCACTAGTACTCTTCCGATCATCCACACAACCATCCCAATCTGCATCGGTATAAGCATGTAGAGTAAAATTAGTATCCTTAGGATACCATAAGCCATAATCCGGTGTGCCTTTAAGATATCTGAATATCCTCTTTACAGCTATAACATGTGCTTCTTTAGGATCTACTTGAAATATGGCTACTAAACATATTGCATGCATGATATCCAGTCTAGTTGCAGTAAGATACAACAGTCCAACAATCATAGATTTGTATTTGCTTTGATCAACTTTAGCAAATTCATCATCTTTACTTAATGTACATCCAATCACCATAGGAGTACTAACTAGTTTGGGGTCATCGATTACAAACTTCTTTAACAACTAGATTTCACATATTTTGATGATGAAATGAATATCCCCTTATCAATTTGATTAACTTGAATACCAAGAAAGAAATTCAACTCACCAATCATGGAAATTTCAAATTAGTTTTGCATTTCCTCTACAAATCTCTTACACATACTTTCATTTCCTCCAAAGATGATATCATCAACATACACTACCACTATTAACATTTTGTTACCCTGCACTTTGAAATAGAGATTGTTGTCAGCAGAGCCTTTGTCCAATCCTTGTTGTGTCAAGTATCTATCCAATCCTGCATACCATGCTCTGGGAACTTGTTTCAGTCCATAATATGCCTTCTTCAATTTATAAACCATATCATGTTTTTTTGATAACTGAAATCCTTTAGGTTGTTCCATGTATACTTCTTCTTCCAATTCACCATTGAGGAATGCAGACTTGAAATCCATCTGATATACTTTGAAGTCCTTGTGGGAAAACAATGCCAAAAACATCCTAATAACTTCTATTCTTTTAACCAGGACAAATGTCTCTTCAAGATATACGCCTTCAACTTGTGAGTATCCCTTGCATACAAGTCTCCCTTTGTTTCTTATAACTTCACCATTTTCATTCAACTTATTCCTGAACACCCATTTTGAACCAATTACATTCTTATTCACAGGTTTAGGAACCAGTCCCCATGTTTGATTCTTCTCTATTTGTTGCAACTCTTCTTTCATAGCTCTAACCCAACTTTCATCTTTGCATGCTTCACACACAGACTTAGGTTCTATTTTAGAAAGTAAACACAGATTTACCTTAGCTACAACTTTACTTCTTGTTTTCACACTTCACTCTTGTCTCCAATTATTTGTTCCTCTAGATGATTCTTCTGGACATACTTAGGAGTCTTAGGAACATGTTCTTGTTCATTTTCTTCTTCTTCCTCCTCTTCCTTATTCTCTTCAAGTACTGGTGTGCAAATAGGATCATCTAGTTCAACTTCACTTATCTAAATATGTTTGTACATATCCTCATCAACCTTCACATTAGCACCTTCGACAATCTTCCTCAATATTTAATTAAAGAATCTATATGATTTGTTGGTAGTTGAATATCCAAGGAAAATCCCTTCATCACATCTAGCATCAAACTTCCCAAGATTCTCATCATCTCTTTTAATATAACATCTACTTCCAAACACCTTAAAGTATTTCATAGTAGGAGCCTTACCAGTCCATAACTCATATGGAGTCTTCGTGTTGTTGCTTGTGATTTGAAATTTGTTAAGAACGTAAACAACAATGTGAATTGCTTCTCTCTAGTATACATCAAGTACATTTTCTTCTTTCATCATGGTTCTTGCAGCTTCTTGTACAATCTGAATCTTTCTCTCAACCACTCCATTCTATTAAGGGGTTCTAGGAGCAAAAAAGTATCTCTTTATGTCATGCTCCTCAAAAAATACATTAAACTCACTAGAAGTGAATTCTCCACCTCTATTAGATCTTAGACATTTGATTCTTAGGTTCACTTCATTTTCTACTCTTGTTTTGAACACTTTAAACCTATCCAAAGCCTGAGTTTTCTCTCTAAGAAAAGCAACCCACATCATTTGAGAATAATCATCGATAAGGAGCATGAAATACATGTCACCATTTAGGCTTTTTGTTCTAGTAGGACCACAGAGGTATGTATGAATTAATTCCAACATTCCTATAGTAGTTTTCTCTTTTCCTTTGAAACTGCATACTGTTTGTTCCCTAACTGACAACTTCTGCAAACAATATTAGTAGGCTTCATTATTTTAGGAAGACATCAGACACCATCTCTTGAACTCATTGTGACCAGATTATCAAATTTTACATGTCCCATTTTTTGGTGTCATAGCAACCTTTCATTAATTTGAGATACAAGGCACTGACCATCAACACCCTTAAGCTGATAGATGTTTCCATGAGTTCTCCTTCTTGCAGCAACCATAGCTCCGGATCCTTTTTTGATCTCACGGGTATTATCCTAAGACACAATTTTGAAACCCTTTCTACACATTTTTCCAACACTTAAAAGGTTATGCCTTAGGCCCTTTACATAATATACATCATCAGTGTTGTGAATTCCATCAAAACTAATTGTACCTTTCCAACAATCTTTGCTCTAGAATCATCACCAAACATGACCAAACCACCATCATACTTTTCAAGTTTAGTGAACTTACTTTTATCTCTACTCATGTGATTAAAACATCCACTATCAATCACCCAATAGTATTCATCATGTCTAGCATGAAAAGGGGTGACCAAAGTACCTTCCATCTCATCCTTCTTGTTCTTCGAATCACTTTTTCTTGCACATTTTCTAGAGTTAGCAGACACAGATTTACTCTCCAAAGCTAAGAACAAGTATTCACTATCATCACCCTCATAATCAAATTCATTATCACATATTCTAGCTTCTTCTCTAACATAGTATAACTTTTTGTATTTCTTATCCTTTTTATCTTTATGATCTTTGTTCTTATGTATAGCTCTATTCGAACATCTTGAAGCATAATGATCAATATTACCACAACTAAAACATTTAAAGGGAAACATACCTTTATACATACAGGTACCTTTCTTCAACTTCCTTGTAAAGTTCGCTTCCAATCTATGAACCATCACTATCTAGATCATCTTCAATCTTTGTTGCTTTAAATGTTGTCTCTGTCTTTTCCTCTTTCTTTCCAAACTTTCTCATCTCAAATGTTGTCAAGGTGCCAAATAGCTCTTCCTTAGTATATTTCTTAGGATCATATGTTTCTTCAATAACTAAAACCTTGTCACTGTAACACTTTGGTAGGGTCATTAGAATCTTCTCAATTATATCTTCATTAGTCAGAGTATCCCCTTGATTTCTAAATTCATTTGTTGCCAGATCAATCCTCTGAAAATAGCTTGCAATATCTTCTCCTTATTCTATTTTTATATTCTCATATCTACGTTTTTCCGTTAGCTTCTTTGTCAATTTCACTCTATCATTTCCTTTATAAAGATCTTCCAACTTCTTCCAAACTTCATACGCAGTGCCCAAAGAAATAATTTTTTTTCGCTTAGTCTTAGATAAAGCATTGTAAATAGCATACCTCGCTCTTTCATTCTCCTCATAAGCAGAAACCTCATTTGCAATAGTAGGACCACTCGTCGGTGCAACATATTTCATCTCAACTGCCTTCTAGGTCTTGTAACCAAGAGAGATAATATATCCTCTCATCTGCACTTTCTAGTCACTATAATCAGATCCATCGAACATAGGGATTGCCAAATTATGTGCCACCATATCTTCCTTAAGCAGTTAAGATCTACATCAAGGAACCAAAGCTTTGATACCAATTGTTAAAAGGCACAAGATAATTGAGAGGGGGGTGAATCAGTTGTCACTAAATTCAAATACAAAACTTCAAATACTTATCAACTTCACAACCTCACTATTTTGTTATTAAGTATGAACATGAAATACAGATAACAGAAAGAAGAATCAACACAATGAACACCAGATTTTATGTGGAAAACCCAAAAGGGAAAAACCATGGTGAGGGTTAACTCACAATATAAAGTAATAGCAAAACCAAATACAAGAGGCTCACTGCCAAGGGCTTACTACCCGAATACAAAGGCTCGCTGCCCATAAAAAGGACTCACTATCCAACATGGAGGCTCACTGCCTACAAATACAAAAGATAACAGAAATATCTAGCACAATAATTTACACACATTCATAGCCTTGGTTAGAAGATTGTAGAAATCTTTAACTCACTACTTTCAGGAATCTAGCACAATGAAGTATTGCTGCCTCAACTCACTTTCGCAAAACTGTGTTATTCACTTGCGGCTTACTTCGTTACTTTGTATGTTTTAATCCTTCACAACTCAACTTGCATTTAGACCATCTTCAACCTTAGAAAATTTCTCCAAGGTCGGCCACATACGCTTCATTTCATAAATTCAAATTAGGTCAGCAACTTAACATTCCCGCGATGGAAAGGAATGAGAGTGGAACAATTAAACACTTAACCAAGACCAAAAGCAACGTCTCAGATTAACCACATGCTTCCTTGATTAAATTTTTAATTCTTCATATGAAGTGTAAACACCAGGTTGGCCAAACCTAATGAAAACACAAATGAACATTGAAGTACACTCTTCCCAGCAAGAAGATAACACATGGATGACGTAACACACTTTATCATGCATAATAACATGTCTCAAATACCTTCAGATACATCCACAACAAGTGCAACAACCTTCAAATACAAAACACCTTCCATCAATCCATCCAGGTTGTGCAAACACATACAACAATTTTGAAACTCAATTTCCAGAGCATCAAACCATGAACATCTCTGCCAAAACCCAAAGAACACCATCACAAGACATACTCCAAATCTGAAAGTCCTGAAACAAATTAGTGGAGGATTGCGAAGCAGAAACATTTCTCTGAGTCCACAGATAGGGAACTTTGTCAAACTAGTTTACACACCGGTGAACACAACTTTCACACTCCATCAAACCAGAAGCTACAAATCAGGAGATGACATCAATAGATCCCCAACAACAACCCTTCAGATTTGTACAAGCATAGGATTAACACAGAAGAAACGCAGAGCACATACCAGAGCACATTTTGAACACATACATACTTTTGACTTCACTCTTTATTAATTTTCTCTAAAGCACTTGGTAACTCATCTTTTCAGCACATCTGCAACATCATAAGGATAGCTCCATGTACTCACAACATCTTGACAACATCTCAACTATACATGCACAATTTACAACATTTTGGACTGTGTTGATACCAATGACAACATTAATGACAACACCACCAAACTTGCTCATACTTGCAACAAATATATATCACATTTAACTATCTACATATTTATTATGTATTCACGTGTGAGTATACGTAGATATCATTATCTATGTATATGCATACTTACATGCATACATATATATGCTCAGTTATATATATATATATTCATCATTTTAATTCGATTTGATTACTTGGTCAAGGAGGATCAAAGACAACCAAAACATAACTTTCCCTATCAACCAAAAGCTTATCAACTTAGGTTTAGCACTTACCAACATGATGCACAGACTGACTTGACAAGTTTCCTCTAACCTATGTAGGTGAGTGTGTGTCTACTCAAATAGAAATACCAATGGTTCTAATACCAACCTCCTCTCCTGGGTGATACTCTCCCTCCCCCACTAGAGGGTTTGAACCTTTCTTGCATCCAACTTAGAGCAACTCGTAGTTAGCTGATAACATATAATTTACATTCATAATATAACATAAGAATCATTATATCATTTAAAATTAATTCCATCATAATGCATATTCATACATTCCATTCATCCATTGAACATCTTCAGGACATAATCATACATTAAAAACATATTTACTCATAAAGGTAAAAGTATTTTGTAGATATACAACAGGGTGTAACGTCATGACTTATGAATTTCTTTATGTTTGCTCCTAATTGATAGATGACAGTTTTGTTAAATGCTCAGTAGATTGAATTCCCCTATCGTCACTCCTTTCTCATCCCCTTGCCCTCATAGTCATCTTGTTACTCATCCTAATTGCTATTGGTTATGGCATCCTCATCCTAAATAATGTGTCTATCATACTACTTGCTATTGGCTATGACATCCTCATCCTAAACAATAAAACATAAAGAGAAAATAAATATGAAGAGCAATAAACAAATTATAGACTAAATATTGCATTCATAAAATTATGTTGGTGTTAGACTTGTCATTTATAGATGCATGTCATTCTTTTAACACTAACTCCTTAAATGCCTTATCTAATTTTTCCAAATATTTGTTTTAGTTAAACTCCATTGACTTATTATATTCATTAGCCTACTTATAAATATCTTGATACCATTTTTTGTCAAATTAATGATTCCAATAATTACTAATTTTCTAGTTTTTTTGCTTACAAAAACATATAAAAACATAAATATAATCACAAATCTTGTAACAAGGTCTTTGCTATTAATTGAGCCCTTGTAAATTATGCATTGTTTCCCTAGTGATCAATGTGCTTGTGAGGCCTTGATCTATTACATGATATATCCTCCTTTGGCTCTATTTTTCATGTTTCCACCAATAAAGGAGTTGATCTCAAGGAGCACAATGAAAATGAGGTGGCTTAAGGGCTCTATGCTCCTTTGAATTCTTTTAAAACATATTTTACAAATTGGCATTGAAACAATTATAAAAATTAGATTAAAAAGTTCAAAATTCAAGTTAAAACATTTAAATTTTTAAATATTTTTAAATGCACACATTATATAATTTGTGATGTTATTTAATAATTTCTTGAAGAATGATGGTTTGAATCTTAATTATATTTCACTTGAAAAAATGACCACCAAATACATGCAACCATCCACAAGCACATGATCTACAACTCACACTTCTACAATGGAAGTACCAATAACAACATGCATTCAACTACATGTTGATGGTGGTTCTTGGAGAGGCATTGCAACTAGGACCTTCTCAAATAAAAACTATGCCTTCAACTCCCTCAATAGTTGTAATTCTAGGGATTTTTGATGGGAGCTCTAACATTGAAACAAGTAGCTTTGGCAAGGTCTCCTCTTCTTTCATGAAATTTGTAGGCATTCAATAAAATATGATTAACTCAAAGGTGCTTGAGTATGAGAAATGTCTATTAAACCATGCACTTATCCATAAATTATTTAATGTATGGCCTAAATTGCCCAAAGTACATGAATGAATTTCTAAGAAATAGAAGCAAAATTCTTAGAGGATGAAATTTATATTATCCTTATTCCCACAGATTCTTTATTCTCGAGTTTAAACCCATAAAGGATAAATAGCTTACCTCGAAGCTTATACATGTGAGATGAGAGAATTTTCTTTAGTATTAAACCTTGTTCTCCTTCCATCAATCCCCATGGTGATTCCTTTTCTACCACCCTTATTTGCGTAACACTTCCTTACTTGCCTCTACAATATTGACAATTTTCAAGACCAACAATTATTGGGAATGTCTTGGGGAAGCTTGTGTATTTTACAATCAAGACTATCACCAAAAACTATACAACCTGTGTCTAACTATGTGTAGAGATGGGTGTTTCTAAGGAACACCCAAAAGAAATCTCTCAAGATTGGAAACAAAATATGGAGACAATTGGTGGATTATGAAAAATCAATTTTAAGGGCAAACAATGTTTTTTTCTCAATGGCACCTTGCCTCCTAGTGTAATAGAAAGGATTTCAAGATAATTGGGATAAACCAAGGCAAGAAGGGCTTGTTGGATCCTCTTACCACTAGGCGGGTCAAAGCGAAACCTAAATCATTTTATTGTACCAAAGGACTTGATCAAGGATAAATCTTGTCCCTTATCTCCAAACATAAGGGGGGCCAAGGAGTCCAACTTTAAAGATCCTCCCTCTTCTCAAAGTTTTGCAAGAGGCTCTTTGTGTTGAGTCTAATACTAAACAAGCATTGTCTATGCTCAAGATAGCAAGGCTAGATCTTGAACAATGTAAGGTTTTGATAAGTGTTTCATTTGTGTTGGCAAAGATGCCTTTACTGCTTGAGGAAGCAAGGGGTGGTTGGTGCATTCTAAGGTTTTTGAGCTTAAACTGCAAGCTTTGTCTCCACCAAAGCAAGATTAGATATAGGTGTAATGGAAGAAAGAATTTCTTAGAGGAAGATTAATCATTGAATGATTCTCTAAGATCTTCCATGAATATGAGGGAGAAATTATTGATGTGTTAATGGAGCGAATAAAACTAACCTACTAAGAATCATAAAAACAATTGAAGGTTATGGTGCTTATAGTTGAAATTTTCTAGTTTGTTAAAGGCTTTTGATGTTAGTTTGGATTGAAAAAACAAACAATATTTTTTTATGTTGATTAATATTCTAACAAAACCAATGAAACTTTAGTTACTTGGTCCAAGTGCTTTGATGTCATTTTTGTTACTCTTTGGTGCATAATCCAAGTTACTATTAGTTTTAAAAAATATTAAAACATCTTCAAGTATCTTAAGTTTCACATTCTTAAGGCATTGCATCAAAACACCACTTGTATACTATATTGACACTCAGCATAAAACCAATGATATCACAAAACTAATGGTAAACCAATCTCTTCCAATTCTTCAATCACCTTTTTACTCTAGATCAATAAATTCTTTAAGACCTCTTTTACACAAAGAATCAACAACATTTAATAAAAAAATTATATTTATTAAATAGGCTTTAGCCCTTTACATCAATTTTCTAGTTTTCAATGAATAGTTAAAAAAATAAAATTAATAAATGTACCAAGTACAATTTATTACAATAAAATTAAAAAATCTCATCCAAAACAATACATACTAGATTGGAATTCTCTTAAGTATCACACAAATTGATGCCCTGATGTTAGGGTGGGAAATGTGTGGGAAAAGTGTGGTGAGGAATATAGGTCGAGTGTCATCATTTTCAATTTCAACATGATGGAAAAAACAACTTGATGAAGCAAAACAGTGAAGAAATTTAAACAAAGAAGTTTTGGTGTAGAGTGATACTCTAATCAAATTAAAAAAAAATCTAAATTTGACATAAAACCTTCCATCTAAAAATTTGAAAAATACAAATAAATAAAAAATAACAAATAAATAAATAAAAATCCTAAATGAAATTGACACTAGAAACATCAATTGAAATAGGACATGGCTGACCCTCATTTTTTTTTCCTCCCACCCTTATTAGCCTGCAACTAACTACCGCATAATTAAAAAATAGAAAATTCAACAAAATAAAATAAAATAAAATAAAAATTCAAAAGATTTTACATCGGATTCAGTTTTTAATTAGAAAAAAAAAACTTTTATAAACTAAAAACCAATCAGTCATAACCCATCAGCTCCTCATCCCCGTACAGTTGCCTATTTTGATTCTTCCTGCAACCTCTACAGCCATTCTGTAGGGGCAAGGTCTACTGTCATAATATTCAGTGATTTCCATTCCTTCTCCTCTGTAAAGAGGATCCTTTTAGGGTTCCTCTCATTAATAACCAGTCAAAACTACCATTTTCTTTTTAGATATTCAACGATAAGGCGTGACGTGGGGATGTAGACTCGTATGAAGTTTCACGGGAGTTTCTTTTGGTCCCACTGGCAATTTTGACATAGTCCAGGGAAGAGACCTACAGAGCAGCTTCGTCAGTCAGTACAATTTCAGTCAATTTGACTTGCGAAAGGGAAAGATGTTCAATGCCCACTCACACACGGAGTAGATTTCGACTTGTCTATCTACGACCAGAAAATTCGGGGCAGGTCAATGGTGGCATAAAAAATCTTGGTATTTAGGGGAGTTGTGTGTTCCTCTGCAAATACTGGAGCTCAACCCGTTATGCTCTTGTTAATTTTCCTACTCTTTCTTTCCTCGGCCTTATATCTGCCCAAATGATGCCAGCCCTAATGGCGGCTTCCAAACCCGCGGCGTTTCTGGCGCTAGTTTTGTGTGTTATGCTGCCGGCAGTGGCAAGGGCGCAGGAGGAGGATCAGTGGTTCTGGATAATGGCAGACAGCGAGAACTCCACCGCCACCTGCCCGGGCCGCTGCCTAGCGGTGAACGACAGCAGTGGTGCCGTGGACTACAACGATATGTCGGTGGTGTTCGTGGCCTGCAAGACCGACTCCACAACGGAGTCCACCGCCGCCAATAACAAGAACCAGCGTTGGTTAGGCAGCGACAAGTCCAACACCACAATCCGATTCAACGCAAGTGCTACATTAGATGATCCGCAAGCCGGAGTTCTCTGCCTCCAGCCAGACCCTGCAACTTCCAACCGGACCCTGAAGATCAGCAAATGCACTGGACGGCGGAACCAGCAATGGACCGTGGCCAACAACTCCATCGCAACCCTTGCCTTCGATCCCCCACACTACCTGGCCATGGGCTACCGCCTTGCCGGCTTCCTCAATGCCTCTGATGGCCCCCTCGGGTGGCGCCAGGCCACAATTTTGCCCTCTTCCCGATCCCCCAACAAATCCTTCACCGCTACCTTCTCCATGGTGGACGGCTCCCAGGAAGTCACTCCGCCACGGCCGGCCCCAAACAACGAGTCCCAAAATTTCATTCGCAACGGCGGCTTCGAACAAAGTAGCTATGATTTCCCCAACGCAACGGCGACGCTGCAAGTGAGCGCTTCGGATCCGTTCAGTCTCTGCGACTGGCAAGTGATGAAGGACTCCGCCACGCTCGGCCCGAACCCACCGCATACCGAGAGCAACCGGAGCCTGTTGATCAAAGACGGCGTCGTGAGGCAGATCGTGGCCACATCGCCCGGCGCCTTCTATGTCTTGGTGTTGAAGGTCGCCATAGCCCCTCCGGACCCCTCGGACACTAGCAACCAATGCAGTGACAACGACACCCTGTCGGTGAACCCTTACCCTTCCACAAACCTCCACCAGGACGTGAAAGTGCGCAACCAGACTTGGACAACACAGCACATTGCGTTCCAGGCAGGGGGGGCCACGATGCAGCTGGCTTTCCAGGGTTGCGCTACCTGCGGGTGTTATCTGGGCGATCTTAACCTCATGCAGGTGCTCGATAGCGCCCCATTTCCGCCGCCCCCGCCGAGGCCATCACCACCCCCAGGCCCTGTCTCAGAGAACAAGCCCCCGAATCGCCAACCAAAGGGGCCCGACCTAAAACCAGATCAGTTTTCGGATTCGAACAGGCTGTCAAATGGGGCCGTGGTGGGGATCGTTGTGGGAACGGCGGCCTTGTTCTTTGGGATCGGAGGAGCGTGCTTGTGGGTATTGGTTGGAAATAAGAAAGAGTCGGATAAGGAAAACGAGATCGGAATGGGAAGGCCAGGAGAATGGTCCATTCAAACCACCACGCCCGCCCAATCTCAAGCAGGCGCAAGGGAAAACAGTTCCACAACCCTCCCCACTCCTCGCTCCGCCGTTGCAGTCTCCGCTTCTTCATTGCAGACCGCTACCACTTCGCCTCCCCTGTCTTCGTCCAATCCTCATGATGAGCGAGGTGTTTAGTACTATTCAGTTCGTTCTCCGTGCGTGTGCCCTTCGCTCACGAGGAACTTAGGTTAAGTGGGGGTTAAATACGTGTGCTGTAATTGATTTCCACGAATCGCTCTGCCAGATAAGGTCTCACAAGATGCACAATGATTCTTCTGGCCTCGTCAATAATGAAAGCAAATGCTCCTCCTTGGTAAAGAAATTTTATTTGCAATACCTCCATCAAAGGCTAAGCTTAAAGATTTTGTAATGTATGTTTGCAATACCTCCATCAAAAGCTAAGCTTTTGATTTTGTAAAGTATGTTCGCAATACCTCTATCAAAGGCTAAGGTTTAGATTTTGTAATGTATGTTTGCAATATCTCCATCAAAGGCTAAGGTTTAGATTTTGTAATGTATGTGTTTGTAACATTGCATCATCTTCATAGAGACCGAAGATGTCAATATTTATGAAAGTCTTCTTATTTCAAGAAAAAAGAATTTGTTAGACAATTTTTTAAAATGAGTTTAATAGTTTATGAGGATTCTTTAAATAATAATATTATTAAAGACATGATATGTCAATAATCTCTTATAAATATTTGAAATGTTTTTTAAAGAAAATTATGTAGAAGCTTTTAAAAAGAAGGGGGTGAATTTACTAGTGTTTGTTGTTAGGAAAAATATTCTGTAAAGACTTGTTTTGATGTTTTCAATCACCAAAATTGGGAAGTGAATTGGATTGGAGAGGCCTATATTAAATATGTCATAATGATGTCAAAAGATATAGGTGCTTATATTAATTTTTTCATATGCTTATATGTTGTTTTTTGATAGTTTCATTTGTACATATTAATATATTTTAAGAGTTTGACGTCTTCATTTAAAAATAAATATTGATTTAAAATTTTTTTTTTTAATAGTTACAACATTAAATGGTTCTCCCCTATTGTTGTTGGTGCAAATAGGCGTTTTACCTATCTAAGTCTTATTTACATGTTAAGTCCACTTAGGTCCTAAGAGGAATATTTCTAGTTAGTGTTAGTTGTCACTAGATCTTATCTAATCTTTTGGCATTTAATGCTTGTGTCCTAAGTCATTTAATATTTGTTGGAGTAGTTATCTCATTGTATATCATTAAGACACATGTCAAGATCTTGTCTAATCCTATCTCACAACTTTCCTTTATAAGCAAGGCATCATATGTACATATATTCAGTTTGACAATCTTGCATTCATAATCATTGCATGATATTTTTGCCATTTCTCTCTTGTGGAAGTTATTGTTGTATTACAAGTGATCCTGAGGTGTTGAGAAGTTCACCCTAAACTCGTGCATGGTAGCAAAGCATGACCTTGTGATGAAAAGGGGGACTCTCCCTTTCAAATCTGATTACAAACACACAAAATATGTTATGCAAGAAGGCTGCAAATACATATAAAGAACTAAAAATGAAAGAGAAATCTACAACTTTATTTCATTCAAATATGCAAATGGTTTACATCAAAATGAAGCTCATGAGCTCCTCTTCAATCCTACATGCAACATCTACAACAAAAGTGTCTTCAACAATCTGGCAAAATTTTGGTAACATCTGGGTATGCAAACTTCACTTCTCCAAGCCCCCCTCTCCAAATGAAAAGGCATGAATTAATAGAGAAAGTGTAAGGAGAAAACAACTCATGGTTTCCAAAACCATCAACTAAAAACCACCTTGAGAATACTACGCCCAACCTTGGTAGTTTGAAAATTTGCAATAAGACATGTGGTCCAATGCATGCCAACCCTCTCTTGGGTGCCTAGACTCTTGACCAATCAGATTTGGTAGGTTATGACAACTTACACCTCTTACAGATTCCTTACAGCTTGTCGGTTACAACTTTGCATGCAAAGACATACAAGCAACATGCAAGATTCTTTTGCAGCCTATTTTAAGACATTTCATGACACATGTACATGCAAACAAGACCTCTTTGACCTCCTCCAAAGTGGACGCCCAAAAAGCATGTTCCTTCACAAGATACTTTTACCGATTACCAAGGGTCTTTTCCCATCAAAATTTACATTAGCATTTTCACACAAAGGGAATTTACATTGCTGCAAATGAAAATATTATTTTCTATCACCTAAGCCCTTATTAAAAATCAAACAAAGAAAAATAAAAATGTTTTTGGTGATATAGGATTGCTCGTACACCTTGGATGCTCCTACATCAGACACCTAAGGTAGAAGAAAAGTGAACCTATCACTTCTTGAGAGGGTAACCGAGACGTTTAACTTCAGAAAATCAAGATGATCCCTCAATAGGCCTTCCAAACCATTTGACCAAGTACTCAAAGTATTGTTTGTGCCTAGTACTCCTACTCACCCTGTTGTCCAGAATTGCCTCCATTTTCCCCTCTTCCGAAGTAGGTGTTGGTATATAAATTGCTTCACCTGTTGTACCTTCATCACTTTCAGCTTCATAAAACTTTGTTAGATGATAAATATTAAATATATGTGAAATATTAAGTCCACTAGGCAACTCTACTTCATATGCATTACCTAAATCATGCCTACCCATAATTTAGAAAGGTCCAAACTTCTTCATTTTTAGCTTGTTATAGGTACCAACTGGAAATATTTCTTTTCTCAAGTGTACCATTACCTCATCACCCACCTGAAACTCCTTATGTCTCCTCTTCAAATCAGCTTTGGACTTGTACTGAAAGTTCATTTTGTTGATGTGATTTTGTACCTCTTCATGTATGCTCTTTATGTGTTCAGCAAAGTCCTCTACTTCTGCACTCTTCTTATCAACATTATCAATCTTTTTCAGATATAAACAACTCTTGGGCTACTCCCATAAATAATTTGGAATGGTGATTTACCTGTACTTCTATTCACCATTTTTTTATATGCAAATTTTGCTTGAGGTAGAATCAAATCCCACCCCTTTGGCTTATCTCCAACTATGCATCTCAACAAATTACCCAAGCTTATGTTTACTACCTCTGTTTGACCATCTATTTGTGGATGGTAGGCTGAACAAAACTTCAAATCAGTCTTCATCTTCTTCCATAATGTCCTCCAAAAGTACCCCACAAACTTTGTATCTCTATCTGAAATAATGCTCTTCGGAAGACCATGCAACCTCACAACTTCCTTGAAAAACAATTCTGCAACATTCATAGCATCATTAGTCTTCTTGCATAAAATAAAATGATTCATCTTGGAAAATCTATCTACTACAAGAAATATTGAATCATGTCCCCTTTGGGTCCTTAGCAAACCCAAAACAAAATCCATACTAATCTCTTCCCATGGCCTCTCAGGTACTGGTAGTGGCTGACATAAACCTATGTTTTGACTTGTTCATTTGGCTACGTAAAAAATCCTACAACCTTGCACCAAATTTCTGATATCTTGCTGCAACTAAGGCCAATAATATTTCTCCTCAACAAGTGTTATGGTTTTATCAAAACCAAAATGTCCTGCAAGTCCTCCACTATGTTTTTGCTTAATCAAATTTACTCTCATTGAACTTCTAGGAATACACAACTTGTTACCTTTGAACAACATATCATCTTGGATTAAATAATCCAACCACTTGGTTCTATCACCGACAATAGGCTATTTGCAAGCCTTTCAAGCCTCTCCAAAATTTGGATCCTCTTCATACAAATCCTTCAACTAATTGAATCCAACAACCTCAACCTACATTTCAATCAGCAAACCCTGTCTTCTACTCAAAGCATCTGGAAACCTATTAGACTTCCCACTCTTATGTTTCAAAACAAAAGTATATCTTTGCAAGAACTCTACCCATTTCATATGCCTCTTATTTAACTTCCCTTGACTACTCAAATATTGAAGTGCTTGATGATCAGTAAATAAAACAAACTCCTTAGGTAAAAGATAAAGTCTCCACTTTTTCAATGCTTGTATAATGGCATAAAATTCTTGATCATACACTGAATATTTTCTTTTTGCATCATTTAATTTCTCACTAGAGTAGGCAATGGGTTTACCTTCTTGAGTTAGAATAGCTCCAATCGCATTACCACTCACATCACAATCAACTTGGTACACCTTGTTGAAATATGGAAGTGCTAAAACAGGTTGCTCTGTCACTTTGGCCTTCAACAAATCAAAACTTCTTGCTGCTCATGTAGTCCATCTGAAATCTCTTTTATCTCCTCTCATGGTCTCATTTAGTGGTGCACAGATACTACTGAAATCTCTAATAATTTTTTTGTAAAAACTTTCCAAACCATGAAATGGTCTCACCTCAGTATCACTTGTAGGTGTAGGCCATTCTAAAATAGCTCACATTTTCTGAGTTCATCTTGAGACTTTCTCCTGAAACAATGAAACCCAAGTATACCAATTCCCTCTTCATAAAGCTGAACTTTTTCAAGTTAATGAGCAACTTTTCTTCCCTCAAATTTTCAAAAACAAATATGATATGCAACAAATGCTCCTCTAGGGTCTTACTAAAGATCAATATATCATCTAGATAAACAAGAACAAATCTGCCCAAAAACTCTTTCAATACCTCATTCACCAATCTCATAAATGTACTAGGAGCATCGGTTAGTCCAAAATGCATGACCAACCACTCATACAAACCTTCCTTGGTCTTGAAATTTTTCTTCCACTCATCACCTTCTCAGATTCGTATTTGATGATAACTACTTTTCAAGTCAATCTTGGTGAAGTATTCAGCCCCACTCAAACAATCCATGATATCATCCATTCTAGGTAATGGAAATTTGTATTTTTTGGTGATCTTATTGATATCCCTTGAGTCCATGCACATCCTCCATTCTCCTCCTTTCTTTGGTTCCAAAACAACAAGCACTGCACATGGGCTTAGGCTCTCTCGAATCAATCATTTTTGCAACAATTCTTGAACTTTCTTGTTCAACTCTTCACTCTCGGTTGGAAACATTCTATGGGATGCTTTGTTAGGAAAACTTGCTCCTGGTATTAGATCAATTTGATGACTTAGATCTTCCTCACAGGTGGTAGCCCCTCAAGTGCATTGTCTGAAACAATCTCTTGAAACTCTTGCAATAAATTTGTAATCTCAACTAGAATATCTTCCACATTTTCACAGTTAGACTTAGGAATCAAAGCAAAACAAACGTTTTCATGTCTCATACCATCTAGGAATTTTCTTGCATCAACTAAACAAACTCTTGCATTACCACAAATTTGAACCAAATCTTCTTTCAAAGGTTTCAATTTATGTTTCACACTTAGTTATGGTATATCTATTAGCACAACCATCATGTATTGCCTTCCTATCATACTGCCAAGGCCTTCCTAACAAAATATGGCATGCATCCATAGGAATTATATCACACAATGTTTCATCAAAATAACCTCCTATTTTAAATTTTACCAAATATTGTTCATTGATCAAAAGCTTTTGATTATCTTGTACCCATGATATTTGGTACAGTTTCGGGTGCTTCCTCCCTTCTAGCTTCAATTTTCTCACCATTTCTTCGAATACCAAGTTATTTGTGCTTCCACTATCTATGATGACATTACAAGCTTTCCCTTTGCATTTGCATCTTGTCTTGAATAATATCTTTCTTTGAATTGGTTCATCTTCCTCATTCAATAATGCTCCTCTTGTCATTAGGACTTCACCTCCTACTTCTTTAGAATGTGATGAGTGTGCATCCTTCTCATTGATGTTTGCTACTCTATTATGATTTTTTTGGTATTTTTTTGGTATTTTCTTGATTGTGAGGGTAGTCATAAGCTTTATGCCCCTCTTCACCACATCAAAAACAAGTTCCATGAAAGCCACATCTTCTAAATCCTCTACCTGATCTTCCTCTACCTCTTGGATTTTGATCTCTGTGAGGGTGATAATTTTCTAATTTTTTATTTTTGTTGCTTCCTTGGTCTTCAAATTTTTTATTTTTTTAATTTCCATCATAACTCCTTCCTCTAGTTCTTCCACCATGACCTCTTCCTATTTGTTTACTCTCAAATTTTTTGTTTAGTCTTTCTTCAACTTTTAATGAAAATTGATAAGCATCCTCAATGGTGGTCATTCTCACCAATTCCAACTCTTCTTGTATGCTAGGTTTCATCCCATTAATGTAACAAGCTACCTTCTCCTTATTTGCTTTAGAATGTCCTTTTTGAATTAGGACCTTGTGAAATTCTTATGTGTATTCTTTCATCGTCCTCGTTCCTTGCCTCAAGCTTTGCATCTTTTTGAGCAACTCCAACTCATAATCTACTAGAATAAATTGTCTCTTCATTTTTTCCACCATCCTATCCCATTTGAAAAAAAATTATTTCCCTTGTCTTCCTCTTTCAAGTTGGATTTATTTCCACCAAATGCTTGCATGGCCTTTTAATTTTGTTTTTGCAAACCTCACTCTGTGAGGATCTTCAATCTCTTCAAACTTGAAAAACTCTTCCATGTCATTAATCTAGTCTATCAACTATTCAGGATTTAAACTTTCATTAAAGGTTGAAACCTCCATTTTTGGTTTCTTTCCAATTTGTGACATAGCTCTCAACAATCTAATTTCTCTAGGATCCACTTGTTCATATTCTTCCTCTTCCAATTCCTATTCAATTTCATCTTCATTATCATCTCTTTCTCTATGCACTTCTCTTCTACGAATATCTTCCTGCAAAGTTTCTAGTTTCCTTATGAGGGATCTAATTTCATATCTAGGAGGGTCTCTTCCTCCACCACCTCTGCCTCTACCTCTACCATGATTGGCAACTCTTGGAGGCATTTTAATCTTCACCCACAACTCATAGGTCTTGTTGTAAACTGCCTCTTTTCGGCACTCTTTTTACAATCTCAAGACAACTTGCTTTGATACCACTGATGAAAAGGGAGACTCTCCCTTTCAAATATGATTACAAACACACAAAATATGCTATGCAAGAAGGCTGCAAATACATATAAAGAACTAAAAATTAAAGAGAAATCTACAACTTTATTTTATTCAAATATGCAAATGGTTTACATCAAAATGAAGCTCATGGGCTCCTCTTCAATCCTACATGCAACACTTGCAACAAAAGTGTCTTCAATAATCTGGAAAAAAATTGGTAGCATTTGGGTATGCAAATTTCACTTCTCCAAGGCCCCCTCTCCAAATGAAAAGGAATGAATTAATAGAGAAAGTGTAAGGAGAAAACAACTCATGGTTTCCAAAACCATCAACTAAAAACCACCTTGAGAATACTACGCCCAACCTTGGAAGTTTGAAAATCTATAATAAGACATGTGGTCCAATGCATGCCAACCCTCTCTTGGGTGCCTAAACTCTTGACCAATCAGATTTGGTGGGTTATGACATCTTACACCTCTTACAAATTCCTTACAGCTTGTCGGTTACAACTTTGCATGCAAAGACATGAAAGTAACATGCAAGATTATTTTGCAACCCACTTTAAGATATTTCATGACACATGTACATGCAAACAAGACCTCTTTGACCTCCTCCAAAGTGAATGCCCAAAAGGAATATTCCTTCACAAGATACTTTTATCAAATTACTAGGTCTTTTCCCATCAAAATTTACATTAATAGTTTCACATAAAGGGAATTTACATTGCTGCAAATGAAAATATTACTTTTTATCACCTAAGCCCTTATTGAAATCAAACAAAGCAAAATAAAAATATCTTTTGGTGACACAGGATTGCCTGTACACCTTGGATGCTCCTCCATCACCTTGCAAATTCTTTCTCAGATTTGAGGTTAGAGATATTGCCAATGAGAAATCTTGGTGAATCTTCATAAGGTTGAGTATACTTTTTCCTTGCACCCTGTGGTGATTTGGGTAATAAAAAAAATTGAAAAAAAACACCAATTTTGGACGGTTCCTCTTTGTGAGTTTTTTATTGCATGTTATTTTTTTCTTATGTTGGAGGTAATCTGAGCTCACCATTGAGTCAAGGGCATTTGAAAAAATCAAGATTGACTTTCATTTCATCAAAATATAACATTTTGCCAAATCTATGAGGGTTTCAAGTTGAGAGGTGGTTACTAGATCCGGGAGGTAAATGATTTTTCATAGCACTTTGGGGAAAAATAGACCCCGCCATTGTGTTTGGAAGGCCCAAAAACCCCAAAATCTCCTAACAAATCATTGAAATTGGAGATTTTTACTTTGGGTCCTTAGAGCTTTTTTAGATTGTTTTCATTGTCATTTTTGTACTATACGGATTCGTACAATTTGTATGGTTTGTACGTAGGTTGTACGATCATTGTAGTCATTGGTACAGTCTGTAGTACTCGTGTCGAATGAGAATATTTTGGGAATTGACATATACCATGTCATTTTGGTCTCTTGTGTAGGGTCAATATTCTACATACACCAGCCCGTGTCAACGTTGTGACATTGTAAAATGTATGTAAGGCAATTTTAATAATATTTAAATCACCGATGGTTTTTATTTCAAGCCCCTAGTTTCTTATGATGGCCACATAGATAACGCTAAGCACTTCGATCTTACTGGGTAGTGCGGGAGTACCCACCATTGCTCACAACCACAATTGCTTGAGTAGTGTCACCACTTTGGGTGATGGTTTTTTTCCGCTAATAGTGCTCATGGTCATGTGGGGTGACTTGCCACCAACCCCCAAGGATCTTATTTTTTGGCCCCAAGGCCCTAATTGAGTTGATTTTTTCCAAATGCCATAACTTGTAATGTAAGAGTTCATTTTTCAAAAGCAAGATATTGCCAAAAAGCTAGCTTCGTCAATTTTACAGTGGTGTAGGTTATTTTTTAAAAATTTGTTGTTTGGATGCATTTATTGTTGTTTGAATTCAAATCTTCATTTTTAGCTCTTGACCTCATAACATTTTACCATGATCTTTTATTTTCATAATTCTTGTGGCATTATAAAGGTATTAAGGAGCTCTATCATGCCATCAATGTACTTTTTTCTAGTTCAACCCCAAGTATCTTTTATTCATATTTGTGTGTATTCATATTTTGGATCACTTGGACATACTACCACTTGAGAAGGTGTAATTTTGATCTTTGTACTTCATTTCAATTTTAGAATGATGTTATATCTCATGTTGCTCCATTCATACTCTAAGGTTGCTCCATATCAAGAGTTTTCTAGTGTTCCTTAGCATCAGGATTGTTTTTGCTTTATCATGATTCCAGGGTTGCTCCATAATCAATATTTTTTAGTGTTTCTAGCATCATACTTATCTTTTCTTTGCTTGTCTTGATTAAGGTTCCATTGTTACTTGACTAGTGTTCTTTTAGTGTTTCTTTGTAGTAGATTGTCTCATTGAGAGGGGTTGAATGGTCTCTCTTATGGGGGATCTTTTTTCTATATAGGGTTTTGTCCTTCTCATGCATCCTTGAGAGCATCTTGTTTTCATCTCCCTTTTGGGGAGGAGTTTTGTCCCACTAAGTTTTCTCTTTTTCTTCCTTTGTGAGATTGCATTTTCATTTATACATGGGTACCTAACATGGCCTCGTAGCAGGGGCTGATATTTGTGTCATTTGTATAATCATACTCCCTAAGTTGTACTTAAGAGGGGGTGTTGGTGTAAATAGGTGTTTTACCTATCTAGGTCCTATTTACATGTTAAGTCCACTTAGGTCCTAGGAGGAAATATTTCTAGTTAGTGTTCGTTGTCACTAGATCCTATCTTATCTTTTGACATTTAATGATTGTGTCTTGAGTCATTTAATATTTGTTGGGGTAGTTATCACATTGTACAGGATTAAGACACATTTCAAGATCTTCTCTAATCTTATCTCACATCTTGCCTTTATAAGCAAGGCATCATATGTACATATATTCAATCTAACAATCCTGCATCTATAATCATAACATGATATTTTCTATCATTTCTCTCTTGTGGAAGTTATTTTTATCTTCCAAGTGATTATGGGGTATTAAGGAGTTCACTATAAACTCATAATTGTGACCATAGGTTACATCTCTCAACCTAAATATTGAGGTTATAATTTTAGGTTACAGATTTTTTTTAATTTATTGTAATTGTAATTTTGTAATTATACTATAAGTATTATTAGTTGTTATGATTAAAGATATTCTTGTTTAATTTTTAAATATTATATTATGAATATAAAGAGAACTATTATATTTTTCTAAAAATGTTTATGTTAAACACTCAAAAGTAGCAAAAAAATAGCATTAAAGTTCAAATGCTAGTAACTCAAAGTTCACCGGGTTCATTCTTAAGAGGAGAAATTAACTTCTTAATAACACCCATATACTAAAACTTATAACTTACCCATAATAAAGATTTTCTTCTCTTTATTCATAAATATATTTCTCATACATATATTTAACAATTTATCCATGACCTTCCACACAACTCATTGCTAATACATATTCATTGTAACTAGATTAAAAAAATAGCCAATATCTATTGGAGTTGATTATTGAATCTCATAGCTCCTAAAAGTCACAAGTCCAACCAAAACACTTATCACAAAAAGAAAAGGAAAAAATGATTTTCATGCAACCTTGGGAATCATATTGATCCAATAAAGCATTCAAATATATTTCTAATATATAATAATAAATCCCTATTAAAAAAGAAAAAGAAAAAAGCAACCCTACATGAAACCTTGGGTGAGGATTAAATTATATTATGACATGTGTCATCATCCTACTCTATGAGACAAAAAAAGCACATGATTACGTTAAGATTAAGAATTCTAATGTAAAAGGAGACTTAATTAATTAATAAAATGATTAATTAATTAATTAGGTAGATTCTTATTTTACTCTAGCAACCCTCCTTAAAGATAACTTAGGGAGAAACTAAAAATCTAATGATGAATGCATGGATGGGTCTTGACTACATGCCTTGATTAGGTACACATGTACAAACAAATAAATCTCTCATAATCAAAGAAAAGAAGAAAACCACATGGAAAAACTTCCTCTCTATTGGCCTACTACAATGATTCAACAACTAATCCCATATATCTATGATTCAGAGATTGGACATCTAAACTAAATGGTCATTCAATCATCATGAAGGTGCATTTAACTTGTCAACCCAGGGACGTAAACTTGAAATGGGTCAGCACAGTATGTGCACTAAGGATCCAAAGTAGCCATATTCATTCTACAACTAAGAAAAACATAATGTTGAAGGTAAATTGCTTAGAAGGAAATAACATAAGTACTGAACATCAACCAACAACTATGCTAAACTAAAATGCATGATAGAAATGAAAATCTGAGTAAACAAATAGGAAACTACTCTATTTGCTTTGGCTGCAGGAACAGTCACATAATGGAATTCTAGTGGTTGTAGGAATAGTCATTGCCAAATTCTTAACTAATAACAAAACATAAATTAACAACTAAATTAAACTAAAGGACAAAATTCTCACCAAGTGGGCCCCCTTGGATGAGTATCCTCTAAAACTAATGTAAACTCAGATGCATGGACTTATAGTTCTTCATTTTATTCATTGGAAAACATGAGTACAATAGAGCAGTGTAACTATATTGCTAAAAACTAAGAATGCAAGTACATCATCAGATCGTGCAACCTTCTAAGAAGGAGCATTCGAATCTTATTTATAGGAAAAGAAGCTACTAACTAAACAAGGAGGTCAACTCCACAAATTGGGAGGACGCCACTTTAGGGAAAGCAGAGAAAGTGGAGAGGCGGTTACACATGCATGGAATCTGGTCAGACATGCTTTCCTCAAGCAGATTTAGCATAACAGTAATGCCTATATTCGCTCAACATCAATAAAGACCATTTACAAGGTGGTTACAACTCAGTTTGCATGAGGAATCTCCTGTTGTCAACCTCTTTGAATGATTCTCTTCATTGACCTTTGCATAACCACTTTGTTAGTCGTTATGGTGAATGACCAACTGGCAGAATCTTCTCAATTTAGTGGCCTCAAATCATATTTGCATGGAAATATTAGTATGCATAATAATCACATATCTGTAACTATCTTAAAGAACATCCATTAATCCAAATGTAGAATTAAATTGGATAGTCCATAATATTTATGCTCTGAATTGTAAGAGTGCTAGAAAAATACTTTGGGAGAATTAATCCTCTTTTAAAGTTATGAACCATATTGAGAATTGGTTGGTTATGGGAGAATTTAATACTCCTTTGCATGATAATGAAAAGTTGGGTGGTTCCCAAGTGGTGGATGAGAGCAGATATGATCTTATGAGTCTCATTAATGACTCTATTGTCCTTGATTTGGATTTGAAGGGTGCATATTTTACTTGGTCGAATAGGAGAGTTAGGAATGCCTTGATCCAGGTGAAGCTTGATTGTGCTCTTATCTCCCCTGAGTGGTTGGTACATTATTCTTGCTCACTTTTTGCTCTTACTAGATTTGGTTCTGATCACTTCCCTTTGGCTTTGTTAGTGGACTTGTTAGGGGGGAAAGAAGAATTTTTCGTTTAGATTTGAAAAAATGTGGATGTGTCACTCCGACCTAGGGAATTTGATTCATGAATGGTGGAACATCCAAGTGGATGGATCGGCTATGTTTAGAGTTGCTAAAAAACTTTCCAATGTTAAGGATAATGTTAGAAAGTGGAATCGCACCTCCTTTGGTCATATTTTTATGGAAAAGGAGGGTGTGACTAAGGAACTTCAGGATGTGCAACACTCAATCCAAGTTTCTGGGTATGATCAGGCTTTGATGTAGAAGGAAAATATCTTGCTTTCCAGATTGCATAATATTGTGGCTAAGGAGGAGGAATTCTAGAAACAGTGGTCGAGGATATTGCGGCTTAAAAGTGCGGACTGGAATACCAAGTTTTTTCACCTTTCCACTCTGAGACATAGGGCTAATGACAGAATTAACTTGATCAACTTCAATGATAAAGTGTTGGAAAAGGATGTTGATTTGATACTTGTTGCTTCCTCGTATTTCTCCTTGTTGCTATCGAAGGAGGGGGAGCTTGATTTGGCTTGTCAAGAGGACCTCTTAAGGGATATCCCTCGATTGGTGGATGATGATATGAATAGATAGTTGGTTTGCATTCCTTCAGCGGATGAAATCCGGAGTACTATTTTTTCCTTTGAAGGTAACAAAGCGTTGGATCCAAATGGTTTCCAAATGTTCTTCTTTCAGGCCTTTTGGGAAATTATTGCTAGAGATGTTGTGGCAGCTACTAAGGAGTTCTTCAGGTCTGGATCCCTTCTTAAGGAATTGAACTCCTCTTTTATTGTCTTGGTCCCTAAGAAGCCGAGAGCTTCCTCTTTTGATGAGTTATGTCCTATCAGCTTATGCAATTCATTTTATAAGATAATATCCAAGGTTCTGGAAGTCTTTTTGCAAAAAAAAATTCCTCTTATCATTTCACCTCAACAAAATGGGTTTGTGGCTAGAAGGAAAATCCTGGACTCTATTCTTTCTCTTTATGAGAATATCCACTCTTTATCTATTAATAAGTTGGTTAAATTATCCTAAAACTTGAGTTACTTAAATCTTATGATAGGGTTGACTGGGGATTTCTGGCTAATATTTTATCTACTTTTGGTATTGGAGAGAAAGGGGTGACCCTTGTGCTTCAGCTTATAACTACTTCGAGATTCTCTATTCTCATTAGTGGGTCCCCTTCTCCTCTTTTTTATTGTTCAAGAGGTTTGCGGCAAGGGGATCCTATTTCTCCATTTATGTTTACAATTATGGTGGAATCCTTGGGTTGTCTCATTTAGAGATTTGTTAATTTTGGGGTTATGTCTAGACTTGGACCTTCTTCTAGTAACCTTATTTTCTCTCATCAATAGTTTGTGGATGATTCTCTTATGCTTGGGAAATCGTCCATTAAAGAGGCTAAGGTTGTCAAGTCAATTTTATAGAGGTATGAAGTGGCCTCGGGGCAAAAGGTTAGCTTACCTAAGAGTGTTCTTTTCTTTTTCAACACTCTGATCCTTAGATAGACTAAAATTGCTAGAATTTTGTACTGCCAGATTGGTGAACTTCCTACTTCTTACTTAGGTATGCCCCTGTGCTCCAAAGTTCTTGACTCTTTTTGGAGGGGTATGATTGACAAATTAAACTCTAAATTGGTTGGTTGGAAGGGTGCTTTGTTAAGCTAGGCTGGGAAAGTTCAGTTGATTAAGTCTACTTTTTAGAATCTTCTTGTTTATGCTCTTAGTCTTATTTATATGCCTAGGAAGTTTGTGGATACTTTGGAAAATATTCAAAAAAAAAAATTGGGGTCTGGGGTGGAGGACAAGAGAAGGATTCATTTGGTTGTGTGGGATGATGTTTGTAGACCGAAGAAGGTTGGTGGGCTTGGGATCTGTAAAATTACATCTTTTAATCTTGCCCTCCTTGGTAAGCAAATTTGGAACCTTTTGATGGTTAAGAGTGAATGGGAAAGAATTTCTTGGAGAAAATACTTACATGAGGATGATGGGATTAGGGGTTTCTTTTCCCAAGAGTTTGACCCCCCTTCTGGTTCTGCTCTATGGAACTGCATTGGTAAGGCTCGTAAGCTTGTTGCCAAGGGTCTCTTTTGGCGTTTGGGGGATGGAAGAGATATCTTGTTTTGGGAGGATAACTAGTTTGGTAATAGGCCTCTCAAAGATGAGCCATGGGCTCAACATCTCATGGATCTCTGTGTGCGACAGTTTGGAAAACAAGTTGCTAACTATATTGAGGGAGGTGGTTGGAAGAAGTTGTATGAGGTTGACCCTGGGTTGGAGAACTTGTATAAGGCTATATATTTGGTACATATTCCTTCCTCCCCTTCTCCTGATAAATTTGTTTGGAAGCCTTCCTCTAATGGTATATATTTTGTAGCTTTGGATTTTCGCTCGAATGAGTCCTTTGCTGGCCCAGCTCCATTTTTGGCTTTTGTGTGGTCCTCTAAATTGATTCCCAAAGTTAATATTTTCTTTTGGCTTTTCTACCAGAATAAAATATTAACTACTAACAATTTGGTCAAAAGAGGTTTTGTGATTCCCAACAAGTTTTTTTTATGTGAAGAGGAGGCGGAAAGTGCTTGTCATTTGCTATTTGGATGTAGTTTTGTGAGAATGGTTTGGGCCCATGTGCTATCTTTATGGAACTTGAGTTCAGTGTTCCCTAGTTCTATTAATGAGTTGTGGGCTCAATGGATTGGCCCCTCATCCAATCCTGCTCTTCAGTTACTCTAGTCTCTTACCCTTCCTCATATTGCTTGGGGAATCTGGCTTGAGCGAAATAATAGAATTTTCAGGAATTCTTCCCTCCCTGCTATTTCTGTGGCTTGCAAGATTTGTGCTGCTATTAAAGAAAATTTCCTAACTGGGTTAACTTCTCAAAATGGTCTAAAAATAAATCTTAGCTCCTATGATATCACTATTTCTCAGAAGTGGAAGTTGTCTTGTGATATTTCCCTCTTGATTACTAAAGGAAAAACTTCTAGAGAAGATGTTGTTTGGAAAGCTCCTTCAGAAGGTTGGGTGAAAATAAACTTTGATGGGGCTCCTAAAGGAAATTCGGGACCTGCTGGTTGTGGGGGAGTGATAAGAAATTCAAATGGTAGGCTCTTTTTTGCTATGGTGCTCCCTTTGGGAACCCAGACAAACCACTACGCAGAAGCGGCTACAGCCTATCATGGTCTCAAATTGGTCAAACCAAAGGTTATAAAAAAGTCTGGTTGGAGGGGGATTCTCTAAATATTATAAACAATTTGAAAAATGACACTCCTCCCTCTTGGACTATTGAGTCCTTAATAAAGGATTCAATAGATATTTTATAGTATTTTGATGAGGTATATATCTCACATATCCTTAGAGAAGGAAATGGGCTTGCAAACATTTTCGCAAACATTGGTGTAAGATATTTTAGGGAGTGGGGTCAAAATGACCCTCTTCCTATAGAGGCTATTACAATGATAAATAATGAGTGTTGAGATCATTTGGATTAAATTCCTATTATGGTGGGTGACATGCATGCTTCTCATCATGTGGTAGAATGTTATGAATAAGTATGGGGTGCAAGATTTGAATCAAGAGAATTGTACGGGTGCAGGGTATCATAGACAAAGGATTATTGTTTTCCCTTCTCCCAACTCTGGCCTCACACAGATTCTTGGTAGTTTTGGCCTTGCTTTCCAAAGTATTCTTGGTGTTGGGATTAGTGTCTATAAGTTGGTTCCTGGTGTGAATTGCAGTAAGATGGGGGGTAATAGAAATCGGGTTGAACCCAAATCTTGTGATGTTGAGAAGGAAAAGAAGGAGGTTTGGAAGGTGCTAGTTAAGGGTGGTTTAACTCCCTATCTGGAGAAACTTCATGGAAACAACTCTCAAGTTATGGACCTCTTTCTTAAGGGTTGGAATGACAGAGTGCTTAAGCTTTATGGGACTGAGTTTGAGGTGAATGAGGAATTCATCGCTGGAATTGTTGGCCTGCCTATGGATGGTATGAAGGTTTTTAGGGATAAAAAGGAGGCACAAAATGCAATAAAAAATTTCTTCAAAGGTGATGAGGAGAAGGACTTAAAGACTGCTAAGAGTGGTGGATATCAACGCAACTTCCTTAAGGTCTTATGGGGAAATGTTGCAGAGGAATTGGTGTGCTACATTACCGTGGAAGGTCATTTCTTGGCAGTGAGTAACTATCATTTCATTCTGTTAAATCACTTTTGCCACAAGAGGAGGGTTTCTTTCCCATTTTATCTTCTTATGTCTCTTGATATTGAGATTAAGGATCACAAGAAGAACCTAAAAAATCTCATTTTACATGTTGGGTTAATTCTCTTGATTTCTGATTATGCGAAATCTTTTGAGGTTCCCAAACCTATGGCTACCCTTCCGAAGGGTAAACAACACAAACCTGTTGAAGGGTATGATATGGCTTTCGAAGATGAACTTGTTAGTAAAAGGGCTAAGAGAAGGAAATTGATTTTGGGAAAAGAGGATGTGTCTAACAATGATCTGGAGTTCGTGTCAATTCTCTTGCTTCTCTGGAAGGGGGTCCACATTTGTAAGGAAAGCTTAGGTGCAGAACAAACTCTCCTAACATCAAATCCTCAGGGAAGAATGTAGAGGTGATTTTTAAATTTTCAATTATAGTCCAATTAAGATATTCATGAAAGAAATAACATAAACAGAGAAATGAACATACACAGTTGAACACTAGATTTACGTGGGAAAACCCTTACGGGAGAAAAACCCACCACACCATGAAAAGTCTCTTTGCATTATAGTAAACATAATTACATAAAGAGTACAGAATTCACTTTCTGATGTCAATTTATAGCAACATAATTTCTTGATCAACCTTGTACAGAAATTCTCTCAGAAACATCCAATGAATTTACACAGATCAATCTGTATTCAATCGAACAACATTGTTACTCTTACACACTGTCTATCGTCATCCGCCATTACCCAACATAGTCATTTTCCTCATAGTCTATTCATCTCCCTCACAGGAACGGTCGCAACAATCCAACTGCTAACGGTTTACATTTCACTACTCTGATTGGTCAAAAATAGTCCACGTAGGATAGACATTCGGTCAAGGCGTTCAAACTGTGTCGCATGTCGGTGAGACACTAGGTCGTGTCTCCCCGATGCCATAATACCCAATCACAGAAACATCAACAAGACCACTGCTATCGGTGAAACATCATACCGAACACAAATCCAACTTGTGCAGATCTATCGACAAGAGTTTTGCTATCGCTGAGTCTTATAGAACTTTATGTCATACCATACCCGTAGCGAGAGGAAAAACATTGACAAGAGTTCTCACCGAAAACACCTGTCTGTCGGCGAGACCAACAGTCATCGGCAGGAGATCACACCAAAGGCATACCCGATAGTTCATATTACTCTGACCAGTCTATTGACAAGAGCAACATCATCGGCAAGAGGTTACACCGAAGTTCATCACATGGAGATCCATCAACAGTTCACAAACAATTCCGTCAGCGAGAGGAACGCTATCGCCAAGAGGTCATAATGATCACAGAACAGTCAGCGAGAGAAAAGCTATCGCCAAGAGTTCATACCAAAAGCTAAAATGTCAGTGAGACCTCCACTGTCAGAATGAGTCATTCTGAATGTTCATGCCTCTCCTCGATGCCACTCATCACCAAGAGTCTCCCCGAAGATCACTAGGAACCAACCAGTCGGCAAGAGGTCAGCACGTCAGGAAAGAGATAGGAATCTTCATAGTGATAGACATGTCTTGCCGATGACTCCCATCAACAAGACAAAACCAAAGTCTCAACGACTTTCAATCTATGAACACAGTTGCTTGTCAGTAAGACTTTCAAAGGGTCTCACCGACTTTTCCCTTTCAAGAGTTTACATGCCAGTAAGATTGAGGCACATTTTCCAACAATCTCCCACTTGACGAAGATCTTACTGACACCTCTAGAGCATAGTGAAACTACTAAAATTGATGGGCATTGAGGCCCATCGAATTGGCACACCACTTGAAGTTGTCTGTGCTCATTGGTTTCGTCAATGCATCTGCAACATTCTCCAGAGTATCCACTGTTTCTAAGAGACCTTGTTAGCTCTCAAAAACGCAGGCAGATGCTTCAAGAGGCTGCCAATCTCTTGATACTTTTCAAGGTAACAGACAAGGTCAAAAGAATTTAACCTTCTACTCTTCAGGTGCTGCTAAACCTAGGCGGGTGTACCTAACTGAATGAAGTAGACTTTATGTACTTATGATTATCTTTCTTGCAGTGATTTGTCCACAATGGCAGATGGAAGTGAACAAATGAAATCAAATTTGGTACAAATAGCAATAGAAAATCTTCTGATCTAAATCCTAAAATGTTCAATTAACAGATGTAAAGAAACTGAATGAATCCAATTGATGAGATGCAGAGACCAGTGCCTTGTTGGGTATGCGGAGTCAAATGAAACAGAAGTGGGCAACTTATTCTGGTAGAAACTCAAATTGCTGGCATATATTTTGTTTATAACTTGTATAAACATGCAAGATTATGACTACTAAGCTCTACTTTAATAATCTAGACGAATCTCCCTGATTACTATGATCAACCAAAAGGATTTAATCTCTCCTTGAGAGAACTAGTTAATTAATCACACAAATACAACAAATGTGCACTGATAAACTGAAAATAAACTTGTTATATCAATTTAAACAACCAGAAAGAATCAACTTGGAGACAACTTAGCAATACTTTCAATAAACTCAACATACAATTGGCACCAGAAATAACTTGCTACACCAACTGATTTTCATTGAAATTGCCATTTGAAAACATTCATCATAGTCTCTGATATGAGAACTTTATTCTACTGTAGCCATTCCTAATCTACCTATTGAAATTTGATCTAATGATTGATGATCATTTTACAATCACAAAATCCCTATTTATACACCAGTATGAGAAAAACATATCATATAGAGATCCCATGTCGCCCAACCGTGGAATTCGGTCTCATTTCATGTCAGCCTGCAATGATATTTGAATTTTTACATGTCAGCCACAGTGATAGAGTTTGTTAATCGTTTGCTGAGACATCCCCGTAAGTATGCCGAAGGCAATAATATCGTTGTCAGTCGCCCCCTAGTTTTATTTGCTTTCACTATGACTCCATGGAGTCAAGGAAACATCATACAGATTACATTATGTTTCATCGAGAGCCCACTTACCACCTATATGTCATCGAAGTCATGAAGTATCCTCATGTTCCTTTGTGTTTCGTTGTAACCCTGTAATATCGGGGAGACATCACGTAGTGCATATTATGTTTCACCGAAAGTGTCCTTCTATCTCTTGTTTGTTGCTGTGACTTAATCAGGGAGACAACTCAATTCTCATACCAACAGGGTCCCCATGTGCATTATCGGCGAGACCGGAGGTCACTCGCCGAGACATTACTCTGATGCCCTAGTCTCACCGAGATGTATATCTTTATGTTGTCAGTCGGTGAGACCCTTATGAATTCGTTAAGACTTACGCTGATGAAATACTTCTCATTGATAAGCCACCTCTATCGCCAGTCGGTAAGACAATTCACACTCTCCAAGACCACATGCCACAAACTTTAACTCTTACCGATGTATCTCCATACATGCCGGTCGGCGAGACATAATGTAATCGGTAAGACATCACTCTAACGGTATAACTCATGCCGATATGATCCTTTCTGTCGTCGAAACAATGTGGAAGTCTTGCCGAAAGCTGCCAGTACGAAAACTCCAATCGCCATGACATCAGAAACATCTTGCCAATAGGCAACACAGACGTTTACAAGCAGAAAAATGGATCGTGGAGACCTAGATAGACTTATGCCGATATGGACCACAATGTGAATAATGCATGACCCGATGGATTCTATGGGACCATATGGCAGAAAATGGGTGAAATATGCACACGGTAGGACCAATCTGGAAATATATGAGTAAAATCAACATGTAAAATCATCAAATTTTACAGTTCTAGTAGACCTTTCCATCCTCCCCCATATCTCGTACAAAATGATACTGCACATCAATATGTTTCGTCCTGGCATGGAAAGTAGGATTTTTCGCCAAACAAATAGCACTCTGACTATCATAGCAAATTGTAATTTGCCCTGCATCAAACCCAATGTTAGAACACAAACGTTTTAACCAGATTGCTTCTTTATAGGTATGTGTTGCTGCCATGTATTCTGCCTCTGTAGTAGACAAAGCGACTACAACTTGTCACTTACTCATCCAACTAACTGCACCACCATTCATCATGAAAATATATCCACTGGTGGATCTTCTGCTGTCAATGTACCCTGCCCAATCAGAATCCATGTAGCCTCGAATGCTGAAAGTCCTCTATGATTCAACCAAATTTCCATGATAACACAAAGCACATTCTGAAGTGCCCTTCAGATATCTAAACACCCTTTTCACAGCATCCCAATGTGTCCTTCCAGGATTTTCCATAAAATGACTTAGTACTCCCACTGCTTGAGCAATGTTTGGCCTTATACAGACCATTGCATACATTAAACTGCCAATTGCACTAGCATAAGGCACTCTGGTCATGTCCTCTATCTCAGTAGGAGATTTTGGGAAGTCTTCAACAAATAGCTTCGTTCCCTGCAAAACTGGAACAACTAGCTGCTTGCACTCATTCATACAAAATATCTCCAAAATAGTATTAATAAACTTACTCTGATTGAGCCAAAGTTTTCTACTCTTCCTGTCCCTGGTTATTTCCATTCCTAGAATATACCTGGCTATTTCTACTCTGACTAAGCCAAACTTACTATTGCCTATGAGCAACATATCATCAACATAGAGAGCAATAATAAGGACATGATCATTTTCAGCTTTGTAATACACACAATGATCAGATTTCAATCTTACAAATCCCAATGACAAAACAAAAGTATCAAGCTTATGGTACCACATTCTAGGGGATTTTTTTAATCCATACAGAGATTTTTTCAACTTGCAAACTAGATTTTCTTTACCTTTTTCCACAAAATGCTCTGGCTGGGACATGTAAATTTCTTCTTTAAGATCACCATGAAGAAATGTTGTCTTCACATCCATCTGTTCAATCTCTAAGTCATAAGCTATTGTAAGTGACAAAAGAAATCTGATAGATGTCAGCTTAGCTACAGGAGAAAAGATTTCCCCATAATCAATTCCATCTACCTGGGAATAACCCTTCGCAACCAACCTTGCCTTATATTTTTCCACACTGCCATCCAGACCTATTTTCTTTTTAAATACCCATTTGCAGCCCACAACTTTTCTGCCTTCAGGCAAGGGCACCAAACTCCAAGTTTCACTCTTTCTAATGATGCCATTTCTTCATTCATGGCTTCCAACCAAGAGTTTGAATCAAACATTCTAAATGCCTCTTTCATAGTCCTAGGCTCATCAGTGCTAGAAATTAAAGCATAGGCACAAGTAGAATCTAACATAGAAAACCCATACCTATCAGGTTGCTTTCTTTCATGTGTTGACCTCCTCAAGGCTGAGGCTGAGGTTCTTCTTCTTCTTCAGAACTCTCAGAACTACTTGAGCTCTCCTCAGTTTCAAGTACATTTTGAATTTTCAATTCCTCTTTATTGGTGTCAGAGGAATTTCAACTACATCCCTTTTATCTTCTAATTTTGTCTCTGACTGCAGATCCAAAGTAGAAGGCTTCAGCTCATGAAAAATAACACTCCTATTGTACAAAACCTTCTCAGTATCAGAATTCCAAAGCTTGTATCCTTTTATGCAGCACTATAGCCAATAAAAATGCATTTAACAACCTTGTTTTCAAGACCATGCTTCCAAAGGTGTTTTCTCAACAAGAATGGAATTAGGAGAATGGTTTATTAAGTAACATGCTATTGCAACTGCCTCAGCCTAGAACTTCTCCTCCAAGCCAGCACTGCTCAACATACTTCGTGCTCTTTCCATCACTGTCCTATTGAACCTTTCTGCAACTCCATTTTGTTGCGGAGTGTAGGGTGTAGTTTTATGTCTTTTAATTCCATGATCTTTACAGTACCTTTTCGAAATCGTCAGAACAAAAACACCGCCATTGTCAGTCCTTAAACATTTTATTTTTCTTCCAGTTTGATTTTCCACAAGGTTTTTAAATTCCTTAAAATGACTTGACACTTCTGATTTACTTTTCAAAAAATAAACAAATGCCCTTCTTGAATAATCATCAATGAACGATACATAATATCTTGCTTTAGACAAAGAAGGAACATTCACTGGACCAAAAACATCAGAATGTATGTAATCAAGTAAACCAAAAGATTTATGAGGACTGGAGTAGAATGAAACACGGTGTTGTTTACCATATATACAATGTTCACAAAACTCGAATTCAAGGTTACAATCATCAAGCCCTTCAACCAGGTTTTTATTTTTCAAGGTTTTAAAACCTTTTTCTCCAATGTGGCCTAGCCTATGATGCTAGAGCATAGTCTTTTCTGCTGGAAGTTTAACTTCCATAGAGTTTGCACAATTAGGAACTTTTTCCTCTTTTTCTCCATGAGAAGCTTTCTGTGACTTTACAGAGACACTATTGCATTGAACAACATGTGCATCCAGCTTATACAGGGTACCAATTCGATCACCCCTTGCTAGCACCATTGAGCCTCTAGTCATCTTGCATCCATTTCTAGAGAACATGACTTGAACTCTAACATCGTTCAGCTTACTAACAGAGAGAAGATTTTGAGCCAGACCTGGTATATGCATTACATCATTGATTCCCTTCACTCTACCATTAGGGAACTGAATTCTGACTCTTCGATGGCCAACAATTTCCAGCGATGAATCGCTTGCCAAATACACCCTTCCACCATCGTATTTTTCATACTTAGTGAACCAGTCTCTATGAGATGTCATGTGGAAAGATGCTCTAGAATCAATCAGCCAGACATCAGTTGATGCCTGACTTGCCAAGGCTGCAATGAAGGCATTTGCATCACTCTAAGAAGAATCATTGTCGGAAGAATTCTTCTTCTTCTTCTTTTTCTCCTCTTTGCAATCCTTTACGGACATGACTAGGTTGCCCACAATTCCAGCATTTCACCTTGGAATTCTTTCCAGGAGACTTTGATCTCCCTTCAGATTTTGATTTGGACTTCTTGTCTTTCTTCTTGCCTTTTTCTTTCAATCTCCCTCGAACAACAAGAGCCTCCTTCGCCATCTCAGAAGATTTCCTTCTCATTTCTTCTGATAACAAAGAAGAAACATCTTCCATCTTAAAAGTGGATGTTGTACTCCCAATAGCCATCACCAAGTGATCCCAAGAATCTGGCAAAGAACATAACAACAACATACAATGATCTTCTTCATCAATTTTCACACCCACAGATGCTAACTGAGCAATCAACATGTTGAAAGCATTCAAATGATCAACAAAAGATGCTCCCTCCTGCATTTTCAAAGAGTACAACTTCTTCCTCAAGAACAACTTATTCACCAAGGATTTTCCCTAATAAATAGCTCCCAGTCTTTTCCACAAAGAAGATGCAGTCTTTTCTTCATGAACATTCAGAAGAATAGAGTCTGCTAAACAAAGCCTTATCAGCCCCTTTGATTTTTGATCTGCAAGGTCCCAATCCTCTTGCTTCATGCCTGTAGGCTTCGTTCTAGACACAGCAAGCCACAGATCATGACCAACCAATAGATCTTCCATTTTGAGTTTCTACAACTCAAAATTGCTGCCATTGAATTTCCCAATTTCAATCTTTCCTAACGTGCTTGCCATCCTAATCTATAATTTGGATTACCAGACTTCTACAAGACTCCCACTGAATAGAATTGACACAAAAAATCCAACCTACCCACAAGGATAACACAACTGGCCAGGCTCTGATACCACTTGTAAGGAAAGCTTAGGTGCAAAACAAACTCTCCTAACGTCAAATCCTCAGGGAAGAATGCAGAGGTGACTTTTAAATTTTCAATTACAGTCCAATTAAGATACTCATGAAAGAAATAACAGAAATAGAGAAACGAACATACATAGTTGAACACCAGATTTACGTGCGAAAACCCTTACAGGAGAAAAACCCACCACACCAAGAAAAGTCTCTTTGTATTACAATAAATAGAATTACATATAGAGTACAGACTTCACTTTTTGATGTCAATTTATAGCAGCATAATTTCTTGATCAACCTTTTACAGAAATGCTCTCAGAAACATCCAATGAATTTACACAGATCAATCTGCATTTAATTGAACAACATTGTTACTCTTACACACTGTCTATCATCATCCACCATTACCCAACATAGTCGTTTTCCTCACAGTATGTTCATCTCCCTCACAAGAATAGTCGCAACAGTCCAACTACTAACGGTTTACATTCTGCTACTCTGATTGGTCGAAAATAGTCCACGTAGGATAGACATTCGGTCAAGGAATTCAAACTATGTCGCTGCATGTCAGTGAAACACTAGGCCGTGTCTCCCCGATGCCACAATACTCAATCACAGAAACATCGACAAGACCACTGCTATCGACAAAACATCATACCAAACACAAATCCAGCTTGTCTAGATCTATTGGCAAGAGTTTCGCTATCGCTGAGAGTCTTATAGAACTTTATGTCATACTGATGTTCATACCCATCGGCGAGAGGAAAACCATCGGCAAGAGTTCTCACCGAAAACACCTGTTTGTTGGCGAGATGAACAGTCATCGGCAGGAGATCACACCGAAGGCATACCCAACAGTTCATGTTACTCTGACCAGTCTATCGGCAAGAGGTTACACCGAAGTTCATCATGTGGAGATCCATCAGCAATTCACAAAAAAATTTGTTCGGTGAGAGGAACGCTATTGCCAAGAGGTCATAACGATCACAGAATAGTCGGCGAGAGAAAAGCTATCACCAAGAGTTCATATCGAAAGCTAAACTGTCGGCAAGACCTCCACTGTCGGAATGAGTCATTCCGAATGTTCATACCTCTCCCTGATGCCACTCATTTCCAAGAGTCTCCCCGAAGATCACCAGGAACCAACCAGTTTGCAAGAGGTCAGCACGTCAGGAAAGAGATAGGAATCTTCACAGCGACAAACATGTCTTGTTGATGACTCCTGTCGGCAAGACAGAACCAAAGTCTCAGCGACTTTCAATCTATGAACACAACTGCTTGTCGGTAAGACTTTTAGAGGGTCTCACCGACTTTTCTCTTTCAGGAGTTTACATGCCAATAAGATTGAGGCACATTTTCCAACAACATTTTCATCCCTCGGGAAAGAAGAAAAAAGGGGAAGATTGTGATAGTGGTGGTTATTTAACCTGTAGTGATGAAGTTGTTGTTGTGGTGTTGAATAGGGGTCCGAAGATAAGGAATGACTTGTATGGAGAGGCCTCCTCGCCAACTCTAGCTACCAAGAAGGACATTGGGGATGCCAATGGGAAGAAAAGGGTTTTGCAGTCCGCGAGTCAAATTCTGGAGCAGGGTCGCCCTCTCACAATTGTAGGTGGCCTCTTTATTGATGACACCCTGAGTGTTAAGCTAGATATGTAGATAAGTATGGGGTTGCTAATAGTGCTCTAGAGACCCAACGTGAGGACCTGGAGAGGGTTATGAAGAGAAAAGTGGTGGCTGAGGGAAATGTGAGCTCCATCCGCAAGCTTAAGACTTTGGCTACTGTGGAAAAAGGTAAGGAACCCCCTATTGATAAGGATAGGATTAGTTCTTCTGAGGAGGAGGATGCCCTAGGGAAAGGGGTCTCTAATATTGATAGAGATGATTTGTCTGATGTGCTTGGCACTACGCATGAGGGGTCTATTGTTCTCTTTAAGCTTTTTAAGTGGTTTTTCCATGAGCTCAATAAAACAAATGTCAGAGTCAGGGGTATGGTTAACAAGGCTGAGGAGTCCTCTGTTTAGGATTAGATAGATGAGTTGTTTGACTCCTTGAACACTGTGGCAGACACGATTGCAGAGGAAACCCTCAAAATGAAGTAGAACATGGAAGAAAGAATCCTTATTCTTGAGGAACAAATGGGTAAAGTTTGGGATTTTGTGATGAAAGGTGGGGAGGGTCATAAAATTGATGGTAATTTTGAGTCTACTACTATTTCCTCTCCTCTGGTTAGTGCAAAGAAAGAAAAAGATATTTCCCATGATGATGAGGGTGTTGCTACTGATAAGCAGATGGGTGAAGCTATTGCTCCTAGGAAGAGTGGTGAAAAAGGAATTATTTTGATTTTAGAGGTAAATACGGGTGGTCCTGGAGCATGTACTAGGAACAAAACTAAAGCTCAGGGAGGGGCATCTAGAAAGGAAAGTTATGATGTTTTTGATGATGCATAGAAAGCTATATACTATGACGTGGAGGCGACAGACATTTTGAAAAGTATGTAGTGTTGTTGGTTGGTCCTCCTTTTTGGCTGCTTTTTTGTTGATGGGTCACTACTGTGGGGTTGTTTGTTGATGTATTTCTTTTATCTTTCTTTCAACTGCTTTCTTTTGTAAAGGGTTTCGGGCCCCTTCAAAACCCATTTTTTTACCTCTAATAAAAAATATGTCAATGTCATTAAAGATTTTTAGAGATAAAATTAGGCCCAATGTCTATGATTTTGAGGAAATATCAACATTCAAACATCAAGGTTCATGAAAATTTTGGTAAATAGATCATAAATTCTACCAAAATTAAACCATAAACTAGACTCATCATCCCCCCCAACCTAAGGTTTTTCTGGTCCTCCAGTAGGGGAAGGGTTGTTCTTCTGCTTAATCAATTCCCTAAAATTTGCAACCGCCAACTGTCCCACATCAGTGGTTGTTGTGTGTGAATCAAGATCCCAATAGAACCCTTATTTTCTGTCCAATCAGTTCCATCTTTGTCTCTCTGCAACAATATCATAGTTGTAAAACTTATAATTTGGCATGGACCACATCAGGATGGGTGGCTGAAAAGTTAGTGGAAGCCATAATTGTCCTTTTTTCCTCACAATTTGTATATATCTGTCAATTCTTTTTAAGTGTTGTAGCATAGTTCTGTATAGAGTGGGGCTCAAATTTCTTTAGTTCATCAATTAGGTTATTCGATCTTTGTGACAAGTATCTCTTCATAGTTTCCTCTTTTGCTTTTTCCACCACCTCATATTCACTGTAAACTGCTTCTATCCAAAGCATAATCCTATTACCAGAGCTAGGTTTGAGAAGCATTTTGCGCCACTCCTTGTAAATGTCCCCTAGATTTCTTGATTCAACCCTGATGGGCAGAGGGATGTTGGATTCCAATTGTTTATAAGCCCCATATTATTGTCCCCAACTGATCTCATTTTGCACCCATGACATAAATTCCCTTAATTGGACATCCCCACATATAACAATGGATTCCAATCATGGTCTTGAGTTACAACATAATTGTGCAAATAAAATTCACACAACAAATTCTTCATCTCATGGGAAGCAATCTGATAAGCATTGAAAAATTCAATAGGAGTCTCAATAGAAGGATTCAAACCTAAGACAATTCTTTCCAGCTTAAAAGAAAGATATTTCTCCTTCAAATGCAAAGCATAGACCCTTGTAGGGGCTCTACATTCTACTATTTGGGGTACCAAGGTTGTCATATCATCCACCTTCTTCTTTAAAGTAGCAATTTCTGCATCCTTGTCTTCAATCTCCTCATCTTTCTTTTGAATTTCCTTCTTCAACCTACATTTCTATTCTTTCCATTCCTCTTCTCTTCTTTGCATCTCTTTCCATAAATGCATAGCTACCATGTGCATTGAAAAATTAGGGGGGTTATGTATTCCTACCAACATTTTTCCTAGTGCTAATGCTTGCTCTTCATATAGTACCAGTTGTAGGGATTCAAGTTGTTCAGTCAATTCCAGTTGTAGGGCCCCTTGTTCTTGTTTTTGCTCATGTTGCAGGATCTCTTGCTACAGGAAATCCTGATTTTCCTAATACCCTTGATTCTCAACTTGTTCTGCAATATCAACAAGATCTGTCAATGTTATGTTTGCTGCTTTCTCAAATATATCCTCTTCCTCGACATTCACCTACCCCATTGGAGCTTTTGTGTCCCCCTATGATATTTCTCTAGACTTAGGGATTTCCTGTGGAGGCATATCAAAGGTTGGCCCGGCTAGTCTTGATTTCCTGGGAGGGATTTCACATTTTTCTTTGGCTACAGGTTGAATAGTGTCATCCTTCCACTTCCTAGAGCTTGGTACTTCTTTTTCTGTCAACTGATTTTTAGCTTTTCCTTTTCTTATTTCTGCCTCTCTTTTGTGCCCTAGTTTTCATTAGGATGCCAAGTGGAACATCATCATTAGAATTTGGGGAGGAACTTTCTTTTCCTGAGAGCTCTGTCTCAGAAGAGCTAATCTCTATGGTATGTTCTCCTATAGGAGGGTTTGCACTAGGGCATGCACCAAAGGTTGAAGCACCAGGAGTGGTTTTAGCCATGCTCAATCTCCTGCTAGACCTATGAGGTTGATGTAAAACCCTAGGTCACAAATGCTCTAGTCTAATTTGATCAATATTTATGAATTCTTCCCAAGTCATCTCAAATACATCATGCAGAGACTTCTCAACTAACAATTTAATCAAACAATGGTGGGAAATGGAATTGTCCCGACCTTTCTGAGTCTTGGCTGCCATGATTGAAAGAAGGTGGTAAAGCATGTTCGGCACATTCATCCTCCTCCCGTGCCTCATGTGATTCAAGAGTTTAAAGTGCACAGAATGTAGATTTGACTGGAATCCTTCACAGGTGATATATTTTATAACATGAACAACTACTTTCTTCCATGGCTCGAGTAGAGAGGTTCATTTTGCACCTTGTTTTTCCACGCTCAATGGAGGGTCGCTAGGTTCTATAAATTCGACCCTAACTGACCCGACATCTCTAGAAGTAGGGTAATTTTCATCGTCGACAGGCAACTCTATAACCTCTGCAATTCTTTCTTCAGTAGCCAATACTTCTAGCCCTTTTATCATGGCTTTTCCCTCATATAATGTTTAGGAAAATTCTAATGCAATGTCTTCATTAAAACCATTCAGCTTCATGAAATAGTCTAACTAGCCACAATTTTTGAATTTAGCTTGTGAAGGTACATCCTACAGTAATACATCATGAACCACGGGTTCATTCCTAATTAATCCACCTCCCATTGTTCAGTTGCTTGCAATCAAACAATCATTCTACAAATTTTTCCTTTCTACAACACTACCAAATTTCCAGCGCCAATGTTATCTGATTTTTCCTTTTTTTGTTTTACCTTTCCTTTCTTTCTATTTTACCTTTTGGCAACTTAAGATTATGACAGGATCAATAATGGCAGTAAATGAGTAATAAAGGAAGGTTATGATAGAGAAAAATGGCGGTAGCGATTGGTGTCACCTCACATGTACGAGTTGTCATCTTACTCAAAATTCAAATTGGCTTGATTTAAACTTGTTGACGTAGACCAATATGGACTGACATGTGGGAAAAGTACTCACATCTTTCCCCCCAACCTAAATTTGAGCATGTGTCCTCACATGCGAGGTGGTAAGGATGATTTGACAGGGACAGGGAATAATGACATGCTATGGTGATCTCCATATTAATTCACAACAATTAAATGAGTGCACTAAAGACAATTAATAGATAGAAATTAATGAACACATACCTGGATTCGTGGAATATTTGTTGCAAAGATTGTGGAGAAAGTACCAGTTTCCTTTTAAGAAATAAGTTGAGCAATTAATGAAAATGATGTGGAATGAGGTGAAGTGGAATGAAGTGAAGTGATGGAAGAGAGAGAAAGGTGGAGATGGATGGGAAGATGGGTGGATGGGTGAAGAAGTGGACTCCCATAGAAGTGGAAGTCTTTATTATGAAAAGTGCATACCTTAATTAGCCAAAAGGAGGGACACTAGGTCCACTTCCCTCAGCTGCAGGAAGCTCAGGTGTTGCATGCTGAGTGAATTGTTGTAGGAACTCCTCTTTGGACGTTGGCTTGTGATACAATCTGAGGTGATGACCATTGAAAAGCAACTTAAATCTAATTGGGTCAATGGTAGTGAGCTGAACGACACCATTGGGATATACTTCAGCAACCTCATATGGTCCTAGCCACCGTGTCTGTAATTTTCCTGCATTATCCTGATATCTTGAATCATAGAGCAAGGCCCAATCTCCTGGTTGGAATTTCTTGTCCTTGATGAATTTATCATGCCACCTGATTCTCTGATTTTACACTACCTCTATGTGATGCAAGACTACTCTCCTCATCTCATCCAAAGCATTGAGCTACAAGTTTCTTTCTCTTTGTGCCTTAGAGATATCCATCCCCAAGTCTACTGCAGTCCTAAGATTCTTATGTTCAAATTCAATGGGCATCATAGTTGTCTTTCCATACAACAACTCAAAAGGAGTGAAGCCTATAGTTGTCTTCGAGTTTGTCCTATAGGCCGAAACAGCTTCTGGTAGCCTGTTTGCCCAATCCTTTTTATGAACAACCATTGTTTTGGTCAAGATGGCTTCAATCTCCTTTTTAGTCACCTCAACTTGGCCATTGGCCTGGGGGTGATAAGGAGTAGACTTCCTATGTCTTATGTTGTACTCATTGACTAGTGTTGCAACAAGGGTTGATGTGAATTGAGCCCCTTGATCAATCACTATCTCTCTTGGAACTCCATACCTTGTAAAAATCTCCTCATAAAGAAATTCAACAACCTTATTGTCTCTTGTATGATTCATGGCCTTAACTTCTACCCACTTAGTTACATAATCAATGCAAACTAAGATATAAGACTTACCATTTGATGGAGGATCAATGGGTCCCACAAAATCTAGTCCCTGTTTGTCAAATGGAGTGACTACTACCTAAGGGAAAAGTGGCATCTCATCATATTTGGTTGGTCTGCCCATCCTCTGGCATCAATCACATTTTCTTGTATACCTTCCTGCATCCTTGTGGAGTGTTGGCTAGTAATATCCTATATTCAAAATCTTCATTGTTGTCCTCTTGACTGCAAAATTTCCTCCACATGGTTCATTATGGCATGCATGCAAAATATCATATGTCTCATCTTCTCTCGCAAATCTCCTCATGACATGGTCTGGTCCAGTATAAAACAAACATCTAGCAATCCATAAAAAAGGAAAAGATTTTTCAATGAGCACCCTTCTCTCTTTTGGAGAGAAGTGAGGAGGAACTCTCCCTGTGACCAAATAATTAGCTATGTCAGCATACTAGGGTGTTTGCACATTGATGGAAAATAGATGCTCATTAGGAAAGGAGTCATCTATGGCTTGATTGTCTTCTGATGTAGTCATCCTTGAAAGAAAATCTGCAATAACATTGGCCTTCCTTGGTCTATCCACAATGGTTATGTCAAACTCCTGCATCAATAATAACCATCTTTCCAACCTACCTGTGATCAGGGGTTTATTCATGAGATATCTAATGGTTGAATGATTGGTGTGTACAAAGATTTGATAGCCTATTATGTAGTGCCTAAATTTGTTCAGGGCATAGATCACTACCAACATTTCTTTTTTTGTCACTATATAGTTGAATTCAGCTCCTTGCAAGTATTTGTTGACAAAATAAATGGCATTTTCAATAGCTCCTTCTTTCTACCCTAAGATTGCTCCTATGGAGTAGTCTAATGCATTTGTATGGATGTGGAAAGGAAGCTCCCAATTAGGTCCTTTGAGTATAGGAGCATGAGTCAAAGTTGTCTTCAAATCAAAAAATGCTTTGTCACAGTCTTCTATCCATTGAAATTTAACATCTTGGGTGAGAAGAGTGTACAATGGTGCTGCTATTTTGTTGAAATTCTTGATGAACCACCTATAATAGCCTACATTTCCCAAGAAACTCCTAACATTTTTTTTGTTTTGCAGGTGTGGGAAGATTTGTGATTACCTCAATTTTTGCAGGGTCTACTTGAATTCCTTTGTGAGAGATGTAGTGTCCAAGAACTACACCTTCCTACATCATCATGAAACACTTTTCACTGTTTAGAGAGAGATTGTGATCTTCACATCTCTATAGGACTCTCCTGAGATTCTCCAATGCTTCATTGAAATCATCACCATAGGTGGTGAAATCATCCATATAAATTTCCATGCAATCATGAGAAATGTCTAAAAATGTGCTAATGACTGCCCTCTAAAAATTTGCAGGTGCATTGCATAAGCCAAATGGAAGTACCGAGTAGGCATAGGTTCCCCATGGATAGGTAAAGGTAGTCTTCTCCTGGTCCTCAGGTGCAATTTGGATTTGGTTGTAGCCACAAAAGCCATCTAGAAAATAAAAGTATTGCTTTCCTACAAGTGAGTCCAAAACTTGATCTATGAAGGGTAAAGGAAAATGGTCCCTTTTGGTGGTAGCATTAAGTTTCCTATAATCAACAAAAACTCACCATTTCCCTCCTTTCTTGGGCACAATAACCAATGGAGACACCCACTGGCTATCTGAAATGAGGTAGATAAATCTTGCATCTAGCAATTGTTTTAGCTCTCCTTTTACAATTTGTCTTAGTGTAGGGTTGATTCTTCTTTGTGGTTGTCTAACTGGGGTACAATCATCTCTGATGTAAATTCTATGAGTGTAAATCTTAGGGTCCAATCCCTTCATCTTATGATATTCCCACACAAACACATGTTGGTGGGTCCTCAATAAGTTTTCCAACAACAATTGTTGTTGTTCATTTAGTTTGTTATTAATATTTAGATATTTTCCTTCTAACACTTGTACTTGTGTAGTTAACTCTATCATAGCTGCTCCATTAACACATGGTACCTTGAGTTCATATGGTAACAATGTATGGGACATACCTATTGCTACAAGAAGTCCAGCTATAGGAAGAGTGGCTACAGGAAGAACAACTGTAGGAAGAGCAGGAAGAAGTGTCCTAACTGGAACAACAAAATGAGAAGATGATGCTTCCTCCACAATGATTTTGAATGATGTTATCCAATACTTCATCTTCATCTTGAAGCTGTATAAACGATCTTCTTCCTAACATCATAAGTTACACCACATAATTAAATTCCTTAACCTCTTCACCAATGTGGGGCCATATGGGATTATCCTCATCATGGGATGGCTAAGTAGGAGGATAAAGAGCAGGATTTTTAGTTCTCTTTCCATAAAAAATGGTCATGTCTCCTGTCCTGCATCTAATATATGAATCTATTGTTGCTAACCATGGTCTTCCAAGAATAATGGGATACCCACCTAGTGTGGCTTTAGGAGAAAGAATCATGAAATGTGCTAGGTACTACCATGAGTCTAGAATTACCACAAGATCCTCTACTATACCATCAGGCTTAACAGTAGAACTATCAGCAAGTTGCAGGACAGTAGGAGTAGGTCTCATGCTTGCAACATTTAGTTGATGCAAGATATCCTTAGTCATTACATTTATTGTTGCTCCCAAGTCAATCAAAGCATCTTTATTTGGATCCCATTTATAACAACTCCTACCACAGGACTACCTAGGTCATTATACTTAGGGACAGTCACTTTCCCAAGCATGATGTCAACCAGCTATCTCACCACATGAACCATAGTGGGGTCTTTCCTCTTCCTGCCTAGCTTCTTAAGGCATGCTTCCTTGATTGCCTTGCCATAGATTGGAACGTATTTTATGGCCTAAAATAGGGGTATCTAGACACATATATGCTTCAGCTAGTATATAATGTCAAAATTTGTGTCCTCCTTTTCTTCCTTCTTCTTAGAAACTTCCAATCTCTGAGGAAATGGTGGTTCTTATTCAGTCTACTTAACTAGGATTGGTTCAAGATTTTTAGGTGCACTAGGCTAAATAGGGGTATTCAAAGGCTCCTCTTCTTCCACAGGAAGCTCAGTGATAATGGGTGTGGAAGGAGTTGGTATAGTAGTTCTTGAACACAAGTGGATGTCACTCACACTCACAACATATATAGGGAATTGGTTTGAATCAACAGAGTATATAGGTTGTTGTTGTGGTTTGTTATTTGGATTGGGTGTGGGCTGAGCTGGTAGCTAAGTAGGTTTAGGTGGATTTGAGCTTAGATTAGCAAGTGGAGGCATTATAGCAAGCTGCTAGGGTTGAGAAGGTGGTTGCATGTAACTATTTGGCTAGCTTGGCCATTGATTTCCTCCCCTCCATTGATTTGTTTGCTACCAATTTCCTTGAAACTGCTGCCAATTTCCCTAAGGTTGTTGCCACTGGGGTGGAGATTTTTGATGATTAGCCCAAGTATTTGGAGGGTTATTCCAAGGTTGTGGTGGATATCCTCCATAGTTGGATGGATATGGGGGTTGTCATTGGTTACCAGATGAATAAGAATTGAAATATGGCCTAGCAAAAGAGCGTGGATCTGGTGGCATACCTTGCCTTGGAGCCCAAGGCCTTCTTTGTGCAACATAGTAGACTTGATCTTCTTCAATATGAATTGGCTTGAACTCGGGTGCAATCTACTCACTTTCAATATTAGCTACCATATTGCATCTGTAGTCCATCTTATTTTGTCTGCAATGGGGGCAATACTCTGCCAATGTTGTCTTTTCCTCCTCTTGTTTCTTCTTGGCCTGAAGTGCATCCAGTTGAGTAGCTAGATTGTTTATAATGTCTTGCTTGAAGTCTTCCAGCAAATGAGTAATTTCCATTCTTGAAACTCCACTGGGAGATGACTTACCCATGGAAGATTGGTAAGCTCTCTCTTTCTTTGAAGCTGCCCTAGAGTAGTTCTAGCTTATCTTCTTGATATCCAACAAGGAACTTGGGAGATATCTCCTCCCATCAGGTCCAAGGCATTAGTGCAGCTGTCATTAATTCCTCTCAAGAAAAACAACTTTTGTGAGTCTTCATTAAGTGTATGGTGTGGAGATTTTTGTAGGAAAAATAGAAACCTTGCAATGTAATCCTCCAAGCTCTCATCTTCCTTTTGTTGCATCCTAAAAATGTCACCTCCTCTTATGTCACTGCCCCACACTACTCCTTGTATTTCTCAAGGAATTTTGTCTTCATATCATCCCATGTCTCCACAGTATCTCTACCTAGGTTCATGAACCATCTCAATGCAGCTTCTTTTAGAGTGGTAGGAAATAGCTTAAGCTTATGGGCATCAGTGGTATAATCATAACTCCTACAGATTATGTCAAACTCAAACAAGAAGGTATCAAGATCTTCTATGACAAGTCCATAGAACTTAGGAAGGACTGAAGTAGGGATATTTTTGAGGCTATCTACTTCATTCTGATGAGCAATGGGGAAAGGAAAAGCTAGTTGGTTAGGTCTATTTATATTTGCATCACCCATGCCTGCTTGATGTAGTTCCAAAGCAAAGGGATTCTCAAGCCAATTTTTGTCTTCAAAGGAAACTTCAGAGCTAGTCAAATCAGGAAATGCATCAACAAAGGGGTGTGAATCTTCTTCTTCTTCTTCTCTTGGTAGGTTTTTATATTCAACTAGTTGGAATGGATCAAGATTGTTAGGAAGGAATCTACCATAAGCATCTCTTCTCCTTGCTCTATGCATGCGGTATCACTTCATTATTAGCCAACTCACACAAAAAATTGGTAAAGAATAAGGGGGGTCATTACTTCCTAAATGAGGGGTATACTAAGAAAAAAATTCAGAAATACTACAGCAAGAAAAACTATCAATGGCTCCAAAGAACTCCCTAGTTTGACACCATCCCCGACAATAGTGCCAAAAATGTTGGCCTCCTACAATGATTCAACAACTAAGCCCTTACAACTATGATTTGGAGATTGGACATCTAAACTAAATAGTCATTCAATCATCATGAAGGTGCATTTAACTTGTCAACCCAGGGACATGAACTTGAAAGGGGTCAACATAGTATGTGCACTAAGGATCTAAAGTAGCCATATTCATTCTACAACTAAGAAAAACATAATGTTGAAGGTAAATTGCTTAGAAAGAAATAACATAAGTACTGAACATCAACCAACAACTATGCTAAACTGAAATGCATGACAAAAATGAAAATCTAAGCAAACAAACAGGAAACTACTCTGTCTTCTTTGGTTGCAGGAATAGTCACATAATGGAATTCTAGTGGTTGCGGGAGTAGTCAGTGCCAAATTCTTAACTAATTATAGAACATAAAGTAATAACTAAACTAAACTAAACTAAAGAAAAGAATGCTCACCAACTGGGCCCCCTTGGATGAGTATCCTCTAAGAGTAGTGTAAACTCAAATGCACAGACTTATAACTTCATTTTATTCATTGGAAAACATGAGTACAATAGAGCAATGTAACCGTATTGCTAAAAACTAAGAATGCAAGTACATCATCAGATCATGCAACCTTCTGAGAAGGAGCATTTGACTCTTATTTATAGGAAAAGAGGCTACTAACTAAACAAGGCAGTCAACTCCACTAATTGGGAGGATGCCACTTTAGGGAAAGAAGAGGAAGTGGAGAGGCAGTTACACATGCATGGAATCTGGTCAGATGTGCTTCCTCAACGTAGATTTAGCACAGTAGTAATGCCTATATTCGTTCAACAACAATAAAGACCATTTACAAGGTAGTTACAACTCAGTTTGCATGAGGAATCTCTCGTTGTCAACCTCTTTGAATGATTCTCTTCGTTGACCTTTGTATGACCACTTTGTTAGCCATTATGGTGAATGACCAGCTGGTAGAATCTTCTCAATTTAGTGACCTCAAATCATATCTACATGGCAATATTAGTACACATAATAATCTCATATCTATAACTATCTTAAAGAACATTCATTAATCCACATGTAGAATTAACAAAAATAGTCCATATAGCATGTCAATGTCATTAAATATTTGCAAAGAAAAAATTAGCCCAATGTCTATGGTTTTGAGGAAATGTCAACATTCAAACATCAAGGTTCATGACAATTTCAACAAATAGATCATAAATTCTACCAAAATTAAACCATAAACTAGACTCATCACTCTCCAAGAGAGAGAAAATAAAATAAATGTGTATAAGTGAAACAAGGAAAGAAAGACTCAATATGACCCCTTAAGGACTACTTTTAACACGTAAGTATAATAAATTTCTTCCCAATAAGAGAGAGATGATGAGAATATAAATCCCCCCATAAAGTAGTAATTGTGCCAATGATAGCCTAAATATAAAACACAATTCACTATTTCCAAACATGTAAGAAGAAACAGATCCACAAGTGATTAGAGAATCCATTCTTAGAAGTTGGATGAATAGAGAATCCAAATCCAAATTTGTGTCTCTTAAAATTGCTCAAATGTCCACATGACATAATCAAGTGATGTCAATCTATAACCTTGCGAAGGTTGGTGTAGAACAAGCTTCAAATACAATGATGATGGTTTGTCATGAAAGAGGAGATGAATGTCCTCAAATGAATCCTCCAAATCTGCAATATGAAGCTCTACGAACAAGGATGATATGTCTAATATGTTAGAATTGTGAAACAAGCACAAAACCACGAGCCACAGGATCAAACAACAAACTAACACACCTTCGACGTAAGAGATATGTAAACAAGAATTGCTATATTCAACAACAAGGAAAAGTTACAGAAGAAGCTTTCAAGAAGATATGAAAGCTTCAAAGATTTCCCGTGAACAATATCTAAGAAGATTTACAATAAGGGTTGAATGCTTATAAGAGCAAAGCCCTAAATGAGAAAGGGATAAGATCATGACAAGTGTCAACATCACATGAGATGTGACATATTGATCTAATATAAGCTCAACTAATAAAGAATTCCTAAGTTTAGCTAAAGTGTGTGAGAATAAATTAGACTAATGATCAATTAAAGATTAATTAATTATTAGCGAATGTATGATAAATCTAACACCTCCCCTTAAAATGAACTTAGGGAGTAGCTAAAAACCCTAAAAATAATGCAAGATGGGTCCCAAAAAACAAGGCCAAGTAAGGTACCCATGTACAAACATAAGATCTCTATAATGTGGAGAAATAGAGAAAACCTCATGGGAAAAACTCTACTCCAAAAAGAGATGAAATCCAAGTGAAGGACTGAAGAAGCCTCCAAACAAGACAAGGTTGTCCTAAAAGATAGGAACAAAGGAACATCCAAAAGCATGAAGAATCTGCACACACTGTAAAAGAAGGACTACTGAAATGTTGAAAGAAGAACCTCCACTGTGATTAGAATAAAAAAGACAAGAATCTATATGAGTGCCCCCAACGACACTACTCAAATCAGATGGAAAAAAAGGCAAACACCTGAAACTCGAAGATACAAATGGAAAAAGTACCAAAGTCTGAAGAACTGGTCATGAGAAAATAGAAGGTCGCCTCTAGAAATAGGAATTCAAGAGTGTCCATATGGTAAGTGCTCCATCTCACTGAAATGCATGGGTAACCAGCTTTTGCATCCTCCTAGTACATAGGAACAAATACTATATACATAGCTCACTCTAATGCAAAACCAAGGAAGCAGTAGCATCAGCAATAAAAACCACCCCCCATAGTGTTGAAAAGGGAGAGGCATGATAGGTACACTAAAACTGAATTCTTAAAAGTAGTGCATGAAGAGGAACCAAGAATATCTGAAGGTGCAGACATGAAAGTTCAAGCAGATAGAAAGGATGTGAAAACAAAAGTCACATATGCATGAGAAAGGTATGAAGGAAAACAAAGGAAAAAATTAACCCCCATGACACTTTATATCATAGTGTGAGTACAACAAGGCACAAAGTGATGTGCAAGATCCTATAATACAAGTGCAATACAGAGGAACTTTATCTAGGTGCATTTACAAAATCATAAATACATGCAATGTGAGCCCATAATGTCCAAAAAAGGACATGCTGAAAATAAAATTTTCTTACGAAAAATGAGGAAACTGATAGTACCATGATGAAGTACATAAAGAAACATGCACTTTAAAAAAAAATGGCACCCAAAAATGTGTCTAGATGTAGAAGATATGGCCTGTCGAAGTCTCCAAAATGAGAACTAAATAGTGACAACTTTGAGAAAACAAAATTATGGAATGGTTACCCATGCATTTCGGTGAGATGGAGCACTTACCATATGGACACTCTTGAATTCCTATTTTTGGAGGCAACCTTCCATTTTCTCATGATCAGTTCTTCAGACTTTTGGTACTTTTTCCATTTGTATCTTCGAGTTCTAGGTGTTTGCCTTTGTTTTCCATCTGATTCAAGTAGTGTTGTTGGGAGCATTCATACAAATTCTTGTCTTTTTTATTCTAATCATAGCGGAGGTTCTTCTTTCAACATTTCAACAGTCCTTTGACAATGTTTGCAGCTTCTTCATGCTTCTAGATGTTCCTTTGTTCCTATCTTTTGGGACAACCTTGTCTTGTTTGGAGGCTTCTTTAGTCCTTCACTTGGCTTTCATCTCTTTTTGGAGTAGAGTTTTTCCCATGAGGTTTTCTCTATTTCTCCACATTATAGAGATCTTATGTTTGTACATGGGTACTTTACTTGGCCTTGTTTGTCGGAACCCATCTTGCATTCTTTTTAGGGTTTTTAGCTACTCCCTAAGTTCATCTTAAGGGAGGGTGTTAGAGTTATCATACATTAGCTAATAATTCATTAATATTTAATTAATTATTAGCTAATGTATGATAACTCTAACATGATAGATATGAATCTTAAGCAATTGTTTCTAAAAGATGATGGATAACCTATTATATTGAATCAATAGGGGCTATGGATGCAATGATATTAATATCATTAGGAAAAATATAAGATAAAGATGTGTTTTTGATAGGAGTAGGAGCAAGGAGACAAGTCTTTGACCCATCAAAACATGCAAGACCCGTGATAGACTCGAGCTCTTATAAAATATTATAATCAAAGGGTATGTTATCTACATCAAGGAGAATGAGACAATCTACAACAAGATCCTCTAAGAATGGAGAGATATGATGGTGAAACAAAGAAAAATGGGTTCGCCAAAATAACATGTACATATATACATATCTCACAACTTTCCTTTATAAGCAAGGCATCATATGTACATATATTCAATCTGAAAATCCTGCATCTATAATCATAGCATGATATTTTCTATCATTTCTCTCTTGTGGAAGTTATTTTTGTCTTGCAGGTGATTCTGGGGTGTTGAGGAGTTCACTATAAACTCATAATTGTGACCATAGGTTACATCTCTCAACCTAAATATTGAGGTTATAATTTTAGGTTACTGATTTTTCTTTAATTTATTGTAATTGTAATTTTGTAATTATATTATAAGTATTATTAGTTGTTATGATTAAAGATATTCTTGTTTAATTTTTAAATATTATATTATGAATATAAAGAGAACTATTATATTTTTCTAAAATTATTTATGTTAGATACTCAGAAGTAGCAAAAAAATAGCATTAAATTTCAAATGCTAGTAACTCAAAGTTCACCAGGTTCATTCTTAAGAGGAGAAATTAACTTGTTCATAACACCCATATACTAAAACTTATAATTTACCCATAATAAAGATTGTCTTCTCTTTATTCATAAATATATTTCTCATACATATATTTAACAATTTATCCATGACCTTCCACACAACTCATTGCTAATACATATTCATTGTAACTAGATTAAAAAAATAGCCACTATCTATTGGAGTTGATTGTTGAATCTCATAGCTCCTAAAAGTCACCTCCAACCAAAACACTTATCACAAAAAGAAAAAGAAAAAATGATTTTCATGCAACCTTGGGAATCATATTGATCCAATAAAGCATTCAAATATATTTCTAATATATAGTAATAAATCCCTATTAAAAAAGAAAAAGCAAAAAGCAACCCTACATGAAACCTTGGGTGAGGATTAAATTATATCATGACATGTGTCATCATCCTATTCTATGAGACAAAAAAGCACATGCTTATGTTTAGATTAAATATGCTAAAGTAAAAGGAGACTTAATTAATTAATAAATTGATTAATTAATTAATTAGGTAGTTTCTTATTTTACTCTAACAACCCTCATTAAAGATAGCTTAGGGAGAAGCTAAAAATCTAATGATGAATGCATGGATGGGTCTTGACTACATGCCTTGATTAGGTATGTTGACAATCAAGATTGCACCCTCAGTCAAGTTGAGCTTGGCTATCTTGTTGTAACATGGAAACACTCTCTGATTTGTGGGTAAATCAATGGGTGAGAGGGAACTAGTTCCTTCTAGTAAACCACCTAATCTAAAGACTTTCAAGGGAAAGGGGTAGGAAGAAAACTGAAAAGTAAATCCTACAATCTAAGATGATTAACTAGAAATTTAGTGGTCTTGACAACTTTATACTCACAACAATCTCTTTTAAAGCTTTGATCCTCACAATCCCACCCTGAAACTACCTAATTCATCAGTAATTTGCACAAAGGCTCACTAATGGAACACAAAATGCAACCTGAATTAGGATGGACTCCTAAAACAAAATTCACAAAACCAAGAGATAAAGAGGATTCAACTGATAAATCATAGTCAAAATCAATTGATATTGTAAACTCTAGACAAGAAAATGGGAAGGAGAAGCCTATTGTTTTATTCAGATGAAGGAGTATAAGATCAAAATCTAATTCAAAGAAGTTTACCAGTCTCTCTTCAGTGAATATGAGAGCATGAAACATAATTCTGAACCCTAATAAATTAAAATTTCTCAAACTTATAGCCTACAAGTGACATCAATGGTGAGAATAGAAAAATCAGCTTCATCTACATCTCAAAATGACAACTTTTTCCATTTTCGAGCTCAAGGAAAAATCCTAAAAATTAGTGCCATAATCTACTCCAATCTGCATAAAAAAGATGGAAATTTTCCATCTCCAAAGGTTCCATCCAAAAATCCTCAAAATCAGGTGCAAACAGCTCAAGAACTGGAAATAGAAAGTCTAGTTTGTCATCTCTTTTCCAAATCCACCCAAGAGCTCCAACTCAAAATAGAAAGTTTCCATGAAGACTTGAGTGCACCAACTGCATTTTAAACATTAACAAACACTAAGGTAATTTATAGAAACATTACCATTAGTGATGTTTTACAATCATCTGCAGTTTTAGAAAACAATATAGAAACTCTCCTAATACATTTGATTTTTGCATCTTGAGTTCTAATATTTTGATTTTTTACAGTTTGAGTAAAAATTAATATTTGCAAAAAATAATAACACTATGTGAAATCTCCTAAACCTTTTATTTTTCTTATAAAAAATCATAAAAATGAATTATGAGCACATATTATGTTTACTCCATAGTCAAAGAGGGAAACCTAGGGTACTCAAAACTTAGACAAAATTATGAGTCCTAAGGTCATTGACTTGATTTTTTATGCAAGGCATGAAATGTTTCTAAGGCACAAGAAAGGCTCACCCTAGAATGAAAGGGCCAAAGCATATATGATTTTCTCTAAAAATCAAAGAAAAGAAATAAGGCTAGGCTCGACCTAGGCATGACCACTCATAAGCAAGGAACAAGGCATTAACATGGCATTTGATTTTTAGAAAAAATGTGATTAAAATCACATTCAAATTGTGCACATGGGGAAACCCTAACACCAAAACCGACCCCTATCTCACATTTTCAACATCATTTTTCACTTGGAAACTTGGGAAAAAATAGGGTTATGCACTTGGCCACCATGGAGAACTAGGGTTTGAGCTAGAAACTCCACCATTTGAGCTTGCATCATGTTGATTTTTGGTGCATCTTCCTTTGTATTCGATGGTGAGTTTTTTTTTTCATTTTAATGTCTTTTTTCCTTCATTTGACAGAGAAAATTGGGCCTTTAGGTCACGGCCATGACTGGTTTTTGATGTATTTTGTGTGCCTTGTGCTTCTATTGTTGCAATGTCTTGCTTGGCTGCCATGAGAATGCTCTGTACAAGATTTTTGAGAGGGTTTGGCCATGGGATTGGACTGGTTTTCTCATCTACAGCCATGGTAAGCTTTCTTTCTTCATTTTTAAAATCATTTCCTTCTTAATAAGAGCTTGATGTGTGAGCTTGTTGAGCAAAACAAGTGAAGAATGCATTTTTCTAAGATTGGCCATTGTATAGGCCGCGGCTTCACCATATATGTTTCTCTTGTTTTTGTAGAATAACCTCCTTTTGGGCTCAACCCATGATGTAGAAATGAATGGAATTTGCAAAGAAGATAAAATTTGGAGAAAACCATGCATTTTGTTTTTGTTTTCAAGGGCTTGCAGACCCTTCATGGCCACAATCATTAGCTTTAAAATCTCCATTTTATGTGAGCTCTATCATTTGAATACACTTAAACCTTCGTTGTCTCTGCATTTTGAACTTTTGAGATGAAAAACCCAATTGGGTTTGGTGTTTTGTGAAGAGAAACCCCCTCTCAGGCCGCGACCATGAGAGCACTGACTAGGGTTTCAATGCATTTTTCATTTCTCATATATTCCATTGAATATGCATAAGCAATATGTTGTTTCATTTTCTGAGTTTGCAAACCCATCATGGTCGTGGCCATTAGTTTCAATAACTTCATTTTATGGGGCTCCAATGTTGGCATGAGCTTGAACCATGGTTATTTCCTTTTGTATTTGCATTCATAGCACAATACCCTAAGTGGGTATCATCATTTGTGAAAGAAATTTCACTCTCAGGTCGTGGACATGAGAGTTCAGTTGAGTCCATTTAACATTTATTTATGAGCTTGAACTATCTCTATCTCTTCACTTTTCAAGCTCACAATACAAACCCATGTGGGTTTCCACTTAAAAGTTCAAAACTGGGCACCATTGTACTTGTCTCCATTTTGAAACCCTAACTCACTGTAGCATAAGCTCACTGTTTTGAAAAGCAAAATGGCTTAATTTTCCATTTAGGCATTTCCTCATTCACTTAATCATGGCTTCCCCTATGCTTTTGTACTTTCATTCTCTATAGAGATAGATGTAATGAAGGCTTTCTTTTTAGCATATTTCCATAAAACTGAATCATGCCATAGCCATGGAAACAAAAATTTGAACCCTATGCTCTCACTTTACTCAAAGTAATGTTGTTCTTGGCACAAGTTATTGTATCTTCTTAAAAATTTTGCATACATAGATCCATCATGATTCTTATCATTGAAAATGCAATTATAATTTTAACAATGTTGTCTCATTTCTATTTGACTACATTCTTGTAGCAATGCACTCCTAATGCATCCATTCCTTTTATCTTTGAAGAGAGACAGGTTGTTGTTCCACCATTGAGCTTGCACTGAATGCCTGATAATTACTCCACTTGACACTTGTGAACAATGTATTTCTTTTCTCTTTCTTCAGTCAAGATGGATTTGGCTGCCTTTATTGTATCATTCACTTCTTGCACTGTTTGTATTTGTAAGGTTGCACTCAACCATCATGGTATTTTCTATAGATCATTTGTTGTTTGGTGTCATCCCTTCCATGCACTTGAACATTCAAAAAAGTATCTCAAGCTTTCACTTTTTTCACTGTCTCATTTGGCATTGCAATGAAATACCCCTTTGTGTCTATAGCATTCCTAATGTTGAGACAAGCTTTGAATTTCTACAAATTTCTTTCATGAATGATGCTGCTTCAAGTTGCATCCAGCCTAAACACTTGGTGTATTGCATTTCTAGTTCAAAAATGCTTCTTTTCCTTTACTTATTGACTTCCATGCTTTACTTGCAGCCACTTGTAATTTTATTTCTTGATGGAGACAACCTTTCCTTTGTACTCTTCATGCATTTTTATCTCTTAGGTAGCAAATGTTGATGTGCAATCTTTGATCTATGCATAGAAGATTTTGAAATACAACACCTTGATGAAGGTGTTTTGAAGCTTCTCAAATTGCTTCAATTGCTATTGTTGATTTGTAAACAAGGCATTATGTATGCCTGTTCACTATCTCATTCCATGATTATGTACTCTTCATGATTCCTGACTTGAGCAATTGATCATCTATGATCTTCAATTCATTACATTTTCAAACTTGATTGTCCTAGATGATCACTTGCTTGAGCTCTTATGACACTTGATGTACTCCTTTAGATGCATATCTCTTTTGAGCAATATTGAATTGTTTCCTTTCTCAACCCCTCTATGGAATGTTGAGGGGCAGCATGCTGAGCTCAACCCTTGTGGGAGCCCGTTTTACACCACATGCTATAAAATCTTCAAAACAAATTAGCAACATGGCTTTTCCTATACCCGCAAAAGAAACAAATAGTGTTAGCTTAAAATAATAAATTTAGAAGTTTCTTATGATGTTTCCTCTTTGGTATTCTCTTGCACTCCTCTTTTCTTTTCTTAATTGATTCAATGCATCATAAACAATATTCTACATTATTGTTGATAGATCGTGTAGGAGGATTCATAACTCGAGCTCTAACAAACATTTCAATCACTTGCAGGTTCACTTGGAGGATGGAGGTATAGAGGAATGCTCAACACTGAAGGAAACCCAAAGACAAGTTCAGGCAATGATGGCTATGTTCCCTCTTATGTGCTCATTTCTCTTTTAACCTTTAGTAGCGTAGTGTACTCTTTATGATCCATTGTTTCAACTACTCCCATGACTTGAGTGGGACACTTGATTCTCTTTTATCCCAATGAATACAAAATAACAATTTTTTGCAATTTTTGTTCAATTTTGTACTTCTCTTTTGCAGCAAATGTATGAAACATTGTCTAATGAACAACTGAATACATAATGAAGTACTTTCTTTTGCATTTAATAGAATACTTAATGTTGCAAATGATGAATGGAAAACTGAAACACATTGCATTTTCTTTTAAACTCAAAACTAAAACATGCAATGGTTTAAACAACTACAAAAATAACTGAAACTTTTCACCTTAAAATGAATTTTGAATAAACCAGCTCTGTCAATTTGAGTTGTGGTGAAAAATTGATAACAAGGTACACATGTACAAACAAATAAATCTCTCATAATCAAATAAAAGAAGAATACCACATGGAAAAAGTTCCTCTCCAAGAGAGAAAATAAAATAAATGTGTTCTAGTGAAACAAGGAAAGAAAGACTCAATATGACCCCTCAAGGACCACTTTTAACATTTAAGTACAATAAATGTCTTCCCAATAAGGGAGATGTGATGAGAATAAAAATCCCCCCATAAAGTAGTAATTGTGCCAATGATGATAGCATAAACATAAAACACAATCCACTATTTGCAAACATGTAGGAAGAAACAGATCCACGAGTGATTAGAGAATCCATTCTTAGAAGTTGGATGAATAGAGAATCCAAATCCAAATTTGTGTCTCTTAAAATTACTCAAATGTCCACATGACATAATCAAGTGATGTCAATCTATAACCTTGTGAAATTTGGTGTAGAACAAGCTTCAAATACAATGGTGATGGTTTGTCATGAAGGAGGAGATGAATGTCCTCAAATGAATCCTCCAAATCTGCAATATGAAACTCTACGAACAAGGATGATATGTCTGATAGATATGAATCTTAAGTAGTTGTGTCTAAAAGATTATGGATAACCTATTATATTGAATCAATAGGGGCTATGGATGCAATGATATTAATATCATTAGGAAAAATATAAGATAAAGATGTGTTTTTGATAGGAGTAGGAGCAAGGAGACAAGTCTTTGACCCATCAAAACATGCAAGACCTCTGATAGACTCGAGCTCTTATAAAATATCATAATCAAAGGGTGTGTTATCTACATCAAGGGGAATGAGACAATCTACAACGAGATTCTCTAAGAATGGAGAGATATGATGGTGAAACAAAGAAAAATGGGTTCTCCAAAATGAATCAACAAGATGATGAACCACAATTTTCCTACTAATGTTTCATTCAATTTATGAGGGTTAAAATGCATAAATAAAAATCATAAATTAATCCTAACTATTATAACAGCAATAAGGAAGGTTTTTAGGTGTTGAAATGATGTGTACCTTGCTGAAAAATTATTGTTTTGGGCCTCACTAAGGACTTATTTTCCTAGTGGACAATGGGTCCCTACTAGGTTTCTAGAAAAGTTGATTTTGGGTTCTATTCTTCAATGTCTGCACTCTCAGCTCCCAGGTGTTCAACTCTCGAAAGTTGGAAATAAATTTTGTAGGGAACTTTTCGTGATCTTGCAATAAAGATGAAAAATCTTGCAACTTTACATTTTTTTCTCTCCACTTGATCTTCAACCTAAAACCTACAATCACACATCAAGAGAGAAGAAAAATTGTTTATTTTAAGGGAATAGGGGTTTTCCTTGGTCAAACCCCGTTTTGGTAATTAAACCTTGAATTGAAACAATGCATAAAAGGAAAGATGAATGAAAAAAAGTAATACTACACCTCACCAATCCTTAATTGAACCTTGGAATACAAACCATAAATCTTACATGAAGTGGCCTCAAAGAATGTAGATCTTGATCATCACATTTGATTAGAAACAACACCTTGAATATGCTTGAATTGGATCTTCAAATGCTAAATCAACATATTAGCTCAACAACATGCATGATGCACTTTTCCTTTGACATGATCATAGACCTTAGATTGCTGCAATAAAACCTTGGTAAATCAGCCCTTGAATACCTTCTTGAATACTCTTGAATTCTCTTGTGAAATATTAGGATGCTCTCTTGAAAAAAATCTTAGATAAAACTATGTGAAATAACCTTATATTTATACTTAACTTAAGATTTAATCCCGAAATTCAAATAACATAAGCCAACATCAAATCTAGGATTTAAAATCACTAAAATCCAACCAAGAATAAGTTCAAGAAAGGGTATCCTAAGTTAAGGAGGACCCATTCGCCATAGGGAAAATGAGTCCTAGCACACATAACTAGGACACATTTTGGGGAGGTAGAATGTTATAAGAAAAGGGGGTCCTAGGACCTAGGAAGGACCCATTTTCCAGGTGGTGAGTGGGTCCCAGGTCACTAGCCAAGGACTCAAACCTTCCCAAATTAAGTGTTGTGAAACATCATTAATGAGTGTCAAGATTTATCCCTCAGAAAATGCAATAAATAAGGCTTGGATTTGAATTTAAGGGGACAATTAAGGAAAATTTAATCTCAATTAATTAATAAAGCCCTAGATTAGTGTGAAAGTGTAAAGGTATACATTACAACACCCTAAATAAGGCACAATTAAGTCCATTTTATCATTAATTATTCATTCTCAAATTAAGTGTGAAAAAGGGTTACTTTTTTTGGCACTACATTTAGCCCCCACTTTAGTGAAAGGAGGAACTTGCTTCAAACTCGCACTAAAGTAGACATTCAAGAGGGGTACAAGTGTACCAATGTGGATGGTATATGATGAAAAATATCAAGGAGGGTGATCAAGCCCCCAGGATCCAAGATCCTATGTCAAACCAACATAAGCACAAAGGGACACACACAAGGTGTATGATATGTAGCAAAATAAGATACACCAACATGCAATGTAAAAGACTAAAATAAAGAAAAAAAAAACAAAAACAAAAAAAAGGTGGATCAAGCTTTGATAGTCTGTCCTACGCAATGTGAACCAAGTCTAAGTTGTTTGTCCAAAAATACATGCTCACTCTAAGACAACAAAACTTTAGGTTGTCCACTAGGTGAGTATCCAAACAAGGTGGCTTAGTGAGAAATTCATGCCTGCATTTACTCGCTCTCACACACAATGAGAAATTCATGCCTCTATGTCAGCTTCTCATCGTACTAACCATGCCAATGCTATCCCTCTTGTAACTTCAATAGGGTGACGCAACATGAAACTTCGAGCTTATGAACAATCATGCAAGTAAAGGTTTTTGTTCAAAGGGAATTTTCTTAGTTCGTGTAAGGTCTCTTCTTATGGAACATCATGCCTAATATCTCCAAGAGAGGAAAATTCAAATAAATATCATGCTCTCAGAGGGAATAAACCCAAATGACACCAGCAAGAAAAGGATTCATCGTAAGAAAAAATAAAATCACAAAGCAATATGAGTGTCAATGTATGCCCCCACTTTAAAGTGATTTCTAACACCATTGTTGTGATAAATCCACTTTAAAGTAGAAGAAGACATGAGAGCTTATTCAGAAAGCCCTATGCCAAGTCATATGTTCCCAAATGAAACTACATCATGAATAAGGGGTTTCCACCAAAATTCAATACTAAAGATATCTCAATACATCAAATGCAAACCAACTTAAAGCATGCCACCCACATCCCAAGCTTTCTCTTATATATACATGGAAATCAGTCAACTAGCTAAAAGAGACAACAACAAGTGTCATATGAGGACAAGGCTACCTAACCCCTTGCCCCCCACTTAGTGCAAGACAAGGATGAGCTGAGATGATTTATGGAAATTATTATCAATTAGAGGAACTAGGTGCTTCAACACAAGGAAGAGCACCACAATCCTTAAGATGTTGAATTATTACCTAAATCCTTACACTCATTAGTAGAATAACCATGAATTCTATGATATGCACAAAATGAACTCTTGTTGTACCATTTCTTTCGTGTTCTTGGAGGGAGAGATATCAAGTGATCTTGGAGGAGTCTCGACAAGATACTCTCTTGATCAACAGTAGGGGATGTTTCTTTCTTAGCACAAGATGGCATACACACAATGGATGATAAGTCCTTAGATGAAGATTGAGATAAAGGTGGTAACCCTAGATATTTCTTGAAAGAGTATGGTATAGACTTCACTTTTTCTTTATCATTTTTCTCAATGTTTTCATTATATCCATGCTTAGAAAGGGTTTTGTATCCAATGCCACAACATTCTTCCAACTCAGATGAGGAGGGTCTATGCTTCAGAGAAGTATTGGCTTCTTCATGAGAACACAAATCCTTTTTAACTTTCTTAACGTTATGCATCTTCCTCTTATGAGGGATGGGAGTTGAAGGGCCCTCATCACCAACATGGGGTGATGGTGTTGTCATAAACCAAGTTCAGCACATGAAACACAAGGTTGTTTAGGTGCAAATTGTGAGATTTCATACTCTCCCATAATGGAGGGCATACAATCTAATGAACCCCAATCATCACTAAAGCATGTGTCTAAAAATGAATTTTTTGTATGTGACTCTTTGGACTTTGAGGGTGAGATTTTGGATTCTTTGTTGAAATGAGGTGTAAAATATAATGACCCCCAATCATCACTAAATAGTTTTGTTGTAGGTGAAAGAAAATTAGGATTAACATCAACTTGTATAGGTTCTACTTTTGAGGTTGGAATGAAAGTATTAGGGGATTTGGAAGTGTGATGATCATGTTTAAATTTTGATTTATAGCTTTTTTCATCTGTTTCAACTGTGTATATCTTGTTTTTGTATTCAAATTTCATTCCACGGTGAAGAGTGGACATGACTCCTTTCATAACATGAATCCACAGTCTCCCTAAGAGAAGGTTGCATGAAAGACGTCCTAGCATGATATGGATAGGGGTAGGAAAAACCATAGGTCTGACCTCAATAGGTAATGTGATCACTCCTAATGGTTGCCTATTAACATTGTCAAAGCCACAAATATTAATATCATTAAGTTAAATAATCATCTTGTCCACTCCAATTTTATCTAGGAGATCAACACTACAAACATTAAGACCTACTCTATTGTCTATAAGGGTGCGCCTAACAACAATTTCATTAATAATCACCTTTATCATTAAGGCCTCATTCTTATGTTGTATCTCAAGCAAGGGTAATTCATGTTTAGGGAATGTGATTTCTAACTTTTTCACTTGCATACAATCAAAGGAGGTTGCTACATCATTCAATTTCATAGAAAATTGCATGTTATTCTTCTGCAAAATTTCTTGGAGCATCATATGGTGTGTAAGTGATGTTTTTGTTAAATTCCAAAGGGTGATGTTTATATGACGAAGTTTGCCAACAAGATCAATCTCTTTTCTGCTATGTGAAGGAAAGCTAGGAGCAATAGGTAAGATAGGTTGAGGCAATGATAATGAGGTAGGTATGGTTTGTTGTTGCATGTTATATGTGTGAGCAACAATATTGTAACTTGGTTGTTGTAAAACATTGTTACTACATATTTTCCTTATAATGTTTGAGGTAACTTCTAGAGGTAATAATTTAGGTGGTTCTATGATGGGAGGTGACTTAGGAAGCTCACTAATTAAAGGAGATCCAATTTATGTAGTCATAACCTCAACTGAGTGACCTAGATGACCTTCTAGTGAGGGGGGGTCTAATGTGAACTTAACATCTTCATCTATGCCATCCACCTTAGTGTTTGTTGATACAAATGTATCATTAGAAGAGGGACAAACAATATTCTCATTCTACTCAATAATTGGGTCTTCTAACACCAAACTACCTTCATTACAAGTAGGAGAGGTATTGGAGAAGAGCAACTATGATTGTCATGATTGTCTATGTGTGCATCCTCTTGCATCAAAGATTTAGTGGATGATCTAGGGGAGATGAAGTCTCAAGGGCTTCATCTAACATTTCAAAGTCATCACTACTAAAGGGTTTGAATGATATGCTTTCCCCAAGGTTAACCATTTTTTTGTTTTGTTTCTTTTAATGTTTTTGGTTTTAGTTTTAGTTTTCTAACGATTGCAAAATGTAAACTAATCTATCTAATGATGCAATAATGTTGAAAATGAAAGAAAAGTACAAAAATATAATACTAATTTTAACTAAAATACGCAAGAAAATGTTCTCCACACTTTTTCCAAAATCTAAGTAAATGAGCAATGATTTGAATGCACAAACAAGCTATTTCAAAAATTGAATTCTTTGATCTAAACACAATAACAAAAATTCAAACTAGAGACTAAAAAGCACCCCAAAAGTTTCCTAAAATGTTTGTATAGGGACTCATTCACCACTGGGCGAATGGGTCCTAGATCAGGGTTTTAAAAAGGTGAAAAATACAATTTTTAAATTATTTTATGTGTTTTATGTGCCCAATTTCAATCTATAACTTTAGTGGCAACATTTTCCATAATTTGATGTCTAAATGCAAGTGAAATGAAGGACAAATGGTAACCTATATTCAAGACTTTTTGAAATGCAATTTTCACTCATTTTTTTTAATATGAATGATGAAAAGGACACTAATATGCAAACACTATGCACAAGGAAATATGCTAACATGAAAAGTAAGCTATCTAAGTGATGCAATGCTTCAAAAATGTCTTGATGATTTTGCTACTGAAATGATTTTGGGATGATTTAAAAATGACTACACTAAATGGATGTTTAGACCTAGATGCATAAAACAAAAATTTCTGAAACTTTCTAGACAAATACTGTAGGTTACCAACAAACCAAGGAAGTGTAGAAAACTACTAGAAATCTCATAAAAGTTGATTTTTGTAGGCCTCCAAGGACTCATTCGCCCAGTGGAAAATGGGTCTTGGTATGTTTTTCCGGGAAACTCTGAATCAGATATTGAAGCTCGGGAATTGTGAAAACTTGTTGCCCTGGTATCCCTAACAAGTACTTATTTTCCCTAGGGAGAATGGGTCCTAGATTAAGTTTTTGAAACTAAATTTTACAGTTTTTAAAGTATTTTCTAGTGGTTTTCAGATTCAGTTTGCTACAGTATGTTTCAGGTTTAGTTTTTTTATAAATGCAATGTGGAATGCAAGGGAAAATTATGACAAGATGATGACCTAAAATGCATAGCTTGATATGCAATTTTGTTTTGATTTTCAAATGAAAGTAAATGATATGCAAGATAACTAATTTTTTGTGTATTTTCTATATTTAAAGAATGCAATCCTAAAACCCTACATGAGATGCAAATTTGAATGCAAACTAAGACACCCTAAATGAGATCTAATTCAATGCAAATGAATGCAAGATCTAATCTAATATGAAGAGGACTCCTAAAATCAGAAACTACAATGTTAAAAAAGGTCAAGTTCACCAAAATGAAACAAAGAAAAATCGGTTCGCCAAAATGAATCAACAAGATGATGAACCACAATTTTTCTACTAATGTTTCATTAATTTTATGAAGGGTAAAATGCATAAATAACAATAAAAACTTAATCCTAACTATTATAACAACAATAGGGAAGGTTTTCAGGTGTTGAAATGATGTGTACCTTGTTGAAAAGTGTTGTTTCAGGCCTCACTAAGGTCTCATTCGCCCAATGGAAAATGGGTCTTTACTACCTTGATTTTTGGCTTCTATTCTTCAATTTTTGCACTCCTAGCTCCGAGGTGTTTAGCTCTTGAAAGTCAAAAATAAATTCTATAGGGAAATTTTTGTGATATTGCAATAAAGATGACAACTCTTGCAACTTTACAACTTTTTCTCTTCATTTGATCTTCAACCTAAAACCCGCAATCACCCATCAAGAGAGAAGAAAAATTATTGATTGCTAGGGAATAAGGGTTTGCCTTGGTCAAACTTCATTTTGGTAATTAAACCTTGAATTGAAAAAATGCATAAAAGGAAATATGAATGAAAAAAGTAATGCTACATCTCACCAATCCTTAATTGAACCTTGGAATACAAATCAAATATCTTGCATGAATTGGCCTCAAATAATTTAGATCTTGATCACCACACTTGATTAAAATCACTAAAATCCTACCAAGAAAAGTTCAAAAAGGAGTGTCCTAAGTTAAGGAGGACTAATTCGCCATAGGGCGAATCGGTCCTAGCACACATAACTAGGACACATTTTGGGGAGGTAGAATGTTATGCAAAAAGGGGGTCCTAGGACCTAGGAAGGGCCCATTTTCCAGGTGGAAAATGGGTCCTAGGTCACTAGCCTCAGACTCAAACCTTTTCAAATTAAGTGTTGTGAAACATCATTAATTAGTGTCGAGATTTATCCCTCAGAAAATGAAATAAATAAGGTTTGGATTTGAATTTAAGGGGCCAATTAAGGAAAATTTAACATAAATTAATTAATAAATCCCTATATTAGTGTGAAAGTGTAAAGGTACAATTTACAATTCACCCCAAATAAGGCACAATTAATTCTATTTTATCATTAATTATTCATTCCCAAATTAAGAGTGAAAAAGGGTTACTTTTTTCAACAATACAGATGGTATCCGTAGAGCTCCCAAATTATAGTCCTAAGTGTGTGGGGACAATCAATGTCTATGAAATGGTGGAAAAGTGAAACCCTAGGATTTACTCTAGGATTTCAAGGTACTTTTCCATCACATTTCATTTAGAGTTTGAGGTAGCAAGGGTTTGATGAATTTGGACAAGATATAGGACTGACTTACAACTTGAAAGGTGAGCCAACCTGCTCTTGACCAAATTTGGAATGAATTTGGGAATAAAATGCAATGATTTAACTAGGATAATGATGCAAATAACTATGCTGATGCAAAAACAATAGATCTAGAAAGTCACAGATAATTTTTTCCTTCAAAAATAGACTGAGCAGAGTACTGTGCACCTAACATAAGAATTTGAAGCTTATTTCTAAGGACCAAGTTTCCTAGGGTGACTTTGTCCTATTTATTGAACCTAATATTTGATTTCATAGTCCTCTGGAGCCAAATCAAAGCCTTATTTTCCTAGGTGTCACACTCTCGTATCTTTGTCAGATGTCAAGATAATTGAGCTTTTGTATGTTGTCAAGTTGTAGGGTTTGAATGTAAAAATGAATAATTTACCTTCAAACTATTCCCAATCTTCTTTAGACCTAAAACCTATACATTCAAAGAGAGAGGAAGGGTTGAAATGCCATGTAGGGGCTTTCCTTGGTCAAACCCCATGTTGGTGTCTCCACCTCCACAATGGAAATGTCAATGAAAGAGAGCTTATCCTTTTGAAGGATAGAGGCTAAATGATAAATGAATGATGAATCAATAATGGACTGCAACTCACCACTCAAAAATGGCTTCTTTGAAGGACTAAATTCAAGCACATTTCCTCAAGGCTTGATTGTTGCATGCTTGGTTTGCTTGAAGACCCACAAGGGTTACATATCACAAATAATATGATAACATAAGCATGAAAAAACTCACATAAAACTTGACATGATGATTCAATATTGAAATGTTGCAATAAATCTACTCTTGCTTGCTCTTAACTTGCTAATAATTGCTCTTGATGATAATTATTGCTCAATATTATTCATTAGTTTTCAAATGGTGAAATGACTAGATTTTTATATACAATTATTCTAATTTCTTGAAAATTAAATATCGATAGCCAAAATTTGACATTTGAAATTCAAATAACAAATTGTTGTCCTTGACATTAAATTTTGGAGGCAAAATAGGGGGATCAAGTCACTTAGGGCGACTTAGTCCTAGCCTATTTTACAAAGTACAAAGTGTTGGGAGCAAAATATTAAATGTATGCATTGGTTTTCCACATGGGTTTTATTGATAATTGTCCAAATGAGATATAAAATGCATAATTTAGGAAATTAGGTGTACAATTAGGTCTAATTACTTAAGGAGGAGCAAAACATAGTGTGAAATTATCATGGGTGACAATTTACGATGCTACAGTCCAATACAACACACATAACTATTTCAAAATCAACACTAAAACAAATCAATCCTACAACATGATCAATAATGTTACCCTATGTTGATCTACTCCCTAGTATGCCCGGTTAAGATATGAGTCCATAAAATAAGTCAAAATATTAAGCCATTTCATATGTGTTAACATATCATTTGGGTAAAAGTATAAAGTTGTGTCACACTTCTATAAAGGAAACAACCAACACTAATCCAACTTTTAAACTTGAATTACTAAAAAGTAGCATATATGTTTTGAATTTTGAAATGATGTAAACTAATAAAATGCATAATTTTTAGTATATTTTATGTTTGTATTTTTTGAAAAATTTAAAAAATTATTTAATATAGTTTTTTATAAATTGAAACTACAATTTTGTTGTTGATAAATGTTGAAAAATGAAGTTACATGAGACGTCTATCTTTATATAGTAAATTTTATTTTTCTTTAATATTTTTGTGTATTTATAACTTAAAACTTTAGTGTCATGGATGTATTTTTTTCCAATTTTGATAAATATATATTTTTAAATAAATATTAAAATGTGTGTACTAAAACTCAATTGTTTCCATTTGAAGTCAACTTTCATATTAACTATTTATCTAAATTTTTCAATTTTTAATAAGTTTTAGTATTTTTTCTTGACATGGTAATCAACCTAATATTTTCCTATCAAGACATCTACTTGTTCCACCTCTTTCTCTAGATCTTGTGAAGCTAGGCTTTGGATTGGCTCCCTACCTTCCCAAGGGCTCAATCACCTCATTTAGTTACCTTGTCAAAATATTATATTCTCATATAATTTTAAATATAAGTTGACAATGATAGAGCTTTGCAACACCAAAAAACAACTAGGGGAAACCTTCTCATTCTTTCTTTAGTAATGGAGGAGCCTTTCAAGTAGATTTTATAGGCCCATCCTAGAAAATTAACTCAACCATATTTTCACCATAAACCTTAATTTAGAGATGGATTTTTATTGACAAGTGCATTGTGAATCAACCTTCAATGAGATCTTTGAAAAAATAATACACATTGAAAATGGACTTATTACTAATGACTTAGTCAATATTCACTCTCATGACTCAAATCAAACATAATTAGAAAAACCAAATTTCTTTATAAAGAAAAAAAATATAGTTGGTGATAGATTCACTAACTTGAAATATGTGAAAAACTTGCATATGCCCTCAAATGTCACAGTCCCCTTTAACAAGCCCAAAAAAAGAAAATAAGAAACAATAATATATGTCATTGCGAGAACCCATGGAGGTGGTATTCCATAAAATAATCTTGGACAAGATGATCACATCCCCCCTAATATAACCCTTTGAATAAAATAAACCTAAACTTTCATGAAACAAGGAAAATGATTGTTATGAGTACCATAAGATTGAGGGTCATACTCCTAATAACTATATAAAGTAAAAGACTGCATCTAAGATCTCACTAATCGATGGGAGATAGAAGTAGAAGGAAATTTATTCTCATCACATAATAAATAAATAGGAATATATCATGGTCCATTTCCCAAGCATGATTAAAATTTCCCCTCACAAAATCCAAATCAAAACTAATACCAAGAAATTCATTCCAAGAATATCCACTACCATAAAACCCTGCATAACTATAAATCCATCATTGGTTCCATTGAGAAATCCTTTTCAAGAAAGTAAATAAAATAAAATTCAAATCCTTTGATTATTCTATCATCACAAGGCACGATTGGATCATTATCCAAGGGCCTCCTTCAACTACTCCCAAAAGACAATATAACCTCATCAAACATCTTGAGAAAATTCAAGCACAAATATTTTTCTTAGATCCCCACCTCTTCCAATATTATTAAATGATGGATGGAAAAATCCACAAATTCTATCATTGCTTGATTTTTAAACTTGTACCAAATCTTGCAACCAAAAAGTCCTCATCCTACATTGATTCTAGCAATCTCCCTTCCACTTCCATTAATCCCAACCCTAAATAATCATCCATTAGATCTTATTCCTCTTAGTATCATTGATAAGGAATGTGAGAATATCAAATCCAAGATTCCTTCCACATAGGAAAACTCCCACTATCCCCTCGATCCCATGGTTGACCTCATATTAGGCCCAATCATACACCAAGAAAGCTATAATCAAAGACAACCAACTTTATCCAACATGGATTCCTACCTAAAAAATAAATTGAAAGCTTGACCAACTTCTTAGTCTATAGATACAAATGTTATGTATCCCTATTTAATAATAATGACTATCCCATGGATCTTCATATATGTAGAAACATGAACTAGAAAGAAAAAGGCCTCAATATCCATTAGCAATAAATTCTTGATCCCATACATATAATATAAAATATAGCAACTTGAGGACTAAGATGCATACCTTTGGAATATAAATCTAATACCAACATTGATACCTCAAAAAATGTTATAAATTCTTCTCTTGACATTGAGGATATTAAAGAAGAATTCACCCTTAGTTATTATAAGTATCTTATTGTAACAAACATTTTTTCATGATGCAACCATCTTTACCATCTACCTAGATCTCCAATACCCTAAACTTATTGATTGGGTCCAAGAAGATCTTAAATCATTGTATACCTTTTGTAGTGTCAAAAAATATCATCTGTGACATTTTCACACTTGTTTGGGCCCTCCTTATAAATTTGAGCTTCACGATGCCTTGACTTAGTGTTGTAATGTGTTTAACACACTCACATTAGGTCTTGGGCCCTTGTAAACTAAATAAACCTAATCATACCTTATTTAGAGTGTTGTAAAGTGTTGTAACACATTTTCACACTTTTCTAGGGTTTTATTAAATAATTGGGCTTCTTTATGCTTTAATTGGCCTTATGTTGCATCCACAAGCCTCATTTAATGCATCTTTTCAAGGATAATCCCAACATAAATCAACATCCAATCATAATTCAGGAATTTTTAGGTTGTGTGGCCCAAATTTAGTGATTTGGGACTCACACGCCACCTTTGGCGTATGAGTCCCACCTAGGGTTTTGGGTTCCGATCTAGATTTTACACCTTTCTAAGAATTTTTTAAAATGTGTCCCATAATTATGCCTAATGAGACTCATACGCCACTTCTAGCGTATGAGTCTCATGTGGCCCAAAATTAAATTTAATTCAAATTCTTGGTGGGATTTCATTCTCCTAGATCTGATGTCAGCTTGTAGTGTTGTAATTTCAAGAAATTTGGCATAAACAAGTATAAATACAAGGTTCTTTCACTCATTTTCACCTAATCATTCAAGAGATCATCCTAAGCCTTCAAGTATTCATGCATTATAGTGAATTAGAGTTCACAAGAGCATTCAAGTGTTTACAAGATCATTCAAGAGTCTTCAAGAGCTAATTATCAAGTGTTTTAGAGCATTATTCAAGCATCAAGCATCATGTCAAAGTCATCATACATCATGTTTGTTTTTGAGCTAACAATTGTGATGTAGGGATTTATGATTCAAGAAAGCATTCAATTCAAGATCTATCACATTCAAGCAAGAGTCAAGATCTACATCCATTGGAGCCATTTCATACATGTTTGCAACACTTTATTGCTAGGGTTTGTGTGTGATTTTCAAATTTAGGTTGAAGACATATTGAAGAGAAAGTTTGGAGAAAGTTGTCACCTTGCATTGAAGATCATTGGAGAAAATACACAGGCTACAAATTGAAGATTCAAATTTGAAAATAATGTGGAAAGAACAGAGCAAACATAAAAGATCAATTTTAGACTTTGAATTTCCAAAAAACCCTAACTAGTTTGATACGCCACTTCTGGTGTATGAGTCCCAATTTGGTCAAGTTTACAAATTTAGAAGTTCTAGACACCTCTATGCCAGATTTCATTTTCTACCTAGAAACCCTAATCTGGGACTAAATCACCCAAAATGGCATATGAATTCTAGTAGGCTTTAAAATCAATGTTTTCATCATTCCAAGCCTTCATCCAGTCTTCTCCAGATTCCCAAGTGCACACCTTTCATCTCTTAGCTTTTTGTTTTGATTTACATGCATTTTTAGATCATTTAGTGAAGTCTTGCATCATAGTAGGGTTAAGCATTAGATCTTACATTTCATTAGTATTTTCAAGCCCTAGCTTGGTGGTGAACCCCTCTTTAGTCTCTAATCATACCCTAAGACAATCCTATTGCAAGATCTCTTTCTCCTTGTACACCTTAGGTTGAGATCTCTAGGGTTTTCCTTGAATGAGAGAGTGTGAAGATTGTTATTCTATCTCCCAAGTATAGAAGCAATAAAAATCAACCTTTCATTTTGGTGAACCTTCATTTAGAACATCACAATTCTGATTTGGAGTGCATCATCATCCTAGATCTTGCTTGCATTAACTTTGCATTAGGGTTTTCACTAGTTAATTAGCATTCTAGGGTTTCTAAATTTTGCATTAGTGAAAGTGCATATAGATTACATTTTTGCATCTTACATCATTAAAAATCATCTAAAAAACTGCATTTGCACTTAGGTTATAGATCATACAAACTAGAAAGCATAAAAAATCACTTGAAATTTTCTAAAAATTTTGACAAAAACCCTCACTAGGAATCATATGCCCCTTTGGGCAATTTAGTCCCAATGCAGATTTTAGGGCCTACATTTTCCAAAATTTAAAACTCTATTTCTAAGCTTCTATTTGTTGTTGATAACTTTATGTTTCAGTTTACAGAGTTTTTGTTATATTAATTTCATTGCATTTAGCTTACATTGCATTTTCATTCATCTTGACTTTAGTATCCCTTGCATGAGCATTTCTACCTGGTGTCCTATTGATAATGATGCAAGAGCATCTGAAAGCATTCAAAATAGTTGGGATAGTGAACATTCAGTTGTCGAGTACTAGAGGGAACGACCTTGGAGAATACTGCATTTTACCACATTTGCATGTTAGAAGCTACAGAGCTGGAATTAGTTACTAAACACCATGAGCAATAAAATATTGGAAATTTAGATCATTTTGGTTCGATTACGAAGAGATATTATTAATAGAAAATCACCTATGTTCATAGAGCAGAGCCAACAATGTTCGGTGAAGTCTAATTGGTTTGCGAAGCAATTTAGTGGCTTGTGGAGCCTAAAGGAACATTATTCAATGAAGTATAGGACATGGACGACCTTCATGGAAATCCACATGAAGTTCTATATATTTTTGGAGCAATACCTTATGTTTGGGGCCGACCTATCTATATGTACACGTTACCTAACTAGTCGTTGTAATTGGGCCGACATGTTAATGGTTAGATGACTTGTAGAGGATATAAATGTAAGATAGAGGATTGTTACAAGGGGGGATCAATAAGGTGATCGATAGTACAAATTTATGAAGCATGGTGACAAATCATTTTGATCTAAGAAGATCACAGAACAAAAGAATTATGGAGAAGAAGAAAGAGTCAATGGAAGAATGTTATTGAATGAATTGTTTATAATCCCTGGGCTAAGGCCTAGTATCTGTAAATCCTGAGTGGCATATGTAATGTGTTTTGAGATCATAATATAAAGAGGAATGAGCTTTGAATGATATTTCATGATCTAGGTTGATCAATTTACGGTTTAGGGTGATAGGATGGCTTAAGGGGATCTATGTCTAGTAAGGTCCTGGGACAAAATGACATGGCTCAAGCGAATAAAATTTGGTGAAGTTGCCTTAGACCTTAATAAAATTTGGTTTCCTTGGTCATCTTCACCAAATTTTATTCACTTAAGCCATGCCATTTTGTACTAGGACCTTACTACATAGATCCCCTTAAGCCATCCCATTGCCCTAAAACCTAAATCCTAAACTCTAAACCGTAAACCCTATAGCATTCATAAATTGTCCTATATTAATAGTTAATTATTTTTTCATTCAAGTAACATGCCTTAGACATAAATGAGTCTTACATATTTTATCATTTGTATTCAATTAGTCCATTTATATTGAATGGTTCAAGGGTATTTCCTAAACATGTATCTTACATTTTGAAATTACAAATCTAATGCAAGTTCACTTATATCTTAGAGATCACATGGATCAATTCAATAATATTTGTAATCCACCTCCATGACATCTATCTCCACCACCTCCACCTCATAACCCCCGACCTCCACCACCTGAAATCGATGGTGCTTGCTTGCAAGCACAAATAAATGTCAATGTTAGAACCATCCAAGATCAAATCAACAGTATTCAAAATGAAGAATGTATTGCACCACCTATGAGGATGTGTGCATCTAGGATGCAAAAAATTGTTGATGTTGATAGGGATATGGATGGGATCTTATATGAGCATCAATAGTGGCTAGAGGAGAGGAGAACTTCTGATTCTGAAAAGGAAAAAACAAAGAAATGAAGAGATGCAGTAGAGAGCCACAATAGTTTATAAATTAAGACAATGATCTTATAGTTATGAATTTATGAATTTGGAGGAATTTATGAACTTATAATGATGAATTTATAATAGTATATATTTTATGACTATCTACTAGATCATGATTTCTCCTGTTGGAAAAATGTAATATATATATATAAATATGCATTAGACATTAAATTATCTTTTTGTGAATGTTTTAAGTTTATTTTTTAGTATGTACATGTATTAAAATTGCATAGTTCTAGATCTTAACTTTTGAAATTTGTATGTATGTACATAGTTTAGTTGAATTATGTATGCATGCAAATTACGCATTGTATTTTTTGTTTTAAATGTATGTACATGTGAAATTTTGAAATTTGTATGCACATGCTCAAGTTAAATCAATCTATGTATGTGCATGTATATGTATGTATATCCTATTTAAAGAAATTTGCATGTACATTTAAAATTTAACTATTTCTTGTAATTTTGTAAGTTTGTATGTTAATTTTGTATAATTTAATGTAGGTGCGCTTATATTTGATATCATGGATAAATTTAACATTGATGATATCATCAATCCACTACCTTAGCCACCTCAACCTCCACCCCAAGCTCCACCTCCCCCTCCACCCCCTCCACTTAATATCCCACATCCACCACCCGCTGGATCTGATGAGGCTCGCTTACGAGCACGTATAAATGATCAAGTGGCATCCATTCAAAATCAAATCAATGCTATGCAAAATCAAGCATTGATTCCACCTCACATGAGATTTTTTGCATCTGTGATGCAAAACATTGTGGATGCCATTAGGACTATTGATTCTGATCTAGATAGGCATTGACGAGAAAGAGATCAAATGAGACAATTTTATCTAGACAATTTCTCCTATAAAAAAATTTTAGACCTTAAATTAAGAAAATCTCATCTAGCTCCTTACTTTATCAACCTTGATACTCAACAACTCATTCCTCCCAATAAATCTAGAATATCCATGAGGTGGTGCATACATCCACAAATGAGTGCACATTTTTAGGATCGATGGTATATGGTATTTGACAGTCCATCACACGCTAATTTGGAGGTCCCATTGTATTTTTTGAGAAAACCATATGTAGTGTTTGTCATGGGGAAAAAGCCCAATTATTTTGATTTTAAATCATTTCAGGGTGTTGGTGGGGGCATGTCACAACAGAGGTTAGGGGCAAGGGTTGATCTCCAATGCCCGACGCATGTGCAACCCCTTGTTGCTCCTCTTGGTCCTGCCATTCTCACACATGTGCATCAACATGCGGTGGTATCAACATTAGGATCCCTTAGTACACTCACAAGAGACCTTGATCAACATGCTTTTGTGATAGCGAGTAGGGAGCATAGAGAGGACAATGATGGAGTGTTTTATGGAGTTGGTCTGAGTTCCACTCCAAGAGTCTCAAGACCCCATGTATATACTAGTTTCCATCAGTTATGTTATGGAACTGATCAGGCCACACCTAGTTCAGGTGGACGTGGAGATTCTAGTGGTTCATCTGGTTGCCTTAGTTCATTTGTATAATTTCTTAGAGCAGACCATCACCCTAAGGACACTGCAACACAGGTATAAATATGCATCTACATGTTGACTTTATAATAATTTTAATGAATGTATATATCAAAGAAAAGTTTGCATTACATTTTAATAATCAAATTGTTTGGTGTACAGATGACACTAACGATGGGGAAATCATCTGCTCCACAAGTACACACATCGACACCAGTCCTAGTCGGCAACCCTTATGGGGTATTTAGATTTCAATTTTTTAAATTATATATGAAATTAGTTTTAACTTGAGTTTTATATTTATAATTGAATCGTGAACATATGTTTTAAATATTTATGTTGGTTTAGGGGAGTCAATTGACTTCCACATCGATTCCACCTAAGAGGTTGCCAAGCACTCCTCCATTGTTGGGTGTTGCAAATCAGGGGAAGGTACATTTATATTGTAAATTTTTTTAACTTACATTAATATAGTTACAATTATGAATTTTGAGCTCACTATATATCAAATGTGCATGTACACTTGTAAATATTATAAGCGTTAAATGTCTACATGTATGTCTAGGTTGATATGACAATGAGAATGGGCATCAGGAAAACATTAGATGTTGTAGCTACTCGTGAGGCCTCTAATTTTCAGGTTGTTTAAAAAAATTTCTACACAAAATGTGCAAACTTGAATATATATATTTTAACCTAATTCAAGTATACACGCTTTAAATTTGATCTTGTAGGACTTTGTTAGTTCGAATTTTTGCCATGACTTGGTCATAGTTACACCTCTAGGAGGACATGCAGAGCAGGCTCCAGATATCATGGTAATTAAATTTTTTTATTATATTTAAAGTCAATTATAAATTATATATTCTGAATAACTTTAATTTAAAATTTAAAATTGCATATATATATAATATGAGCTAATACATGTTTTAAATTATTTTTCTTTTACAGCATGAGACACATCTTGTAGTTGAGCATGTACAAACAGGTCCTAGAGAAAAGGGTGCACAACCTCAAAATACGATACAATTAAAATATGATAAATTATAAATTAAATTGAATTAAATCATTTTTAATTGTAGACTTACATCTAATTTCAACTTTCTTTGTCTTGTTTATGTAGATTGATTCAAAGAATTTAGAGGCTGGTTCAAGTGCACCAAAGCATCCAAACCCAGATATGATGGTAATTTTATTTTATGATGAATTATAAATTAAATTGTCATTAAATCATTTTTCATTGTCTTACATCTGATTTCATCTTTCTCTTATACAGAGTGTTTCAGGTCATCCACATAGTTCGCATGGTGTGAAGAGGTCTCTTGATTATAGAGACAATACATGACCTAAACATGATTTTATGGGTTATATTTGATTATTTCATGGACTACATATTTGGTTTCTCATGTACTCTGTTGGACTTTATATTTCATGGATCAAGTACTTTGTTAGACTTTAGTTCATGGGTGTACTTTGATGGACTTTATTTCATGCGCTTAATATATTGGTTTCATGCACTTAATATGTTGTAAATTATGGACTTTATTATTGTTCAATTTTAATTTACACATGTACATTTATGCATTGTATATTCATAGTCAAGACATTAATATAGGACATTAATGTAAAATTAAATATAAATATGAAATTAAATTTGAAATTAATAGGACATTTTAATATTTGTACTTCAAATTTAGTGATCCCATACATGATATGTACATTCAATAATTAGCGATAATTAGTCAATGAACTTATTCAATTCACATCAATCAATAATTAGTCAATAAATCATAATTTACAAACAAAATCAATCCGTTTATATACCACAAAGGATGGAATTTTAAGAAATAAACAATACCATACAAGATTAGAGAACAAAAGCATTAATAAATTCTATAAATAATAGCATCCAACACTAATTTATAAGTTGTGAAAACAAATAATATCCAATACTAATTTATAAGTTGTCAAAATAAATAATAGCATCCAATACTAACTTATAAGCTGTCAAAACAAATAATAGCATCTAATACTAATTTTGATGAGGGCGCAAACCCGAGACACAGAAAATAACCCACAAACTAGAGAATAATTTTATTATTCAGAAAATGGAACTTCTTACATGCAGAGGATCTCAAATCCCCAAGTTCTACAACACATGCAAGCTACAGAAAGCTACAGAATAACCCTTTCGCAATATGCGAGCTTGTCCCCAAAAAGTTACCCAAAAATTAGAAAACCCACCCATAAATAGAGCTCCTCATTTGTTTGGAGCCAAAACAACATTCAATTTGAGTTTAGGTGGTTTGGCGAAAATTTACAACATAAAGTTCAAATTTCAAAAGAGCATTTGCAATGGTATCTTCTAGAAAGTGCACCAACTTCGGGGTCATAACTTTTGATCCAGGACTCGATTCGAACCGTTTGAACCGTTGGAAAGGTCTCGAAGTCAAGAATGCGCTGAAATTGGCTATGCCAATTTTGGCAAGTTTCGGGGCCATTCCGGAAGCTCTAAGTGCCTCAAATCCCACTCGGAAGATTTTCAGTGCAAATCTGGGAAACTAAAACTGCAATATCTTTCAACCCAGGAACCGAAATGAAAAACCATAAATTGGGAATTTCATTATGACAAAAAGGGTATCCAAAAATATAAAAACATCTAAAAATGAGAAATTTGAAATTTAACTATTTTTGGGTGATGCAAGATTGCCCTTACACCACTGGATGCTCCTGCATCAAATTTATAAGTCGTGAAAACAAATAATAGCATCCAATACTAATTTATAAGTTGTCAAAACAAATAATAGCATCCAACACTAATTTATAGGTTGTCTTAAGGGGTCCTTATACGACATCTTAAGGGGAACAAAGGAGAGTATAATTAAGTATAAATATTAAGTGATATTGTAGGCACGTAAAATATACCGATTGACATTGTGCATCTGATCCTGACCTACTAACATCGTTTCATCCTGAATCATCCCTCGGTCTAACCATTTAATCAAATCTCCTTATCTGATTAAATTCATCAATATTCCTCCCTTAATTAAATAAACCAGTTATTTAATTAAGTCTCTCTTTTTTGTTAATTAAATCAACCCATCTGATCTAATTATCCCTATTTAATTAAATAATTAATTTTATTTGATTAAATCTCTAAAGTCTATCTATTAAATTAAATAAATTAAAACCTTATTTAATTTGATCTAACATCATCTCCTTTAATTAAATAAATCAAAATCCTTATTTAATTAGTCTCTTATCATATTCCTCTCTTATTTGATTTAAATAAATCCATAAATTTGAGTCAAATAGGTCACATCATTTAATCCCTCATTAAATTAATAAACCATTGATTAATTTAATCTATTGTCATGTCCCATCCTCTAGATTTTGCAAGTTGCACATGAAAATAGATTTAATTCATTTATTAAATCTCTATTTTCCTCACAAGGCATCTTTTTGGAATATCCTTCAAGTTTGAATTCAAAAATTTCAAGTCAACATGTACATCCAACAAGGCAATAACTTCATCTTACATGTCCTTTGCCTTGAGCCAAGTGGCATTTATTGTATTTTCCCTTCCCTCTTGCAAGTCATTTCAACAAATTTGAAATTCAAAAATAAGCATTTATTGACACAATCCCTAAATCTTGCACATCCTCCATCCATTCATAGTTTGACAAGTGGCATCATGCCATTGGATGAATGTTAATCCCACATTGCTCAAATTTGGACATTCATCCATCTTGGCATTCTATAAATAAAGAGCTCATATCCTCATTTGATCATCCACAAATTATGCAAAGTTATTATGCTAAAATATTTAGCCATTTTCATCCATCACCATTGAGTTCTTAGCTAGGTTTTTGCAGATTTTGGCTTGGAGCTCTCATCCTTCACCAACAAAGTGGATCAATCATCATCAACATATCAAGCTTGCATCTTAGGAATTGGGAAATGGCCAATTTTCACATCAAATTGGCACCAATTCCCCCATGGGATTATGTGTTTGCTATTCTAATTAGGATTGAATCTATATTTTCTTGTTTTATTGTGTTCTTCATTGTTTTCTTTCCTAATTTGAAGTTTGTAAATGAATTTCATGGGGAATATTTGTTCATGCTTTCAATATCTAACTTAATGTGTTTGTTCTCTTTGTTTTGCAGGTATTAGGATTGGGGTTCACACATTTGGCGCTAGAAGGAGGGCTGCATCTCATAAATTTTGACTTTTCTCACAAAATTCCACATTTTTGCTTATACACAGAAAATTCCCACACCGAGAGCTCAACGTTGTTGTTTTGGCACCGCTGACTCTTCAGCGTCACTATATAGCACCATAGGAAACTTAAAGCGCGACGCTGGACTCTTCCCGCCCAAAAAAATTGAATTCTAAACTCCACCGCTTGACTATTTGACTAGCAGGAATTTTCAAAAGCATCAAACTGCGACGCTGGGAAAAAATATGACGCAGTTGAGCTCACTGTCCCGACACAAAGCGATGTTGACTGGTAAGCGGCACTATGAGAGCACCGCTGAGAAATCAAACTCCAATGTAGTCACGGGTTGCGCCGCTGGCAGGAAGTAAAAAGTGGAAATGAAATTTTAGCACGTGCTTTTTGATTAATGATCAATTTGTCTTCTATTTTCTACTTTTTAATCTCTGTATTTTCCAGAATCTAATTGGTTTTCTCCCTTGTAGGTTGGAAATCGAAAACGAAGAAAGGAGAAGCATGAGGAGGATATTTCGCAAGATCAAAGTGTTTTTAAACACATTAGTGTTTGCTTAACACTTTTAAGAAATTGCTATCACTTCTTTCTTAGGACACTAATTTCATTTGGGTTTTAAAAAAATCTTTTCATTTCTTGCAAAAGGATAAAATGAACATTAGGATCACAACATACTAGAGTTTGTTTATTTGGTTAACAAATTGAACAAAATTTCTATCATTTGTCTTTTGGTGCTTAAAAAGAACTCACATTTTGCTTTGTGGGATCTAAAATGAACATGTGCTACATTGTTTTGTGAGAGCTTACTTAAACTAACCTCATTGGAAAAGGACGTATGTGCTTCTCTTGTGCTTTATAGCAATCTTGAGAATCAAAAGGCCTTTTTCATGATTTTAGGTTGAGATAAAGCAATCACCTCCACACTTCAATTTGGGTTTAAGAATTGAACAAAATCTTGTGCGAGTGTGAGTGGGGGCATTATTGCGTACATTCTCTCTCTTTGTTTCCAACAAAGATTGATCAAGTTACGAATATTGTTTTTACTCGCTTTTGTTTATCCTAGAGGGCCTACCTTGGGGAAAAAGTACTCACCCAAGGGAATGACTCAACCGGTAACACTCTAAAGCAAGAGTATTTCCAACCGAGATATAAATGTGGGTATTGGAGTAAACGCCAATATCACGGTTGATTCTGACAAGATGGATCCAAAAGGGGACTCTTGTCGTATGGGTCAATCTCCATGAACGGAAAGTCCTTGTTAAAATCCATGTTCTAGAATTTTCCAAAATCCTTAATCTATTTGTTGGTGCAAGAACGGTCGTTCTGAAGTTGCCCCACACTTTTACGGTCTTTTAGTAGAAATGGAAAGCATGCCATGGGATTTTCATGGGTGTTGATGCTTGGCTGCCCCATATAAGTGAGTGTCGTGGAGGGGAGCCAATGGGGTCAAGCATCTAACCATTCGCTAAAGATAAGCGTAGCTGGACTTGTTCAAGTGGGAATCCAACAAATATTGTCTTTCACATCTATAGGGTTGTACTTATTCTTGGGTTAAAAAATGCATTGCTTGATCGAAAATATCTTGAAAACAAACACTTAACATCATCATCCAAATTTCAAACCCTTTTGGAGACAAATACAATTGACTCAATCCATATGTTATTGCTTGCCCTTGGGATTTACATCCTTAGAGGTTTCTAAACATTAGATTACATCTCGATTTGTCTACTTAAGTAAACAATAGGTAAACCCTTGCCTTGAGTTCATCAAAATTCCACATAACATACTTTGTGGGATGTGAAGAAATCAAGACATTGGACACTTAGTTTGAAAAAACCTAATCAAAGAAAGTGTTTGTGGTAAAATAAAGCCATTAAGCAAAGCTAAGCAAAAATGAACTTTCATGTGTGTTGAAGCCTCACAATTCTCAAGAAATTCAAATCCCAAAGTGAAAATCATTGGTTGGAAATCCGAAAATGTATGTCCAAATTGAATCACTTCTTGGTTACAAAGTTCTATAGAAGCATTGTATGCTCTTAAATACCTAGGTCTAGGCAAACAAAGTGTCTCTTTTAAGTTCATCTTAAGATCAAAAGGAAATCAAAATCTTTTTCATCCATCCTTCAAAACATAAAAAAAAAAAATCATCTCACTATCACCTTTTGGAAAATCTTGAAATCATCCTTAATGCTGGGCTTTTTTTGGCAAAAATCATAAAATCATCAAATCCTTGAGACTAAATCCTTGAAAACTTTATCAAAATCATCTTTGGCTAGGTATGTGTAGATGTATCCTTTTGCATATGCTTAGTCAAAGTTATCAAAATCATCTTGTTTAGCTAGGTATATGTAGATGTATCCTTCTTCATATACTTAGTTAAACTATCATCTTGTTTGAATACTTGTGGGTAGATGCATCCTTCTCCCTACACATTCAAATTACCATCCTTTGATCAAATTTATCCCTTAGATAAATCATCCAACATCTTAGGGTCTATTTGTTCAAAATCAAAACAATCAAAATGAATCAAAATCAAGGGCAACCCCAAAAGGAAAATCAAAACCAAAATCTGAAACATATCCGCAAGTCCCAAAATCCTAGCATCTCCTTCAAGATTTATCAAAAGACCAAAACATCCACATCATATCATACCTCTTGATCCTTAAGATATCCTAAAATTTTCTACTTTGGGCAGAAAGTAAAGATCAATCTAAAGAATTAAGAGACTTTATCTCCCATATTCTTGAAAATTGATCCTTGTTTTATGGTTCAAACTAGATCTCAATACAAGAAGAGCATGGAATCCAACAAAGAAACACCCGCTTCAAGTGATCTTAGCCAAACAAACGTTGAAATGAATCTCGCCGAATCAAGCAATCCTTTGACCATCTCATCATCGCAAAATCCCCAAGAGGAAAACCAAGGAGAGGATCTTACCTTTGGGATGTCTCACGAAGAAATAATTGAAATGCTCTAAAATCCGGAGAACCATAAAATCATCAACATCATGATGAGGCTTAACCCTTCATTATACATGCTTGAACTAGCAAAACAAGGGGCCAAATTACCTTCGGATTTTGACGTGAGTACCATAGTGGAGACATATTTTCCTCCAATCTCATCCACCATCCCCATCTCATCTACACCCCCATCCAAAAACATCACCCAAAACATTTCACAAATCACAACATCTTTTGCGCCAACCCAACCCAATGTTAATAAGGGAAATCCATTTCTCAATGCTATTCAAACACACCCTCTTGTTAATAATAAAAACTTGGATGCAAATACCACATTGGAACAAAACATACTTGAAAACCCATTACATAAGAATGTTCCTCTCACTTTCCATCATGACCCATCATCATCATTTTTCCACGCAACACCTCAAACTTCTCTCCTCACAAATTCACAAGAGGAGGGAGATATGTTCAGACCAGGGGGGATCTTTGACACCACAACATTCTCGCAAGAACTCGCACCCCTCAAATTTCCACCTCTTCCACCATTGCCATCATCATCCACATCACTCCTTGGTTTAGGGCTTCCCCCTCTACCAAGTATCAATCAAACCAATATCCCAAATATCAATCAAAGCATTATGCCAAATGCTCAAAACTTGTCGTCGATATCACAACAACAAACAAAAAATGCACAAGAAATTGCAACATCATCTAACACCCCCCTAACATCACAAAGCATGGTCTCCCAAGGGCCAACCACATCAATAGCACCATCCATCACTCAAAACACCAACACGACATCACCACTCACCACCTTCACAAATTCCATTTCGAATCCACCACCACCCCCACCACCACCAACTTCCACCACATCAAGCCAATACAACACAACATTACAAGCTACTTTTCAAAGGGGATTCCAACAAGTGCAAAAACAAAAAGCCGTACAACTAGCTGCTCAACAAGCCGCTCAAGCTGCACAAGCTGCCCAAGCCACATTATAAGCGCAACAAGCCGCACAAGCCCAAGCATTATTGCAACAACAACAACAACAACAAGCTGCTCAAGCTGCGCAAGCATTGCAAGCACAAAAGGCTACTCAAGCACAAATTCTATTACAACAAAAAGTGACACAAGCACAAGCCCAAGAACAAGCAGTGTAGGCACGAGCTCAAGCTTAGGAAAATGCCCAATATCAAGCACAACAAGCACAAGCACAGGTACAACTTCTTACACAAAAACAAGCCGCACAAATGCAAGCATATCAACAAGCAATTAAGCAATATCAAGAGCAAAAAGAAGTAGCCAAATTGACAGCCCAACAACAAGCATTGTTGGAGCAACAACAAGCACAACAACAAGCACAACAGCAAGCACAAATCTTAGCACAACAACAACAAGATCAACAATAGGCGTTGTTCATACAACAACAGGTGGAAGCCTACCTAGCTTGGTAGAACATACAGATACCATCAAACAACACACCGACCAAGCCACCCATTCAACCCACAATCGAAACACCCCAAAACACCTTTATCCCACCCCCTAATCCGCAAAATGACGTAACGACACAAATCAGGTTGCTCTCGCAACAAGTGCTAGATCTTCAATCAAAGCGAACAACAAAGACACCAAGCAACTTGTGTCTATATCCATTTGATAGGAGCCTAGTAATGAAACCATTCCCCAAGGTATTTGAGATCCCCAAATTTGAAAAATATCGAGGGATGGGAAACCCTGAAGATCACATCAAGGAATTCCAGGTACATTGCATGGAAGTCGCATACGACGATACTTATCTGATGCGACTATTTCCTAGGAGTTTGGCAGGCCACACTATGGAATGGTTCTCTCACTTACCTTCAGACATTAGGACATTCCAAGAAATTATAGACACATTCATTAAAAATTATGCATACAACATTGCAATGGATGTTAGTCTAGAAGAACTCTCAGCTCTGAAACAAGGAAAGGGTGAATCTTTCGCCTCATTCCTACAACGATGGTGATCCAAGGCCAATCAGAGCAAGTGGAACATGCCAAAAGAGCAACAAATTTTCACCATCATAGCCAACCTTGAAGGCCTTTTAGCATTTCATCTCAAGGTTCAGGGCATCACCACATATGACCAATTGATCCCCAAGGCACTCAACATCAAAAGAGCCTTTATGACTCAACCCGCGGGATCAACTTCATACCCTGAACAACAAAACAACCACCCACCATCCAATTACAACGATAAACCTCGCACGTGGGCAAGGAACAAAAAAATTACTAATGATGGTGTCGTCGATGCCAAGGTGGTCATTAGTGCTCCTTGCCAAAATACACCCACACCACAAATCCAGATCCAACACCAAAACAATCATCATGCAATACAACAACCGAACAACAATCCGACAATCAACAATCTCAATGACCAAAGGGGACCACCCCAAAGGAACAAGAGTTATCCCAAGCGAAAGTACACCACTTTGGGGGAACCACTTGAAGACATCATGAAAAAGCTAATAGACGAAAAACTCATCAAGGCCCCTACCTTTGAGAATTACCAAGAACCGGATGTGAAACCTCCTTGGTATAATCAAAATCAACTCTGTGAGTTCCATAAAATCAAAGGCCATACCACAAACAATTGCATGAGATTGAAAAACATCATTCAAGATCTCATCGATAAAAGAATCATAAATGTGGAACAACCTACAGGAAATCAAGATCTTAAGATATATACGAATCCGATGCCGAATCATGGAAAGGGAATAAAAATGATAAAGGAAAAGACACCCACTCAAACTTAAATCATGTGTATGAAATAGTCGTTGCCTCCCTAGATGAAAACTGCATGGTCATCACCATCAAAGGCGCCCATGCTGATTGTGGAGTCACCACAAGAGGCAGCAAAGTAACCATCACAGGGTCATCCCAGCCAAACAAAGTCCCTGCATCTAGATCTGTTCCTATTGGATATAATGTCCTAGATCAACTCAAGAGAACACCAACGCAAATCTCCATCATGTATTTGCTAAAAATCTCATCTGTCCATAGGAAAATCCTTGAAGAAGTGTTGGCCTCATCTACTATCCCTGCAGATCTTGATGTGGAGCAATTCCAAGCTATGGTCAGAAATATCATTACGCCTAATCTTCTTACATTCTCTGACCAAGATTTCCTCGCCCAACCATCTCACAATCGTGCACTTCACTTGGAAGCCATAGTACATAAGAGCAAAGTCAAAAGGGTCTTGGTAGATGGAGGTGCGGGCTTGAACATTTGTTCTCTCATCCTCATCAAGCAATTGAAGATATCAGAAGATTTTATCGACAAAGGAAAGGGTATCACAATAAGAGCATATGACAATCAAGAAAGAGTGTCTCAGGGCACAATCAAACTCCCTATTCAAGTAGGGCCTACCATCATGGAAACCACTTGTCAGGTCTTGGACCTTGACTTTCTGTATAACATCCTCCTAAGACGCCCATGGATTCATGCAATGAAGGCAGTAGCATCGACTTTCCACCAATGCGTGAAATTCACACATAACGGACAAGAAGTTACCATTCATGGAGATCCTGAACCCTTCTCCTATTGCAAAAATCTTGAAGCAAAGTATTACAAAATCCCCCAAGTACCAAAAAATGATGAGGGTCCATCCACACCATATATCAATCATGCCACTCTCACATCCACTTTTGCGACAGAGACACCCGCCACTCCCGCCATCCCCACCATTTCTGACATCAAGGTCATTGTCCAAGATAACGGTTGTGGAAACTACAAGCTCCCTAATAATGCCTTTGTGGTAGGAGAGTTACCACAATCTCCTAGACCACGGGGACATCTACAAATAAATGAAGCCTCCACATCCCAAACATCTCCTGAAAACTATCCCACCTTTACAAGTTGGGGAGATCTTGGACGAGAAGTTATTAAGACAGATCCATCTCATATGCTATATCAAGATGAAACACCAACACCGAATTACCAATGGATGAAAAAAGCAAGGTTCTGCAAATGATGCTCGCAATGGGCTACAACATAAATCAAAGACTGGGAAAAAACGACAATGGGCTCATAATACCTATCATGCCAGAGACGTGACCGATAACAAATCTTGGCCTTGGATGTACCCCTCCGAGTATAACCATACAAGGTCGAAGTCCTCCAGTTAGAACGGATAATAATCCTCATTAGCCAACTACAACAGAATTACAATTACCAGTATCCACAGGTCGTGTTCTAGACAACTATACCTTTGATATAACCGATGTATGTAGTAGTAGCGATGACGAGGACCCCACATCCAACTTACCTAGGCTATTTGAAGATACTACTCTTTGCATGATTAGTACCCTATCCTTTGAACCAAACCAACAAAATCATGAGATCCACTTAGTATATCCCCAACTCATCGACTACGACCAACGAGGACCACCAGTTCTTGATACATTCAAAAATGATGAGGCGCTCTTAGAATTCATGGGGTTGCGAGATAACATTCTAGATGGGGATCATAAAGCAGGGTTCATAATAGAGTTGGACACACATGCCTATTATGGGGAAACAATTGAATCCCTCAGTCGCAAAAGTGAGAAATTAAGACTAATATCCAAGTCCTTGAGTGAAAACCACACTGTGGCACTCTCTGACTAGAAAAAGGTAAAAAGAAAGGACGTATCCAATGGTGAAAACCTCTCTAAGGCACTTGAGGATGGGGGATTCAATCTTTATTTAAGAGCTATTCATCAGGAAAAGTCAGCAGTCTTGGCTGAAAAATGCAATCCAGTCAACCTAGGAACAAAGGAAACCCCACACATCACATTCTATGCGGAATCACTACTATCAGAAGAACAAGAGCTCCTAGTGGCATTCCTAAGCGAAAGACAGATAAACTTCACATGGAGTTATGCTAACATGCCAGGACTTGATCTAGAGACTGTGGATCACCACTTAGCAGTTTATCCAGAAGCAAAGCCTGTCAAACAAAAACTTCAAAAAATGCACCCTCAGATCACCCTATTAGTCAAAATGGAGCTAAAAAAGCTATTAGATGCAGGATTCATTCGACCGATAAACTATCCAGAATGGGTGTCAAACTTGGTACCTATTTCAAAACCCAATGGGAACATCAAAATTTGCACAGACTTCAGAGACTTGAACAAGGCATGTCCAAAAGATAACTTCTCGCTTCCAAACATTGATATGATAGTAGACATGACAGCTGGACATGAAATGTTGTCACTAATGGATGGATTCTCAGGGTACAATCAGATCATGATAGCTAAAGAGGACCAACATAAAATGGCTTTCACTTGTCCATGGGGGACCTATTGTTGGAACATGATGTCATTTGGCTTAAAGAACATAGGAGCAACATATCAAAGGGCTATGACATTGATATTCCATGACATGATCCATAAGACAGTCGAAGACTATGTTGATGATATTCTAGCCAAGTCCAGAAAGAGAAAAGATCACATAACAACCCTAAGTTCCATCTTTGACAGGCTAGAAGAGTACAAGGTCAGATTAAACCCAAAGAAGTGCATCTTCAGCGTACAATCAGGAAAGCTCCTAGGATATATAGTGTCAATGAGGGGTATCGAGGTAGATCCTGCAAAGGTAAAAGCAATCCTCAAAATGGAGGCACCAAAAACATTAAAGCAATTAAGAGGTCTCCAAGGCAGACTCCAATCCATTCAAAGATTCATAGCACAACTGGCGAACAAACAGAACCCATATTCTCACCTACTCCACAAGATAACAAATGTGAAGAGGCATTCAACAAAATCAAGGAATATCTACTAACACCACCAGTCTTAATGCCACCAATCCTAAGAAAACCATTGATTCTATACGTGTCAGCAATAGCAGCAGCCCTTGGAGCTCTCTTAGCTTAGCATGATGAAAATGGAACAAAAAGGGCTATCTATTACATCAGCAGAACAATGGTTGGGCATGAGCTAAACTATTCATTCATCGAGAAAGCATGCCTCACAGTAGTGTTTACATCACAAAAATTCAGACATTACATGTTGGCACATAAAATAAAACTCATCGCCAAAATTAATCCTCTCAAATATTTATTGTCAAAAGCAATGCTCACAGGAAGAATGGAAAAATGGGTGATGATACTATCAGAATACGACATTGAATATGTGGAGAGGAAAGCAATCAAAGGCCAAGTCATCACAGATCAACTTTCAAAAGCACCAATCTTTTCAGAGAACCCTCTCGTCTCAGAGTTTCTAGATGAATCTACCTTCAATCTCAACATAGCTGACCACTGGAAACTGTACTTCGATGGCTCATACACACAACATGGATCAGGAGCTGGTGTCTTCTTCGTCACCCCACAAGGGGATTGCATACCAAGGTCCTACCAACTGGAATTTCCTTGCACCAATAACATCGTGGAATACGAGGCTTTGACTATAGGTCTTAGAATAGCAGTGCAATGGAACATCATAGCTCTCAAGGTATACAGAGACTCCCAATTGATCATAAATCAAGTGAACGATGAATACTAGACCAAGGACGAAAAGCTCACCCCATACAAGAAAGTGGAGACTCTCAAAGAAATAACATTTGAGCAGATTCCTAGAACCAACAATAGACGCCAAAATTGGATCCTTGCTCGACATTCCCCACAACGTTCCAAAATATGAATTCCTGATTGAGTAGCTTCTTGTGCCTGCATTCGAGGTACCAGAATCAAAATGTGTGTGAAATTGTTGGGCAATCCTTGTATCATGAATAGGAGTCATACCTGTCGATTTACCCTCAAACCTAAAATGAACCTTTGTAAAAAAAGCATCCCACTTTGTCATCCTAGGAGATACCCTATATCGTAGAAGCATAGAAGGAACCCTATTGCACTGCCTAAACACTGAGGAGGCATTAATCACTCTAACGGAAGTACATAACGACATCTGTGGTTCGCACTCGAGTGGAATGACCATAGCCAAGAAACTACTGAGGATGGGGTATTATTGGCCCACAATGGAAAGAGAGGCACATGACTATTCCAAAAAGTGTCTACAATGTCAGCAACATGGGGACCTCATCCATGCTCCAACTTAAGAGCTTCATCCTATCGTCACACCATGGCCCTTTTCGCAGTGGGGACTTGATCTCATTGGAAAAATCATGCCCACTTCATCTAATGGCCACAAATTCATCATAACCATAATGAAGTACTTTACTAAGTGGGTGGAAGCCATACCCATGACGTATATAATTGGGAAGCAGATTTCTAAGTTCATCCTGAACTATCTCATTTGTCGATATGGTGTTCCACAAGCCATTATCTCAGATAATGGAACACCTTTTAAGAATCAGGAGGTTCGTGACTTATGCAAAAAATTCAAAATCCAGCATCGCTTCTCCACCCCATACTATCCCCAAGGCAATGGACAAGCAGAAGCTGCAAACAAGACCATTCTAAAAATCCTCAAGAAAACAGTCAATGACACAAGTCGTGACTGGAATTTGTAGCTTAATCCCACCCTCTAGGCCTATCGAACTAGCATCCGTACACCCACTGGTGCCACCCCCTTCTCCCTAGTCTACGGATCAGAAGCAGTACTCCCCATCGAGATCGAGATCCCATCACTCAGGATATCACTGCAAAACCTCATCACAGATGAAGAGTACTAAGTGTCAAGATTAAATGAGTTGGAGCTACTAGATGAGTGACGTATAGATGCCTTGAATCATTTGCAAGTCTATCAGAATAGACTCAAAAGGAGCTACAATAAGAAAATCAGAAGCAAGACTTTCCAAGTCAGAGAACTGGTGTTAAAAGAGAATCAGAAGAATGTCCCAAACCCAAGCAGCAAAGGCAAGTTTGAACCCAATTGGTTGGGACCTTTCATCATCACAACAAGTTACAAGTTAGGGGCATATTAGTTATCAACACCCAAAGGGGAACTTCTGTAGGAGCCCATGAATAGCTCCCATCTCAAAAAGTTTTATGCCTAAAATATTTCAAGGTATAGAACCAAAAAATCCAAAAAAAAATCTGAAAATATCCTAAAAAAATGGTTACCTTGGCGAAAACCTGGCAAACAGGCGTCTTGGTAACAACAAAAAATTAAAAAAGCAAAAAATCCAAAAAAAATTAGAAAAAGGATTGAAAATAGTAAAGAAAAAAATTCCCCTCTAGTGAAAACCACTTCGGTGGCACTTAGGGCAAGTACCTTGGTGAAAACCTGGCAAACAGGCGCCTTGTGTAAATAAGCATTTCCCATCCACCAGGATCTTGATGGCTTGTTATGCATCATGCTTCCATCATTCATCGCATTCCATATCTCTATCTATCATTCATCCACTCGCATCCGCACCATAGCTTGGTCCTATTTTCGTATCATGATCCCTCTTAGTACTACTCAGCCCATCCTCAAGGTTATTTTGTCCTGCCTTTATCGGGGCAGTCTATTGCATCATGCTGGGGGCATGTTCTCATCATAACAGATTCGTGTATGTTCTTAAAATCCTCAAAATCATAAAATCTAAAAACATCAAAACATATCAAAATCCCAAAAACATGTCAAAAATTCAGTCAAAAAAATCAAAAAACAAGGTCGTCTTGTTGAACTATGTCATCTCTGAGCTTGAACATAGGCAAGGTTGATCTTTGATCATCCCCTGAGATATTTAGGTCAGTCCTATAGGAGTCCATCATAATAAACCGACATCTCATCATGTATATATTCATCTGTAAATCGGTCAAGTCGTCAGTCGAACTACGTGGTCTCTGCATATATAACGTAGGCAAGGCTAATCTATTGATCAGCCCCCAAGGCCCCTAGGATAGGTCTTTAGGTTAGTCTCTTGGTCAAAATCTCAGAAAATCCCAAAACATTTGAAAAATCTTGAAAAATACCAAAAACGGCCTCAAAACATCTCAAAAAAGATCAAAAACATCCAAATATGTGAAAAGATAATCCATCCATCTCATCTCGCTTGCACCCAGCAATAAACACCACTCATAATAAACTGATCGTCATCCTCAACCTTTGGTGAAACAGTTAGAAGTAAGTCTAGTAGGTTAAAAGTAAAAACTCCAAACGTCAAGTCTCAGGTTTAAGTCAGTACGTAAACAAGTTGGTCAACTCTTTGTATCAATAACTCATCATCCAAATTGGTCCCATATCAATCATCATTTAAAAACTCTTTGGATAAACGAAATGATGTGTCGCCATCCACTAACATGTCCTAGGATGAATCCTTCCTACAATGGGCATTATCTTTTGGCAATAAGTTTCGGTTCTTATCCTTAGAAAACACATCCTCTTTTCGTTAGCGGTATTGAAGAGCATCAGCTTGTTTGTTTACTTTGTCTTTATCTTTTGACTTATCTTATTGCACTCATTCCAAAGACTTCTCGAGGATATCTGAACAAGAGGATTTAGAGAAATAGGAATGGGGCAACGATCATTATCTTTTTGTCTGCTATGCTTGTTGGACGTTCTTGTAATATAACCTTGGGGAATACTTGCTTTGTTAGGTATGTATGGAGGAGGTCTAGGACAACTTGTTAACTATTGCATTGATAGCTTTACCTTTCCGTGTTTTGGTCTGAGGTGTTTGAAACTTCTAAAGTGCATCCTAGCAAGGTCTCCGTATGTCAGGTGTGAACAAGGATACTCCTATCTACTTGTCAAGTCAAATTCCATCACACTAGGTACCACACCATCCTGGTTTTCTATACCTTGATGCATTGTACCACGTGTGTTATCAAACATAAGAAAATTTGGCCCTTTGAAAATCCCAATTCCTCGACAAGTAATCATCATCATCATCATTTTTATTTTCATCATCTTGTGTCTTTTTGAAATGACTTCTTCTCTTCTTGCTCATCGCACTAACAAGGTACTATGACAGTTGATCATCATCATCATCATTGTCATCAATCCTGCATCCACAAATCATTAGCATATTGCATCAACATAACATATAGGGAACATATGCATTGCATTTCCACCATATTATAAAAGTGCATCCATTTTATTACATTGCATCCATTCTTTCCATCATATTACATCTATCACATAAATCATCGCATAACATTTACATAAGAATTTCATAATCATTTTTGCATAATCATAAACAATAAGAATATAAGCATTTAATTCATTTCCATACATACTTGCATAACATCATGACATCATCTCACACATTATGTCCATATAACATCACACATCATCATATCACTTTGCATTAACATATCATTGCATCCTATTAAATGCATCACATACATTGCATCATCATTTAATATGTTCAGGGTAATAACATTTGTTATTCTAAGCATCTTAAAAAACCATCTCATTTGCATCATATCACGACCATCACATTCACATTACATCATTCATGTCATCTCATAAATAGCATCATAAATTATTCATTGCATAAACCATTCCACATAAAGCATAAATAGAAAACAATCCATCCCATACAAAGCATGCATCCATCCATAATCATCTCATATATAAACAAGGATTCACATATCATTTCGCGCATACACCATAGATCATTCTCATATCATTTTGCATATTACATTTCATATCACATATCACATCACCATTTGCATCAACATAAAATAGATCATCATATAGACATCATTGCACATCACATTTTGCATATCATAGGTTAACATAATATAGATCTATTAGTCATAATCACTGCATAATATCATCAGAAATAAATGCATCCATAAAAGCATCATTGCACAACATATAGAAATAAAATCATCCATGCATAAATAAAGGGTATGCATCGCATCACATCAAAATCACCATCGACTCATTTCATAGATCATCAATAATGTAACTATCATAGTACAAAAAATAATTGGATCATTGTACATGTATGTAAATTAGTACAAAAAGGCCCATCGAGCTATCAAAAATGAGCCCATAAGGCACAAAAAGCATCGTATCATCTCGATCAAGCTCTATCCCTGTGTATGCTGCCCTCGCCTCTGTCACCGTGACCCTCTACTGGTCTGTAGTTAGTCCGCTCTGAGTACTCTAGGACCCGTCTTGCTCTAGGCACTACCTCATGATAATGCCTCTGATAGTACTCAGCCTCTCGGATGACATCCCTGTAAGATCAAACCGACACTATACCCTAGGAGGAGGAGGTTGCCATGCTCTCTAGTTGTTGTCTCCTACCTAGCTCTGTGGCTACCTATAGCTCTGCAGCTTGTCTCTGCTGTACGGCCTGATCCCTCTCAGCCCTTAGCTGCTCTCTCTTGACCCTCACCTGATCTCACTCAGCTGTCACGGCCTGGACCTGAGCTTGTAACTGCGCAATCAATGCATCCCGAGCATCCGCCTGTCCTGCTGGCTATACCTATGGCTGTACCTACATCTATACCTAAGGCCGATCCTCGCCCCGTGGCGATACACCTAGTGGCACCGGCTGTTGATCTGACATCGGCACATTGCCCTACCTTGGCTAAACAAGAGGCACAACTAGCTGGTCCTATCAAACGTCATCCCTCCATCCTCGTCCTCCCCCTCTACCTCTAACTCTCCACTGATCTAGAACTGCACCTGGAATAGTCAACTAAAGCAGAGGCCAGAACCAATCCCTATAGGCCTGAGTCGTGCCTGGGTCTGTGAGTCCCTGATCATAGGCCCATGGTCGAGCCACCAACTACCTGAAGCTATCAACTTCCTTCGAAGAAGGAATGTACCACCCCCATGAAACCTGTGTCATGGTGCGGGTGAAGATGGCTACGTAATCATCATTGGGGCGATCCTGAGGCTCACCAAATTAACGCTGCACATGCCCGGGCAAGTACCTCTCAATCATGGTGTGCTCCCACCCCTACATAAAATGGTCCTGGCAGCAATAGAACAACTGATCAGCATCGTCGGTCCGTCTGGGCCGACCAATGTACGGTCGCAAGGTAAAAACCTGCATCTCATCAAGAACCCTCCTCCAGTAGGGGATCCCATACTCACCGATGTGTGTAAAGGACACACTGCCTCTGTATCGCCACACGAGGGGATCGTCTGGCAGCATCAGAACTGAAACAACACGTGGATGCAGCACAACATTGTGCTTCCATGCCCAGATGTAAAGAAGAGTCACCCCTGCTCCGAGTGCTCTGCCATCCATGTAGACGTACTCATGCAAGTCCCTGTAAAGAGAAGCTAGAAGAACTGGCCCCCAAGCAAAATGAACTGGCCTGTCTTGAAACATCCGCTCCTAGCAATATCCCCAATTGGGACTGAAGTATCGCCCTTGTCTGTCAGGGGCAACGAGACCCGAAATGATGGATGCAATCACCCAGCAGTAGGGAGGTGCCAAGATCCTGTGCCGCTCAAGCTCTATCTATCCCTTGCAAAAAATGATGTCCTGTGTGGCGAGGACTCTGTGGCAGGCCTCGCGCCCCTCGTCCATGTCAAAAATGACCCGTCGGCCGTGAATCAACAGTCGCAAAATATGCCAAACGTCCTTTAAGGTGATGGTGGCCTCGCCAGTGGGAAGATGAAAGGAAGAGGTCTCGCTGTGCCATCTCTCGGCTAGTGCTAACAACATCCCTAGGTGAGTGCGAATGGGTGCTGCATAGGCAATGTACCATAACCCCACAATCCAAAGTCGATCCTGATCTCTGTCGCTCAAGTCCCGCAAAAATCTAGACAAATCTCGCAACCTGTGCTCTTGGGAGTAGAGCTCCCTCGCCGCGTCCTACATCAAGGAAGGTCACCATGTTAAAAAAATTGAAAAATTCTTCGCCGAACGTTCAAGAAACTTCTCTAGCAGTGCAACCCGTGAAGGCGTCATAGTTTGATTTCTAATCAAACTCCGACACTAGGGCTTAAAAGAGAAAAATGGCACCATTGTGGTGCACATTCCCTTCTAGTGGTGCACTTTGAGAATATCTCGGACCACCGCATTGCACTTTGCAAACTGCCTCGCCGGCCCCGAGCTCAGCGTCGGAGTTTTCAAACTCCAAACTGCACCATTGCGGCGCAATATCACACCGCGCGGCGCAGTTTGCTTGCCGAGCGGCGCTATATAGCGCCGCTGCATACAGACCAACCTTAAAAGAATTAAATGAAAGTAATAAATGAAAAATGAAGCTTAGGTAAGGACCACTTACCGATGCCCCGATGTTAGGTGGCCGCTGGTACGTCCGAACTCGATCAAAAATGTGCAGGGGAAGCTGTCGTTGCGCCATATCGTCGAGAGGTCAGAGCTCAAATCTTGAGTTTGCTAGCAGAGGTGTGTGAAAATGACTTGAAAGTGACCCCTCGGGCCCCTTTTAAGCTTAAAAATTAGGGTTTTTTCACCATGATTGGTTGTCATGATGGGGCTTCAAAGGGAAATGGTGATGTGGTAGCGTTAGGAGAAAAGAAATTGATGGAAGGAACGAACAATACAACATAAGCTATAACAGCCCTATTGGCAATCAAGTGTGGTAAAATTTTAGGTGCTAAAAAGATCCATTTAGAAGGGGACTCGATGATATTAGTCCAAGCGGTGATGAACAGATCTATTCATGTCTGGCACCTTCAATATGTGGTTGAACAAATTAGAGAAGAACTAGCCACTCTTGAAAGATTTTTGGTGAGCCATATTAGGCAAGGTGGAAATTTCGAAGCAGACATGCTATCTAAATGGGCACTATCTTTTAGCACAAGGTGGGTGATTTCAAATTTGAAGACTTTAGAGACTTAAGCTTAGTGGAGTTTTTTGACAATATAGGGGAGTACAATGAATTGAATGCACAGGGTGGTAGCCAATGTTCGGTAGTTTGACAAGACTAGTGAGAGATGGAGAAGCTGAGTGGTGGCCTTGTAGTACTTGGAGCATTTAATTCAAAGTGGGCGTTTAAGTTTAGTTTTATAGCCCGAGGCAGTGATGATCATCCTCACATTTTGAAGAGGAAAAAACAATTGGAAGCAGTGAGGTGGTGGTGAAGACGGTGTTTTTTCAGAAGAAATGGAGACCAATTTTACTTTTCTATCACGAAGGCCACTGAGTCCATTTTTTGGTGATGCATTGGGGAAGAGATTAGGGGGATTATTCCTCATTGAAGATGATAGGATTTGTGCAATGTGTAAGAATGATCTTAGGAAGGGATTTTGGTGCTTTGAGACACAGACTTAGAAAAAATCTAGATGTGTATTCCTTGATTGTGGCTTGGGGTCTCGACTTAGGAGAATTTGTGGAAATGGTGTGCAAAGTGATGAAGAAAATTGTGCATGAGGATTTTTTGGTGAACATGGAGTCAATTTTGGAATGGGTGGTACTGGGGGTTGGCCTAGATATTTCAAAAGGAATTATTGATGAAGAAATAGAGTTACTCTATGGGGTCTCGGGACTTAAACCATTCATTCGATGGCCAGAAGGGAATTTTAAATCTCGCTTCTGGGAAGAAGCCAGATTGGGATGGAAAGTGTTCAACCTCTTTATTGAGCTCATTAAGGTTGAAAAATTTATTGAGAAGGCTAAGTTGGAAGCGTAGGGAAAGGTGGTGAAAGCGAAGAGCCAGAGGAAATGTCTGAAGAAGAAGTGGAGTAGACACCAGAAGAAGAAGCATATGAAAGAGTTGGGTGAAGGACCACTGGGATTAAGTAGTGCACATGAATGAAAGGACCCTCTGTGGTCTTTTTTTCTCCTTTTTTTTATTGTAATTTCTGCTATTGTTAGTAATTGTTTGAAATTATGGTCTTGGGTTGGTGGGGTTTTCTGGGTTTTGGAAGTTCTGTATGGGGAATGGTTGTAGGTCGTTGGTGGTAGGATCTTATTTTTTATTTTTTATAGCAAAAACAAGGGATAAGGGGTTTGGTGTTTTTTATCTGCATGTTAAGGTGCTTGTTTTTTATCTATTGGAGGTTTTTTGGTAGGTACCAAAATTGAATTTGGATGTAACATTTATTTTTAAGCAATATAAAATCTCGTGTTACCAACCAAAAAAAAAGGTATTATAAGTTTTAGGGTGAGTCATCATAACAAATGATATAATTAAGTATAATATTTAGGATATGTGTTAATACGAAATGTCTTAAGGATATAATTTATTTAACAATAATTTATGCATGATATTTAGTGATTATACAATCAAATATAGAGTTTCAAAGTAGGAAAACATGCACATTTAACAAACAAAATATATAGTATATTGATTTTTATACATAAAGTACATAATTATGTATGTACATGTATTTGTAATTTGTACAAAATGTTTAATTGTGTAAGTATGTATGTACATATATGTCATCTCAAAACAATGTTTACAAAATTTGGATATGCCATCTCACGAACATCTCAAACTCGTGCCCAAAATGTAGTAGGTCTTCACGCCACCTGATATCAAAAAGGTACAAGAAATATCAATGAAATCATCAAAACATACATATTTTAATTTATATAAAACTATCTATATGTACACAACTCAAGTACCTGCATTTAAAAGTATTCCACACATGTGTGTAGGTTGAATCCAAACATCCTCTCCTTTTTGTTTCAAAGTATGAGATCAATGCAATGATGGCTTAAGGATACAAAAAAGGATAATAAATCAATTTTAACTATTAATGTACAAGAAATATCAATATATAATCAAAACATGTATTTAAATATAATTTAACTAATAATTACCTGTTTTTACCAAGTATTCCATGTTGTCTAGGTTGAATCTACATGGACTAGATCCTTTTTGTGATTATGGGTTAAGGATCTATAAAAGGACAATTTAAATCAATTTCAACTAATTAATAACACACTTGACCTATATCAAAACATATATTTAATCTATTTAAAAGGACAATATAAAACTAAAACTATATTTACCTATATTTACTTATTCCATTGTACCATTTGCATCCTCTCTTTTTTGCAATGCATCTATGATTGTCTCATGCTCTTTCATAGAAATTGTCCATAGCACTTTATTTGTAGGTCTTCCATGATACTGATCTAGTTTTATATTTGTTGCCACCACCAAATGTGAATAGTGTATAATCTTTTTATGCGTATCATAATCTTTGAATGCAACTAGACCATTCTTCCTTTTCAGGTATTTTCATAGCCAAGTGCCAACAACCACCACCGATCCTATTGGAAAACATGAAACCCATCATCAAATAAGCTCTCAAATTTTTCTTAAGGGGATCAAAGACTTGTTCTAAAAATTTGCTTAAGGGGATCAAAAACTTATTATCAAAATTTTCTTAAGGGGATGTCTTAAGGGGATCACCGTACCTATTGGATAGTGATAGCCATCATCATCTTATCAAGGTGCTATTAACTTATGTTTAGTATCCACACAATGAGCCAACCAATATTTTGTTTCCTCTTCATTCCCCTCAGGTGCAACAACAACATACACATGTCCTGCAAACAAATTTTCATTTAATAACTTGCGCATATCCATATAAATAATTTAGTATTACAAAATAGCTTAATAAAGTGAAATAAAATAAAATAAATTGAATTAAATTACCTTCTTGTACAAGGTCTAAAACACAGTCATAGTCTTCAGATGCAAACACTTGATCATTTTCTTCAATAGTTCTTTCATATTGATCATGTGCTTATGTAGGTGTCAACAATCTTTGCTCCCACTATTCAACCCATTCTATATTTTCACATGCTTCCCAATCTCCTGAGATAAAAAACTGACAAAAACATGCAAACTCCCTTGTCTAGATAGTCCATGTGCTTGCTATCGAACTCCTAAATGAATGTCATTTAGTAGATCCACTGATTGTCTCACAGTCAACTCTAGGTACAATGTTCTCTCCTTCAACCAACCAAAAGAATCGATGAACTGTAGAGTACTCGCTTGAATGAGGTGCAGATAATCTTATATTGCACCAATCCACAATCCCACATGAATCTTTAAATTTTACTGCATCCTCAAACTTTAATTGTTCTCTAGCAAGAATTCTTTTGACACACACATCAGCTCCATCATGTTCTCCTTTACCATGCCCAGCTTCAAAAAAACTCCATATATGTTGGACATTCAGTTCCTTGTGAACCCTACTTAACCAATAGAACATTCGAGCATTCTTGAACTGCCCCATACAATTATCTGACCATATGAGGCATTCTGTCATCTGGATTTCTCTCTCTTAATTTTTTATAAAATATATTGAAATAGTATTGAACAAACTCTAACAAGTGTAACCGGTTGTCACTCAAATAAAAATGATACTCCCTCAAAACTTTTCTATCATCCTCAATGCTATCATATACATGTCTATAAACAATATGGACAAACATAGCTACTTGCACTGAATTATAATACTGTGATTGATTTTCCCTCTTTCGGAGTTGGAGTATGATTTTTCGCAAAATCAACCACTGAAAGTATAGTACCAATTGGAAATGTGTTTCTACATGCGTGAAATTGGCCATCAAGCCATCGAGCATGTTGAGAGTGCATGACATATTTTGGTACAATATTATTCTGAAATTCACTCATGAATGCATGTACACTAACTTTTTATGTAACTAAATCACAACGCTTTCCTATTTTTCCATCTTTTAAAGAATAGTCAACATTCTTAAATCTTTTAACATCTACTAATTGTTGTTCAAAATCATTATCAACACTTTCATGCATACAAATTCTTAAGAATGAAATATTTCCACAACTAATGCATTTTCCAAAAATACAAGAACTTAAATAAAAAAATTTACCATTAGATCTTTCACAAAACAAACCTGATATAAACTCCCGTATTGCTTCAGGTGACATATTAATACCACATTCCTATATAATCATGTTAGTATGCAAGGTACAATGTATATATCGAAAAACATCATAAAAATAATGAAATTGAACATGCATTTTACAACAAACAAGATATTCATTTCTTATTAATTTTTACATACTAGGGTTTACATTTTTCAAACTTTTGACTTATTTTAATATTACCAAGTAACACTAAATCACCACAAAATTTTCTATAAAATTTAGTTTTTGTTGTATCTAATAGGTGTTTTGGGTGAGGATCGTGAACTTTGGACCCCACCCTTAATTTTAAAATATCTCTAGCATTAGATGATACCCTAGTATTATCAAGCCAATATTTTTCAATCAAAGATTTAATTTCAACATTCAATTTCATATCAGACCTTGGGAGTTGACCACTAAAACTCCAACATTGGTTGATAGGATCATTTTCTATACGTTCTCTACTTTTTGCCGCTCTTAGCAATGTTTTATGATGTATTTTTAAAACTTCACTAATATTGCTTACCATTTTTTATTCAAAGTTTCTTTATTAACTATAGCAGTTGTTATAGCTCTTCGTGTTGCATTTTTATCTTTTGATCAACTATTTTTCCCAATAGATTGAATGGCACTAGCAACAGGAGACATAACATGTTTTAATGATTGATCTTTTCTTCTTGGTTTAACAAAAAAGCCTAACCTTTTCATTATTTTCCTCATTTTTTGCATTCTCATCAATTGCATCATTAGTTGACATTGAAATGCAAGTTTTTTAAAATAAAATATTTTTTTGTATTTTCTATTTGCATGTGTTCTTATTTTCCTCCAAGAAATATTACCAGGAAGATTATCCAAAAAATCACTTTCAATTTTAAAAAAATTATTTTCATTAAATTCAACATCACATTCTAGATTTTCATTTTCACTTTCAACTTCAAAACGATTTATATTTTCATCTTCATTTTCATCAACAAAACGGTTTTCATTTTCATTTTCATCAACAAAATGGTTTTCGTTTTCATTTTCAACAAAAGAATCATTCTCATTTTCATTTTCAACAAAAGATTTTTCATTTTCATTTTCAACAAAATATTTTTCATTCTCATTTTCATTTTCAACAAAATATTTTTCTTTTTCATTTTCAACAAATTCTATAAAAATTTCATCTCTCTGAATATTATCAATGTCAACATCGTTAAGTCCAGCATCTTGTAAAACTTCTACATATGAATTTTCCATTTCACTAAAATGTGGATTTGAAGACATACCTGGATTTGTGCCTATTGAAACATTCTCCATAGCATTGAAAGAGGGATTTGAAGACATACTAGGACTTGTTTATATAATCATATTATTTTCCAAATTGACTTCTTACAAATTAGCTTCATCTACAACCATGGTCTCCTCAATGTTTTCATCTTCAATAGTTGTGGAATTGGATGCTCCACCATCATTCATTGATTTAATTCTCATTCTTCTTTCTCTTTGTATTTGTTTCTCCTTCTCTCTCTTTTCTTCAATTTCTTTAGGAGTCAATGTCTTCTTATGTTTCCTCTTATTACGAGCTTGTGAACCCATGATTATAAAATTCTCAAGCACAAATGAATGTCAATAGTGAAATTCTTCAAAAAATTCAATCCAAATTGCAAGTTGAAGACCTGTAAGGACAAAATTATTCATCTTGTGTTCCTCAAAACAAGTAGAAAACTAGCACAATCCCACTTAAAAAACTTTTTTCTTGATGCCTCCTTTCAAAAATTCAATCCATATTGCAAGTTGAAGACCTATAAAAACAAAATTCTTCCTCTTTTGTTCCTCCAAACGAGTAGAAAACTAACACAATTCCACTTCAAAAACTATTTACATGATGCCTCCTTTGAAAAATTCAATCCAAAATGCAGGTTCAACACTTGTAAAGACAAAAGTTGATGAAAAATAGCCCAATATGTCACATTCGGTCGTACATGTGAAGTTGCAGACTTCACAATAAACTTTGCCAGTAAATTTTAAAAAATGGTTAAAAAGAAACGAGATCTCGTTTTATAAGCGATATCCCATTTCCCAATATTAAATGTGGGGACCGTTGACATGGAAACAAGATCTCATTTATAAAATGGGATCTCATTTCCTTGTCAATAGTCACCACATTTAATATTAGAAAATGAGATCCTGTTTCTAAAAATTTGAAATTTGCCTTGCTTTGTGGTTGGGTTTTTGGCTTGTATTCTGGTTCAAGAAAAGCATTGGGAATTCGAACCTAGGCCTTCAACCTAGTTTGGCCTGCAAGTTGAAGGTCCTAACAATGTCAAAGAAAAATAGTGAGTTTGGACATATGGCTAACGATTTTTTTTGCAGAATTTTTTGATGAAATTAAAACCCATTATAGATGAGACAGTGTAGATTCCAAATATGCAATTTAAAAAAAAAAGGATTATTTTTTCTATTTTTCAATTAATTTCTGATGAAACTAGTCCATAAACCTTAAATATCAGGGTTTTTTACTATTTTCATAACTTTTTATCAACATAACATTTTCACGAACATATTGCACGAGAACTTACTTCAGACAATTCTTTTCAATTTAAAAAAAAATCAAACAATGATAAGTTTAGGTCATCTTATGTATGACGTACATGACAATTTTTCAAAATGACAAATATGGCTAATAAAAATTTAACAAAAAAATATTCAGTAGAAAATTACAAAAAAATATCAAAAACGTGCTTCAGTGAGTTACAAATATTTTTCCAAAGGGATTTAGAAAAATACAATAATTTAGGTCAAAATATGGATGGCATACACATGCATGGTATGGGAAAAAAAGTGACTTTTAAACAGTGGTTTTTAGAAATTCCTATTGAAACTCAATTTGTACCATCTAGATATTGAAATAAATTACATGTTTGGAAACTAGACTCTGAGTACTACATTTTATGATTAGTGACTTTTTTGAAGATTTCATCTCTAAGTGCTTCAAATTTTAAGGTCAAATGTGTCAAATTCTGAAAATCAGGGAAAACACTTCCACTTTTTGGCCAAAAAGTGGACTCAACTTCTTGCCAACACCCTTATATCAAATCATATCAAAATTATCTATCATCGCTACAAAAAGAATCAAAAATAGATAATTTGAAGTCAATGATCTCGTGTTCAAAGAGATTTAGAGGAACATTAGTTGGGACCATGAGAAGAAAGGTAATTTTGATCCAAATTGGTTAGGTTCATATGTCATCATTGTCAAATATTGATCAAAAGCACACAAGCTTGCTACACCCAAAGGTCAAGAGCTAGAAGATCCCACAAAAATTTTGCATGTCAGGCAATTCCATGCCTACTCTAGCAACAATCTCTTAAACAAATAAAAAATAAAAAATGTAAAGAGAAAAATCACCCTTTGGTGAAAACCATTCTTATGGTGCCTTGGGTAGGTACCATGATGAAAATTGTGAATAGGAATCATGCTTAGTATTTTTTACTTATATTTGAGTACTCTTCACACCATCACATCATATTCCCATCACATAATCCCCCATAAAAAAATACTCACTCTCACTAACCTAGCATACATTCACTATAGCTAGACTATTTCCTACCATCCTATCTTCCCTCTCTCAATTTTGCTTGAAGCTAGGAACACCTAAATTGAATCATACTTGGAAAGGGCCCCTTGGATTTTTTCATTTTTCCTCCCATAACATTCAAACATCTACCCTCTCATGGATTGACCCTCAAACATATACCACACTTCCTTGACCATAGTGCCAACCATCCTCCCCCAAACCCTATTCTTACCCCCAATCCTATGACCCATCATTAGATGGATAATCACCATATGTATTTAGAACCCACATGCTCAAAGCATGCCACCCAACCTCACCCATAGAATACCTATGATTAAATAGCTAATCATCGTATTTATTTATAACCAACATGATCAAAGAATACCACCCCACCCCACCCCCAAATCCCATTTTCATTTCCCCCATTATCCAAACAACATAATCCCATTACACATGAAATTTTTCATACTATCTCTTAAGCATCACTCACTAGTCCATTCTCCATATGTCATGCCAGGGTCATAGTATTTATATAGTCTATTCAAACAAAGTATCTACCATGTACACCTCCTTATTTGGAATCATTGATTTCCCCACTCTTGCGATATTTCACTATCATAACCCACTAAAATACCACCCTTGGATTCTACTCTCGCCATGTTAGAGGTGTGCATGCGTTTCTTTTCATGCTTTTATATTTACATGTTATTTTTTCTTGTGTTTTTGCATGCATCTATCCATATGGTTGGACACACTACACATCATCATGATCACCATAATTCATTATATCATGGCATGGATTGACAATATGTTTATTGGAGGATTTCACTATTGCATCTTGTTTATTTTGAGCATGTTATCCCTTTATGCACTTGGAACACCATCATCATAATCCATTATATGATGATGAATAACACTAGTTCTATTGAAAAAATTGTTTTTCACTACATTAAAATTGATCCCTAAGCATGTACTTGTCATCCACAACACTACCAAACTGTTATCAAATTCATATCATAAATCATCATCATATAACATTTCCTTCTAATATTTTTTTCTAAAAATTATTTCCATCATCATCATTTTCTACTCTAAAGAAATCAAAAATATAAATGGTATAAGATCACCAAAAATATTTATACATAATTATAAATGTCTCAAAATATACATAACAATATAGTGACACATGGCCTCATCATCTCTCTATACATCATATGTACATGAGTCACATGTGACTCTCATATTCTCCACCCTTCTTCCCAATTTTCCCTCCATTCATCCCCTAAACCCTAATCCTTCAAGAGACCACTCAAGCCCTATTAGCCTGCTTGCTCTCTTGAGAAGGCAATATCCTCCTACCTTCTAACCCACATTCTTCAATATGATAGGAGCATCTTGCCACTAGTTTGTCCCACCTAGCATCTATCATTTTCTCAACACCATCTCAAAGAGGGGTAAAATATAGACACCTAAAATCAACTTCTCAATTTTAACCTAACATCATGATGCTTCCATCAATTTGTATCATTAATCCTACATCACATCTTAATTAATTAATTATACCATATTTCCTCTAATAATTAATTAAATAAATCATATTTATTTAAACAACCTACTCTAACCTTGCTCCTAATTAATTAATTAAATGAGCTATGCCTATTTAATTAATTAAGCTAATCCATTCCTCTAGTCTCCCCCAATTTAAAATTAATTAATCATTTTCTCTCCCCTAAAATTCAAAACCAAACATTTTTTAATCCTCACCATCCATCCAAATTCTAAGAGCATCTCCACCATCCATTTTCATAGATGCCTCCACACTCTCCCACGTGTGAGTCTTCCACATGCCTAAATCTTCACTCTCAATCCAAGATTCAATCCTCTCCATCCACTTAACTACCTCCTACAACTCCACATGCTTGAATCTCCAAGCTCCATGTATTTTAAGGTAAACTTCACCCTTCATTGTCTCCATGTTACCCTTTCCTTCTACTTGTCACTTGGAGAGCTTGCACAATCATGCAAGTCATTCCTTGCGATTGATTTTCAAAGAAAATTTCAACCCTCCATTGTCATGGCTGGAAATCTATTTAAGAGAGCTCCTCCAAAGGACAAAAGAATCACTCTTATGGAAGTACATGCTACCCAATTTAGTAATTTCTAGCAAGAGAGCAACCTACATCACATCTTGTCATGACACCATTCATCTTGGAGCTATCTCAAACATCATGGAAGTATAAATATTTGTGTTTATGTTAGATTTGCATATTGTTTGGTACTTTAATTTGCTCTAACTAAGGTGTATGTGTGATTTGGATTGAGTTTATTGTGTTTAACATATTTTTCTTGCTATAGTCTAAATTTCACATCCACAAACATTACCACATACAAGACACTACCAACTCTTGTAAATAATAAAGACTTATATAACCTAATTTTAATCATCCAAACCTCCTAATATCATCTTCTTAACCTTCCAATGCTTCTAAAAACATCAAACATCGGACATGATTTCTCTCCTACTACTCTCTTTCCAATTTTTCTAATACAACATAAACATATACAATTTCAACCCTTTTCTTAATTATCTAAATAAAAAATCTAAATTACCCTGTTTTACCAAGATCTCGAATAAACAACAACCCAGTAATTAAAAATAAGCTATTAAACTTAAAGGGAACATTTATTTTTAATAAAAAAATTAAATTAAATTAAAAAAAAACGAACGACTTTATTAAGTAATTCTACAAAAAGAGTAGTACATTTTGGGAAAACTCAAAACAAGTTTGTCCCTATACTCTAATTTTATACAATTTCTTAAATTGTAAGAGTGCGTTGAATTGAGAAAAATTAAGAAGAGAATAAAGAAAGCACTATTACAAAATATTAGGGCAAACGTGGCCACAAAATCAGATTTTGTTCATTCGTAAATTATTAGAAAACTTCTACATAAAAAAAGACAGAAAGTCTTTGCGGCCGGGCACATGGGACCCGCGGCTGGCGTTAGGGTCCATTCCCACGTGATTGGCAGAATTCATTGGTCTTTGGCACTAGAAGTTAAGAAATGTTGGTCGTTGATAGAACCAACTAAAGAAAATGTTAAAAAGTAGTCATTTGTAGGTAGATATCATTAGAGATCAATTTTATATAGAAATGAGTAGCATGGTGATTTAATGTATTTTATTATTATAAATTATTGTGTTTATGGTGATTTAATGTATTTTATTATTATAAATTATTATAAAGTGTCATTTGATGATCATGTATATAAAAATTAAAACACAATCAACATATACTTAATAAGTAAAGAGACAACAGAGCAAGATAGTTGCTTTCAATAGTTTCTTGCTTGACCTTGAAAGGAGTGTCAAAGAGGGACCCACAACAGAGCAAGATAGTTGCTCTCAATAGCTTCTTGCTTGACCTTGAAAGGAGTGTCGAAAAGGGACCCACACTCTTTCTTAACTTTATGTTTGAGAAGTGTTGAATTATATATGCAATTACACTGTGATTTCTTTATGGGTCTTTGATGATCATTCTTTCCTTCTTCATATTGGGCGGACCTACCTGCATATAATATTCACTGCAGTTTTAAAAGTATTTAAGATATCTATACTGATAAGTATGAGAATTTAATAATTCTTGTTAGATTTTTTATTGGTAGATTGGAATATTTTCATGATTCTCTTATGTTTTTTATGGGCTAGTGTAGTGTAGATTTTTTCATATGTTGAAACTTATGATAGAAAAGAGACCCCACACTAATAATAATCAACATTTACGTTGTCAAGTCACATGCTTCAAAAATCATCTTATTATCTTCTAATTTTTAAATTATAGAAATTAGACTTGAGATATTGTTAAAAAATAATAATTAATTAGTTAAATGAATTTAATAGAACAAATAGTCTTCAATTTAGCATTTTATTGTAAAAGATGTCATTTTATTGTAAAAGATACTTCTTAAAATAGATTTGTCTCAATCATTAATTCTTAATAATTAAAAATAATGACTATTTTTCAAATATATTAAAGTAATAGGAGTTCAAACTTTTGTCCAACAATTGGAAAACTAACACCTAGCAAATAATTGAACATATTAGGGCTTTAAATTAAGCCTTGATTTTGATGGCCACGATGCTTGTCATATCAACTTTTGGTGATAGTTTGGTCATTTATTTACTTTTTAGTGTATATCCAAACTTAAAGTTATTGTTTTGTCATGTATGCTTGTCATGTCAATTTTTGATGATAGTTTTGTTATTTATTTACTTTTTAGTGGATATCTTACTTAAAATTTAGGCCAAAAAAATCTTATTTGTCAAATTTTTATTAATTATATGAAAATTTTAGATTTAAAAAATAAATTAAAAATAATGTGAAAATTATATATATATATATATATATATATATATATATGTTTAGATAAACATTTTACCTTTTTTTTAATGCTTGGATCTCTCTTCATTTTTTTTCACCTTTAAAGAAGACAACTTTCATTATATTGATATTTTCTAATTATTTGAACACTTTTAAAAAAAGGTCACTCTCATTAGATCGATATTTTTCGAAAACAACAAAAACATGAGAATAAATTATGTCTTTCAATAAAAACAACAAAATATAAATATTAAATTGATAAAAAAAAATCTTTGAACCACTAGTTACTTTATAATAGAATGAACACAATTTCCAAAAATAAAATTGCTTGAATATTTTAAAAATTTGATGTAAGATTGAAGATCTTAGAGAACTCCACATCACCATCACTAGCCCGAGTCAATTAGAATATATTTAAATATTTTTAGGGTCAAACTTGACTATTTCAAATCCAAAATTTGTAATTTAATATTTTTTTTGATTTTAAGAGTTTTTGGAATTGAATAATTTAGTGATAAAGTGTGATATTGGCTAATAATTAATTCTATATAAAACATTACTTGTGTAATAGTTATGAGATAAATTTAAGTACATATTTGCTTAAATGTAAAATTACTAAAAATAGCAAATTCTAAATTTAAATTTTTTTGGCTATTCTAAACTAGATAGTAAGAGAGTGGCAATTTCTCTTTAAAGAAAATACTCATATGCATCTTTTTTCAATTGTTGAAAGAATAAATTTTAAAAATGACTTTAAGTGTTCAAAATTATTGTTAGACTTTTCTTAAAATTATTGCATACATTTGTATCATTATAATGCATTCATCCATAATAATTACAATTTTGTGTGCAAATACTTTCAAAAATAAAAAATATTTTATGTTGAGAGACATAATTTATGGTCCCAATGGATAGGAGAAACATATAATATTATGACCATTAATTTTTTTATTTAGAACCAACATTTATTTTTAAATATAAAGATAAAAAATAATTAAAATTATTCAAAAATAAATAAAATAGCTCTATAATAAAATAATGACACTAGAATTTTGTATTATATGGTGAATAAAATAATTATGAAGCAAAATAAAATAACTTATAAGTAAATTAAAAAATAGTTCTATGTTAGCCCGAATGAGTAGTAGAGTTGGCTTGGGCAGTGGGTTTGCTCCCCATTGGTCTCAGGTTTGAATCCGCTCTCGGGTTTAAGAGGTGGGACTTCTTGCGGGCGGGGGATCTCACCCGCAGGGGACTAGTCTCGCCCTAGCTCGCCTCAGGTACCCAAGGTAAGGGATGTTGGGCTGCTGGGCTAGATCGCAAGGACACCCCTATAGTATCAAAATAATAATAATAGTTCTATGTTTTATTTTTATCTATATTAATTTATTTTATTTTTATTTAAAGGGTTATTTAATTAATTTATTTAATTTTAGTTCTTGAGTAAATTTTTTTTTTGATAGATAAGTAGCTACCATGGAGTAGTGCCAATTATATTATATCAAAAATTAAAATACAATGTCCTTGAATATGAATGATTACATTAGTTTGGTCATCTAGGGGAGAGGACCCACTACCTAAGCATGTTCCAATAGTTGTTATAGCATTTGTTGATTTAATGTCCAATATTTTCAACAATATTGGACTAATACTTGTGACTTTAAAGTTGTTAGTGTTGATGACTATCCATAATTGAATGAAATGTATTCCTTAGATCTAAAAACAACAAACCATGTGATGCCACATCAACACACCAATAAAATACAACCTAGTGCACAACTATTAGTCTCACCTTTTTAGCCCTTTTTGGACACTTCGAAAAAAACATGTTGATGTGGCATTATATTTCATGATGCAGTTTTGAAACCTTAGTTATAAGTAGGGGATTTGCCAAGTAAGCTACTATAAAAAAAATGGGAGTGATTTGAAATTTCCAAGTAGGATTTTGAGAAGTGCAAAGTTAGGGTGCTCAACTACCAAATCCTCTCCCCTATGACCTATGATGGATAAGAAAATAAAATCCCTCTGAAACTTCAAATGCTCTCTCAATTTGTTTAGGTGTCAAGATCTTACTAATGTGACCTATATAAAATTTGAATAGATCCATGTTATCATGTTCCACAACCTCCTAGCATAGTGATTACTTGTTTATACTCCTCTTTGCCTAGCGTTGTTGCTTTTTCAAAGATTCAGCTAGACTTCCATCACATTTGTTAACTGCATTCTTTGCCTTCAGTTTTAGGTGGTCTTTGATGAATCCATCCAGCACCAATTTGCTCCACTTTTTCCTGAATACCATCACAAAGTTTGATAAGTAGAAGGTATTTTCCATATCATGTCAAATTGTGATATTGCTATCAAGATTCAACTATGTAGTTTTACGAGTCAAACTCATTGACCCATATTTCATATCAATGCCCTTGACCACCTTAATGATGTTTTCTTCCTCGTTCATGGAAATATTACAGAATCTTCTGAGGTGGACGGAATGGCTGGTCCTATCACATGGACATTCTACGCTTGTAATCTCCATTGTTGTTGACTCCTTACTGAGAGTTGTGTGTGTTGGAGGAGCTTAAATTATAGATGATATGGAAGAATTCCATATCCCAACCAAATCACATCACGTTATTTGATTCTGATACATAATCTACACTATTTTATGGTAGAGTTCAGCTTTTGTGGTCAGTTGTCTGACATTGGGATATTTTCCCAATAGGTTATGTGGTTTGAAATTACTTCTTCATTGTCTAGGTCACGTCACACATTTGCAAGGAAGTTTGCAATCTTATTCAACTCCTTATAGCAATGGGATATGGTTAAATTATTGAATTCATCCATAGTTTGGATAATTGTTTCTTAGACAGTTGTAAACCTACCAAGAGAGCTTTGAATTCGTTTTCATTGTTTGCTCCTTGCAGAAATTTTTTGCAATTGCCAAAATCAGGTCACTATTGTTTGAAATGAAGAAAAATATGGAATGTGTTGGATGTGTAGGGGGTTGATATGTGATAAAATTATCTAACACACTTCTATTTTTTTCTAATTTCATGGGAAAAAGAGATCTTCCAAGGAGAAGATTGAATTTCAACCTTGAGTGAGTCAACCTTATTAGGAAGGTCTGTTGTTTTCTTATGACAAAAATGATTGATTTGCTATTTTGGGATATAAATTCAAATGCATTAACAAACTCAATTGTATGACCTAACACTTTAAATTCAAAATATTATGACAACAGAAACAAAAATAACAAGTTACAGGTAGATCTGAGAAGGGAAGGATGGTATGTACCTGGCACCAAAAGTGTGTTTTGAACTCTGTTGAAGGATAGATTAGCCCTAGGGTGAATGGGTCTCTATATAGGGGTCCAAAATTTGATTTTGCAGTCCTCAAATCTCAAATCTAAGCTTCCGATTTCTCCAGGTTTGACTGTTGGAAGGCTAGAAATAAAATTTGTAGGTGAGTTTTCCTAGCTTGACAACAATGTTGACAACTTTGCAAAATTGCTCTATTGATTGATTTTCAGTCCTTCTTCACCTATAAATTTGCACATACAAAAAGAGAAGAAAAATGTTTGATTTTAGGTGAATAGAGGTTTTCCTTAATCAAACCCCAATTTGGTAATCAAACCTTAATGATGAAACAATGATAAATGGAAGGAATTGATGAATGAACAATGCTATGTCACAACTCACCAAACCCTTAATGGTTGCCCTTAGAGGGCTAAAGTCTTAACACATCACTCCAAGGAGCTTGATCTTGCATGAATTGGCTTGAATGAATGATTGATTTGACGCTTGAATACTTGAAACCTACATCACAATGTTAGCTCCATAACATGGCATGAACACACATGAACTTTGACATGATGATATGATCTTGATTGTTGTTGTAGATGATTGATAAATCTACTCTTCAATGCCCTTGACAATAATATTTTCTCTTGCGAAGTTTTTATTATGCAATTTGAATTGATAAAATAACTATGTATTTACAGGTGTTTATCTAATTTTTCAAAAATCAAATTTGACACGCCGACATTTGAAACATGAATTTGAATCATTTAAATGCTACCAAAAATATATTAAAAATAGGGTCTTCGCACTTAAAGGGGACCCAAGTGGGTGAATGGGTCCTAGGACCTAAATCTAGGACACAATTTCCAAGGTGTTTAAATTAATGTAGGCATTTTTTTAATATAGGTTTCCCTTTCAAAAAATGAGAATAATAAGGCTTTGGAATGCAAAATTTGATCAATTAGAAGCTTAATTAAGTCCAATTAATTAAGGGGATGCAAACATAGTGTGAAAATGTAAAGGTGTACATTTTTCTACACTACATTATTATTTTGGATTGCTACTCCAGCTCTTGATTTTTCGAGGTTTCCTTTTGCTACCCCATCAAAATTAATTTTTAAGCATCCACATAGAGGGGGACACCATTTGATTTTTCTCTTTTGATTGATTTTAGGATTGTGGTTCCTAAGTTTTGAGGGATTTGAAGGGAGGTCCATCTTTTCATTATTTCGTTATCCCATGATGTGAGTGGTTTAGGAGGGGAAGAAAGAAATTTCAATCTTGTCACTTTACAAGTTGCTTTCTCTATTTTATTGGTAATAAAATCTATTAAATTTTCTCTTTCACTAAATATTATTTTGTTTCTCTTTCCATATTTCCTAGATTAATATAAAGATGGAATTGAGATCCATAATTCCTCCCATGTTTATTTGCGTCACCTTGGACAACTCAAAAATAAATGGTGTATATCATTTTGGAGTGGTACTTTCTAGTTGAGGCAATTGCATAACTATTCCTAGCATTGCCTAGCAAATGAGCAATTTATAAGGAGGTGATTTACTAACTATTCACTCTCCTTACACATTAGAAATCACCATTTTGACATTGTATAATCCTTTCTTTGATCCCTTCCATACCATTTTTTCCTCTTTGTTATTTGGCATTAAATTCCTTTTCCTTGATTTTTTCGTGAGCAATTATCTACTCACGTTCGTTAGTGGTAGTTCCTCTATTTCTTCCCAATCTCACTCCATACCATTTGGAGTTTGTTTTATATAATATTGTACAACCTTTTCCTTTATTTCTACAATTTGGTCCCAAATTTCACTAATAAATGAAATTTCTGTCAATGTTGGATAAGCATTCCCATTTTTTCCTCTTTGTTATTTGGCATTAAATTCCTTTTCCTTGATTTTTTCGTGAGCAATTATCTACTCACGTTCGTTAGTGGTAGTTCCTCTATTTCTTCCCAATCTCACTCCATACCATTTGGAGTTTGTTTTATATAATATTGTACAACCTTTTCCTTTATTTCTACAATTTGGTCCCAAATTTCACTAATAAATGAAATTTCTGTCAATGTTGGATAAGCATTCCATGAATCTACCCAAAATTTGACCTTGTTTCCATTGTTTATTACCCATGATATGTCGCCAGTTATTAATGATCTACAACTCTTCATAAAGTTCCAAATGTTTGATTCGTTTGGGGATCTCTATTGGTGAGGATACATTTCATGTCTTTGTTATTTGTTATCCATACATTTCTTTCTTAAGAGACTACACCATTTCTTTGTTGGACCGGTGTACATCTTCTAGACTAATTTTTCCCCTAGTGCTAAATTTTTCTTTTCAAATTTCTTGATTCCTACTCCTCCATTTTCCTTATCTTTACATATAGTTTTCTAGCCTATTAGAGGAATTCACCTTTCTTCATTAGATCCTTCCCATAAAAATATTTTCATAACACTTTTTAATTGTTCCTCTGCTTTCTTGGTTAATTGTGTGCATGAAAGTTGGTAAATTGGAATTGCAGATAATACTACTTTTATCATTTGGATCTTCCATGCTTGTGTTAGCTACTTTAATTTCTAGGATTAAGCTTTATTCCTACATTTATTCATTGTTTCATTCCAAAGAATTTTTTTGATTGCCCCTTTAAAGAGTGGTACTCCTAATTATTTGCATGGGAGTTCACCTTTGTTGAAACCCAATTTAATAAGATTCTTCTTTGAAGGGTTTTCCTTGTATTGAAAAATAAATATTTAATTTCTCTTTGTTAATTATCTTCCCTGAACCTACTATGTATTTTTCCAAAATTGACTGAATTATGGTTGCTTCTTTTATGTTTTCTTTACCATATAGTATGGTGTCATCTACAAATTTTTAGTGTGTGATTATGGTAAATTGATCAATTTGCTACTTGTACCCCACTCCATTTGTCTTGAGAAACAATGTATTTGATTTCTCTTTTGAGAGATTCAGCCATGATAAAAAAAAATATGAATGGAGAGAGAGCATCCCCCTATCTTAATCCTCTTATTGGTTCAAAGAAGATCCACATGGGGACCCATTAACCAAAACTAAATATAATACACTGGAAATGTAATTAAAAATTCACTTTATCCACTATGTTTGGAATCCAAATCTTTAGAATATGTTTCTTTAGAACCTCTAGTTGACTATGTCATATGCCTTATTTTTGTCCAATTTCATTATAATGCAACTTTGATTGGTTGTAGTGATTGAATGTAATGTTTCTTGGGCAATTATACTGTCAACAATATCTTTTCCAAGCGTGAATCCACACTATTTTTTGGAAATTATCCTTGGAAGAAGATGTTTAAGCCAATTTTTTGTTATGTTTGATATTATTTTATATATTATGTTTTTTTTTTTTTTTTTTTTACCACGGGAGCACCGGAGAGTTGAACCCATGGTGGGCGCCCTGCTACAGGGAACACCTTAACCAACTGAGCTAGGACCGGCGCCCCATTTTATATATTATGTTGCAAAGAGAAATTGGCTGAATTTTTTTGGAGTATGGGTTCATTTTCTTTGGTATCAATGCTAAGAGAGTCGTGTTTATATCCTTTAGAATTTTCCTTGATTGTCTGAGATCTTTTATTTCCCACCATAGCTCATCACCCATTAACTCCCATAACTCTTGGTAAAATAGCATTGTGAACCCATTGGGGCTCGGTGCCTTGTTTGGAAATTTTTAAAATTGTAGACACTAAAAATTGACCACTTTCGTTTTGTCAATTTACCCCTAATTTGAAACCAATTTCATATCCTCTATATTAATTAAATAATACCTTATTATTTAATTAATATTCATTATCCATTACCCCTTCGTCTTAATCTATTTCTTCTATAATGTTTAAATCTTAGCCTAAAGTAAATAATTACCTTTAATTATTTACTCCCATCACTTAACCCTTTCCTCCAAAAATTAAATAAATAATCTTTTTATTTAATTCCCCTCATGTCACATCATCCATAATCCACTTCTAATCTTAATCCCCCTTGTTTAATCCTTGATTAAGGATGTGCACATTCCTAATAATTGATTAGGGAGGTGTAACGTCCTCCATAAAATGCAAGTGGTATCCTAATCTCTCTTAGCCACCTAACCCTCATCTAATCATCCATTAATTATCCTAGTCTAACCCATGGTCAACCCCCAATGGAATTTTTAATTCCATTATAACCTACCCACATACCCAAATGGAATTTTAAATTCCATTTTAGTTGCCCAAGGTACTTGGAGGAATTTTTAATTCCTCTCCCATCCCCCAAGGAATTTTTAATTCTTTTTCCTTCTCCCCATGAGGATTTAAGGGAATTTTTAATTCCTTTTTGTCACATCCCTGACCTATAGTACTACCAAGTACCCCTTCCCCAAGGAATAGTAAATTCCTTTTATCCCATCCATGCACATTAAAAAGGAATTTTTAATTCCTTTGGTCAATCTTTGATCTCAACCCTTGATCTCTTGTCCTCTTTCAATCTTCACTGTCCATTTCCATCTCCCTTGCTAAATTGCTAACACAATCATTTTTGCATGACTACCGCATCCTAACACAATCTCTATCACATTCAAGCTCTCTCACAATCTCCATAGCCAATCCTGCAACCATAACCATCTACACCCATCTTGTATCCACCTTCACATCCAAAATCAAGAAAAATCACTCGTTGTGCTACAAAAATTGGTCTAAAATCACACAAATCCCCCATCAACAAGGGAAAACAAAGCTATCAACTCAGACAGGTATAAATGGTTGATTTTTTTTCTTGTTTTGAATTCATCTTATGCCCTATCTTGAGTGTTTGTTAGTGTTTTTAATCTTTGCATGATTATGAGTTTCTTGCATTCTATTAGATTAAAATCACTGCACACATTTTTGGCACGCCTAGTGGGACCCACGTCATGGGTCCATTAATGTTTTTTGTTGTTTGAAGCTTTGCAGGTTCAGGTCCCTTTGAGCTTCAAAGGTGAATCCACCCGACGGGTGGATCCGTGATCTATAGGGGCGAATCCACCTTCGAATAGACAAACCCGCCTCTGGATAGGTGAACCTACTACACAAGAAAACCTGCACTTTACACAGGGGCGCACCCGCTAACAAAAGACCGAAGACCTCCACAGAGGGAAACCTACATCCAAATAGGCGAATCCGCATCTAGATAGGTGAATGTGCAACACTTAGATGGGTGAATGTGTAACCTTCATATAGGAGAACATGAAACCTTCATAGGAAAACTTGAGAGCTACAAGGGCGATTATGCAAGCACCTAACCTGATTTTCACTAATAGGTGAATGTGCAAACTATAGAGGTGGATGCACTAGAAGCATACAAGGGTGAATTTGTGTGGTCCACATAAGGTATAGAGAACATCAATTTTTGATAAAAAAAAATTGTAGCACTTTATACTTTCCCTTTCCAAAAAAAATTCTCTGGGGGCTTTGCCCCCCAGCCCCCCTTACACAGGGGATTGGATCATCCCCCTGTGCCACCCTTTTCATTTGGTTAGGTGTTCCCCCCCTAGGCTAATAATCATCTACTTTTCATCATTTTCTTTTGCATCTAATCATCCTTTTGTGTAGCTTGCTCTCATTTGTCAAAGACTAGTGGATAAAATTGCTAACTTATTTCCTGCAAGATGGGCAGTCGAAGACAATATTTAGTTGATTTCCCAAAATAATTAGGCACACTTCAAGTTATTTAAAGGGTCAAAGAAATTTTTTTGTTGTGTTTTGGGTCTCCTATCGATGTATGCTCTCCCCTTGCACCATTTGGTGAGTCTAGGGATCAAAAATTGTAGATAGACCCAAGTCCATTTGTGAGTCTACCTAGGAGTGCTAGCCTACATGTATGCTCTCCCCTTACGCCACGTGTGAGCATGGGGATCATAAATGCCTAGAATTTCCTTCCCTTTAGGAGGCCTACTTGGGGATTTCATCACCCCAAGGGACGACCTCAACCATGCGAACTGGTGAGGTATATAAAGGGGGGAGAACTAAAGTTGTACCCCAATCCAGTCACATCGTGTCTGATGGAGCACTGATACTAGGGTGATTCCTAGCTAGGTGTCAAGGGTTGGTCTGAGTTTAAAGCACCTCGTTGGGGATCCTGATCCATGCTTGTGACAGGCTAGTGTTCATGGGTGTGCCTCATGCACCCTCCTAGTGCATTGAGGACTCCCCTAGATCACCTTGTTTCAACCTAGTTTAGGACCCGTGTATAGCCGCAGCTTGGTGTAGTGCAAGGACTACAGAAAACACCATAAAGCTACTCACAATGTACTCCCTTAGGTTGAGATAAATATCCTCATGGTGAACTACAATAGTTCTCAAAAAGAGAGAGAAGGTGAGCCTGTGGCGTCTATTGACGACCCTGTCCCACTGGATCTCTACCTATCTGCCTTCACGAGAAAGGGTGTTCTCACCTGATTATCATAGAGTATTAACCCTTCAGACCTAGTGGGCCTACATCAAGTTTGTAAACCCTCTTGACTTTAATTCTAGGATTGTGTTTCCTAGTGTGTCTTCTTGTGCATATGAGTGATTTTCTTTTGTCCATTCTAGTCTTTATTTGACTATTTGATTGTTCTATCTATCCTTTGCCATCAAGGCTCTCTGTCCTACAAAGGCGTATCCACTCTCTACATAGGAAAATACACTCTCTAAAGGGTGTTCACATTCCCTCATCTAGTTCAATCATTTTGATCAATCATATTAGATAAGCGATATCATGCCCTTTAGGGGTGAATATTCCTTTCTCATCCATACTCTCATCCCACAAATAAGCAATCCTACTCCCTTTAGGGTTAAATCCACCTTTCTCATCCATACAATCCTCCCTAGATAGGAGAATATACTTTTCTCTTGGGTGATTCTACTTTCGGTCTATACACTTGGTCATCCCTCATAGGTGTTTGCACTCATCTCATAGGCGTATACCCTGTTCATTCGTACACCTCATTCATCCTCTTAGATGGATCCGCTCTATCCTGGGGTGATTTTTTTGTCCTTTTCTGTACACCTAGTCATCCTACATAAATGAGTCCATGCTCTTCTTGAGTGATCTCAATTTCTGTGTCAGTGCACTATTCAAGTCATTCCCTCATAGGAAAATTCATTACTTTGATAGGCATTTCCACACAGTCATTTTCACTATCTAAAAAGGTGATTATGCTCTATTCTTGGGTGAATCTACTTCCCATCCAAAATCCAGAGAGTCAATCCATCCTATCACAATTAGCCTATATCTTCCTCAGTCCAAAATCGTAATCTAATCATTTTTTCTCTTCATATCCATCTCCAAACGACCACTTTCATCTTATCAATCACTATCAATCTTTTCCACAACATCATCCCCTTTGAGCAATAAGTTTGCTAAACCTATCCTTCATCCATCCAATAATCATCTACATCACTTTAGGTGCACCCTTGAACTTAGGAGTCTATCCTATCATATCTTCCAATCATCCTAATCTGAGGTTAAATCCAATCCTAATTTGAGCTTCAATCCAATCCCAATCTGAGATTAAATCCAATCCTAATCTGAGCTTCAATCCAATCCTAATCTAATCTTCAATCCAATCCCAATCTAAGCTTAATCTACATCCCAATTTGAGCTTTAGTCCATCCACATCCAAGATCTTCTAATATCGAAACAAATCTTAATATCCCTTCTTCCACATTCTTCTAATCCATTCCATTTTTATTTTCATTGTCTCCTCTTTTCTTCTAACCATCTATTCCCATATTTTCAATCCATATCCACCCAATCCAACATCATGCATCCTTATTCTCCATCAATGCAATAAAAAATAGTAGTAAAAGGAGATCCCAATTATATTGAAGATGACATTGAAAGTCTTGTTGATCAAGATGGGTATGAAATAGTTCCCTTTGATGCTATCATTTCTAGTGAGATTTCTCCAACCATCATCCAAAATCCAATCACTTATCCAAGCTATCCCATCATGCTTTCATCCACACCTACTAGCAATCCTTATGCTACCTTGAGAAGGTATATCCATTATCATCCCTATCCCTATATCCATCCTATCCTTCATCCACATCTCTCTCTTATCCATCTTCCACATATCCCTCTCATCCAATATCTAAACCCATAGCAATGTCATGTGTTCAAAACAAGTCATATTCAATGGCTATGGATTAGAGGATACATTATCAGGGCAAAGGACTAGGTATTATTAACACCTTCACAATGCCTAGGGAAAGCTTGACTACAAAAAATATCAACATATGGGGCACAAAGGATCCTTATGATGAAAACACTATCAAAACTACAACTAGTCATATCATGAATCGTCATCCACCCATCATCTCATACTCAAATTGGGACCAAAATAAAAGAAAATATTCTTCTCAAAGCAAGGAGAAGATCACCAAAAAAAATATAGTAATGCAGAAAGGACAAAGAAAATACAAATGGATACCAAAGAAAAACAAAGAAAATCATCCAAATGATACTCCATCAATCAAAGAAACCATGGGAAAAATCAAAAAGGGAAATTTATCCATCAAAAGTGTCCTCAAATACA
>VDFB02256132.1:236224248-236281184 GCA_007258455.2 Sequoia sempervirens
TTGGATTGTTTCCTTTCTCAACCCCTCTATGGAATGTTGAGGGGCAGCATGCTGAGCTCAACCCTTGTGGGAGCCGTTTTACACCACATGCTATAAAATCTTCAAAACAAATTAGCAACATGGATTTTCCTATACCTGCAAAAGAAACAAATAGTGTTAGCTTAAAATAATAAATTTAGAAGTTTCTTATGATGTTTCCTCTTTGGTATTCTCTTGCACTCCTCTTTTCTTTTCTTAATTGATTCAATGCATCATAAACAATATTCTACATTATTGTTGATAGATCATGTAGGAGAATTCATAACTCGAGCTCGAACAAGCATTTCAATCACTTGCAGGTTCACTTGGAGGATGGAGGTATAGAGGAATGCTCAACACTGAAGGAAACCCAAAGACAAGTTCAGGCAATGATGGCTATGTTCCCTCTTATGTGCTCTTTTCTCTTTTAACCTTCAGTAGCGTAGTGTACTCTTTCTGATCCATTGTTTCAACTACTCCCACGACTTGAGTGGGACACTTGATTCTCTTTTATCCCAATGAATACAAAACAACATTTTTTTGCAATTCTTGTTCAATTTTGTACTTCTCTTTTGCAGCAAATGTATGAAACATTGTGTAATGAACAACAGAATATAGAATGAAGTACTTTCTTTTGCATTTAATAGAATACTTAATGTTGCAAATGATGAATGTAAAACTGAAACAAATTGCATTTTCTTTTAAACTCAAAACTCAAACATGCAATGGTTTAAACAACTACAAAAATAACTGAAACTTTTCACCTTAAAATGAATTTTGAATAAACCAGCCCTGTCAATTTGAGTTGTGGTGAAAAATTGATAACAAGGTACACATGTACAAACAAATAAATCTCTCATAATCAAATAAAAGAAGAAAACCACATGGAAAAAGTTCCTCTCCAAGAGAAAATAAAATAAATGTGTTCTAGTGAAATAAGGAAAGAAAGACTCAATATGACCCCTCAAGGACCACTTTTAACATGTAAGTACAATAAATGTCTTCCCAATAAGAGAGATGTGATGAGAATATAAATCCCCCCATAAAGTAGTAATTGTGCCAATGATGATAGCATAAACATAAAACACAATCCACTATTTGCAAACATGTAGGAAGAAACAGATCCACAAGTGATTAGAGAATCCATTCTTAGAAGTTGGATGAATAGAGAATCCAAATCCAAATTTGTGTCTCTTAAAATTGCTCAAATGTCCACATGACATAATCAAGTGATGTCAATCTATAACCTTGTGAAATTTGGTGTAGAACAAGCTTCAAATACAATGATGATGGTTTGTCATGAAGGAGGAGATGAATGTCCTCAAATGAATCCTCCAAATCTGCAATATGAAACTCTACGAACAAGGATGATATGTTTGATAGATATGAATCTTAAGCAGTTGTGTCTAAAATATTATGGATAACCTATTATATTGAATCAATAGGGGCTATGGATGCAATGATATTAATATCATTAGGAAAAATATAAGATAAAGATGTGTTTTTGATAGGAGTAGGAGCAAGGAGACAAGTCTTTGACCCATCAAAACATGCAAGACCTCTTATAGACTCGAGCTCTTATAAAATATCATAATCAAAGGGTGTGTTATCTACATCAAGGGGAATGAGACAATCTACAACAAGATTCTCTAAGAATGGAGAGATATAATGGTGAAACCAAGAGAAATGGGTTCTCCAAAATGAATCAACAAGATGATGAACCACAATTTTCCTACTAATGTTTCATTCAATTTATGAGGGTTAAAATGCATAAATAAAAATCAGAAATTAATCCTAACTATTATAACAGCAATAAGGAAGGTTTTTAGGTGTTGAAATGATGTGTACCTTGCTGAAAAATTATTGTTTTGGGCCTCACTAAGGACTCATTTTCCTAGTGGAAAATGGGTCCCTACTAGGGTTCTAGAAAAGTGGATTTTGGGTTCTATTCTTCAATGTCTGCACTCTCAGCTCCCAGGTGTTCAACTCTCGAAAGTTGGAAATAAATTTTGTAGGGAACTTTTCGTGATCTTGCAATAAAGACGAAAAATCTTGCAACTTTACATTTTTTTCTCTCCACTTGATCTTCAACCTAAAACCTACAATCACACATCAAGAGAGAAGAAAAATTGTTGATTTTTAGGGAATAGGGGTTTTCCTTGGTCAAACCCCATTTTGGTAATTAAACCTTGAATTGAAACAATGCATAAAAGGAAAGATGGATGAAAAAAATTAATGCGACACCTCACCAATCCTTAATTGAACCTTGGAATACAAACCATAAATCTTACATGAAGTGGCCTCAAAGAATGTAGATCTTGATCATCACATTTGATTAGAAACAACACCTTGAATATGCTTGAATTGGATCTTCAAATGCTAAATCAACATATTAGCTCAACAACATGCATGATGCACTTTTCCTTTGACATGATCATAGACCTTAGATTGCTGCAATAAAACCTTTATAAATCAGCCCTTGAATACCTTCTTGAATACTCTTGAATTCTCTTGTGAAATATTAGGATGCTCTCTTGAAAAAAATCTTAGATAAAACTATGTGAAATAACCTTATATTTATACTTAACTTAAGATTTAATCCCGAAATTCAAATAACATAAGCCAACATCAAATCTAGGATTTAAAATCACTAAAATCCAACCAAGAATAAGTTCAAGAAAGGGTATCCTAAGTTAAGGAGGACCCATTCGCCATAGGGAAAATGAGTCCTAGCACACATAACTAGGACACATTTTGGGGAGGTAGAATGTTATAAGAAAAGGGGGTCCTAGGACCTAGGAAGGACCCATTTTCCAGGTGGTGAGTGGGTCCTAGGTCACTAGCCAAGGACTCAAACCTTGCCAAATTAAGTGTTGTGAAACATCATTAATGAGTGTCAAGATTTATCCCTCAGAAAATGCAATAAATAAGGCTTGGATTTGAATTTAAGGGGACAATTAAGGAAAATTTAATCTCAATTAATTAATAAAGCCCTATATTAGTGTGAAAGTGTAAAGGTATACATTACAACACCCTAAATAAGGCACAATTAAGTCCATTTTATCATTAATTATTCATTCTCAAATTAAGTGTGAAAAAGGGTTACTTTTTTGGCACTACATTTAGCCCCCACTTTAGTGAAAGAAGGAACTTGCTTCAAACTCGCACTAAAGTAGACATTCAAGAGGGGTACAAGTGTACCAATGTGGATGGTATATGATGAAAAATATCAAGGAGGGTGATCAAGCCCCCAGGATCCAAGATCCTATGTCAAACCAACATAAGCACAAAGGGACACACACAAGGTGTATGATATGCAACAAAATAAGATACACCAACATGCAATGTAAAAGACTAAAATAAAGAAAAAAAAAACAAAAAAACAAAAAAAAGGTGGATCAAGCTTTGATAGTCTATCCTACGCAATGTGAACCAAGTCTAAGTTGTTTGTCCAAAAATACATGCTCACTCTAAGACAACAAAACTTTAGGTTGTCCACTAGGTGAGTATCCAAACAGGGTGGCTTAGTGAGAAATTCATGCCTGCATTTACTCGCTCTCACACACAATGAGAAAGTCATTCCTCTATGTTAGCTTCTCATCGTACTAACCATGCCAATGCTATCCCTCTGGTAACTTCAATAGGGTGACGCAACATGAAACTTCGAGCTTATGAACAATCATGCAAGTAAAGGTTTTTTTTCAAAGGGAATTTGCTTAGTTCATGTAAGGTCTCTTCTTATGGAACATCATGCCTAATATCTCCAAGAGAGGAAAATTCAAATAAATATCATGCTCTCAGAGGGAATAAACCCAAATGACACCAGCAAGAAAAGGATTCATCGTAAGAAAAAATAAAATCACACAAAGCAATATGAGTGTCAATGTATGCCCCCACTTTAAAGTGATTGCTAACACCATTGTTGTGAGAAATCCACTTTAAAGTAGAAGAAGACATGAGAGATTATTCAGAAAGCCCTATGCCAAGTAATATGTTCCCAAATGAAACTACATCATGAATAAGGGGTTTCCACCAAAATTCAATACTAAAGATATCTCAATACATCAAATGCAAACCAACTTAAAGAATGCCACCCACATCCCAAGCTTGCTCTTATATATACATGGAAATCAGTCAACTAGCTAAAAGAGACAACAACAAGTGTCATATGAGGACAAGGCTACCTAACCCCTTGCCCCCCACTTAGTGCAAGACAAGGATGAGCCAAGATGATTTATGGAAATTATTATCAATTAGAGGAACTAGGTGCTTCAACACAAGGAAGAGTACCACAATCCTTAAGATGTTGAATTATTACCTAAATCCTTACACTCATTAGTAGAATAACCATGAATTCTATGATATGCACAAAATGAACTCTTGTTGTACCATTTCTTTCATGTTCCTGGAGGGAGAGATATCAAGTGATCTTGGAGGAGTCTCGACAAGATACTCTCTTGATCAACAGTAGGGAATGTTTCTTTCTTAGCAAAAGATGGCATACACACAATGGATGATAAGTCCTTAGATTAAGATTGAGATAAAGGTGGTAACCCTAGATATTTCTTGAAAGAGTATGGAATAGACTTCACTTTTTCTTTATCATTTTTCTCAATGTTTTCATTATATCCATGCTTAGAAAGGGTTTTGTATCGAATGCCACAACATTCTTCCAACTCAGATGAGGAGGGTCTATGCTTCAAAGAAGTATTGGCTTCTTCATGAGAACACAAATCCTTTTTAACGTTCTTAACGTTATGCATCTTCCTCTTATGAGGGATGGGAGTTGAAGGGCCCTCATCACCAACATGGGGTGATGGTGTTGTCATAAAACCAAGTTAAGCACATGAAACACAAGGTTGTTTAGGTGCAAATTGTGAGATTTCATACTCTCCCATAAAGGAGGGCATACAATCTAATGAACCCCAATCATCACTAAAGCATGTGTCTAGAAATGAATTTTTTGTATGTGACTCTTTGGATTTTGAGGGTGAGATTTTGGATTCTTTGTTGAAATGAGGTGTAAAATATAATGACCCCCAATCATCACTAAATAGTTTTGTTGTAGGTGAAAGAAAATTAGGATTAACATCAACTTGTATAGGTTCTACTTTTGAGGTTGGAATGAAAGTATTAGGGGATTTGGAAGTGTGATGATCATGTTTAAATTTTGATTTATAGCTTTTTTCATCTATTTCAACTGTGTATATCTTGTTTTTGTATTCAAATTTCATTCCACGGTGAAGAGTGGACATGACTCCTTTCATAACATGAATCCATAGTCTCCCTAAGAGAAGGTTGCATGAAAGACATCCTAGCATGATATGGATAGGGGTAGGAAAAACCATAGGTCTGACCTCAATAGGTAATGTGATCACTCCTAATGGTTGCCTATTAACATTGTCAAAGCCACAAATATTAATATCATTAAGTTAAATAATCATCTTGTCCACTCCAATTTTATCTAGGAGATCAACACTACAAACATTAAGACCTACTCTATTGTCTATAAGGGTGTGCCTAACAACAATTTCATTAATAATCACCTTTATCATTAAGGCCTCATTCTTATGTTGTATCTCAAGCAAGGGTAATTCATGTTTAGGGAATGTGATTTCTAACTTTTTCACTTGCATACAATCAAAGGAGGTTGCTACATCATTCAATTTCATAGAAAATTGCATGTTATTCTTCTACAAAATTTCTTGGAGCATCATATGGCGTGTAAGTGATGTTTTTGTTAAATTCCAAAGGGTGATGTTTATATGACGAAGTTTGCCAACAAGATCAATCTCTTTTCTGCTATGTGAAGGAAAGCTAGGAGCAATAGGCAAGATAGGTTGAGGAAATGATAATGAGGTAGGTATGGTTTGTTGTTGCATATTATATATGTGAGCAACAATATTGTAACTTGGTTGTTGTAAAACATTGTTACTACATATTTTCCTTATAATGTTTGAGGTAACTTCTAGAGGTAATAATTTAGGTGGTTCTATGATGGGAGGTGACTTAGGAAGCTCACTAATTAAAGGAGATCCAATTTATGCAGTCATAACCTCAACTGAGTGACCTAGATGACCTTCTAGTGAGGGGGGGTCTAATGTGAACTTAACATCTTCATCTATGCCATCCACCTTAGTGTTTGTTGATACAAATGTATCATTAGAAGAGGGAGAAACAAGATTCTCATTCTACTCAATAATTGGGTCTTCTAACACCAAACTACCTTCATTACAAGTAGGAGAGGTATTGGGAGAAGAGCAACTATGATTGTCATGATTGTCTATGTGTGCATCCTCTTGCATCAAAGAATTAGTGGATAATCTAGGGGAGATGAAGTCTCAAGGGCTTCATCTAACATTTCAAAGTCATCACTACTAAAGGGTTTGAATGATATGCTTTCCCCAAGGTTAACCATTTTTTTGTTTTGTTTCTTTTGATGTTTTTGGTTTTAGTTTTAGTTTTCTAACAATTGCAAAATGTAAACTAATCTATCTAATGATGCAATAATGTTGAAAATGAAAGAAAAGTACAAAAATATAATACTAATTTTATCTAAAATACGCAAGAAAATGTTCTCCACACTTTTTCCAAAATCTAAGTAAATGAGCAATGATTTGAATGCACAAATAAGCTATTTCAAAAATTGAATTCTTTGATCTAAACACAATAAAAAAAATGCAAACTAGAGACTAAAAAGCACCCCAAAAGTTTCCTAAAATGTTTGTATAGGGACTCATTCACCACTGGGCGAATGGGTCCTAGATCAAGGTTTTAAAAAGGTGAAAAATACAATGTTTAAATTATTTTATGTGTTTTATGTGCCCAATTTCAATCTATAACTTTAGTGGCAACATTTTCCAGAATTTGATGTCTAAATGCAAGTGAAATGAAGGACAAATGGTAACCTATATTCAAGACTTTTTGAAATGCAATTTTCACTCATTTTTTTTAATATGAATGATGAAAAGGACACTAATATGCAAACACTATGCACAAGGAAATATGCTAACATGAAAAGTAAGCTATCTAAGTGATGCAATGCTTCAAAAATGTCTTGATGATTTTTGCTACTGAAATGATTTTGGGATGATTTAAAAATGACTACACTAAATGGATGTTTAGACCTAGATGCGTAAAACAAAAATTTCTGAAACTTTCTAGACAAATACTGTAGGTTACCAACAAACCAAGGAAGTGTAGAAAACTACTAGAAATCTCATAAAAGTTGATTTTTGTAGGCCTCCAAGGACTCATTCTCCCAGTGGAAAATGGGTCTTGGTATGTTTTTCTGGGAAACTCTAAATCAGATATTGAAGCTCAGGAACTGTGAAAACTTGTTGCCCTGGTATCCCTAACAACTACTCATTTTCCCTGGGGAGAATGGGTCCTAGATTAAATTTTTGAAACTAAATTTTAGAGTTTTTAAAGTATTTTCTAGTGGTTTTCAGATTCAGTTTGCTACAGTATGTTTCAGGTTTAGTTTTTTTGTAAATGCAATGTGGAATGCAAGGGAAAATTATGAAAAGATGACGACCTAAAACACATAGCTTGATATGCAATTTTGTTTTGATTTTCAAATGCAAGTAAATGATATGCAAGATAACTAATTTTTTGTGTATTTTCTATATTTAAAGAATGCAATCCTAAAACCCTACATGAGATGCAAATTTGAATGCAAACTAAGACACCCTAAATGAGATCTAACTCAATGCAAATGAATGCAAGATCTAATCTAATATGAAGAGGACTCCTAAAATCAGAAACTACAAAGTTCAAAAAGGTCAAGTTCACCAAAATGAAACAAAGAAAAATCGGTTCGCCAAAATGAATCAACAAGATGATGAACCACAATTTTTCTACTAATGTTTCATTAATTTTATGAAGGGTAAAATGCATAAATAACAATAAAAACTTAATCCTAACTGTTATAACAACAATAGGGAAGGTTTTCAGGTGTTGGAATGATGTGTACCTTGTTGAAAAGTGTTGTTTCAGGCCTCACTAAGGGCTCATTCGCCCAATGGAAAATGGGTCTTTACTACCTTGATTTTTGGGTTCTATTCTTCAATTTTTTCACTCCTAGCTCCGAGGTGTTTAGCTCTTGAAAGTCAAAAATAAATTCTATAGGGAACTTTTTGTGATATTGCAATAAAGATGACAACTCTTGCAACTTTACAACTTTTTCTCTTCATTTGATCTTCAACCTAAAACCCGCAATCACCCATCAAGAGAGAAGAAAAATTATTGATTGTTAGGGAATAAGGGTTTTCCTTGGTCAAACTTCATTTTGGTAATTAAACCTTGAATTGAAAAAATACATAAAAGGAAATATGAATGAAAAAAGTAATGCTACATCTCACCAATCCTTAATTGAACCTTGGAATACAAATCAAATATCTTGCATGAATTGGCCTCAAATAATTTAGATCTTGATCACCACACTTGATTAAAATCACTAAAATCCTACCAAGAATAAGTTCAAAAAGGAGTGTCCTAAGTTAAGGAGGACTCATTCGCCATAGGGCGAATCGGTCCTAGCACACATAACTAGGACACATTTTGGGGAGGTATAATGTTATGCAAAAAGGGGGTCCTAGGACCTAGGAAGGAAATGGGTCCTAGGTCACTAGCCTCAGACTCAAACCTTTTCAAATTAAGTGTTGTGAAACATCATTAATTAGTGTCGAGATTTATCCCTTAGAAAATGAAATAAATAAGGTTTGGATTTGAATTTAAGGGGCCAATTAAGGAAAATTCAACATAAATTAATTAATAAATCCCTATATTAGTGTGAAAGTGTAAAGGTACAATTTACAATTCACCCCAAATAAGGCACAATTAATTCTATTTTATCATTAATTATTCATTCCCAAATTAAGAGTGAAAAAGGGTTACTTTTTTCAACAATACAGATGGTATCCGTAGAGCTCCCAAATTATAGTCCTAAGTGTGTGGGGACAATCAATGTCTATGAAATGGTGGAAAAGTGAAACCCCTGGATTTACTCTAGGATTTCAAGGTACTTTTCCATCACATTTCATTTAGAGTTTGAGGTAGCAAGGGTTTGATGAATTTGGACAAGATATAGGACTGACTTACAACTTGAAAGGTGAGCCAACCTGCTCTTGACCAAATTTGGAATGGATTTGGGAATAAAATTCAATGATTTAACTAGGATAATGATGCAAATAACTATCCTGATGCAAAAACAGTAGATCTAGAAAGTCACAGATAATTTTTTCCTTCAAAAACAGACTGAGCAGAGTACTGTGCACCTAACATAAGAATTTGAAGCTTATTTTTGAGGACCAAGTTTCCTAGGGTGACTATGTCCTAGTTATTGAACCTAATATTTGATTTCATAGTCCTCTGGAGCCAAATCAAAGCCTTATTTTCCTAGGTGTCACACTCTCGTATCTTTGTCATATGTCAAGATAATTGAGCTTTTGTATGTTGTCAAGTTGTAGGGTTTGAATGTAACAATGAATAATTTACCTTCAAACTATTCCCAATCTTCTTTAGACCTAAAACCTATACATTCAAAGAGAGAGGAAGGGTTGACATGCCATGTAGGGGCTTTCCTTGGTCAAACCCCATGTTGGTGTTTCCACCTCCACAATGGAAATGTCAATGAAAGAGAGCTTATCCTTTTGAAGGATAGAGGCTAAATGATAAATGAATGATGAATCAATAATGGACTGCAACTCACCACTCAAAAATGGCTTCTTTGAAGGACTAAATTCAAGCACATTTCCTCAAGGCTTGATTGTTGCATGCTTGGTTTGCTTGAAGACCCACAAGGGTTACATATCACAAATAATATGATAACATAAGCATGAAAAAACTCACATAAAACTTGACATGATGATTCAATATTGAAATGTTGCAATAAATCTACTCTTGCTTGCTCTTAACTTGCTAATAATTGCTCTTGATGATAATTATTGCTCAATATTATTCATTAGTTTTCAAATGGTGAAATGACTAGATTTTTATATACAATTATTCTAATTTCTTGAAAATTAAATATCGATAGCCAAAATTTGACATTTGAAATTCAAATAACAAATTGTTGTCCTTGACATTAAATTTTGGAGGCAAAATAGGGGGATCAAGTCACTTAGGGCGACTTAGTCCTAGCCTATTTTACAAAGTACAAAGTGTTGGGAGCAAAATATTAAATGTATGCATTGGTTTTCCACATGGGTTTTATTGATAATTGTCCAAATGAGATATAAAATGCATAATTTAGGAAATTAGGTGTACAATTAGGTCTAATTACTTAAGGAGGAGCAAAACATAGTGTGAAATTATCATGGGTGACAATTTACGATGCTACAGTCCAATACAACACACATAACTATTTCAAAATCAACACTAAAACAAATCAATCCTACAACATGATCAATAATGTTACCCTATGTTGATCTACTCCCTAGTATGCCCGGTTAAGATATGAGTCCATAAAATAAGTCAAAATATTAAGCCATTTCATATGTGTTAACATATCATTTGGGTAAAAGTATAAAGTTGTGTCACACTTCTATAAAGGAAACAACCAACACTAATCCAACTTTTAAACTTGAATTACTAAAAAGTAGCATATATGTTTTGAATTTTGAAATGATGTAAACTAATAAAATGCATAATTTTTAGTATATTTTATGTTTGTATTTTTTGAAAAATTTAAAAAATTATTTAATATAGTTTTTTATAAATTGAAACTACAATTTTGTTGTTGATAAATGTTGAAAAATGAAGTTACATGAGACGTCTATCTTTATATAGTAAATTTTATTTTTCTTTAATATTTTTGTGTATTTATAACTTAAAACTTTAGTGTCATGGATGTATTTTTTTCCAATTTTGATAAATATATATTTTTAAATAAATATTAAAATGTGTGTACTAAAACTCAATTGTTTCCATTTGAAGTCAACTTTCATATTAACTATTTATCTAAATTTTTCAATTTTTAATAAGTTTTAGTATTTTTTCTTGACATGGTAATCAACCTAATATTTTCCTATCAAGACATCTACTTGTTCCACCTCTTTCTCTAGATCTTGTGAAGCTAGGCTTTGGATTGGCTCCCTACCTTCCCAAGGGCTCAATCACCTCATTTAGTTACCTTGTCAAAAAATTATATTCTCATATAATTTTAAATATAAGTTGACAATGATAGAGCTTTGCAACACCAAAAAACAACTAGGGGAAACCTTCTCATTCTTTCTTTAGTAATGGAGGAGCCTTTCAAGTAGATTTTATAGGCCCATCCTAGAAAATTAACTCAACCATATTTTCACCATAAACCTTAATTTAGAGATGGATTTTTATTGACAAGTGCATTGTGAATCAACCTTCAATGAGATCTTTGAAAAAATAATACACATTGAAAATGGACTTATTACTAATGACTTAGTCAATATTCACTCTCATGACTCAAATCAAACATAATTAGAAAAACCAAATTTCTTTATAAAGAAAAAAAATATAGTTGGTGATAGATTCACTAACTTGAAATATGTGAAAAACTTGCATATGCCCTAAAATGTCACAGTCCCCTTTAACAAGCCCAAAAAAAGAAAATAAGAAACAATAATATATGTCATTGCGAGAACCCATGGAGGTGGTATTCCATAAAATAATCTTGGACAAGATGATAACATCCCCCCTAATATAACCCTTTGAATAAAATAAACCTAAACTTTCATGAAACAAGGAAAATGATTGTTATGAGTACCATAAGATTGAGGGTCATACTCCTAATAACTCTATAAAGTAAAAGACTGCATCTAAGATCTCACTAATCGATGGGAGATAGAAGTAGAAGGAAAATTATTCTCAACACATAATAAATAAATAGGAATATATCATGGTCCATTTCCCAAGCATGATTAAAATTTCCCCTCACAAAATCCAAATCAAAACTAATACCAAGAAATTCATTCCAAGAATATCCACTACCATAAAACCCTACATAACTATAAATCCATCATTGGTTCCATTGAGAAATCCTTTTCAAGAAAGTAAATAAAATAAAATTCAAATCCTTTGATTATTCTATCATCACAAGGCACGATTGGATCATTATCCAAGGGCCTCCTTCAACTACTCCCAAAAGACAATATAACCTCATCAAACATCTTGAGAAAATTCAAGCACAAATATTTTTCTTAGATCCCCACCTCTTCCAATATTATTAAATGATGGATGGAAAAATCCACAAATTCTATCATTGCTTGATTTTTAAACTTGTACCAAATCTTGCAACCAAAAAGTCCTCATCCTACATTGATTCTAGCAATCTCCCTTCCACTTCCATTAATCCCAACCCTAAATAATCATCCATTAGATCTTATTCCTCTTAGTATCATTGATAAGGAATGTGAGAATATCAAATCCAAGATTCCTTCCACATAGGAAAACTCCCACTATCCCCTCGATCCCATGGTTGACCTCATATTAGGACCAATCATACACCAAGAAAGCTATAATAAAAGACAACCAACTTTATCCAACATGGATTCCTAGCTAAAAAATAAATTGAAAGCTTGACCAACTTCTTAGTCTATAGATACAAATGTTATGTATCCCTATTTAATAATAATGACTATCCCATGGATCTTCATATATGTAGAAACATGAACTAGAAAGGAAAAGGCCTCAATATCCATTAGCAATAAATTCTTGATCCCATACATATAATATAAAATATAGCAACTTGAGGACTAAGATGCATACCTTTGGAATATAAATCTAATACCAACATTGATACCTCAAAAAATGTTATAAATTCTTCTCTTGACATTGAGGATATTAAAGAAGAATTCACCCTTAATTATTATAAGTATCTTGTTGTAACAAACATTTTTTCATGATGCAACCATCTTTACCATCTACCTAGATCTCCAATACCCTAAACTTATTGATTGGGTCCAAGAAGATCTTAAATCATTGTATACCTTTTGTAGTGTCAAAAAATATCATCTGTGACATTTTCACACTTGTTTGGGCCCTCCTTATAAATTTGAGCTTCATGATGCCTTGACTTAGTGTTGTAATGTGTTTAACACACTCACATTAGGTCTTGGGCCCTTGTAAACTAAATAAACCTAATCATACCTTATTTAGAGTGTTGTAAAGTGTTGTAACACATTTTCACACTTTTCTAGGGTTTTATTAAATAATTGGGCTTCTTTATGCTTTAATTGGCCTTATGTTGCATCCACAAGCCTCATTTAATGCATCTTTTCAAGGATAATCCCAACATAAATCAACATCCAATCATAATTCAGGAATTTTTAGGTTGTGTGGCCCAAATTTAGTGATTTGGGACTCACACGCCACCTTTGGCGTATGAGTCCCACCTAGGGTTTTGGGTTCCGATCTAGATTTTACACCTTTCTAAGAATTTTTAAAAATGAGTCCCATAATTATGCCTAATGGGACTCATATGCCACTTCTAGCGTATGAGTCTCATGTGGCCCAAAATTAAATTTAATTCAAATTCTTGGTGGGATTTCATTCTCCTAGATCTGATGTCAGCTTGTAGTGTTGTAATTTCAAGAAATTTGGCATAAACAAGTATAAACACAAGGTTCTTTCACTCATTTTCACCTAATCATTCAAGAGATCATCCTAAGCCTTCAAGTATTCATGCATTATAGTGAATTAGAGTTCACAAGAGCATTCAAGTGTTTACAAGATCATTCAAGAGTCTTCAAGAGATAATTATCAAGTGTTTTAGAGCATTATTCAAGCATCAAGCATCATGTCAAAGTCATCATACATCATGTTTGTTTTTGAGCTAACAATTGTGATGTCGGGATTTATGATTCAAGAAAGCATTCAATTCAAGATCTATCACATTCAAGCAAGAGTCAAGATCTACATCCATTGGAGCCATTTCATACATGTTTGCAACACTTTATTGCTAGGGTTTGTGTGTGATTTTTAAATTTAGGTTGAAGACATATTGAAGAGAAAGTTTGGAGAAAGTTGTCAAGTGTTCAAAGTTGTCACCTTGCATTGAAGATCATTGGAGAAAATCCACAGGCTACAAATTGAAGATTCAAATTTGAAAATAAGGTGGAAAGGACAGAGCAAACATAAAAGATCAATTTTAGACTTTGAATTTCCAAAAAACCCTAACTAGTTTGATACGCCACTTCTGGTGTATGAGTCCCAATTTGGTCAAGTTTACAAATTTCAGAAGTTCTAGACACCTCTATGCCAGATTTCATTTTCTACCTAGAAACCCTAATCTGGGACTAAATCACCCAGAATGGCATATGAATTCTAGTAGGCTTTAAAATCAATGTTTTCATCATTTCAAGCCTTCATCCAGTCTTCTCCAGATTCCCAAGTGCACACCTTTCATCTCTTAGCTTTTTGTTTTGATTTACATGCATTTTTAGATCATTTAGTGAAGTCTTGCATCATATTAGGGTTAAGCATTAGATCTTACATTTCATTAGTCTTTTCAAGCCCTAGCTTGGTGGTGAACCCCTCTTTAGTCTCTAATCATACCCTAAGACAATCCTATTGCAAGATCTCTTTCTCCTTGTACACCTTAGGTTGAGATCTCTAGGGTTTTCCTTGAATGAGAGAGTGTGAAGATTGTTATTCTATCTCCCAAGTATAGAAGCAATAAAAATCAACCTTTCATTTTGATGAACCTTCATTTAGAACATCACAATTCTGATTTGGAGTGCATCATCATCCTAGATCTTGCTTGCATTAACTTTGCATTAGGGTTTTCACTAGTTAATTAGCATTCTAGGGTTTCTAAATTTTGCATTAGTGAAAGTGCATATAGATTACATTTTTGCATCTTACATCATTAAAAATCATCTAAAAAACTGCATTTGCACTTAGGTTATAGATCATACAAACTAGAAAGCATAAAAAATCACTTGAAATTTTCTAAATTTTTTGACAAAAACCCTCACTAGGAATCATACGCCCCTTTGGGAAATTTAGTCCCAATGCAGATTTTAGGTCCTACATTTTCCAAAATTTAAAACTCTATTTCTGAGCTTCTATTTGTTGTTGATAACTTTATGTTTCAGTTTATAGAGTTTTTGTTATATTAATTTCATTGCATTTTCATTCATCTTGCATTTAGTATCCCTTGCATGAGCATTTCTACCTAGTGTCCTATTGCTAATGATGCAGGAGCATCCGAAAGCATTCAAAATAGTTGGGACAGTGAACATTCAATTGTAGAGTACTGGAGGGAACGACCTTGAAGAATACTGCATTTTACCACATTTGCATGTTAGAAGCTACAGAGCTAAAATTAGTTACTAAACACCATAAGCTATAAAATATTGGAAATTTAGATCATTTGGGTTCGATTCCGAAGATATCATTAATAGAAAATCACCTATGTTCATAAAGCAGAGCCAACAGTGTTCGGTGAAGTCTAATTGGTTTGCGAAGCAATTCAGTGGCTTGTGGAGCCTAAAGGAACATTATTCAATGAAGTATAGGACGTGGACGACCTTCATGGAAATCCGCACGAAGTTCTATATATTTGTGGAGCAATACCTTATGTTTGGGGCCGACCTATCTATGTGTACACGTTACCTGACTAGTCGTTGTAATTGGGCCGACATGTTAATGGTTAGATGACTTGTAGAGGATATAAATGTAAGATAGAGGATTGTTACAAGGGGGGATCAATAAGGTGATCGATAGTACAAAGTTATGAAGCATGGTGACAAATCATTTTGATCTAAGAAGATCACAGAACAAAAGAATTATGGAGAAGAAGAAAGAGCCAATGGAAGAATGTTATTGAATGAATTGTTTGTAATCCCTAGGCTGAGGCCTAGTATCTGTAAATCTTGAGTTGCATATGTAATGTGTTTTGAGATCATAATATAAAGAGGAATGAGCTTTGAATGATATTTCATGATCTAGGTTGATCAATTTACGGTTTAGGGTGATAGGATGGCTTAAGGGGATCTATGTCTAGTAAGGTCCTAGGACAAAATGACATGGCTCAAGCAAATAAAATTTGGTGAAGTTGCCTCAGACCTTAATAAAATTTGGTTTCCTTGGGCATCTTCACCAAATTTTATTCACTTAAGCCATGCCATTTTGTACTAGGACCTTACTACATAGATCCCCTTAAGCCATCCTATTGCCCTAAAACCTAAATCCTAAACTCTAAACCGTAAACCCTATAGCATTCATAAATTGTCCTATATTAATAGTTAATTATTTTTTCATTCAAGTAACATGCCTTAGACATAAATGAGTCTTACATATTTTATCATTTGTATTCAATTAGTCCATTTATATTGAATGGTTCAAGGGTATTTCCTAAACATGTATCTTACATTTTGAAATTACAAATCTAATGCAAGTTCACTTATATCTTAGAGATCACATGGATCAATTCAATAATATTTGTAATCCACCTCCATGACATCTATCTCCACCACCTCCACCACCTGAAATCAATGGTGCTTGCTTGCAAGCACAAATAAATGTCAATGTTAGAACCATCCAAGATCAAATCAACATTATTCAAAATGAAGAATGTATTGCACCACCTATGAGGATATGTGCATCTAGGATGCAAAAAATTGTTGATGTTGTTAGGGATATGGATGGGATCTTATATGAGCATCAATAGTGGCTAGAGGAGAGGAGAACTTCTGATTCTGAAAAGGAAAAAACAAAGAAATGAAGAGATGCAGTAGAGAGCCACAATAGTTTATAAATTAAGACAATGATCTTATAGTTATGAATTTATGAATTTGGAGGAATTTATGAACTTATAATGATGAATTTATAATAGTATATATTTTATGACTATCTACTAGATCATGATTTCTCCTGTTGGAAAAATGTTATATATATGCATTAGACATAAAATTATCTTTTTGTGAATGTTTTAAGTTTATTTTTTAGTATGTACATGTATTAAAATTGCATAGTTCTAGATCTTAACTTTTGAAATTTGTATGTATGTACATAGTTTAGTTGAATTATGTATGCATGCAAATTACGCATTGTATTTTTTGTTTTAAATGTATGTACATGTGAAATTTTGAAATTTGTATGCACATGCTCAAGTTAAATCAATCTATGTATGTGCATGTATATGTATGCGTATCCTATTTAAACAAATTTGCATGTACATTTAAAATTTAACTATTTCTTGTAATTTTGTAAGTTTGTATGTTAATTTTGTATAATTTAATGTAGGTGCGCCTATATTTGATATCATGGATCAATTTAACATTGATGATATCATCAATCCACTACCTTAGCCACCTCAACCTCCACCCCAAGCTCCACCTCCCCCTCCACTCCCTCCACTTAATATCCCACATCTACCACCCACTAGATCTGATGAGGCTCGCTTACGAGCATGTATAAATGATCAAGTGGCATCCATTCAAAATAAAATCAATGCTATGCAAAATCAAGCATTGATTCCACCTCACATGAGATGTTTTGCATCTGTGATGCAAAATATTGTGGATGCCATTAGGACTATTGATTCTGATCTAGATAGGCATTGATGAGAAAGAGATCAAATGAGACAATTTTATCTAGACAATTTCTCCTATAAACAAATTTTAGACCTTAAAATAACAAAATCTCATCTAGCCCCTTACTTTATCGACCTTGATACTTAGCAATTCATTCCTCCCAATAAATCTAGAATATCCATGAGGTTGTGCATACATCCACAAATGAGTGCACATTTTTAGGATCGATGGTATATGGTATTTGACAGTCCATCACACGCTAATTTGGAGGTCCCATTGTATTTTTTGAGAAAACTATATGTAGTGTTTGTTATGGGGAAAAAGCCCAATTATTTTGATTTTAAATCATTTTAGGGTGTTGGTGGTAGCATGTCACAATAGAGGTTAGGGGCAAGGGTTGATCTCCAATGCCCGACGCATGTGCAACCCCTTGTTGCTCCTCTTGGTCCTACCATTCTCACACATGTGCATCAACATGCAGTGGTATCAACATTAGGATCCCATAGTACACTCACAAGAGACCTTGATCAACATGCTTTTGCGATAGCGAGTAGGGAGCATAGAGAGGACAATGATGGAGTGTTTTATGGAGTTGGTTTGAGTTCCACTCCAAGAGTCTCAAGACCCCATGTATATACTAGTTTCCATCAGTTATGTTATGGAACTGATCAGGCCACACCTAGTTCAGGTGGACGTGGAGATTCTAGTGGTTCATCTGGTTGCCTTAGTTCATTTGTATAATTTCTTAGAGCAGACCATCACCCTAAGGACACTATGACACAGGTATAAATATGCATCTACATGTTGACTTTATAATAATTTTAATGAATGTATATATCAAAGAAAAGTTTGCAATACATTTTAATAATCAAATTGTTTGATGTACAGATGACACTAACGATGGGGCAATCATCTGCTCCACAAGTACACACATCGACACCAGTCCTAGTCGGAAACCCTTATGGGGTATTTTGATTTCAATTTTTTAAATTATATATGAAATTAGTTTTAACTTGAGTTTTAAATTTATAATTGAATCATGAACATATGTTTTAAATATTTATGTTGGTTTAGGTCAATCGACTTCCACATCGATTCCACCTGAGAGGTTGCCAAGCACTCCTCCATTGTTGGGTGTTGCAAATCAGGGGAAGGTACATTTATATTGTAATTTTTTTTAACTTACATTAATATAGTTACAATTATGAATTTTGAGCTCACTATATATCAAATGTGCATGTACACTTGTAAATATTATAAGCGTTAAATGTCTACATGTATGTCTAGGTTGATACGACAATGAGAATGGGCATCAAGCAAACATTAGATGTTGTAGCTACTCGTGAGGCCTCTTATTTTTAGGTTGTTTAAAAAAATTTCTACACAAAATGTGCAAACTTGAATATATATATTTTAACCTAATTCAAGTATACATGCTTTAAATTTGATCTTGTAGGACTTTGTTAGTTCGAATTTTTGCCATGAATTGGTCATAGTTACACCTCAAGGAGGACATGCAAAGCAGGCTCCAGATATCATGGTAATTTAAATTTTTTATTATATTTAAAGTCAATTATAAATTATATATTCTGAATAACTTTAATTTAAAATTTAAAATTGCATATATATATAATATGAGCTAATACATGTTTTAAATTCTTTTTCTTTTACAGCATGAGACACATCTTGTAGTTGAGCATGTACAAACAGGTCCTAGAGAAAAGGGTGCACAACCTCAAAATACGATACAATTAAAATATGATAAATTATAAATTAAATTGAATTAAATCATTTTTAATTGTAGACTTACATCTAATTTCAACTTTCTTTGTCTTGTTTATGTAGATTGATTCAAAGAATTTAGAGGTTGGTTCAAGTGCACCAGAGCATCCAGACCCAGATATGATGGTAATTTTATTTTATGATGAATTATAAATTAAATTTTCATTAAATCATTTTTCATTGTCTTACATCTGATTTCATCTTTCTCTTATACAGAGTGTTTCAGGTCATCCACATAGTTCGCATGGTGTGAAGAGGTCTCTTGATTATAGAGACAATACATGACCTAAACATGATTTTATGGGTTATATTTGATTATTTCATGGACTACATATTTGGTTTCTCATGTACTCTGTTGGACTTTATATTTCATGGATCAAGTACTTTGTTAGACTTTAGTTCATGGGTTTTACTCTGATGGACTTTATTTCATGCGCTTAATATATTGGTTTCATGCACTTAATATGTTGTAAATTATGGACTTTATTATTGTTCAATTTTAATTTACACATGTACATTTATGCATTGTATATTCATAGTCAAGACATTAATATAGGAAATTAATGTAAAATTAAATATAAATATGAAATTAAACTTGAAATTAATAGGACATTTTAATATTTGTACTTCAAATTTAGTGATCCCATACATGATATGTACATTCAATAATTAGCGATAATTAGTCAATGAACTTATTCAATTCACATCAATCAATAATTAGTCAATAAATCATAATTTACAAACAAAATCAATCCGTTTATATACCACAAAGGATGGAATTTTAAGAAATAAACAATACCATACAAGATTAGAGAACAAAAACATTAATAAATTCTATAAATAATAGCATCCAACACTAATTTATAAGTTGTCAAAACAAATAATATCCAAACTAATTTATAAGTTGTCAAAATAAATAATAGCATCCAATACTAATTTATAAGCTGTCAAAACAAATAATAGCATCTAATACTAATTTATAAGCCGTGAAAACAAATAATATCATCCAATACTAATTTATAAGTTGTCAAAACAAATAATAGCATCCAACACTAATTTATAGGTTGTCTTAAGGGGATGTCTTAAGGGGTCCTTATACGACATCTTAAGGGGAACAAAGGAGAGTATAATTAAGTATAAATATTAAGTGATATTGTAGGCACGTAAAATATACCGATTGACATTGTGCATCTGATCCTAACCTACTAACATCGTTTCATCCTGAATCATCCCTCGGTCTAACCATTTAATCAAATCTCCTTATCTGATTAAATTCATCAATATTCCTCCCTTAATTAAATAAACTAGTTATTTAATTAAGTCTCTCTTTTTTGTTAGTTAAATCAACCCATATGATCTAATTATCCCTATTTAATTAAATGATTAATTTTATTTGATTAAATCTCTAAAGTCTATCTATTAAATTAAATAAATTAAAACCTTATTTAATTTGATCTAACATCATCTCATTTAATTAAATAAATCAAAATCCTTATTTAATTAGTCTCTTATCATATTCCTCTCTTATTTGATTTAAATAAATCCATAAATTTGAGTCAAATAGGTCACATCATCTAATCCCTCATTAAATTAATAAACCATTGATTAATTTAATCTATTGTCATGTCCCATCCTCTAGATTTTGCAAGTTGCACATGAAAATAGATTTAATTCATTTATTAAATCTCTATTTTCCTCACAAGGCATCTTTTTGGAATATCCTTCAAGTTTGAATTCAAAAATTTCAAGTCAACATGTACATCCAACAAGGCAATAACTTCATCTTACATGTCCTTTGCCTTGAGCCAAGTGGCATTTATTGCATTTTCCCTTCCCTCTTGCAAGTCATTTCAACAAATTTGAAATTCAAAAATAAGCATTTATTGGCACAATCCCCAAATCTTGCACATCCTCCATCCATTCATAGTTTGACAAGTGGCATCATGCCATTGGATGAATGTTAATCCCACATTGCTCAAATTTGGACATTCATCCATCTTGGCATTCTATAAATAAAGAGCTCATATCCTCATTTGATCATCCACAAATTATGCAAAGTTATTATGCTAAAATATTTAGCCATTTTCATCCATCACCATTGAGTTCTTAGCTAGGTTTTTGCAGATTTTGGCTTGGAGCTCTCATCCTTCACCAACAAAGTGGATCAATCATCATCAACATATCAAGCTTGTATCTTAGGAATTGGGAAAGGGACAATTTTTACATCAAATTGGCACCAATTCCCCCATGGGATTATGTGTTTGCTATTCTAATTAGGATTGAATCTATATTTTCTTGTTTTATTGTGTTCTTCATTGTTTTCTTTCCTAATTTGAAGTTTGTAAATGAATTTCATGGGGAATCTTTGTTCATGCTTGCAATATCTAACTTAATGTGTTTGTTCTCTTTGTTTTGCAGGTATTAGGATTGGGGTTCACACATTTGGCGCTAGAAGGAGGGCTACATCTCATAAATTTTGACTTTTCTCACAAAATTCCACGTTTTTGCTTATACACAGAAAATTCCCATGCTGAGAGCTCAACGTCGTTGTTTTGGCACCGCTGACTCTTTAGCATTGCTATATAGCACCGCAGGAAACTTAAAGCGTGACGTTGGACTCTTCTCACCCAAAAAAATTGAATTCTAAACTCCATCGCTTGACTATTTGACTCGCAGGAATTTTCAAAAACATCAAACTGTGACACTCAGAAAAACTACGATGCAGTTGAGCTCACTGTCTCGACACAGAGCGATGTTGACTGGTAAGCAGTGCTATGAGAGAACCGCTGAGAAATCAAACTCCGACGTAGTCACGAGTTGCGCCGCTGGCAGGAAGTAAAAAGTGGAAATGAAATTTTAGCACGTGCTTTTTGATTAATGATCAATTTGTCTTTTGTTTTCTACTTTTTAATCTCTGTATTTTTTAGAATCTGATTGGTTTTCTCCCTTGTAGGTTGGAAATCGAAAACGAAGAAAGGAGAAGCATGAGGAGGATATTTCGCAAGATCAAAGTGTTTTTAAACACTTTAGTGTTTGCTTAACACTTTTAAGAAATTGCTATCACTTCTTTCTTAGGACACTAATTTCATTTGGGTTTTAAAAAAATCTTTTCATTTCTTGCAAAAGGCTAAAATGAACATTAGGATCACAACATACTAGAGTTTGTTTATTTGGTTAACAAATTGAACAAAATTTCTATCATTTGTCTTTTGGTGCTTAAAAAGAACTCACATTTTGCTTTGTGGGATCTAAAATGAACATGTGCTACATTGTTTTGTGAGAGCTTACTTAAACTAGCCTCATTGGAAAAGGACGTATGTGCTTCTCTCGCGCTTTATAGCGATCTTGAGAATCAAAAGGCCTTTTTCATGATTTTAGGTTGAGATAAAGCAATCACCTCCACACTTCAATTTGGGTTTAAGAATTGAAAAAAATCTTGTGTGAGTGTGAGTGGGGGCATTATTGCATACATTCTCTCTCTTTGTTGCCAACAAAGATTGATCAAGTTACGAATATCGTTTTTACTCGCTTTTGTTTATCCTAGAGGGCCTGCCTTGGGAAAAAATACTCAACCTCAGGTAACACTCTAAAGCCAAGATTATTTCCAACCGAGATATAAATGTGGGTATTGGAGTAAACGCCAATATCACGCAGTTGATTCTGACAAGATGGATCCAAAAGGGGACTCTTGTCGTATGGGTCAATCTCCATGAACATAAAGTCCTTATTAAAACCCATGTTCTAGAATTTTCCAAAATCCTTAATCTATTTGTTGTGCAAGACGGTCATTCTGAAGTCCCCACACTTCTATGGTCTTTTAGTAGAAATGGAAAGCATGCCATGGGATTTTCATGGGTGTTGATGCTTGGCTGCCCCATATAAGTGAGTGTTGTGGAGGGGAGCCAATGGGGTCAAGCATCTAACCATTCGCTAAAGATAAGCGTAGCTGACTTGTCCAAGTGGGAATCCAACAAATATTGTCTTTCACATCCATAGGGTTGTACTTATTCTTGGGTTAAAAAATGCATTGCTTGATCGAAAATATCTTGAAAACAAACACTTAACATCATCATCCAAATTTCAAACCCTTTTGGAGACAAATACAATTGACTCAATCCATATGTTATTGCTTGCCCTTGGGATTTACATCCTTAGAGGTTTCTAAACATTGGATTACATCTCGATTTGTCTACTTAAGTAAACAATAGGTAAACCCTTGCCTTGAGTTCATCAAAATTCCACATAACATACTTTGTGGGATGCGAAGAAATCAAGACATTGGACACTTAGTTTGAAAAAACCTAATCAAAGAAAGTGTTTGTGGTAAAATAAAGCCATTAAGCAAAGCTAAGCAAAAATGAACTTTCATGTGTGTTGAAGCCTCACAATTCTCAAGAAATTCAAATCCCAAAGTGAAAATCATTGGTTGGAAATCCAAAAATGTATGTCCAAATTGAATCACTTCTTGGTTACAAAGGTCTATAGAAGCATTGTATGCTCTTCAATACCCAGGTCTAGGAAAACAAAGTGTCTCTTTTAAGTTCATCTTAAGATCAAAAGGAAATCAAAATCTTTTTCATCCATCCTTCAAAACATCAAAAAAAAAATCATCTCACTATCACCTTTTGGAAAATCTTGAAATCATCCTTAATGCTGGGCTTTTTTTGGCAAAAATCAAAAAATCATCAAATCCTTGAGACTAAATCCTTGAAAACTTTATCAAAATCATCTTTGGCTAGGTATGTGTAGATGTATCCTTTTGCATATGCTTAGTCAAAGTTATCAAAATCATCTTGTTTAGATAGGTATATGCAGATGTATCCTTCTTCATATACTTATTTAAACTATCATCTTTTTTGAATACTTGTGGGTAGATGCATCCTTCTCCCTACACATATTCAAATTACCATCCTTTGATCAAATTTATCCCTTAGATAAATCATCCAACATCTTAGGGTCTATTTGTTCAAAATCAAAACAATCAAAATGAATCAAAATCAAGGACAACCCCAAAAGGAAAATCAAAACCAAAATCCGAAACATATCTGAAAGTCCCAAAAGCCTAGCATCTCCTTCAAGATTTATCAAAAGACCAAAACATCCACATCATATCATACCTCTTGATCCTTAAGATATCCTAAAATTTTCTACTTTGGGCATAAAGTAAAGATCAATCCAAAGAATTAAGAGACTTTATCTCCCATATTCTTGAAAATTGATCCTTGTTTTATGGTTCAAACTAGATCTCAATACAAGAAGAGCATGGAAGCCAACAAAGAAACACCCGCTTCAAGTGATTTTAGCCAAACAAACGTTGAAATGAATCTCGCCGAATCAAGCAATCCTTTGACCATCTCATCATCGCAAAATCCCCAAGAGGAAAACCAAGGAGAGGATCTTACCTTTGGGATGTCTCACGAAGAAATAACTAAAATGCTCCAAAATCTAGAGAACCATAAAATCATCAACATCATGATGAGGCTTAACCCTTCATTATACATGCTTGAACTAGCAAAACAAGGGGCCAAATTACCTTCGGATTTTGACGTGAGTACCATAGTGGAGACATCTTTTCCTCCAATCTCATCCACCATCCCCATCTCATCTACACCCCCATCCCAAAACATCACCCAAAACATTTCGCAATCACAACATCTTTTGCGCCAACCCAACCCAATGTTAATAAGGGAAATGCATTTCTCAATGCTATTCAAACACACCCTCTTGTTAATAATAAAAACTTGGATGCAAATACCACATTGGAACAAAACATACTTGAAAACCCATTACATAAGAATGTTCCTCTCACTTTCCATCATGACCCATCATCATCATTTTTCCACGCAACACCTCAAACTTCTCTCCTCACAAATTCACAAGAGGAGGGAGATATGTTCAGACTAGGGGGGATCTTTGACACCACAAAATTCTTGCAAGAACTCGCACCCCTCACATTTCCACCTCTTCCACCATTGCCATCATCATCCAAATCACTCCTTGGTTTAGGGCTTCCCCATCTACCAAGTATCAATCAAACTAATATCCCAAATATCAATCAAAGCATTATGCCAAATGCTCAAAACTTGTCATTGATATCGGAACAACAGACGAAAAATGCACAAGCAATTGCAACATCATCTAACACCCCCCTAACATCGCAAAGCATGGTCTCCCAAGGCCCAACCACATCAATAGCACCATCCATCACTCAAAACACCAACACGACATCACCACTCACCACCTTCACAAATTCCATTTCGAATCCACCACCACCCCCACCACCACCAACTTCCACCACATCAAGCCAATACAACGCGGCATTACAAGCTACTTTTCAAAGGGGATTCCAACAAGTGCAAAAACAAAAAGTCATACAACTAGCTACTCAACAAGCCGCTCAAGCTGCGCAAGCCACCCAAGCCGCATTATAAGTGCAACAAGCCGCACAAGCCCAAGCATTATTGCAACAACAACAACAACAAGCTACTCAAGTTGCGCAAGCATTGCAAGCACAAAATGCTACTCAAGCACAAATTCTATTACAAAAAAAAGTGACACAAGCACAAGCCCAAGAACAAGCAGTGCAAGCACGAGCTCAAGCTCAGGAAAACGCCCAATATCAAGCACAAGCACAGGCACAACTTCTTACACAAAAACAAGCCGCACAAATGCAAGCATATCAACAAGCAATTAAGCAATATCAAGAGCAAAAAGAAGTAGCCGAATTGACAGCCCAACAACAAGCATTGTTGGAGCAATAACAAGCACAACAACAAGCGCAACAGCAAGCACAAATCTTAGCATAGCAACAACAAGATCAACAATAGGCGTTGTTCATAAAACAACAGGTGGAAGCCTACCTATCTTGGTAGAACATACAGATACCATCAAACAACACACCGACCAAGCCACCCATTCAAACCACAATCAAAACACCCCAAAACACCTTTATCCCACCCCCTGATCCGCAAAATGACGTAACGACACAAATCAGGTTACTCTCGCAACAAGTGCTAGATCTTCAATCGGGGCGAACAACAAAGACACCAAGCAACTTGTGTCTATATCCATTTGATAGGAGCCTAGTAATGAAACCATTCCCCAAGGTATTTGAGATCCCCAAATTTGACAAATATCGAGGGATGGGAAACCCTGAAGATCACATCAGGGAATTCCAGGTACATTGCATGGAAGTCGCATACGACGATACTTATCTAATGCGACTATTTCCTAGGAGTTTGGCAGGCCACACTATGGAATGGTTCTCTCACTTACCTTCAGACATTAGGACATTCCAAGAAATTATAGACACATTCATTAAAAATTATGCATACAACATTGCAATGGATGTTAGTCTAGAAGAACTCTCAGCTCTGAAACAAGGAAAGGGTGAATCTTTCACCTCATTCCTACAACGATGGCGATCCAAGGCCAATCGGAGCAAGTGGAACATGTCAAAAGAACAAGTTTTCACCATCATATCCAACCTTGAAGGCCTTTTGGCATTTCATCTCAAGGTTCAGGGCATCACCACATATGACCAATTGATCCCCAAGGCGCTCAACATCAAAAGAGCCTTTATGACTCAACCCGCGGGATCAACTTCATACCCTGAACAACAAAACAACCACCCACCATCCAATTACAATGATAAACCTCACACATGGGCAAGGAACAAAAACATTACTAATGATGGTGTCGTCAATGCCAAGGTGGTCATTAGTGCTCCTCGCCAAAATACACCCACACCGCAAATCCAAATCCAACACCAAAACAATCATCACACAATACAACAACCGAACAACAATCCGACAATCAACAATCTCAATGACCAAAGGGGACCACCCCAAAGGAACAAGAGTTATCCCAAGCGAAAGTACACCACTTTGGGGGAACCACTTGAAGACATCATGAAAAAGCTAATAGACGAAAAACTCATCAAGGCCCCTACCTTTCAGAATTACCAAGAACCGGATGTGAAACCTCCTTGGTATAATTAGAATCAACTCTATGAGTTCCATAAAATTAAAGGCCATACCACAAAAAATTGCATGAGATTGAAAAACATCATTCAAGATCTCATCGATAAAAGAATCATAAACATGGAACAGCCTATAGGAAATCAAGATCTTAAGATATATACGAATCTGATGCCGAATCATGGAAAGGGAATAAAAATGATAAAGGGAAAGACACTCACTCAAACTTAAATCATGTGTATGAAACAGTCGTTGCCTCCCTAGATGAAAACTGCATGGTCATCACCATCAAAGGTGCCCATGCTGATTGTGGAGTCACCACAAGAGGCAGCAAAGTAACCATCATAGGGTCATCCCAGCCAAACAAAGTCCCTGCATCTAGATCTGTTCCTATTGGATATAATGTCCTAGATCAACTCAAGAGAACACCAACGCAAATCTCCATCATGGAGTTGCTAAAAATCTCATCTGCCCATAGGAAAATCCTTGAAGAAGCGTTGGCCTCATCTACTATCCCTGCAGATCTTGATGTGGAGCAATTCCAAGCTATGGTCGGAAATATCATTACGCCTAATCTTCTTACATTCTCTGACCAAGATTTCCCCGCCCAACGATCTCACAATCGTGCACTTCACTTGGAAGCCATAGTACATAAGAGCAAAGTCAAAAGGGTCTTGATAGATGGAGGTGCAGGCTTGAACATTTGTTCTCTCAACCTCATCAAGCAATTGAAGATATCAGAAGATTCTATCGACAAAGGAAAGGGTATCACAATAAGAGCATATGACAATCAAGAAAGAGTGTCTCAGGGCACAATCAAACTCCCTATTCAAGTAGGGCCTACCATCATGGAAACCACTTGTCAGGTCTTGGACCTTGACTTTCCGTATAACATCCTCCTAAGACGCCCATGGATTCATGCAATGAAGGCAGTAGCGTTGACTTTCCACCAATGCGTGAAATTCACACATAATGGACAAGTTACCATTCATGGAGATCTTGAACCCTTCTCCTATTGCAAAAATCTTGAAGCAAAGTATTACAAAATCCCCCAAGTACCAAAAAATGATGAGGGCCCATCCACACCATATATCAATCATGCCACTCTCACATCCACTTTTGCGACAAAGACACCCACCACTCCGGCCATCCCCACCATTTCTGACATCAAGATCATTGTCCAAGATAACGGTTGTGGAAACTACAAGCTCCCTAATAATGCCTTTGTGGTAGGAGAGTTACCACAATCTCCTAGATCACGGGGACATCCGCAAATAAATGAAGCCTCCACATCCCAAACATCTCCTGAAAACTATCCCACCTTTACAAGTTGGGGAGATCTTGGATGAGAAGTTATTAAGGTAGATCCATCTCATATGCTATATCAAGATGAAACACCAACACCTGAATTACCAATGGATGACAAAAGCAAGGGTCTGCAAATGATGCTCGCAATGGGCTACGACATAAATCAAAGACTGGGACAAAACGACAATGGGCTCATAATACCTATCATGCCAGAGACGTGACCGATATAAAATCTTGGCCTTGGATGTACCCCTCCGAGTATAACCATACAAGGTCGAAGTCCTCCAGTTAGAACGGTTAATAATCCTCATTAGCCAACTACAATAGAATTACAATTACCAGTATCCATAGGTCGTGTTCTAGACAACTATACCTTTGATATAACCAATGTCTGTAGTAGTAGCGATGACGAGGACCCCACATCCAACTTACCTAGGCTATTTGAAGATACCACTCTTTGCATGATTAGTACCCTATCCTTTGAACCAAACCAACAAAATCATGAGATCCGCTTAGTATATCCCCAACTCATCGACTACGACCAACGAGGACCACCAGTTCCTGATACATTCGAAAATGATGATGTGCTCTCAGAATTCATGGGGTTGCGAGATAACATTCCAAATGGGTATCATAAAGCAGGGTTCATAATAGAGTTGGACACACATGCCTATTATGGGGAAACGATTGAATCCCTCAGTCGCAAAAGTGAGAAATTAAGAATAATATCCAAGTCCTTGAGTGAAAACCACACTGTGGCACTCTCTGACTAGAAAAAAGTAAAAAGAAAGGACGTATCCAATGGTGAAAACCTCTCTAAGGTGCCCGAGGATGGGGGATTCAATCTTTATTTAAGAGCTATTCATCAGAAAAATCAGCAGTCTTGGCTGAAAAATGCAATCCGGTCAACCTAGGAACAAAGGCAACCCCACACATCACATTCTATGCGGAATCACTACTATCAGAAGAGCAAGAGCTCCTAGCGGCATTCCTAAGAGAAAGACAGATAAAATTCACATGGAGTTATGCTGACATGCCAGGACTTGATCCAGAGACCGTGGTTCAACACTTAGCAGTTTATCCAGAAGTAAAGCCTGTCAAACAAAAACTTCAAAAAATGCACCCTCAGATCACCCTATTAGTCAAAATGGAGCTAAAAAAGCTATTAGATGCAGGATTCATTTGACTGATAAACTATCCAGAATGGGTGTCAAACTTGGTACCTATTTCAAAACCCAATGGGAACATCAGAATTTGCACAGACTTTAGAGACTTGAACAAGGCATGTCCAAAAGATAACTTCCCGCTTCCAAACATTGATATGATAGTAGACATGACAGTTGGACATGAAATGTTGTCGCTAATGGATGGATTCTCAGGGTACAATCAGATCATGATAGCTAAAGAGGACCAACATAAAACGACTTTCACTTGTCCATGGGGGACCTATTGTTGGAACATGATGCCATTTGGCTTAAAGAACACAGGAGCAACATATCAAAGGGCTATGACATTGATATTCCATGACATGATCCATAAGACAGTCGAAGACTATGTTGATGATATTCTAGCCAAGTCCAGAAAGAGAAAAGATCACATAACAACCCTAAGTGCCATCTTTGACAGGCTAGAAGAGTACAAGGTCAGATTAAACCCAAAGAAGTGCATCTTCGGCGTACAATCAGGAAAGCTCCTAGGATATATAGTGTCAATGAGGGGTATCGAGGTAGATCCTGCAAAGGTAAAAGCAATCCTCAAAATGGAGGCACCAAAAACATTAAAGCAATTAAGAGGTCTCCAAGGCAGACTCCAATCCATTCGAAGATTCATAGCACAACTGGTGGACAAACAGAACCCATATTCTCACCTACTCCACAAGGGAGTAGCATACAAATGGGATAAAAATGTGAAGAGGCATTCAACAAAATCAAGGAATATCTACTAACACCACCAGTCTTAATGCCACCAATCCCAAGAAAACCATTGATTCTATACGTGTCAGCAATAGCAGCAGCCCTTGGAGCTCTCTTAGCTTAGCATGATGAAAATGGAACAAAAAGGGCTATCTATTACATCAAGAACAATGGTTGGGCATGAGCTAAACTATTCATTCATCGAGAAAGCATGCCTCACAGTAGTGTTTGCATCACAAAAATTCATACATTACATGTTGGCACATAAAATAAAACTCATCGCCAAAATTGATCCTCTCAAATATTTATTGTCAAAAGCAATGCTCACGGAAGAATGGAAAAATGGGTGATGATACTGTCAGAATACGACATTGAATATGTGGAGAGGAAAGCAATCAAAGGCCAAGTCATCACAGATCAACTTGCAGAAGCACCAATCTTTTCAGAGAACCCTCTCGTCTCAGAGTTTCTAGATGAATCTAACTTCAATCTCAACGTAGCTGACCACTAGAAACTGTACTTCGATGGCTCATACACACATCATGGATTAGGAGTTGGTGTCTTCTTCATCACCCCACAAGGGGATTGCATACCAAGGTCCTACAAACTGGCATTTCCTTGCACCAATAACATTGCGGAATACGAGGCTTTGACTATAGGTCTCAGAATAGCAGTGCAATGGAACATCATAGCTCTCAAGGTATACATAGACTCCCAATTGATCATAAATCAAGTGAACGATGAATACTAGACCAAGGACGACAAGCTCACCCCATACAAGAAATTGGTGGAGACTCTCAAAGAATCCTTCATCGAAATAACATTTGAGCAGATTCCTAGAACCAACAACAGAGCAGCAAACACCATGGCAAAAATTGGATCCTTGCTCGACATTCCCCACAACGTTCCAAAATATGAATTCCTGATTGAGTAGCTTCTCGTGCCTGCATTCGAGGTACCAAAATCAAAATATGTGTGAGAAATCATTGGTCCTAGCAATCCTTGGTATCATGACATTTACACATACCTTCGAATAGGAGTCATACCCGTCGATTTACCCTCAAACCTAAAACGAACCTTTGTAAAAAAGGCATCCCACTTTGTCATCCTAGGAGATACCCTATATCGTAGAAGCATAGAAGGAACCCTATTGCACTGCCTAAACACTGAGGAGGCATTAATCACTCTAACAGAAGTACATAACAACATCTATGGTTTGCACTCGAGTGGAATGACCATAGCCAAGAAACTGCTAAGGATGGGGTATTATTGGCCTACAATGGAAAGAGAGGCACATGACTATTCCCAAAAGTGTCTACAATGTCAGCAACATGGGGACCTCATCCATGCTCCAGCTTAAGATCTTCATCCTATCATCACACCATGGCCCTTTTCGCAGTGGGGACTTGATCTCATTGGAAAAATCATGCCCACTTCATCTAATGGCCACAAATTCATCATAACCACAATGAAGTACTTTACTAAGTGGGTGGAAGCCATACCCATGACGTATATAATTGGGAAGCAGATTTCTAAGTTCATCCTGAACTATCTCATTTGTCGATATGGTGTTCCACAAGCCATTATCTCAGATAATGGAACACCTTTTAAGAATCAGGAGGTTCGTGACTTATGCAAAAAATTCAAAATCCAGCATCACTTCTCCACCCCATACTATCCCCAAGGCAATGGCCAAGTAGAAGCTACAAACAAGACCATTCTAAAAATCCTCAAGAAAACAGTCAATGACACAAGTTGTGACTAGAATTTGTAGCTTAATCCCGCCCTCTGGGCCTATTGAACTAGCATCCACACACCCACTGGCGCCACCCCCTTCTCCCTGGTCTACGGATCAGAAGCAGTACTCCCCATCGAGATTGAGATCCCATCACTCAGGATATCACTGCAAAACCTCATCATAGATGAAGAGTACCGAGTGTCAAGATTAAATGAGTTGGAGCTACTAGATGAGCGACGTATAGATGCCTTGAATCATTTGCAAGTCTATCAGAATAGACTCAAAAGGAGCTACAATAAGAAAATCAGAAGCAGGGCTTTCCAAGTCAGAGAACTGGTGTTAAAAGAGAATCAGAAGAATGTCCCAAACCCAAGCAGCAAAGGCAAGTTTGAACCCAATTGGTTGGAACCTTTCATCATCACAACAAGTTACAAGTTAGGGGCATATCAGTTATCAACACCCGAAGGGGAACTTCTGTAGGAGCCCATGAATAGCTCCCATCTCAAAAACTTTTATGCCTAAAATATTTCAAGGTATAGAACCAAAAAATCCAAAAAAAAATCTGAAAATGTCCTGAAAAAATGGTTACCTTGGCAAAAACCTGGCAAATAGGCGTCTTGGTAACAACAAAAAATAAAAAAAGCAAAAAATCCAAAAAAAATCAGAAAAAGGATTGAAAATAGTAAAGAAAAAAATTGCCCTCTAGTGAAAACCACTTCAGTGGCACTTAGGGCAAGTACCTTGGTGAAAACTTGGCAAATAGGCGCCTTGTGTAAATAAGCATTTCCCATCCACCAGGATCTTGACGGCTTGTTCTGCATCATGCTTCCATCATTCATCGCATTCCATATCTCTATCTATCATTCATCCACTCGCATCCGCACCATAGCTTGGTCCTGTTTTTGTATCATGATACCTCTTAGTACTACTCAACCCATCCTCAAGGTTAGTTTGTCTTGCCTTTATCGAGGTAGTCTATTGCATCACGCTAGGGGCATGTTCTCATCGGAACAGATTCGTGTATGTTCTTAAAATCCTCAAAATCAAAAAATCTAAAAACATCCAAAAATCCAAAAATATCAAAACATATCAAAATCCCAAAAACATGTCAAAAATTTAGTCAAAAAAATCAAAAAACAAGGTCGTCTTGTTGAACTATGTCGTCTCTTAGCTTGAACATAGGCAAGGTTGATCTTTGATCATCCCCTGAGATATTTAGGTCAGTCCTATAGGAGTCCATCATAATAAACTGACATCTCATCATGTATATCTTCATCTGTAAATCAGACAAGTCGTCAGTTGAACTACGTGGTCTCTGCGTATATAACGTAGGCAAGGCTAATTTGTTGATCAGCCCCCAAGGCCCCTAGGATAGGTCTTTAGGTTAGTCTCTTGGTCAAAATCTCAGAAAATCCCAAAACATTTGAAAAATCTTGAAAAATACCAAAAACAGCCTCAAAACATCTCAAAAAAGATCAAAAACATCCAAATATGTGAAAAGATAATTCATCCATATCATCTCGCTTGCACCCACAATAAACACCACTCATAATAAACTGATCATCATCCTCAAACTTTGGTGAAACAGTTAGAAGTAAGTCTAGTAGGTTAAAAGTAAAAACTCCAAACGTCAAGTCTCAGGTTTAAGTCAGTACGTAAACAAGTTGGTCAACTCTTTGTATCAATAACTCATCATCCAAATTGGTCCCATGTCAATCATCATTTAGAAATGCTTTGGATAAATGAAATGGCGTGTCGCCATCCACTAACATGTCCTAGGATGAATCCTTCCTACAATGGGCATTATCTTTTGGCAATAAGTTTTGGTTCTTATCCTTAGAAAACACATCCTCTTTTCGTTAGCGGTATTGAAGAGCATCAGCTTGTTTGTTTACTTTGTCTTTATCTTTTGACTTATCTTATTGCACTCATTCCAAGGACTTCTCGAGGATATCTGAACAAGAGGATTTAGAGAAATAGGAATGGGGCAACGATCATTATCTTTTTGTTCGCTATGCTTGTTGGACGTTCTTGTAATATAACCTTGGGGAATACTTGCTTTGTTAGGTATGTATGGAGGAGGTCTAGGACAACTTGTTGACTATTGCATTGATAGGTTTACCTTTCCATGTTTTGGTCTGAGGTGTTTGAAACTTCTAAAGTGCATCCTATCAAGGTTTTCGTATGTTAGGTGTGAACAAGGATACTCCTATCTGCTTGTCAAGTCAAATTCCATCACACTAGGTACCACACCATCTTGGTTTTCTATACCTTGATGCATTGTACCACGTGTGTTATCAAACATAAGAAAATTTGGCCCTTTGAAAATCCCAATTCCTTGACAAGTAATCATCATCATCATCATTTGCATTTTCATCATCTTGTGTCTTTTTGAAATTACTTCTTCTCTTCTTGCTCATCGCACTAACAAGGTACTATGACAGTTGATCATCATCGTCGTCGTCGTCATCGATCCTGCATCCACAAATCATTAGCATATTGCATCAACATAACATATAGGGAACATATGCATTGAATTTCCACCATATTATAAAAGTGCATCCATTTTATTACATTGCATCCATTCTTTGCATCATATTACATCTATCACATAAATCATCGCATAACATTTACATAAGAATTTCATAATCATTTTTGCATAATCATAAATAATAAGAATATAAGCATTTAATTCATTTCCATACATACTTGCATAACATCATGACATCATCTCACACATTATGTCCATATTACATTATGCATCATCATATCACTTTGCATTAACATATCATTGCATCCTATTAAATGCATCGCATACATTGCATCATCATTTAATATGTTCAGGATAATAACATTTGTTATTCTAAGCATCTTAAAAAACCATCTCATTTGCATTACATAAAACCATCTCATTTGCATCATATCACGACCATCGCATTCACATTACATCATTCATGTCATCTCATAAATAGCATCATAAATCATTCATTGCATAAACCATTCCACATAAAGCATAAATAGAAAACAATCCATCACATACAAAGCATGCATCCATCCATAATCATCTCATATATAAACAAGGATTCACATATCATTTCGTGCATACACCATAGATCATTCTCATATCATTTTGCATATTACATTTCATATCACATATCACATAACCATTTGCATCAACATAAAATAGATCATGATATAGACATCATTGCACATCACATTTTGCGTATCATAGGTTAACATAATATAGATATGCTAGTCATAATCACTGCATAATATCATCAGAAATAAATGCATCCATAAAAGCATCATTGCACAACATATAGAAATAAAATCATCCATGCATAAATAAAGGGTATGCATCGCATCACATCAAAATCACCATCGACTCATTTCATATATCATCAATAATGTAACTATCATAGTACAAAAAATAATCAGATCATTGTACATGTATGTCAATCAGTACAAAAAGGCCCATCGAGCTATCAAAAATGAGCCCATAAGGCACAAAAAGCATCGTATCATCTCGATCAAGCTCTATCCCTGTGTATGCTGCCCTCGCCTCTGTCACCGTGACCCTCTGCTGGTCTGTAGTTGGTCTGCTCTTAGTACTCTGGGACCCATCTTGCTCTGGGCATGGCCTCATGATAATGCCTCCGATAGTACTCAGCCTCTCAGATGACATCCCTGTAAGATCGAACCGACACTGTACCCTGGGAGGAGGAGGTTGCCATGCTCTCTAGCTGTTGTCTCCTACCTAGCTCTGTGGCTGCCTGTAGCCTTGCAACTTGTCTCTACTATACGGCCTGATCCCTCTCAGCCCTTAGCTACTCTCTCTTGACCCTCGCCTGATCTCACTCAGCTATCACGGCCTGGACCTGAGCCTGTAACTACGCAATCAATGCATCCCGAGCATCCGCCTATCCTGCTGGCTATACCTGTGGCTGTACCTGCAGCTATACCTGAGGCTGATCCTCACCCTGTGGCTGTACACCTGGTGGCACCGGCTGCTGATCTGACATCGGCACATTGCCCTTCCTTGGCTAAATAGGAGGCACAACTAGTTGGTCCTGTCGAACATCATCCCTTCGTCCTTGTCCTCCCCCTCTGCCTCTAACTCTCTGCTAATCTGGAACTACACCTGGAATAGTCAACTGAAGCAGAGACCGGAACCAATCCCTATAGGCCTGAGTCATGCCTGGGTATGTGAGTCCCTGATCATAGGCCCATGGTCGAGCCACCAACTGCCTGAAGCTATCAACCACCTCCGAAGGAATGTACCGCCCCCATGAAACCTATGTCATGGTGCGGGTGAAGACGGCTACGTAATCATCATTGGGGAAATCCTGCAGCTCACCAAATTAACGTTGCACATTCCCGGGCAAGTACCTCTCAATCATGGTGTGCTCCCGCCCCTACATAAAACGGTCCTGACAGCAATAGAACAACTGATCAACATCATCGGTCCATCTGGGCCAACCAATGTACGGTCGCAAGGTAAAAACCTGCATCTCATCAAGAACCCTCCTCCAGTAGGGGATCCCATGCTCACCGGTGTGTGTAAAGGACACACTGCCTTTGTATCGCCACACGAGGGGATCGTCTGGAAGCATCAGAACCGAAACAACACGTGGATGCAACAAAACAATGTGCTCCCACGCCCAGACATGAAGAAGAGTCACCCCTGCTCTGAGTGCTCTGCCATCCATGTAGACGTACTCATGCAGGTCCCTGTAAAGAGAAGCTAGAAGAACTGGCCCCCAAGCAAAATGAACTGGCCTGTCTCGAACCATTTGCTCCCAGCAATATCCCCAGCTGGGACTGAAGTATCGCTCTCGTCTGTTAGGGGCAACGAGACCTGAAATGATGGATGCAATCACCCAGTGGTAGGGAGGTGCCAAGATCCTGTGCTGCTCAAGCTCTATCTATCCCTCGCAAAAAATGATGTCTTGTGTGGCGAGGACTCTGTGGTAGGCCTCGCGCCCCTCGTCCATGTCAAAAATGACCTGTCGGCCGTGAATTGACAATCGCAAAATATGCCAAACGTCCTCTAAGGTGATGGTGGCCTCGCCAGTGGGAAGATGAAAGGAAGAGGTCTCGCTGTGCCATCTCTCGGCCAGTGCTGACAACATCCTGAGGTGAGTGCAAATGGGTGCTACGTAGGCAATGTACCATAACCCCGCAATCCAAAGTTGATCCTGATCTCTGTCGCTCAAGTCCCGCAAAAATCTAGACAAATCTTGCAACCTATGCTCTTGGGAGTAGAGCTCCCTTTCCGCGTCCTGCATCAAGGAAGGTCACCATGTTAAAAATTTTGAAAAATTCTTCGCTGAACGTTCAAGAAACTTCTCTAGCAGTGCAACCCGTGAAGGCGTCATAGTTTGATTTCTAATCAAACTCCGACACTAGGGCTTAAAAGAGAAAAATGGCACCGCCACGGTGCACATTCCCTTCCAGTGGTGCACTTTGAGAATATCTCAAACCATCACATTGCACTTTGCAAACTACCCCGCTGGCCCCGAGCTCAACGTCGGAGTTTTCAAACTCCAAACTACACCACTGCGGCGCAATATCACACCGCGCGACACAATTTGCTTGTCGAGCGGTGCTATATAGCGCCGCTGTAGACGGACCAACCTTAAAAGCATTAAATGAAAGTAATAAATGGAAAACGAAGCTTAGGTAAGGACGACTTACCGATGCCTCGATGCTAGGTGGCCGCTGGTACGTCCGAACTCGATCAAAAATGTGCAGGGGAAGCTGTCGTTGTGCCATATCATCGAGAGGTCAGAGCTCAAATCTTGAGTTTGCTAGCGGAGGTGTGTGAAAATGACTTGAAAGTGACCCCTCGGGCCCCTTTTAAGCTTAAAAATTAGGGTTTTTTCACCCTGATTGGTTGTCATGATGGGGCTTCAAAGGGAAATGGTGATGTGGTAGCGTTAGGAGAAAAGAAATTGTTGGAAGGAACAAACAATACAACATAAGCTATAACAGCCCTATTGGCAATCAAGTGTGGTAAAAATTTAGGTGCTAAAAAGATCCATTTAGAAGGGGACTCGATGATATTAGTCCAAGTGGTGATGAACGGATCTATTCATGTGTGGCACCTTCAATATGTGGTTGAACAAATTAGAGAAGAACTAGCCACTCTTGAAAGATTTTTGGTGAGCCATATTAGGCGAGGTGGAAATTTCGAAGTAGACATGCTATCTAAATGGGCGCTATCTTTTAGCACAAGGTGGGTGATTTCAAATTTGAAGACTTTAGAGACTTAAGCTTAGTGGAGTTTTTTGACAATATAGGGGAGTACAATGAATTGAATGCACAGGGTGGTAGCCAATGTTCGGTAGTTTGACAAGACTAGTGAGAGATGGAGAAGCCGAGTGGTGGCCTTGTAGTACTTGGAGCATTTAAATCAAAGTGGGCGTTTAAGTTTGGTTTTATAGCCCGAGGTAGTGATGATCATCCTCGCATTTCAAAGAGGAAAAAACAATTGGAAGCAGTGAGGTGGTGGTGAAGACGGTGTTTTTTCAGAAGAAATGGAGACCAATTTTACTTTTCTATCACGAAGGCCACTGAGTCTGTTTTTCGGTGATGCGTTGGGGAAGAGATTAGGGGGATTATTTCTCATTGAAGATGATAGGATTTGTGCAATGTGTAAGAATGATCTTAGGAAGGGATTTTGGTGCTTTGAGACACAGACTTAGAAAAAATCTAGATGTGTATTCCTTGATTGCGGCTTGGGGTCTCGACTTAGGAGAATTTGTGGAAATGGTGTGCAAAGTGATGAAGAAAATTGTGCATGAGGATTTTTTGGTGAACATGGAGTCAATTTTGGAATGGGTGGTACTGGGGGTTGGCCTAGATATTTCAAAAGGAATTATTGATGAAGAAATAGAGTTACTCTATGGGTCTCGGGACTTAAACCATTCATTCGATGGCCAAAAGGGAATTTTAAATCTCGCTTCCGGGAAGAAGCCAGATTGGGATGGAAAGTGCTCAAGCTCTTTATTGAGCTCATTAAGGTTGAAAATTTTATCGAGAAGGCTAAGTTGGAAGTGTAGGGAAAGGTGGTGAAAGCGAAGAGCCAAAGGAAATGTCTGAAGAAGAAGTGGAGCAGACACCAGAAGAAGAAGCATGTGAAAGAGTTGGGTGAAGGACCACCGGGATTGAGTAGTGCACATGAATGAAAGGACCCTCTGTGGTCTTTTTTTCTCCTTTTTTTTATTGTAATTTCTGCTACTGTTAGTAATTTTTTGAAATTATGGTCTTGGGTTGGTGGGGTTTTCTGGGTTCTGGAAGTTCTGTATGGGGAATGGTTGTAGGTCATTGATGGTAGGATCTTATTTTTTATTTTTTATAGCAAAAATAAGGGATAAGGGGTTTGGTGTTTTTTATCTGCATGTTAAGGTGCTTGTTTTTTATCTATTGGAGGTTTTTTGGTAGGTACCAAAATTGAATTTGGATGTAACATTTATTTTTAAGCAATATAAAATCTCGTGTTACCAACCAAAAAAAAAGGTATTATAAGTTTTAGGGTGAGTCATCATAACAAATGATATAATTAAGTATAATATTTAGGATATGTGTTAATACGAAATGTCTTAAGGATATAATTTATTTAACAATAATTTATGCATGATATTTAGTGATTATACAATCAAATATAGAGTTTCAAAGTAGGAAAACATGCACATTTAACAAACAAAATATATAGAATATTGATTTTTATACATAAAGTACATAATTGTGTATGTACGTGTATTTGTAATTTGTACAAAATGTTTAATTGTGTAAGTATGTATGTACATATATGTCATCTCAAAACAATGTTTACAAAATTTGGATATGCCATCTCAAGAACATCTCAAACTCGTGCCCGAAATGTAGTAGGTCTTCACGCCACCTGATATCAAAAAGGTACAAGAAATATCAATGAAATCATCAAAACATACATATTTTAATTTATATAAAACTATCTATATGTACACAACTCAAGTACCTGCATTTAAAAGTATTCCACACATGTGTGTAGGTTGAATCCAAACATCCTCTCCTTTTTGTTTCAATGTATGAGATCAATGCAATGATGGCTTAAGGATACAAAAAAGGATAATAAATCAATTTTAACTATTAATGTACAAGAAATATCAATATATAATCAAAACATGTATTTAAATATAATCTAACTAATAATTACCCATTTTTACCAAGTATTCCATGTTGTCTAGGTTGAATCTGCATGGACTAGATCCTTTTTGTGATTATGGCTTAAGGATCTATAAAAGGATAATTTAAATCAATTTCAACTAATTAATAACACAATTGACCTATATCAAAACATATATTTAATCTATTTAAAAGGACAATATAAAACTAAAACTATATTTACCTATATTTACTTATTCCATTGTACCATTTGCATCCTCTCTTTTTTGCAATGCATCTATGATTGTCTCATGCTATTTCATAGAAATTTTCCATAGCACTTTATTTGTAGGTCTTCCATGATACTGATCTAGTTTTATATTTGTTGCCACCACCAAATGTGAATAGTGTATAATCTTTTTATGTGTATCATAATCTTTGAATGCAACTAGACCATTCTTCCTTGTCAGGTATTTTCATAGCCAAGTTCCAACAACCACCACCGATCCTATTGGAAAACATGAAACCCATCATCAAATAAGTTCTCAAATTTTTCTTAAGGGGATCAAAGACTTGTTCTAAAAATTTGCTTAAGGGGATCAAAAACTTATTATCAAAATTTTCTTAAGGGGATCACCGTACCTATTGGATAGTGATGGCCATCATCATCTTATCAAGGTGATATTAACTTATGTTTAGTATCCACACAATGAGCCAACCAATATTTGGTTTCCTCTTCATTCCCCTCAGGTGCAACAACAACATACACATGTCCTACAAACAAAATTTCATTTAATAACTTGCGCATATCCATATAAATAATTTAGTATTACAAAATAACTTAATAAAGTGAAATAAAATGAAATAAATTGAATTAAATTACCTTCGTGTACAAGGTCTAAAACACAGTCATAGTCTTCAGATGCAAACACTTGATCATTTTCTTCAATAGTTCTTTCATATTGATCATGTGCTTATGCAGGTGTCAACAATCTTTGCTCCCACTATTCAACCCATTCTATATTTTCACATGCTTCCCAATCTCCTGAGATAAAAAACTGACAAAAACATGCAAACTCCCTTGTCTAGATAGTCCATGTGCTTGCTATCGAACTCCTAAATGAATGTCATTTAGTAGATCCACTGATTGTCTCACAGTCAACTCTAGGTACAATGTTCTCTCCTTCAACCAACCAAAAGAATCGATGAACTGTAGAGTACTCACTTGAATGAGGTGCAGATAATCTTATATTGCACCAATCCACAATCCCACACGAATCTTTAAATTTTACTACATCCTCAAACTTTAATTGTTCTCTAGCAAGAATTCTTTTGACACACACATCAACTCCATCATGTTCTCCTTTACCATGCCCAGCTTCAAAAAAATTCCATATATGTTGGGCATTCAGTTCCTTGTGAACCCTACTTAACCAGTAGAACATTCGAGCATTCTTGAACTGCCCCATACAATTATCTGACCATATGAGGCATTCTGTCATCTAGATTCCTCTCTCTTAAATTTGTATAAAATATATTGAAATAGTATTGAACAAACTCTAACAAGTGTAACCGGTTGTCATTCAAATAAAAATGATACTCCCTCAAAACTTTTCTATCATCCTCAATGCTATCATATACATGTCTATAAACAATATGGACAAACATAGCTACTTGCACTGAATTATAATATTGTGATTGAATTTCCCTCTTTCGGAGTTGGAGTATGATTTTTCGCAAAATCAACCACTGAAAGTATAGTACCAATTGGAAATGTGTTTCTACATTCGCGAAATTGGCCATCAAGCCATCGAGCATGTTGAGAGTGCATGACATATTTTGGTACAATATTATTCTGAAATTCACTCATGAATGCATGTACACTAACTTTTTATGTAACTAAATCACAACGCTTTCCTATTTTTCCATCTTTTAAAGAATAGTCAACATTCTTAAATCTTTTAACATCTACTAATTGTTGTCCAAAATCATTATCAACACTTTCATGCATACAAATTCTTAAGAATGAAATATTTCCACAACTAATGCATTTTCCAAAAATACAAGAACTTAAATAAAAAAATTTACCATTAGATCTTTCACAAAACAAACCTGATATAAACTCCCGTATTGCTTCAGGTGACATATTAATACCACATTCCTATATAATCATGTTAGTATGCAAGGTACAATGTATATATCAAAAAACATCATAAAAATAATGAAATTTTCATGCATTTTACAACAACAAGATATTCATTTCTTATTAATTTTTACATACTAGGGTTTACATTTTTCAAACTTTTGACTTATTTTAATATTACCAGGTAACACTAAATCACCACAAAATTTTCTATAAAATTCAGTTTTTGTTGTATCTAATAGGTGTTTTGGGTGAGGATCGTGAACTTTGGACCCCACCCTTAATTTTAAAATATCTCTAGCATTAGATGATACCCTAGTATTATCATGCCAATATTTTTCAATCAAAGATTTAATTTCAACATTCAATTTCATATCAGACCTTGGGAGTTGACCACTGAAACTCCAACATTGGTTGATAGAATCATTTTCTATACGTTCTCTACTTTTTGCCGCTCTTAGCAATGTTTTATGATGTATTTTTAAAACTTCACTAATATTGCTTACCATTATTTTATTCAAAGTTTCTTTATTAACTATAGCAGTTGTTATAGCTCTCCGTGTTGCATTTTTATCTTTTGATCAACTATTTTTCCCAATAGATTGAATGGCACTAGCAACAGGAGACATAACATGTTTTAATGATTGATCTTTTCTTCTTGGCTTAACAAAAAAGCCTAACCTTTTCATTATTTTCCTCATTTTTTGCATTCTCATCAATTGCATCATTAGTTGACATTGAAATGCAAGTTTTTTACAATAAAATATTTTTTTGTATTTTCTATTTGCATGTGTTCTTATTTTCCTTCAAGAAATATTACCAGGAAGATTATCCAAAAAATCACTTTCAATTTTAAAAAAAATATTTTCATTAAATTCAACATCACATTCTAGATTTTCATTTTCACTTTCAACTTCAAAACGATTTATATTTTCATCTTCATTTTCATCAACAAAACGGTTTTCATTTTCATTTTCATCAACAAAATGGTTTTCGTTTTCATTTTCAACAAAAGAATCATTCTCATTTTCATTTTCAACAAAAGATTTTTCATTTTCATTTTCAACAAAATATTTTTCATTCTCATTTTCATTTTCAACAAAATATTTTTCTTTTTCATTTTCAACAAATTCTATAAAAAATTCATCTCTCTGAATATTATCAATGTCAACATCGTTAAGTCCAGCATCTTGTAAAACTTCTACATACGAATTTTCCATTTCACTAGAATGTGGATTTGAAGACATACCTGGATTTGTGCCTATTGAAACATTCTCCATAGCATTGAAAGAGGGATTTGAAGACATACTAGGACTTGTTTATATAATCATATTATTTTCCAAATTGACTTCTTACAAATTAGCTTCATCTACAACCATGGTCTCCTCAATGTTTTCATCTTCAATAGTTGTGGAATTGGATGCTCCACCATCATTCATTGATTTAATTCTCATTCTTCTTTCTCTTTGTCTTTGTTTCTCCTTCTCTCTCTTTTCTTCAATTTCTTCAGGAGTCAATGTCTTCTTATCTTTCCTCTTATTACGAGCTTGTGAAACCATGATTATAAAATTCTCAAGCACAAATGAATGTCAATAGTGAAATTCTTCAAAAAATTCAATCCAAATTGCAAGTTGAAGACCTGTAAGGACAAAATTCTTCATCTTGTGTTCCTCAAAACAAGTAGAAAACTAGCACAATCCCACTTAAAAAACTATTTTCTTGATGCCTCCTTTCAAAAATTCAATCCATATTGCAAGTTGAAGACCTATAAAAACAAAATTCTTCCTCTTTTGTTCCTCCAAACGAGTAGAAAACTAACATAATTCCACTTCAAAAACTGTTTACATGATGCCTCCTTTAAAAAATTCAATCCAAAATGTAGGTTCAACACTTGTAAAGACAAAAGTTGATGAAAAATAGCCCAATATGTCACATTCGGTCGTACATGTGAAGTTGCAGACTTCACAATAAACTTTGCCAGTAAATTTAAAAAAATGGTTAAAAAGAAACAAGATCTCGTTTTATAAGCGAGATCCCATTTCCCAATATTAAATGTGGGGACCGTTGACATGGAAACAAGATCTCGTTTATAAAATGGGATCTCATTTCCTTGTCAACAGTCACCACATTTAATATTAGAAAATGAGATCCTGTTTCTAAAAATTTGAAATTTTCCTTGCTTTGTGGTTGGGTTTTTGGCTTGTATTTTGGTTCAAGAAAAGCATTGGGAATTCGAATCTAGGCCTTCAACCTAGTTTGGCCTACAAGTTGAAGGTCCTAACAATGTCAAAGAAAAATAGTGAGTTTGGACATATGGCTAATGATTTTTTTTGCAGAATTTTTCGATGAAATTAAAACCCATTATAGATGAGATAGTGTAGATTCCAAATATGCAATTTAAAAAAAAAGGGATTATTTTTTCTATTTTTCAATTAATTTTTGATGAAACTAGTCCATAAACTTTAAATATCAGGGTTTTTTACTATTTTAATAACTCTTTATTAGCATAACATTTTCACGAACATATTGCACGAGAACTTACTTCAGACAATTCTTTTCAATTTAAAAAAAATCAAACAATGATAAGTTTAGGTCATCTTATGCATGACGTACATGACAATTTTTCAAAATGACAAATATGGCTAATAAAAATTTAACAAAAAAATATTCAGTAGAAAATTACAAAAAAATATCAAAAACATGCTTCAATGAGTTACAAATATTTTTCCAAAGGGATTTAGAAAAATACAATAATTTAGGTCAAAATATGGATGGCATACACGTGCATGGTATGGGAAAAATAAGTGACTTTTAAATAGTGGTTTTTAGAAATGCCTATTGAAACTCAATTTGTACCATCTAGGTATTGAAATAAATTACATATTTGGAAACTAGACTCCGAGTACTACATTTTACGATTAGTGACTTTTTTGAAGATTTCATCTCTAAGTGCTTCAAATTTTAAGGTCAAATGTGTCAAATTCTGAAAATAAGGTAAAACACTTCCACTTTTTGGCCAGAAAGTGGACTCAACTTCTTGCCAACACCCTTATATCAAATCATATCAAAATTATCTATCATCGCTACAAAAAGAATCAAAAATAGATAATTTGAAGTCAATGATCTCATGTTCAAAGAGATTTAGAGGAACATTAGTTGGGACCATGAGAAGAAAGGTAATTTTGATCCAAAATGGTTAGGTTCATATGTCATCATTGTCAAATATTGATCAAAAGCACACAAGCTTGCTACACCCAAAGGTCAAGAGCTAGAAGATCCCACAAAAATTTTGCATGTCAAGCAATTCCATGCCTACTCTAGCAACAATCTCTTAAACAAATAAAAAATAAAAAATGTAAAGAGAAAAATCACCCTTTGGTGAAAACCATTCTTATGGTGCCTTGGGTAGGTACCATGATGAAAATTGTGAATAGGAATCATGCTTAGTATTTTTTACTTATATTTGAGTACTCTTCACACCATCACATCATATTCCCATCACATAATCCCCCATAAAAAAATACTCACTCTCACTAACCTAGCATACATTCACTATAGCTAGACTATTTCCTACCATCCTATCTTCCCTCTCTCAATTTTGCTTGAAGCTAGGAACACCTAAATTGAATCATACTTGGAAAGGGCCCCTTGGATTTTTTCATTTTTCCTCCCATAACATTCAAACATCTACCCTCTCATGGATTGACCCTCAAACATATACCACACTTCCTTGACCATAGTGCCAACCATCCTCCCCCAAACCCTATTCTTACCCCCAATCCTATGACCCATCATTAGATGGATAATCACCATATGTATTTAGAACCCACATGCTCAAAGCATGCCACCCAACCTCACCCATAGAATACCTATGATTAAATAGCTAATCATCGTATTTATTTATAACCAACATGATCAAAGAATACCACCCCACCCCACCCCCAAATCCCATTTTCATTTCCCCCATTATCCAAACAACATAATCCCATTACACATGAAATTTTTCATACTATCTCTTAAGCATCACTCACTAGTCCATTCTCCATATGTCATGCCAGGGTCATAGTATTTATATAGTCTATTCAAACAAAGTATCTACCATGTACACCTCCTTATTTGGAATCATTGATTTCCCCACTCTTGCGATATTTCACTATCATAACCCACTAAAATACCACCCTTGGATTCTACTCTCACCATGTTAGAGGTGTGCATGCGTTTCTTTTCATGCTTTTATATTTACATGTTATTTTTTCTTGTGTTTTTGCATGCATCTATCCATATGGTTGGACACACTACACATCATCATGATCACCATAATTCATTATATCATGGCATGGATTGACAATATGTTTATTGGAGGATTTCACTATTGCATCTTGTTTATTTTGAGCATGTTATCCCTTTATGCACTTGGCACACCATCATCATAATCCATTATATGATGATGAATAACACTAGTTCTATTGAAAAAAATGTTTTTCACTACATTAAAATTGATCCCTAAGCATGTACTTGTCATCCACAACACTACCAAACTGTTATCAAATTCATATCATAAATCATCATCATATAACATTTCCTTCTACTATTTATTTCTAAAAATTATTTCCATCATCATCATTTTCTACTCTAAAGAAATCAAAAATATAAATGGTATAAGATCACCAAAAATATTTATACATAATTATAAATGTCTCAAAATATATATATACAATATAGTGACACATGGCCTCATCATCTCTCTATACATCATATGTACATGAGTCACATGTGACTCTCATATTCTCCACCCTTCTTCCCAATTTTCCCTCCATTCATCCCCTAAACCCTAATCCTTCAAGAGACCACTCAAGCCCTATTAGCCTGCTTGCTCTCTTGAGAAGGAAATATCCTCCTACCTTCTAACCCACATTCTTCAATATGATAGGAGCATCTTGCCACTAGTTTGTCCCGCCTAGCATCTATCATTTTCTCAACACCATCTCAAAGAGGGGTAAAATATAGACACCTAAAATCAACTTCTCAATTTTAACCTAACATCATGATGCTTCCATCAATTTGTATCATTAATCCTACATCACATCTTAATTAATTAATTATACCATATTTCCTCTAATAATTAATTAAATAAATCATATTTATTTAAACAACCTACTCTAACCTTGCTCCTAATTAATTAATTAAATGAGCTATGCCTATTTAATTAATTAAGCTAATCCATTCCTCTAGTCTCCCCCAATTTAAAATTAATTAATCATTTTCTCTCCCCTAAAATTCAAAACCAAACATTTTTTAATCCTCACCATCCATCCAAATTCTAAGAGCATCTCCACCATCCATTTTCATAGATGCCTCCACACTCTCCCACGTGTGAGTCTTCCACATGCCTAAATCTTCACTCTCAATCCAAGATTCAATCCTCTCCATCCACTTAACTACCTCCTACAACTCCACATGCTTGAATCTCCAAGCTCCATGTATTTTAAGGTAAACTTCACCCTTCATTGTCTCCATGTTACCCTTTCCTTCTACTTGTCACTTGGAGAGCTTGCACAATCATGCAAGTCATTCCTTGCGATTGATTTTCAAAGAAAATTTCAACCCTCCATTGTCATGGTTGGAAATCTATTTAAGAGAGCTCCTCCAAAGGACAAAAGAATCACTCTTATGGAAGTACATGCTACCCAATTTAGTAATTTCTAGCAAGAGAGCAACCTACATCACATCTTGTCATGACAACCATTCATCTTGGAGCTATCTCAAACATCATGGAAGTATAAATATTTGTGTTTATGTTAGATTTGCATATTGTTTGGTACTTTAATTTGCTCTAACTAAGGTGTATGTGTGATTTGGATTGAGTTTATTGTGTTTAACATATTTTTCTTGCTATAGTCTAAATTTCACATCCACAAACATTACCACATACAAGACACTACCAACTCTTGTAAATAATAAAGACTTATATAACCTAATTTTAATCATCCAAACCTCCTAATATCATCTTCTTAACCTTCCAATGCTTCTAAAAACATCAAACATCGGACATGATTTCTCTCCTACTACTCTCTTTCCAATTTTTCTAATACAACATAAACATATACAATTTCAACCCTTTTCTTAATTATCTAAATAAAAAATCTAAATTAACCTGTTTTACCAAGATCTGGAATAAACAACAACCCAGTAATTAAAAATAAGCTATTAAACTTAAAGGGAACATTTATTTTTAATAAAAAAATTAAATTAAATTAAAAAAAAACGAACGACTTTATTAAGTAATTCTACAAAAAGAGTAGTACATTTTGGGAAAACTCAAAACAAGTTTGTCCCTATACTCTAATTTTATACAATTTCTTAAATTGTAAGAGTGCGTTGAATTGAGAAAAATTAAGAAGAGAATAAAGAAAGCACTATTACAAAATATTAGGGCAAACGTGGCCACAAAATCAGATTTTGTTCATTCGTAAATTATTAGAAAACTTCTACATAAAAAAAGACAGAAAGTCTTTGCGGCCGGGCACATGGGACCCGCGGCTGGCGTTAGGGTCCATTCCCACGTGATTGGCAGAATTCATTGGTCTTTGGCACTAGAAGTTAAGAAATGTTGGTCGTTGATAGAACCAACTAAAGAAAATGTTAAAAAGTAGTCATTTGTAGGTAGATATCATTAGAGATCAATTTTATATAGAAATGAGTAGCATGGTGATTTAATGTATTTTATTATTATAAATTATTGTGTTTATGGTGATTTAATGTATTTTATTATTATAAATTATTATAAAGTGTCATTTGATGATCATGTATATAAAAATTAAAACACAATCAACATATACTTAATAAGTAAAGAGACAACAGAGCAAGATAGTTGCTTTCAATAGTTTCTTGCTTGACCTTGAAAGGAGTGTCAAAGAGGGACCCACAACAGAGCAAGATAGTTGCTCTCAATAGCTTCTTGCTTGACCTTGAAAGGAGTGTCGAAAAGGGACCCACACTCTTTCTTAACTTTATGTTTGAGAAGTGTTGAATTATATATGCAATTACACTGTGATTTCTTTATGGGTCTTTGATGATCATTCTTTCCTTCTTCATATTGGGCGGACCTACCTGCATATAATATTCACTGCAGTTTTAAAAGTATTTAAGATATCTATACTGATAAGTATGAGAATTTAATAATTCTTGTTAGATTTTTTATTGGTAGATTGGAATATTTTCATGATTCTCTTATGTTTTTTATGGGCTAGTGTAGTGTAGATTTTTTCATATGTTGAAACTTATGATAGAAAAGAGACCCCACACTAATAATAATCAACATTTACGTTGTCAAGTCACATGCTTCAAAAATCATCTTATTATCTTCTAATTTTTAAATTATAGAAATTAGACTTGAGATATTGTTAAAAAATAATAATTAATTAGTTAAATGAATTTAATAGAACAAATAGTCTTCAATTTAGCATTTTATTGTAAAAGATGTCATTTTATTGTAAAAGATACTTCTTAAAATAGATTTGTCTCAATCATTAATTCTTAATAATTAAAAATAATGACTATTTTTCAAATATATTAAAGTAATAGGAGTTCAAACTTTTGTCCAACAATTGGAAAACTAACACCTAGCAAATAATTGAACATATTAGGGCTTTAAATTAAGCCTTGATTTTGATGGCCACGATGCTTGTCATATCAACTTTTGGTGATAGTTTGGTCATTTATTTACTTTTTAGTGTATATCCAAACTTAAAGTTATTGTTTTGTCATGTATGCTTGTCATGTCAATTTTTGATGATAGTTTTGTTATTTATTTACTTTTTAGTGGATATCTTACTTAAAATTTAGGCCAAAAAAATCTTATTTGTCAAATTTTTATTAATTATATGAAAATTTTAGATTTAAAAAATAAATTAAAAATAATGTGAAAATTATATATATATATATATATATATATATATATATGTTTAGATAAACATTTTACCTTTTTTTTAATGCTTGGATCTCTCTTCATTTTTTTTCACCTTTAAAGAAGACAACTTTCATTATATTGATATTTTCTAATTATTTGAACACTTTTAAAAAAAGGTCACTCTCATTAGATCGATATTTTTCGAAAACAACAAAAACATGAGAATAAATTATGTCTTTCAATAAAAACAACAAAATATAAATATTAAATTGATAAAAAAAAATCTTTGAACCACTAGTTACTTTATAATAGAATGAACACAATTTCCAAAAATAAAATTGCTTGAATATTTTAAAAATTTGATGTAAGATTGAAGATCTTAGAGAACTCCACATCACCATCACTAGCCCGAGTCAATTAGAATATATTTAAATATTTTTAGGGTCAAACTTGACTATTTCAAATCCAAAATTTGTAATTTAATATTTTTTTTGATTTTAAGAGTTTTTGGAATTGAATAATTTAGTGATAAAGTGTGATATTGGCTAATAATTAATTCTATATAAAACATTACTTGTGTAATAGTTATGAGATAAATTTAAGTACATATTTGCTTAAATGTAAAATTACTAAAAATAGCAAATTCTAAATTTAAATTTTTTTGGCTATTCTAAACTAGATAGTAAGAGAGTGGCAATTTCTCTTTAAAGAAAATACTCATATGCATCTTTTTTCAATTGTTGAAAGAATAATTTTAAAAATGACTTTAAGTGTTCAAAATTATTGTTAGACTTTTCTTAAAATTATTGCATACATTTGTATCATTATAATGCATTCATCCATAATAATTACAATTTTGTGTGCAAATACTTTCAAAAATAAAAAATATTTTATGTTGAGAGACATAATTTATGGTCCCAATGGATAGGAGAAACATATAATATTATGACCATTAATTTTTTTATTTAGAACCAACATTTATTTTTAAATATAAAGATAAAAAATAATTAAAATTATTCAAAAATAAATAAAATAGCTCTATAATAAAATAATGACACTAGAATTTTGTATTATATGGTGAATAAAATAATTATGAAGCAAAATAAAATAACTTATAAGTAAATTAAAAAATAGTTCTATGTTAGCCCGAATGAGTAGTAGAGTTGGCTTGGGCAGTGGATTTGCTCCCCATTGGTCTCAGGTTTGAATCCGCTCTCGGGTTTAAGAGGTGGGACTTCTTGCGGGCGGGGGATCTCACCCGCAGGGGACTAGTCTCGCCCTAGCTCGCCTCAGGTACCCAAGGTAAGGGATGTTGGGCTGCTGGGCTAGATCGCAAGGACACCCCTATAGTATCAAAATAATAATAATAGTTCTATGTTTTATTTTTATCTATATTAATTTATTTTATTTTTATTTAAAGGGTTATTTAATTAATTTATTTAATTTTAGTTCTTGAGTAAATTTTTTTTTTGATAGATAAGTAGCTACCATGGAGTAGTGCCAATTATATTATATCAAAAATTAAAATACAATGTCCTTGAATATGAATGATTACATTAGTTTGGTCATCTAGGGGAGAGGACCCACTACCTAAGCATGTTCCAATAGTTGTTATAGCATTTGTTGATTTAATGTCCAATATTTTCAACAATATTGGACTAATACTTGTGACTTTAAAGTTGTTAGTGTTGATGACTATCCATAATTGAATGAAATGTATTCCTTAGATCTAAAAACAACAAACCATGTGATGCCACATCAACACACCAATAAAATACAACCTAGTGCACAACTATTAGTCTCACCTTTTTAGCCCTTTTTGGACACTTCGAAAAAAACATGTTGATGTGGCATTATATTTCATGATGCAGTTTTGAAACCTTAGTTATAAGTAGGGGATTTGCCAAGTAAGCTACTATAAAAAAAATGGGAGTGATTTGAAATTTCCAAGTAGGATTTTGAGAAGTGCAAAGTTAGGGTGCTCAACTACCAAATCCTCTCCCCTATGACCTATGATGGATAAGAAAATAAAATCCCTCTGAAACTTCAAATGCTCTCTCAATTTGTTTAGGTGTCAAGATCTTACTAATGTGACCTATATAAAATTTGAATAGATCCATGTTATCATGTTCCACAACCTCCTAGCATAGTGATTACTTGTTTATACTCCTCTTTGCCTAGCGTTGTTGCTTTTTCAAAGATTCATGCTAGACTTCCATCACATGGCTCCAAATTGAAGGCGTTAACTGCATTCTTTGCCTTCAGTTTTAGGTGGTCTTTGATGAATCCATCCAGCACCAATTTGCTCCACTTTTTCCTGAATACCATCACAAAGTTTGATAAGTAGAAGGTATTTTCCATATCATGTCAAATTGTGATATTGCTATCAAGATTCAACTATGTAGTTTTACGAGTCAAACTCATTGACCCATATTTCATATCAATGCCCTTGACCACCTTAATGATGTTTTCTTCCTCGTTCATGGAAATATTACAGAATCTTCTGAGGTGGACGGAATGGCTGGTCCTATCGCATGGACATTCTACGCTTGTAATCTCCATTGTTGTTGACTCCTTACTGAGAGTTGTGTGTGTTGGAGGAGCTTAAATTATAGATGATATGGAAGAATTCCATATCCCAACCAAATCACATCACGTTATTTGATTCTGATACATAATCTACACTATTTTATGGTAGAGTTCAGCTTTTGTGGTCAGTTGTCTGACATTGGGATATTTTCCCAATAGGTTATGTGGTTTGAAATTACTTCTTCATTGTCTAGGTCACGTCACACATTTGCAAGGAAGTTTGCAATCTTATTCAACTCCTTATAGCAATGGGATATGGTTAAATTATTGAATTCATCCATAGTTTGGATAATTGTTTCTTAGACAGTTGTAAACCTACCAAGAGAGCTTTGAATTCGTTTTCATTGTTTGCTCCTTGCAGAAATTTTTTGCAATTGCCAAAATCAGGTCACTATTGTTTGAAATGAAGAAAAATATGGAATGTGTTGGATGTGTAGGGGGTTGATATGTGATAAAATTATCTAACACACTTCTATTTTTTTCTAATTTCATGGGAAAAAGAGATCTTCCAAGGAGAAGATTGAATTTCAACCTTGAGTGAGTCAACCTTATTAGGAAGGTCTGTTGTTTTCTTATGACAAAAATGATTGATTTGCTATTTTGGGATATAAATTCAAATGCATTAACAAACTCAATTGTATGACCTAACACTTTAAATTCAAAATATTATGACAACAGAAACAAAAATAACAAGTTACAGGTAGATCTGAGAAGGGAAGGATGGTATGTACCTGGCACCAAAAGTGTGTTTTGAACTTTGTTGAAGGATAGATTAGCCCTAGGGTGAATGGGTCTCTATATAGGGGTCCAAAATTTGATTTTGCAGTCCTCAAATCTCAAATCTAAGCTTCCGATTTCTCCAGGTTTGACTGTTGGAAGGCTAGAAATAAAATTTGTAGGTGAGTTTTCCTAGCTTGACAACAATGTTGACAACTTTGCAAAATTGCTCTATTGATTGATTTTCAGTCCTTCTTCACCTATAAATTTGCACATACAAAAAGAGAAGAAAAATGTTTGATTTTAGGTGAATAGAGGTTTTCCTTAATCAAACCCCAATTTGGTAATCAAACCTTAATGATGAAACAATGATAAATGGAAGGAATTGATGAATGAACAATGCTATGTCACAACTCACCAAACCCTTAATGGTTGCCCTTAGAGGGCTAAAGTCTTAACACATCACTCCAAGGAGCTTGATCTTGCATGAATTGGCTTGAATGAATGATTGATTTGACGCTTGAATACTTGAAACCTACATCACAATGTTAGCTCCATAACATGGCATGAACACACATGAACTTTGACATGATGATATGATCTTGATTGTTGTTGTAGATGATTGATAAATCTACTCTTCAATGCCCTTGACAATAATATTTTCTCTTGCGAAGTTTTTATTATGCAATTTGAATTGATAAAATAACTATGTATTTACAGGTGTTTATCTAATTTTTCAAAAATCAAATTTGACACGCCGACATTTGAAACATGAATTTGAATCATTTAAATGCTACCAAAAATATATTAAAAATAGGGTCTTCGCACTTAAAGGGGACCCAAGTGGGTGAATGGGTCCTAGGACCTAAATCTAGGACACAATTTCCAAGGTGTTTAAATTAATGTAGGCATTTTTTTAATATAGGTTTCCCTTTCAAAAAATGAGAATAATAAGGCTTTGGAATGCAAAATTTGATCAATTAGAAGCTTAATTAAGTCCAATTAATTAAGGGGATGCAAACATAGTGTGAAAATGTAAAGGTGTACATTTTTCTACACTACATTATTATTTTGGATTGCTACTCCAGCTCTTGATTTTTCGAGGTTTCCTTTTGCTACCCCATCAAAATTAATTTTTAAGCATCCACATAGAGGGGGACACCATTTGATTTTTCTCTTTTGATTGATTTTAGGATTGTGGTTCCTAAGTTTTGAGGGATTTGAAGGGAGGTCCATCTTTTCATTATTTCGTTATCCCATGATGTGAGTGGTTTAGGAGGGGAAGAAAGAAATTTCAATCTTGTCACTTTACAAGTTGCTTTCTCTATTTTATTGGTAATAAAATCTATTAAATTTTCTCTTTCACTAAATATTATTTTGTTTCTCTTTCCATATTTCCTAGATTAATATAAAGATGGAATTGAGATCCATAATTCCTCCCATGTTTATTTGCGTCACCTTGGACAACTCAAAAATAAATGGTGTATATCATTTTGGAGTGGTACTTTCTAGTTGAGGCAATTGCATAACTATTCCTAGCATTGCCTAGCAAATGAGCAATTTATAAGGAGGTGATTTACTAACTATTCACTCTCCTTACACATTAGAAATCACCATTTTGACATTGTATAATCCTTTCTTTGATCCCTTCCATACCATTTTTTCCTCTTTGTTATTTGGCATTAAATTCCTTTTCCTTGATTTTTTCGTGAGCAATTATCTACTCACGTTCGTTAGTGGTAGTTCCTCTATTTCTTCCCAATCTCACTCCATACCATTTGGAGTTTGTTTTATATAATATTGTACAACCTTTTCCTTTATTTCTACAATTTGGTCCCAAATTTCACTAATAAATGAAATTTCTGTCAATGTTGGATAAGCATTCCATGAATCTACCCAAAATTTGACCTTGTTTCCATTGTTTATTACCCATGATATGTCGCCAGTTATTAATGATCTACAACTCTTCATAAAGTTCCAAATGTTTGATTCGTTTGGGGATCTCTATTGGTGAGGATACATTTCATGTCTTTGTTATTTGTTATCCATATATTTCTTTCTTAAGAGACTACACCATTTCTTTGTTGGACTGGTGTACATCTTCTAGACTAATTTTTCCCCTAGTGCTAAATTTTTCTTTTCAAATTTCTTGATTCCTACTCCTCCATTTTCCTTATCTTTACATATAGTTTTCTAGCCTATTAGAGGAATTCACCTTTCTTCATTAGATCCTTCCCATAAAAATATTTTCATAACACTTTTTAATTGTTCCTCTGCTTTCTTGGTTAATTGTGTGCATGAAAGTTGGTAAATTGGAATTGCAGATAATACTACTTTTATCATTTGGATCTTCCATGCTTGTGTTAGCTACTTTAATTTCTAGGATTAAGCTTTATTCCTACATTTATTCATTGTTTCATTCCAAAGAATTTTTTTGATTGCCCCTTTAAAGAGTGGTACTCCTAATTATTTGCATGGGAGTTCACCTTTGTTGAAACCCAATTTAATAAGATTCTTCTTTGAAGGGTTTTCCTTGTATTGAAAAATAAATATTTAATTTCTCTTTGTTAATTATCTTCCCTGAACCTACTATGTATTTTTCCAAAATTGACTGAATTATGGTTGCTTCTTTTATGTTTTCTTTACCATATAGTATGGTGTCATCTACAAATTTTTAGTGTGTGATTATGGTAAATTGATCAATTTGCTACTTGTACCCCACTCCATTTGTCTTGAGAAACAATGTATTTGATTTCTCTTTTGAGAGCTTCAACCATGATAAAAAAAATATGAATGGAGAGAGAGCATCCCCCTATCTTAATCCTCTTATTGGTTCAAAGAAGATCCACATGGGGACCCATTAACCAAAACTAAATATAATACACTGGAAATGTAATTAAAAATTCACTTTATCCACTATGTTTGGAATCCAAATCTTTAGAATATGTTTCTTTAGAACCTCTAGTTGACTATGTCATATGCCTTATTTTTGTCCAATTTCATTATAATGCAACTTTGATTGGTTGTAGTGATTGAATGTAATGTTTCTTGGGAAATTATACTGTCAACAATATCTTTTCCAAGCGTGAATCCACACTATTTTTTGGAAATTATCCTTGGAAGAAGATGTTTAAGCCAATTTTTTGTTATGTTTGATATTATTTTATATATTA
>VDFB02256132.1:236281284-236359840 GCA_007258455.2 Sequoia sempervirens
TCTCGTTTTATAAGCGATATCCCATTTCCCAATATTAAATGTGGGGACCGTTGACATGGAAACAAGATCTCATTTATAAAATGGGATCTCATTTCCTTGTCAATAGTCACCACATTTAATATTAGAAAATGAGATCCTGTTTCTAAAAATTTGAAATTTGCCTTGCTTTGTGGTTGGGTTTTTGGCTTGTATTCTGGTTCAAGAAAAGCATTGGGAATTCGAACCTAGGCCTTCAACCTAGTTTGGCCTGCAAGTTGAAGGTCCTAACAATGTCAAAGAAAAATAGTGAGTTTGGACATATGGCTAACGATTTTTTTTGCAGAATTTTTTGATGAAATTAAAACCCATTATAGATGAGACAGTGTAGATTCCAAATATGCAATTTAAAAAAAAAAGGATTATTTTTTCTATTTTTCAATTAATTTCTGATGAAACTAGTCCATAAACCTTAAATATCAGGGTTTTTTACTATTTTCATAACTTTTTATCAACATAACATTTTCACGAACATATTGCACGAGAACTTACTTCAGACAATTCTTTTCAATTTAAAAAAAAATCAAACAATGATAAGTTTAGGTCATCTTATGTATGACGTACATGACAATTTTTCAAAATGACAAATATGGCTAATAAAAATTTAACAAAAAAATATTCAGTAGAAAATTACAAAAAAATATCAAAAACGTGCTTCAGTGAGTTACAAATATTTTTCCAAAGGGATTTAGAAAAATACAATAATTTAGGTCAAAATATGGATGGCATACACATGCATGGTATGGGAAAAAAAGTGACTTTTAAACAGTGGTTTTTAGAAATTCCTATTGAAACTCAATTTGTACCATCTAGATATTGAAATAAATTACATGTTTGGAAACTAGACTCTGAGTACTACATTTTATGATTAGTGACTTTTTTGAAGATTTCATCTCTAAGTGCTTCAAATTTTAAGGTCAAATGTGTCAAATTCTGAAAATCAGGGAAAACACTTCCACTTTTTGGCCAAAAAGTGGACTCAACTTCTTGCCAACACCCTTATATCAAATCATATCAAAATTATCTATCATCGCTACAAAAAGAATCAAAAATAGATAATTTGAAGTCAATGATCTCGTGTTCAAAGAGATTTAGAGGAACATTAGTTGGGACCATGAGAAGAAAGGTAATTTTGATCCAAATTGGTTAGGTTCATATGTCATCATTGTCAAATATTGATCAAAAGCACACAAGCTTGCTACACCCAAAGGTCAAGAGCTAGAAGATCCCACAAAAATTTTGCATGTCAGGCAATTCCATGCCTACTCTAGCAACAATCTCTTAAACAAATAAAAAATAAAAAATGTAAAGAGAAAAATCACCCTTTGGTGAAAACCATTCTTATGGTGCCTTGGGTAGGTACCATGATGAAAATTGTGAATAGGAATCATGCTTAGTATTTTTTACTTATATTTGAGTACTCTTCACACCATCACATCATATTCCCATCACATAATCCCCCATAAAAAAATACTCACTCTCACTAACCTAGCATACATTCACTATAGCTAGACTATTTCCTACCATCCTATCTTCCCTCTCTCAATTTTGCTTGAAGCTAGGAACACCTAAATTGAATCATACTTGGAAAGGGCCCCTTGGATTTTTTCATTTTTCCTCCCATAACATTCAAACATCTACCCTCTCATGGATTGACCCTCAAACATATACCACACTTCCTTGACCATAGTGCCAACCATCCTCCCCCAAACCCTATTCTTACCCCCAATCCTATGACCCATCATTAGATGGATAATCACCATATGTATTTAGAACCCACATGCTCAAAGCATGCCACCCAACCTCACCCATAGAATACCTATGATTAAATAGCTAATCATCGTATTTATTTATAACCAACATGATCAAAGAATACCACCCCACCCCACCCCCAAATCCCATTTTCATTTCCCCCATTATCCAAACAACATAATCCCATTACACATGAAATTTTTCATACTATCTCTTAAGCATCACTCACTAGTCCATTCTCCATATGTCATGCCAGGGTCATAGTATTTATATAGTCTATTCAAACAAAGTATCTACCATGTACACCTCCTTATTTGGAATCATTGATTTCCCCACTCTTGCGATATTTCACTATCATAACCCACTAAAATACCACCCTTGGATTCTACTCTCGCCATGTTAGAGGTGTGCATGCGTTTCTTTTCATGCTTTTATATTTACATGTTATTTTTTCTTGTGTTTTTGCATGCATCTATCCATATGGTTGGACACACTACACATCATCATGATCACCATAATTCATTATATCATGGCATGGATTGACAATATGTTTATTGGAGGATTTCACTATTGCATCTTGTTTATTTTGAGCATGTTATCCCTTTATGCACTTGGAACACCATCATCACAATCCATTATATGATGATGAATAACACTAGTTCTATTGAAAAAATTGTTTTTCACTACATTAAAATTGATCCCTAAGCATGTACTTGTCATCCACAACACTACCAAACTGTTATCAAATTCATATCATAAATCATCATCATATAACATTTCCTTCTAATATTTTTTTCTAAAAATTATTTCCATCATCATCATTTTCTACTCTAAAGAAATCAAAAATATAAATGGTATAAGATCACCAAAAATATTTATACATAATTATAAATGTCTCAAAATATACATAATAATATAGTGACACATGGCCTCATCATCTCTCTATACATCATATGTACATGAGTCACATGTGACTCTCATATTCTCCACCCTTCTTCCCAATTTTCCCTCCATTCATCCCCTAAACCCTAATCCTTCAAGAGACCACTCAAGCCCTATTAGCCTGCTTGCTCTCTTGAGAAGGCAATATCCTCCTACCTTCTAACCCACATTCTTCAATATGATAGGAGCATCTTTCCACTAGTTTGTCCCACCTAGCATCTATCATTTTCTCAACACCATCTCAAAGAGGGGTAAAATATAGACACCTAAAATCAACTTCTCAATTTTAACCTAACATCATGATGCTTCCATCAATTTGTATCATTAATCCTACATCACATCTTAATTAATTAATTATACCATATTTCCTCTAATAATTAATTAAATAAATCCTATTTATTTAAACAACCTACTCTAACCTTGCTCCTAATTAATTAATTAAATGAGCTATGCCTATTTAATTAATTAAGCTAATCCATTCCTCTAGTCTCCCCCAATTTAAAATTAATTAATCATTTTCTCTCCCCTAAAATTCAAAACCAAACATTTTTTAATCCTCACCATCCATCCAAATTCTAAGAGCATCTCCACCATCCATTTTCATAGATGCCTCCACACTCTCCCACGTGTGAGTCTTCCACATGCCTAAATCTTCACTCTCAATCCAAGATTCAATCCTCTCCATCCACTTAACTACCTCCTACAACTCCACATGCTTGAATCTCCAAGCTCCATGTATTTTAAGGTAAACTTCACCCTTCATTGTCTCCATGTTACCCTTTCCTTCTACTTGTCACTTGGAGAGCTTGCACAATCATGCAAGTCATTCCTTGCGATTGATTTTCAAAGAAAATTTCAACCCTCCATTGTCATGGTTGGAAATCTATTTAAGAGAGCTCCTCCAAAGGACAAAAGAATCACTCTTATGGAAGTACATGCTACCCAATTTAGTAATTTCTAGCAAGAGAGCAACCTACATCACATCTTGTCATGACAACCATTCATCTTGGAGCTATCTCAAACATCATGGAAGTATAAATATTTGTGTTTATGTTAGATTTGCATATTGTTTGGTACTTTAATTTGCTCTAACTAAGGTGTATGTGTGATTTGGATTGAGTTTATTGTGTTTAACATATTTTTCTTGCTATAGTCTAAATTTCACATCCACAAACATTACCACATACAAGACACTACCAACTCTTGTAAATAATAAAGACTTATATAACCTAATTTTAATCATCCAAACCTCCTAATATCATCTTCTTAACCTTCCAATGCTTCTAAAAACATCAAACATCGGACATGATTTCTCTCCTACTACTCTCTTTCCAATTTTTCTAATACAACATAAACATATACAATTTCAACCCTTTTCTTAATTATCTAAATAAAAAATCTAAATTAACCTGTTTTACCAAGATCTGGAATAAACAACAACCCAGTAATTAAAAATAAGCTATTAAACTTAAAGGGAACATTTATTTTTAATAAAAAAATTAAATTAAATTAAAAAAAAACGAACGACTTTATTAAGTAATTCTACAAAAAGAGTAGTACATTTTGGGAAAACTCAAAACAAGTTTGTCCCTATACTCTAATTTTATACAATTTCTTAAATTGTAAGAGTGCGTTGAATTGAGAAAAATTAAGAAGAGAATAAAGAAAGCACTATTACAAAATATTAGGGCAAACGTGGCCACAAAATCAGATTTTGTTCATTCGTAAATTATTAGAAAACTTCTACATAAAAAAAGACAGAAAGTCTTTGCGGCCGGGCACATGGGACCCGCGGCTGGCGTTAGGGTCCATTCCCACGTGATTGGCAGAATTCATTGGTCTTTGGCAATAGAAGTTAAGAAATGTTGGTCGTTGATAGAACCAACTAAAGAAAATGTTAAAAAGTAGTCATTTGTAGGTAGATATCATTAGAGATCAATTTTATATAGAAATGAGTAGCATGGTGATTTAATGTATTTTATTATTATAAATTATTGTGTTTATGGTGATTTAATGTATTTTATTATTATAAATTATTATAAAGTGTCATTTGATGATCATGTATATAAAAATTAAAACACAATCAACATATACTTAATAAGTAAAGAGACAACAGAGCAAGATAGTTGCTTTCAATAGTTTCTTGCTTGACCTTGAAAGGAGTGTCAAAGAGGGACCCACAACAGAGCAAGATAGTTGCTCTCAATAGCTTCTTGCTTGACCTTGAAAGGAGTGTCGAAAAGGGACCCACACTCTTTCTTAACTTTATGTTTGAGAAGTGTTGAATTATATATGCAATTACACTGTGATTTCTTTATGGGTCTTTGATGATCATTCTTTCCTTCTTCATATTGGGCGGACCTACCTGCATATAATATTCACTGCAGTTTTAAAAGTATTTAAGATATCTATACTGATAAGTATGAGAATTTAATAATTCTTGTTAGATTTTTTATTGGTAGATTGGAATATTTTCATGATTCTCTTATGTTTTTTATGGGCTAGTGTAGTGTAGATTTTTTCATATGTTGAAACTTATGATAGAAAAGAGACCCCACACTAATAATAATCAACATTTACGTTGTCAAGTCACATGCTTCAAAAATCATCTTATTATCTTCTAATTTTTAAATTATAGAAATTAGACTTGAGATATTGTTAAAAAATAATAATTAATTAGTTAAATGAATTTAATAGAACAAATAGTCTTCAATTTAGCATTTTATTGTAAAAGATGTCATTTTATTGTAAAAGATACTTCTTAAAATAGATTTGTCTCAATCATTAATTCTTAATAATTAAAAATAATGACTATTTTTCAAATATATTAAAGTAATAGGAGTTCAAACTTTTGTCCAACAATTGGAAAACTAACACCTAGCAAATAATTGAACATATTAGGGCTTTAAATTAAGCCTTGATTTTGATGGCCACGATGCTTGTCATATCAACTTTTGGTGATAGTTTGGTCATTTATTTACTTTTTAGTGTATATCCAAACTTAAAGTTATTGTTTTGTCATGTATGCTTGTCATGTCAATTTTTGATGATAGTTTTGTTATTTATTTACTTTTTAGTGGATATCTTACTTAAAATTTAGGCCAAAAAAATCTTATTTGTCAAATTTTTATTAATTATATGAAAATTTTAGATTTAAAAAATAAATTAAAAATAATGTGAAAATTATATATATATATATATATATATATATATATATGTTTAGATAAACATTTTACCTTTTTTTTAATGCTTGGATCTCTCTTCATTTTTTTTCACCTTTAAAGAAGACAACTTTCATTATATTGATATTTTCTAATTATTTGAACACTTTTAAAAAAAGGTCACTCTCATTAGATCGATATTTTTCGAAAACAACAAAAACATGAGAATAAATTATGTCTTTCAATAAAAACAACAAAATATAAATATTAAATTGATAAAAAAAAATCTTTGAACCACTAGTTACTTTATAATAGAATGAACACAATTTCCAAAAATAAAATTGCTTGAATATTTTAAAAATTTGATGTAAGATTGAAGATCTTAGAGAACTCCACATCACCATCACTAGCCTGAGTCAATTAGAATATATTTAAATATTTTTAGGGTCAAACTTGACTATTTCAAATCCAAAATTTGTAATTTAATATTTTTTTTGATTTTAAGAGTTTTTGGAATTGAATAATTTAGTGATAAAGTGTGATATTGGCTAATAATTAATTCTATATAAAACATTACTTGTGTAATAGTTATGAGATAAATTTAAGTACATATTTGCTTAAATGTAAAATTACTAAAAATAGCAAATTCTAAATTTAAATTTTTTTGGCTATTCTAAACTAGATAGTAAGAGAGTGGCAATTTCTCTTTAAAGAAAATACTCATATGCATCTTTTTTCAATTGTTGAAAGAATAATTTTAAAAATGACTTTAAGTGTTCAAAATTATTGTTAGACTTTTCTTAAAATTATTGCATACATTTGTATCATTATAATGCATTCATCCATAATAATTACAATTTTGTGTGCAAATACTTTCAAAAATAAAAAATATTTTATGTTGAGAGACATAATTTATGGTCCCAATGGATAGGAGAAACATATAATATTATGACCATTAATTTTTTTATTTAGAACCAACATTTATTTTTAAATATAAAGATAAAAAATAATTAAAATTATTCAAAAATAAATAAAATAGCTCTATAATAAAATAATGACACTAGAATTTTGTATTATATGGTGAATAAAATAATTATGAAGCAAAATAAAATAACTTATAAGTAAATTAAAAAATAGTTCTATGTTAGCCCGAATGAGTAGTAGAGTTGGCTTGGGCAGTGGGTTTGCTCCCCATTGGTCTCAGGTTTGAATCCGCTCTCGGGTTTAAGAGGTGGGACTTCTTGCGAGCGGGGGATCTCACCCGCAGGGGACTAGTCTCGCCCTAGCTCGCCTTAGGTACCCAAGGTAAGGGATGTTGGGCTGCTGGGCTAGATCGCAAGGACACCCGTATAGTATCAAAATAATAATAATAGTTCTATGTTTTATTTTTATCTATATTAATTTATTTTATTTTTATTTAAAGGGTTATTTAATTAATTTATTTAATTTTAGTTCTTGAGTAAATTTTTTTTTTGATAGATAAGTAGCTACCATGGAGTAGTGCCAATTATATTATATCAAAAATTAAAATACAATGTCCTTGAATATGAATGATTACATTAGTTTGGTCATCTAGGGGAGAGGACCCACTACCTAAGCATGTTCCAATAGTTGTTATAGCATTTGTTGATTTAATGTCCAATATTTTCAACAATATTGGACTAATACTTGTGACTTTAAAGTTGTTAGTGTTGATGACTATCCATAATTGAATGAAATGTATTCCTTAGATCTAAAAACAACAAACCATGTGATGCCACATCAACACACCAATAAAATACAACCTAGTGCACAACTATTAGTCTCACCTTTTTAGCCCTTTTTGGACACTTCGAAAAAAACATGTTGATGTGGCATTATATTTCATGATGCAGTTTTGAAACCTTAGTTATAAGTAGGGGATTTGCCAAGTAAGCTACTATAAAAAAAATGGGAGTGATTTGAAATTTCCAAGTAGGATTTTGAGAAGTGCAAAGTTAGGGTGCTCAACTACCAAATCCTCTCCCCTATGACCTATGATGGATAAGAAAATAAAATCCCTCTGAAACTTCAAATGCTCTCTCAATTTGTTTAGGTGTCAAGATCTTACTAATGTGACCTATATAAAATTTGAATAGATCCATGTTATCATGTTCCACAACCTCCTAGCATAGTGATTACTTGTTTATACTCCTCTTTGCCTAGCGTTGTTGCTTTTTCAAAGATTCATGCTAGACTTCCATCACATGGCTCCAAATTGAAGGTGTTAACTGCATTCTTTGCCTTCAGTTTTAGGTGGTCTTTGATGAATCCATCCAGCACCAATTTGCTCCACTTTTTCCTGAATACCATCACAAAGTTTGATAAGTAGAAGGTATTTTCCATATCATGTCAAATTGTGATATTGCTATCAAGATTCAACTATGTAGTTTTACGAGTCAAACTCATTGACCCATATTTCATATCAATGCCCTTGACCACCTTAATGATGTTTTCTTCCTCGTTCATGGAAATATTACAGAATCTTCTGAGGTGGACGGAATGGCTGGTCCTATCGCATGGACATTCTACGCTTGTAATCTCCATTGTTGTTGACTCCTTACTGAGAGTTGTGTGTGTTGGAGGAGCTTAAATTATAGATGATATGGAAGAATTCCATATCCCAACCAAATCACATCACGTTATTTGATTCTGATACATAATCTACACTATTTTATGGTAGAGTTCAGCTTTTGTGGTCAGTTGTCTGACATTGGGATATTTTCCCAATAGGTTATGTGGTTTGAAATTACTTCTTCATTGTCTAGGTCACGTCACACATTTGCAAGGAAGTTTGCAATCTTATTCAACTCCTTATAGCAATGGGATATGGTTAAATTATTGAATTCATCCATAGTTTGGATAATTGTTTCTTAGACAGTTGTAAACCTACCAAGAGAGCTTTGAATTCGTTTTCATTGTTTGCTCCTTGCAGAAATTTTTTGCAATTGCCAAAATCAGGTCACTATTGTTTGAAATGAAGAAAAATATGGAATGTGTTGGATGTGTAGGGGGTTGATATGTGATAAAATTATCTAACACACTTCTATTTTTTTCTAATTTCATGGGAAAAAGAGATCTTCCAAGGAGAAGATTGAATTTCAACCTTGAGTGAGTCAACCTTATTAGGAAGGTCTGTTGTTTTCTTATGACAAAAATGATTGATTTGCTATTTTGGGATATAAATTCAAATGCATTAACAAACTCAATTGTATGACCTAACACTTTAAATTCAAAATATTATGACAACAGAAACAAAAATAACAAGTTACAGGTAGATCTGAGAAGGGAAGGATGGTATGTACCTGGCACCAAAAGTGTGTTTTGAACTCTGTTGAAGGATAGATTAGCCCTAGGGTGAATGGGTCTCTATATAGGGGTCCAAAATTTGATTTTGCAGTCCTCAAATCTCAAATCTAAGCTTCCGATTTCTCCAGGTTTGACTGTTGGAAGGCTAGAAATAAAATTTGTAGGTGAGTTTTCCTAGCTTGACAACAATGTTGACAACTTTGCAAAATTGCTCTATTGATTGATTTTCAGTCCTTCTTCACCTATAAATTTGCACATACAAAAAGAGAAGAAAAATGTTTGATTTTAGGTGAATAGAGGTTTTCCTTAATCAAACCCCAATTTGGTAATCAAACCTTAATGATGAAACAATGATAAATGGAAGGAATTGATGAATGAACAATGCTATGTCACAACTCACCAAACCCTTAATGGTTGCCCTTAGAGGGCTAAAGTCTTAACACATCACTCCAAGGAGCTTGATCTTGCATGAATTGGCTTGAATGAATGATTGATTTGACGCTTGAATACTTGAAACCTACATCACAATGTTAGCTCCATAACATGGCATGAACACACATGAACTTTGACATGATGATATGATCTTGATTGTTGTTGTAGATGATTGATAAATCTACTCTTCAATGCCCTTGACAATAATATTTTCTCTTGCGAAGTTTTTATTATGCAATTTGAATTGATAAAATAACTATGTATTTACAGGTGTTTATCTAATTTTTCAAAAATCAAATTTGACACGCCGACATTTGAAACATGAATTTGAATCATTTAAATGCTACCAAAAATATATTAAAAATAGGGTCTTCGCACTTAAAGGGGACCCAAGTGGGTGAATGGGTCCTAGGACCTAAATCTAGGACACAATTTCCAAGGTGTTTAAATTAATGTAGGCATTTTTTTAATATAGGTTTCCCTTTCAAAAAATGAGAATAATAAGGCTTTGGAATGCAAAATTTGATCAATTAGAAGCTTAATTAAGTCCAATTAATTAAGGGGATGCAAACATAGTGTGAAAATGTAAAGGTGTACATTTTTCTACACTACATTATTATTTTGGATTGCTACTCCAGCTCTTGATTTTTCGAGGTTTCCTTTTGCTACCCCATCAAAATTAATTTTTAAGCATCCACATAGAGGGGGACACCATTTGATTTTTCTCTTTTGATTGATTTTAGGATTGTGGTTCCTAAGTTTTGAGGGATTTGAAGGGAGGTCCATCTTTTCATTATTTCGTTATCCCATGATGTGAGTGGTTTAGGAGGGGAAGAAAGAAATTTCAATCTTGTCACTTTACAAGTTGCTTTCTCTATTTTATTGGTAATAAAATCTATTAAATTTTCTCTTTCACTAAATATTATTTTGTTTCTCTTTCCATATTTCCTAGATTAATATAAAGATGGAATTGAGATCCATAATTCCTCCCATGTTTATTTGCGTCACCTTGGACAACTCAAAAATAAATGGTGTATATCATTTTGGAGTGGTACTTTCTAGTTGAGGCAATTGCATAACTATTCCTAGCATTGCCTAGCAAATGAGCAATTTATAAGGAGGTGATTTACTAACTATTCACTCTCCTTACACATTAGAAATCACCATTTTGACATTGTATAATCCTTTCTTTGATCCCTTCCATACCATTTTTTCCTCTTTGTTATTTGGCATTAAATTCCTTTTCCTTGATTTTTTCGTGAGCAATTATCTACTCACGTTCGTTAGTGGTAGTTCCTCTATTTCTTCCCAATCTCACTCCATACCATTTGGAGTTTGTTTTATATAATATTGTACAACCTTTTCCTTTATTTCTACAATTTGGTCCCAAATTTCACTAATAAATGAAATTTCTGTCAATGTTGGATAAGCATTCCATGAATCTACCCAAAATTTGACCTTGTTTCCATTGTTTATTACCCATGATATGTCGCCAGTTATTAATGATCTACAACTCTTCATAAAGTTCCAAATGTTTGATTCGTTTGGGGATCTCTATTGGTGAGGATACATTTCATGTCTTTGTTATTTGTTATCCATATATTTCTTTCTTAAGAGACTACACCATTTCTTTGTTGGACTGGTGTACATCTTCTAGACTAATTTTTCCCCTAGTGCTAAATTTTTCTTTTCAAATTTCTTGATTCCTACTCCTCCATTTTCCTTATCTTTACATATAGTTTTCTAGCCTATTAGAGGAATTCACCTTTCTTCATTAGATCCTTCCCATAAAAATATTTTCATAACACTTTTTAATTGTTCCTCTGCTTTCTTGGTTAATTGTGTGCATGAAAGTTGGTAAATTGGAATTGCAGATAATACTACTTTTATCATTTGGATCTTCCATGCTTGTGTTAGCTACTTTAATTTCTAGGATTAAGCTTTATTCCTACATTTATTCATTGTTTCATTCCAAAGAATTTTTTTGATTGCCCCTTTAAAGAGTGGTACTCCTAATTATTTGCATGGGAGTTCACCTTTGTTGAAACCCAATTTAATAAGATTCTTCTTTGAAGGGTTTTCCTTGTATTGAAAAATAAATATTTAATTTCTCTTTGTTAATTATCTTCCCTGAACCTACTATGTATTTTTCCAAAATTGACTGAATTATGGTTGCTTCTTTTATGTTTTCTTTACCATATAGTATGGTGTCATCTACAAATTTTTAGTGTGTGATTATGGTAAATTGATCAATTTGCTACTTGTACCCCACTCCATTTGTCTTGAGAAACAATGTATTTGATTTCTCTTTTGAGAGCTTCAACCATGATAAAAAAAATATGAATGGAGAGAGAGCATCCCCCTATCTTAATCCTCTTATTGGTTCAAAGAAGATCCACATGGGGACCCATTAACCAAAACTAAATATAATACACTGGAAATGTAATTAAAAATTCACTTTATCCACTATGTTTGGAATCCAAATCTTTAGAATATGTTTCTTTAGAACCTCTAGTTGACTATGTCATATGCCTTATTTTTGTCCAATTTCATTATAATGCAACTTTGATTGGTTGTAGTGATTGAATGTAATGTTTCTTGGGCAATTATACTGTCAACAATATCTTTTCCAAGCGTGAATCCACACTATTTTTTGGAAATTATCCTTGGAAGAAGATGTTTAAGCCAATTTTTTGTTATGTTTGATATTATTTTATATATTATGTTTTTTTTTTTTTAACGGGGAATTGCAGCATGGCCCCCATATAACCCCCCACCACCGGTAAAATTTTTACCGTGACCGGCAGTGCTAGCGAGACACACCAACCGGTACCACGGGAGCACCGGAGAGTGAACCCATGGTGGGCGCCCTGCTACAGGGAACACCTTAACCAACTGAGCTAGGACCGGCGCCCCATTTTATATATTATGTTGCAAAGAGAAATTGGCTGAATTTTTTTGGAGTATGGGTTCATTTTCTTTGGTATCAATGCTAAGAGAGTCGTGTTTATATCCTTTAGAATTTTCCTTGATTGTCTGAGATCTTTTATTTCCCACCATAGCTCATCACCCATTAACTCCCATAACTCTTGGTAAAATAGCATTGTGAACCCATTGGGGCTCGGTGCCTTGTTTGGAAATTTTTAAAATTGTAGACACTAAAAATTGACCACTTTCGTTTTGTCAATTTACCCCTAATTTGAAACCAATTTCATATCCTCTATATTAATTAAATAATACCTTATTATTTAATTAATATTCATTATCCATTACCCCTTCGTCTTAATCTATTTCTTCTATAATGTTTAAATCTTAGCCTAAAGTAAATAATTACCTTTAATTATTTACTCCCATCACTTAACCCTTTCCTCCAAAAATTAAATAAATAATCTTTTTATTTAATTCCCCTCATGTCACATCATCCATAATCCACTTCTAATCTTAATCCCCCTTGTTTAATCCTTGATTAAGGATGTGCACATTCCTAATAATTGATTAGGGAGGTGTAACGTCCTCCATAAAATGCAAGTGGTATCCTAATCTCTCTTAGCCACCTAACCCTCCTCTAATCATCCATTAATTATCCTAGTCTAACCCATGGTCAACCCCCAATGGAATTTTTAATTCCATTATAACCTACCCACATACCCAAATGGAATTTTAAATTCCATTTTAGTTGCCCAAGGTACTTGGAGGAATTTTTAATTCCTCTCCCATCCCCCAAGGAATTTTTAATTCTTTTTCCTTCTCCCCATGAGGATTTAAGGGAATTTTTAATTCCTTTTTGTCACATCCCTGACCTATAGTACTACCAAGTACCCCTTCCCCAAGGAATAGTAAATTCCTTTTATCCCATCCATGCACATTAAAAAGGAATTTTTAATTCCTTTGGTCAATCTTTGATCTCAACCCTTGATCTCTTGTCCTCTTTCAATCTTCACTGTCCATTTCCATCTCCCTTGCTAAATTGCTAACACAATCATTTTTGCATGACTACCGCATCCTAACACAATCTCTATCACATTCAAGCTCTCTCACAATCTCCATAGCCAATCCTGCAACCATAACCATCTACACCCATCTTGTATCCACCTTCACATCCAAAATCAAGAAAAATCACTCGTTGTGCTACAAAAATTGGTCTAAAATCACACAAATCCCCCATCAACAAGGGAAAACAAAGCTATCAACTCAGACAGGTATAAATGGTTGATTTTTTTTCTTGTTTTGAATTCATCTTATGCCCTATCTTGAGTGTTTGTTAGTGTTTTTAATCTTTGCATGATTATGAGTTTCTTGCATTCTATTAGATTAAAATCACTGCACACATTTTTGGCACGCCTAGTGGGACCCACGTCATGGGTCCATTAATGTTTTTTGTTGTTTGAAGCTTTGCAGGTTCAGGTCCCTTTGAGCTTCAAAGGTGAATCCACCCGACGGGTGGATCCGTGATCTATAGGGGCGAATCCACCTTCGAATAGACAAACCCGCCTCTGGATAGGTGAACCTACTACACAAGAAAACCTGCACTTTACACAGGGGCGCACCCGCTAACAAAAGACCGAAGACCTCCACAGAGGGAAACCTACATCCAAATAGGCGAATCCGCATCTAGATAGGTGAATGTGCAACACTTAGATGGGTGAATGTGTAACCTTCATATAGGAGAACATGAAACCTTCATAGGAAAACTTGAGAGCTACAAGGGCGATTATGCAAGCACCTAACCTGATTTTCACTAATAGGTGAATGTGCAAACTATAGAGGTGGATGCACTAGAAGCATACAAGGGTGAATTTGTGTGGTCCACATAAGGTATAGAGAACATCAATTTTTGATAAAAAAAAATTGTAGCACTTTATACTTTCCCTTTCCAAAAAAAATTCTCTGGGGGCTTTGCCCCCCAGCCCCCCTTACACAGGGGATTGGATCATCCCCCTGTGCCACCCTTTTCATTGGGTTAGGTGTTCCCCCCCTAGGCTAATAATCATCTACTTTTCATCATTTTCTTTTGCATCTAATCATCCTTTTGTGTAGCTTGCTCTCATTTGTCAAAGACTAGTGGATAAAATTGCTAACTTATTTCCTGCAAGATGGGCAGTCGAAGACAATATTTAGTTGATTTCCCAAAATAATTAGGCACACTTCAAGTTATTTAAAGGGTCAAAGAAATTTTTTTGTTGTGTTTTGGGTCTCCTATCGATGTATGCTCTCCCCTTGCACCATTTGGTGAGTCTAGGGATCAAAAATTGTAGATAGACCCAAGTCCATTTGTGAGTCTACCTAGGAGTGCTAGCCTACATGTATGCTCTCCCCTTACGCCACGTGTGAGCATGGGGATCATAAATGCCTAGAATTTCCTTCCCTTTAGGAGGCCTACTTGGGGATTTCATCACCCCAAGGGACGACCTCAACCATGCGAACTGGTGAGGTATATAAAGGGGGGAGAACTAAAGTTGTACCCCAATCCAGTCACATCGTGTCTGATGGAGCACTGATACTAGGGTGATTCCTAGCTAGGTGTCAAGGGTTGGTCTGAGTTTAAAGCACCTCATTGGGGATCCTGATCCACGCTTGTGACAGGCTAGTGTTCATGGGTGTGCCTCATGCACCCTCCTAGTGCATTGAGGACTCCCCTAGATCACCTTGTTTCAACCTAGTTTAGGACCCGTGTATAGCCGCAGCTTGGTGTAGTGCAAGGACTACAGAAAACACCATAAAGCTACTCACAATGTACTCCCTTAGGTTGAGATAAATATCCTCATGGTGAACTACAATAGTTCTCAAAAAGAGAGAGAAGGTGAGCCTGTGGCGTCTATTGACGACCCTGTCCCACTGGATCTCTACCTATCTGCCTTCACGAGAAAGGGTGTTCTCACCTGATTATCATAGAGTATTAACCCTTCAGACCTAGTGGGCCTACATCAAGTTTGTAAACCCTCTTGACTTTAATTCTAGGATTGTGTTTCCTAGTGTGTCTTCTTGTGCATATGAGTGATTTTCTTTTGTCCATTCTAGTCTTTATTTGACTATTTGATTGTTCTATCTATCCTTTGCCATCAAGGCTCTCTGTCCTACAAAGGCGTATCCACTCTCTACATAGGAAAATACACTCTCTAAAGGGTGTTCACATTCCCTCATCTAGTTCAATCATTTTGATCAATCATATTAGATAAGCGATATCATGCCCTTTAGGGGTGAATATTCCTTTCTCATCCATACTCTCATCCCACAAATAAGCAATCCTACTCCCTTTAGGGTTAAATCCACCTTTCTCATCCATACAATCCTCCCTAGATAGGAGAATATACTTTTCTCTTGGGTGATTCTACTTTCGGTCTATACACTTGGTCATCCCTCATAGGTGTTTGCACTCATCTCATAGGCGTATACCCTGTTCATTCGTACACCTCATTCATCCTCTTAGATGGATCCGCTCTATCCTGGGGTGATTTTTTTGTCCTTTTCTGTACACCTAGTCATCCTACATAAATGAGTCCATGCTCTTCTTGAGTGATCTCAATTTCTGTGTCAGTGCACTATTCAAGTCATTCCCTCATAGGAAAATTCATTACTTTGATAGGCATTTCCACACAGTCATTTTCACTATCTAAAAAGGTGATTATGCTCTATTCTTGGGTGAATCTACTTCCCATCCAAAATCCAGAGAGTCAATCCATCCTATCACAATTAGCCTATATCTTCCTCAGTCCAAAATCGTAATCTAATCATTTTTTCTCTTCATATCCATCTCCAAACGACCACTTTCATCTTATCAATCACTATCAATCTTTTCCACAACATCATCCCCTTTGAGCAATAAGTTTGCTAAACCTATCCTTCATCCATCCAATAATCATCTACATCACTTTAGGTGCACCCTTGAACTTAGGAGTCTATCCTATCATATCTTCCAATCATCCTAATATGAGGTTAAATCCAATCCTAATTTGAGCTTCAATCCAATCCCAATCTGAGATTAAATCCAATCCTAATCTGAGCTTCAATCCAATCCTAATCTAATCTTCAATCCAATCCCAATCTAAGCTTAATCTACATCCCAATTTGAGCTTTAGTCCATCCACATCCAAGATCTTCTAATATCGAAACAAATCTTAATATCCCTTCTTCCACATTCTTCTAATCCATTCCATTTTTATTTTCATTGTCTCCTCTTTTCTTCTAACCATCTATTCCCATATTTTCAATCCATATCCACCCAATCCAACATCATGCATCCTTATTCTCCATCAATGCAATAAAAAATAGTAGTAAAAGGAGATCCCAATTATATTGAAGATGACATTGAAAGTCTTGTTGATCAAGATGGGTATGAAATAGTTCCCTTTGATGCTATCATTTCTAGTGAGATTTCTCCAACCATCATCCAAAATCCAATCACTTATCCAAGCTATCCCATCATGCTTTCATCCACACCTACTAGCAATCCTTATGCTACCTTGAGAAGGTATATCCATTATCATCCCTATCCCTATATCCATCCTATCCTTCATCCACATCTCTCTCTTATCCATCTTCCACATATCCCTCTCATCCAATATCTAAACCCATAGCAATGTCATGTGTTCAAAACAAGTCATATTCAATGGCTATGGATCAGAGGATACATTATCAGGGCAAAGGACTAGGTATTATTAACACCTTCACAATGCCTAGGGAAAGCTTGACTACAAAAAATATCAACATATGGGGCACAAAGGATCCTTATGATGAAAACACTATCAAAACTACAACTAGTCATATCATGAATCGTCATCCACCCATCATCTCATACTCAAATTGGGACCAAAATAAAAGAAAATATTCTTCTCAAAGCAAGGAGAAGATCACCAAAAAAAATATAGTAATGCAGAAAGGACAAAGAAAATACAAATGGATACCAAAGAAAAACAAAGAAAATCATCCAAATGATACTCCATCAATCAAAGAAACCATGGGAAAAATCAAAAAGGGAAATTTATCCATCAAAAGTGTCCTCAAATACAAAAGCATGCTTCTCAAACAAGGAATGAAGAATATCCAGCGGTTGGTCCTAATTCCATGAAAACCTTCATTCCCACCCATCATTGCTCATCTTCCCAAGTTTGGAGAGTCAAAGGTTCCAAACCATTAACCAATCCATCTCATATTCCTTCATGCATGACACAGTCAACTCCATTCATGATATCCAATCCTGACATTGACCATGTGTTGGAAACTACTCTTCATCATAAGGATTCCAATGGTACCATATCACGATGCACACACATAGACAAGGTTAATTTTGGTACCAGCAAGGCAGATCAGAGTTCTCAAAAGTTGCATTCAAGTGCTCGTATCCTGGGAAAGTAGCTTCTTCAAGTAGGATATCATTGGCACATTATGATAGTGGCCTCTACATCAATACCACCAAGTGGTTCAACACGAGGGTAAAAATTCCAAAAAAAATAAAGAAAAAGTAAAAATAAAAATCATCCTCTAGTGAAAACCACTATGGTGGCGCTTTAGGAAAGTACTATGATGAAAACTTGGAAACAAGCATCATGAGTAGAATCAAGCATCTATATGATCCTTCTCAGATAGAAGCATCTCATTCTTGGCATGATAAATCCAATGTTCCCTCCATCCATCCAATCTCGATTTATCCAGATATTCTCATTTATCTTGATCTTGACAAATATTTAGCACATACTTCAACTCGACTCATGGAAATTTTTTAACAAGATCTTTACCATTTTATCTCATGAAGTCCCATAGCCCATATCTAGCATGATAAAGCTCTGTTGAACTCTTTGCATATACATTACCTATCTTGGTTTATCCATTAAAATTTGAAGCATTGCTAGACACTGGGGGTAGGTTATTGCACTCTTGTTTTCAAATAACTCTTGATCCATGTCTTATATCTCATAACGTGACATCGAAATCGTGATCTAGGTATCGTTTATCTAAAATCTCATCAAAATCCAAAAACATTTGTAAAATCCAGAAAATCCAAACACATTCAAAATCTTGTACAACTAAAATCCAAAAACATTCAAAAATTGTAAAGTCAAAATCCCAAAACATCTAAAACACATCAAAATCCCTGAACATGTCAAAACATCAAAAATCCAAAAATAGAACCACATCAAACTATGTTGTCTCTAAGCTTGAATGTAGGCAAGGCCATAACTGATGTGCCCCTAAGACACTTTAGGTTAGGAGTCCATCATAATAATGAATTGTTGTGCAGTTTTCACACACACGCCCCGCTGAAGGCAGGGACCCTCTTGTTGGAAATATGTGCCTCAAATAATATAGGTTGAAACCTCCATTAGAGCCAAGTCGGTGTGACATCTTCATTGTCTGGCTGACTAGTAGTTTGATTCATCATGTTTTGCACAGGTCGTTGTGACCTTGCAGGAGTCTTGCTGAATGGTTACTGTGGAGTCTATCGCTGTGACAAGGAGTACTCATTATGACCTCATAGCGCTCGGGAGACCTCTAGCCGACAGGCCATTCAATCGTGAATTGGAGAGACTCATGGCGACTGGGGTTTCAGAGTGACTTCAACACTCGGGGAGAAGTCTCAGTGAACAGTGAATGTCTTACCGACAGGAATTCATATGTTGTCTTCGCCGTAACAAAGAGTCTCAGAGAAAGGTCTTAGCGATAGATGAAAGTCATGCCGACAGGGACACACTCGGGAGTTATCGATGTAACACTAAGGCTTCGTTATGAAGTCTAGGCGAAAGCTAATGTCTTTCCGACAGGGGACACATCCAAACGTTCTTCGGTGTAACTCAAAGCGATCAGAGAAACCTCTTAGCAATGGTGAATGTCTTGCCGATAGCCGATGGCTATCGGGGTAACTCTTGGTCCTGAGAAGTCGTCTTAGTGAATGTTGAAGGTCTCACCGACAGGAACATCTTGTGGGATCTTTGCTATAACTCTTGGTGACAGATGAAGCTTTCGGGATAAGTCATAGAGCTCGGTGAGAAGTCTTAGCGAGAGCTACATGTCTCGCCGACATTGTTTTATGTTGGAGTCTTCGGGGTAACATATGGAGATCGGTATGTTCTCTCAGCGAAGGGCAATGTCTTGGCGACAAGTGAACACTTCAGGGTAACCTTTATGTCTCAGAGAAAACTCTCGGCGCAAGATGTGAGTCTTATCAACTTCTACTTGGTGTTCGGTACATTTGGGGACTTCGATATAGCCTTGAGTGACTCGCTATGATCTCCTAGCGAATGCGATAGGTCTGCGCGACTGCTTGGTGACTCGGTGTAACTCATGGAGCTCGATAGAACATCTTAGCGATAACAGAGTCTCTTGGCGATATCTATATGAAGTCTATGTGGCATCGGTGAGACACTGTTAGTGTCTCACCGAAATGCCAGTACATTGTGAATTCGGTTGACTGAGTAAGACCATCCTATGTGGAGTCTCGTGGATGAATCAAAGGAGCTGAATTGGAACCGTTGGGAGTCTGTTCGTTGCAATGGTTCTGTGAGGAAGCTCGACGGACATGGAACAATAGAGATATACTCTGTGATTGCATATTGTAATCGGTTGGTTCAATCAACAGTAGAGTGTGAAGAGTTTGAACTGTATTAGAGTGAATTCAATTCTATAAAGACTGTAAACAGAAAAGGTTCCTGTGCAATATTGTTAATGGTGAATGCTACTATAAATTAGACACCAGAAAGATAAGTCTGACAATTGTATGTAATCATTATTACTATAACACAAAGTGATTTCTCTTGGTGTGGTGGGTTTTTCTCCCGTAAGGGTTTTCCCATGTATATCTGGTGTTCTTGTGTGATTGTCAAAACTCCATTTCTATAATCTATTTCATAGTGCATCTTAACTTGACTGTAATTGTAAATTTTAAACTATATCTGCATTCTTTCCTGAGGTATTGACATTAGGAGAATTGTTTTCTGCATCTAATTTTCCTTACAAGTGGTATCAGAGCCTGGCCAGTTGTGTTATGCTTGGGGGTACATTGGGTTTTTTGTGTCAATTCTGTTCAGCGGGAGTCTTGTAGAGATTTTTATTTTTAATTACAGATTAAGATGTCTAGTTCATCTAGAAAGATTGAAATAGAGAAATTCAATGGCAGTAACTTTGAGTTATGGAAACTCAAGATGGAGGATCTCTTTGTAGATTGAGATCTTTGGATTGCCGTATCTAGAACTAAACCTATAGGCATGAAGCAAGAAGAATGGGACCTTGCAGATAGGAAATCTAAGGGGTTGATAAGGCTCTGTTTGGTAGACTCGGTTCTTCTCAATGTGCATGAAGAGAAGACTACCTCTTCTTTGTGGAAGAGACTGGCGTCTATTTATCAGGGGAAATCTTTGGTGAATAAGATGTTCCTAAGGAAGCATCTCTACTCTTTGAGGATGTAGGAAGGAGGGTTTGTAGCTGATCATTTGAATGCATTTAACATGTTGCTCGCACAATTAACATCTGTTGGTGTAAAGATTGAAGAAGAATATCGCTGTATGCTTTTGTTGTGTTCTTTGCCAGACTCTTGGGATCATCTGGTGATGGCTATTGGGAGTACAACATCCAGTTTCAAAATGGAAGATGTTGTTGGTTCTTTGCTGTCAGAAGAAATGAGAAGGAAGTCTTTGAGATGGCAAAGGAGGCTCTTGCTGTCAGAGGAAGGTCAAAGGAGAAAGGCAAGAAGAAGGACAAGAAGTCCAAATCAAAATCAGAGGGGAGATCAAAGTCTCCTGGCAAAAAGTCCAAGGTGAAGTGTTGGAACTGTGGGAAACCTGGTCATGTCCGAAAGGATTGTAAAGAGGAGAAAAAGAAGAAGGGCTCTTCCGATAATGGTTCTTCTCATAGTGATGGTGACGCCTTCAGCCTTGGCTACACATATCAGATGATGTCTGGCTGATTGATTCTGGATCATCATTCCACATGACATCTCACAGAGAATGGTTCACAAAGTATGAAGAATACGATGGTGGAAAGGTGTACTTGGCGAGTGATTCAACTTTGGAAATTGTTGGCCGTGGAAGAGTCAGAATCCAATTCCCTGATGGTAGAATAAAGGGGATCAATGATGTTATGCACATACCAGGTCTGGCTCAGAATCTACTTTCTGTCAGTAAGCTTAATGATATCAGAGTACAAGTCTTGTTCTTGGGAAGTGGCTGCAAGATGACTAGAGGTTCAATGGTGTTGGCTAGAGGTGCTCGAATTGGTACCCTATAAAAGCTGGATGCACAAGCTGTTCAATGTTACATTGTCTCTTCGAAGTCACTAAAAGCTGCTCATGGAGGTAAAGAGGGAAATATCCCTAATTATGTAAACTCTACGGAAGTAAAACTTCCTGCAAAGAAGACTATGCTTTGGCATCATAGGTTAGGCCACATAGGAGAAAAAGGTTTTAAAACCTTGAAAAACAAAAACCTGGTTGAGGGGCTTGAAGATTGTAATCTGGAATTTGAATTCAGTGAACACTGTATATATGGAAAGTAGCATCGTGTTTCATTTTATGACAGTCCTCATAAATCTTCTGGTTTGTTAGACTATATTCATTCAAATGTGTTTGGTCTAGTAGATGTTCCTTCTTTGTCTAAATCAAGATACTATGTGTCGTTCATTGATGATTATTCAAGAAGAGCATTTATTTATTTTTTGAAAATTAAATCAGAAGTGATCAGTCAATTTAAGGAGTTTAAAAATCTTGTTGAAAATCAGACTGGTAAAACGATAAAATGCTTAAGGACTGATAATGGCGGTGAATTTTGTTCTGATGAATTTGAGAGATACTGTAAAGACCATGGAATCAAAAGACATAAGACTACACCTTATACTCCATAGCAGAATGGAGTTGCAGAAAGGTTCAATAGGACAGTGATGGAGAGAGTACGAAGTATGCTTAGTAGTGTTGGTTTGGAAGAGAAGTTCTAGGCTGAAGCTACTGCTACTGTATGCTAATTAATCAATCTCCAAACTCTGCTCTTATTGAGAAGACACCCTTGGAAGTGTGGTCTGGTAAGAAGCCCTCTCTTAGACATATTAGAGTCTTTGGCTGTGAGGCATATGCACATGTGCTGGATGTAAAAAGATCTAAGTTGGAGAACAAGACTGCCAAGTGTATTTTTATTGGCTATAGTGCTAACATTAAAGGATACAAGCTTTAGAATCCTGTTACAGAGAAGGTTGTATACAACAGAAGTGTAATCTTTCATGAGTTGAAACCTTCCACCTTGGATCTGCAGTCAGAGACAAAGTCAGAAAACAGTAAGGATGTAGCAGCAATTCCTCCTACACCAGAGAAAGAGGAATTGAAGATTCAAAATGTACCTAAACTGAGGAGAGCTCAAGCAGTTCAAAGTTCAAGAAGAAGAACCTACCTGAGGAGGTCAACGAGAAAGGAAACAACAGATAGGTATGGGTTCTCATTGATTGATTCTACTTGTGCCTATGCTTTGATTTCTAGTACTGATGAGCCTAGGACTGTGAAAGAGGCATTTAAAATGTCAATTCAGACTCTTGGTTAGAAGCCATGGAAGAAGAGATGGTGTCATTGGATAAAAATGAAACTTGGAGTTTGTGCCCTTGCCTTGGAGAAAAGCTGGGTTACAAATGGGTATTTAAGAAAAAAAGATTGGTCTGGATGGCAGTAGAAAAGTACAAGGCAAGATGGTTGCAAAGGGTTATTCCCAGAGGGAATTGATTATGGGGAAATCTTTTCTCCTGTAGCAAAGCTGATGTCCATTAGATTTCTATTGTCACTTGCAGCAACGTATGACTTAGAGGTTGAATAGATGGATGTGAAGACAACATTTCTTCATGGTGATCTTGAAGAAGAAATCTATATGTCCCAGCCTGAGCACTTTGTTGAGAAAGGTAAAGAAAAACTAGTATGCAAATTAAAGAAGTCTTTGTATGGGTTAAAGTAGTCACCTAGAATGTGGTACCAGAAATTTGATACTTTTGTATTGTCTTTGGGATTTTAAGATCAAAATCTGATCATGCATATATTATAAAGCTGAAAGTGATCAAGTACTTGTTATTGCTCTTTATGTTGATGATATGTTGTTCATAGGAAATAGCAAGCTAATGATTTATGATCTTAAGTCTCGGTTGTCGCTAAGTTGAAATGAAGGATCTTGGTGCAGCAAGGTATATTCTGGGGATGGAGATAACCAGGGACAAGAAGAATAGAAAGCTTTGGCTCAGCCAGAGTAAGTATATCAGGACTGTTCTTGAGAGATTTTGTATGAATGATTGCAAGCAATTAGTTGTTCCAGTCATGCAGGGAATGAAGCTATCTGTTGAGGACTGTCCAAAATCTCCTACTGAGATGGAGGACATGACCAATGTGCCCTATGCTAGTGCTATAGGCATTCTTATGTATGCAATGGTCTGTACAAGGCCATACATTGCCCAAGCAGTGGGAGTACTTAGTCGATTTATGGCTAATCCAAGAAGAATACATTGGGATGCTGTCAAGAGAGTATTTAGATATTTGAAGGGGACTTTAGAATATGCTTTGTGTTATCATGGGAATTCGAATAAATCATAGAGGACTCTCAGCATTCATGGTTATGTAGATTCTGATTGGGTAGGGGACATTGATAGCAGGAGATCCACCAATGGATACATTTTCATGATGAATGGTGGTGCAGTGAGTTGGATGAGCAAGTGGCAGGTTGTAGTCGCTTTGTCCACTACAGAGGCTGAATACATGGTAGCCACTCATGCTTGTAAAGAAGCTGTATGGTTGAAATATTTGTGTTCTAACATTGGTTTTGATATAGGGGAAATAACAATTTTATGTGACAGTCAGAGTGCCATTTGTCTGGCAAAGAACCCAACTTTCCACGCCAGAACGAAACATATTGATGTACAGTACCACTTTGTATGAGATATGGTTGAGGATGGAAAGGTTAGTTTAGAAAAATTTGATACTCTGGAGAATGTTGCAGATGCATTGACGAAGCCAGTGAGCATAGACAAGTTCAGGTGGTGTACCAGTTCAATGGGCCTTAGTGCCCATGATTTTTAGTAAGTATTATTTGTGCTCTGGAGGTGCCTGTATGATCTTTGTCAAGTGGGAAATTGTTGGAAATATGTGCCTCAAACAATACAGGCTAAAACCTCAATTAGAGCCAAGTCAGTGTGACATCTTCATTGTCTGGCCGACTAGCAGTTTGATTCATCATGTTTTGCACAGGTCGTTGTGACCTTGCAGGAGTCTTGTTGAACGGTTACTGTGGATTCTATCACTATGACAAGGAGTACTCGTTATGACCTCATAGTGCTCGGGAGACCTCTGGTCGATAGGCCATTCAATCGTGAATCAGAGAGACTCATGGTGACTGGGGTTTCAGAGTGACTTCAACACTCGGGGAGAAGTCTCAGTGAATAGTGAATGTCTTACCGACAGGAATTCATATGTTGTCTTCATTGTAACAAAGAGTCTCGAAGAAAGGTCTTAGTGATAGATGAAAGTCATGCCGACAGGGACACACTCGAGAGTTATCGATGTAACACTAAGGCTGCGTTATGAAGTCTAGGCGAAAGCTAATGTATTGCCGACAAGGGACACATCCAAACATTCTTCGGTGTAACTCAAAGCGATCAGAGAAACCTCTTAGCGATGGTGAATGTCTTGTTGATAGCCGATGGCTATCGGGGTAACTCTTGGTCCCGGGAAGACGTCTTAGCGAATGTTGAAAGTCTCACCAATAGGAACATCTTGTGGGATCTTCGGTAGAACTCTTGGCAACAGGTGAAGCTTTCAGGATAAGTCATAGAGCTCGGTGAGAAGGTGAGAGCTACATGTCTCGCCGACATTGTTTTATGTTGGAGTCTTTGAGGTAACATACATAGATCGGTATGTTCTCTCAATGAAGGGCAATTTCTTGGCGACGGGTGAACACTTCGGGGTAACCTTTATGTCTTGGAGAAAAATCTCGGCAAAAGATGTGAGTCTTTCCAACTTCTACTTGGCGCTCGGTATGTTTGGGGACTTCGGTATAGCCTTGAGTGACTTGCTATGATCTCCTGGTGAATGTGATAGGTCTGGGTGACTGCTTGGTGACTCGGTATAACTCATGGAGCTCGATAGAATGTCTTAGCGATAACAAAGTCTCTTGGTAACATTGATATGAAGTCTATGTGGCATCGACAAGACACTGTTAGTGTCTCACCGAGATGCCAGTACATTGTGAATTATGTTGACCGAGTAAGACCATCCTATGTGGAGTCTCATGGACGAGTCAGAGGAGCCGAATTGGAACCGTTGGGAGTCTGTTCATTGCAACGGTTCTGTGAAGAAGCTCGACGGACATGGAACAACAAAGATATACTCTGTGATTGCAGATTGTAATCGGTTGGTTCAATCAACAATGGAGTGTGAAGAGTTCGAACTGTATCAGTGTGAATTCGATTCTGTAAAGACTATAAATAGAAAAGGTTCCTGTGCAATATTGTTAATGGTGAATGCTGCTATAAATCAGACACCAGAAAGATAAGTCTGACAATTGTATGCAATCCTTATTACTGTAATACAAAGTGATTTCTCTTGGTGTGGTGGGTTTTTCTCCCGTAAGGGTTTTCCCACGTATATCTGGTGTTCTTGCATGATTGTCAAAACTCTGTTTCTGTAATTTGTTTCATAGTGCATCTTAACTTGACTGTAATTGTAAATTTTAAAGTGTATCTACATTCTTTCATGAGGTATTGACGTTAGGAGAATTGTTTTCCGCATCTAATTTTCCTTACACCTCTTTCGCTTCAGTTTTGGCATTTTGGACCTTTATTTTCAGGTTTTGTCTTACTTCAGGCATGTGCTTAAATGTTTATTTTTTATTGCCTAAGTGTTTCCCCTAGGTTATTCATTGAAAATCCTAAGTTCTGGATAAATTTTGGGCTTTTACTCAGTTTCAGGATTTTCTACCCTGGTCGGATTTTCTCGGATCTCGCTTGGATTCCGGCTGTGCATTGTTGTTAAGGGATTTTCGGTATTCGTGGATTTTTGCGTGGGCCGGATTTTTCCAGATTCCGCCCTATTGTCAAATTCCCAGGTTCTCTGACTGTCTTATCGATTGCATTAATGACTTCGTGCGTGCTTTGGAGGACATATTTAACTTGATTTCTAGGATCTTTTATGCCATCATGCTTATTATTTTCCATCGTTTGAGTTGAGGACTGCATCCTTAGAGTTGGTTCTTTGAGCTTTTGATTTGATTTGGGACATTCGGGCTTGAATTGTGGATTTAAGTGGTTATTTCTTGTGCATTTCTTGCCCCTGTTCTTCGTGGACACCATTTGCTTTGCGTTTGTTGCTTTTGAGATCGATTCTCACTTTATAGTGGTATGTGTTTGATTGCTTTGCTTTGAATTGATGATTATGGATAGCGTGTTGATGTTATAAGAGCTTCTAAGACTTGAATTCCTAAAAATTTGATCCTTTCATGCTAGGGTTGTTCGGCATTGTGTTATTTGTGATCTCTTGGGTGAGTTTTGAGCTCATTTGTCTATCTGCATTTTGATGAATCTTGCCTGAGATTAATTAGTTAACCCTAGTAATGGCTTAGCAATTGAAACGACTGAATTTTGAGCTTTCCTATGTGTTAATGGTGGATGTATAGGGTTTAAACCTAGGGCATCGCCATTCATCTTTAACTTGCTCTCAAACGGGCCTAGAACGCAAAGAAAATCTTTTGAAGGTCCATGCATAACTTTCCCTAAGCTTAATCGTTGAAATTCATGATTAATGAGATGTGTGTGAAATTGTGATTTCATGTCACAATCTGGCTTTTGGCCTCAATCCGGGATTTCTCATTCCTTCGGGATAATCCATCTCTGGTGGATTTTCCTGAAATTTGGTGAGGTGCAATAAAATTATCGCTATCATATACACCTTTGGCAAGAGGTCACAGCAGGCTCCATTAGTCATACCGATATTCTTTGCATTCACTGAGACCTTCATCCTTTGGAGAGACCTTTCACCGAATGCATTTCAGTCGAGGAGACCCTACTTGGTTGGTGAGACATTCCTCTGAGCTCACAAATCTTGCCGATATCCTTCACTATTACTAAGACTACCAACGGTCGTTGAGACTTCATGACGAAGCCTTCATTTCTTGGCGAGCTCGGATACTCTTTCGGGGAGACCACGTGTTGTCGGCCAGAGGTTATACCGATAGGACTCCATATCGGAAAAACATTAAGCAGTAGACAGGACCTCTTGCCGAATTAAAAACCTATCGCTGAAACATCCATTTTCTTTGATAAGGCTCCCCCTCGTCAACAAGACGTTACATTGAAACCTTCCTAAGTTCATATTTGATCACCGTGACAATCTCATTTCTCACACCGATAAAGTCTTCTATGTTCTGTCGGTAAGACCGGAGTCATTCGCCAGGACCTTACCCCGACTAACCTTTGGTCATATCGATATGCATTTCCTTATCGTCGGTCGGCAAGACACCGCAACTTTGCTAAGACCTCATATCAAAAAACTTTAGTCTGGCCGAAGTGTTTGCTTGGAACCTGAAAGTCGATGAGACAAAAAGGATTCGCTGTAACCTCACCCCGAAGAGAAAGTCTCTCATCAGTATGTTTTCTATATCATCGGTCGACAGGACATGCCCCACTCGATGTGACCTCATTCCGAATAAAATTTGTTTGGCCAAAGTACATGCTTTTGCACCGATTGGTTCAGATTTTTTCCCTACCCGCAGAATTCCGTCGAGTCCGGATTCCTCTGAAATCTGGTATCTCTCTGATTTTCCGAAGTCTCCTATCTGGCTCATTCTTCGCTGGAATCTATCCCTCATGGATTTTCCCGAAATCTGATGAAACATAAAGGAACGTGAGATAATTGGATTTGTTTATGATTTGTGATACTTTTAATGATTATTTCATGTCGTATTTGGATTTCCCATGTAATTTATTGATTGATAATGATCAGGTTTAATGGTTAAGTAGGTGTTTCCTGGGTATTCCATTAGAATCCGATCGGTCTGGAATTTCCCGAAATTCCTCTTTGGCTTAGATTTCGCGGATGGTCTTGAAACCCGAAATTTGTTGTGATCATTTCATATGAGATTTAATAACACTTTGGCTATATGAGATGCATTCTAACGGTGTTCTTGAGGATTAACCTTACTCTCCTGTGGTTTTTATTGTGATTTTCTTGATGGATGCAGACTGAATCTAGCAAGGTAGTAGAGGGACCCTCTATGTCTGAAGCAGAAAGGATCAAAATGGACGTTAAGAGCAAGATCCCTAAAAGCAAGATCACATCAATTTGGTCAGAGGTGACTGATACGAATGTTGGACAATGGGACTACGAAGAATTTAAAGAAAGAATGGCAGCTAAAGATCTTCCTTTGGTGGCCAGAAGGATGAAGGAGTCAGGTTTGGCACATGTGGCTGGTTTCCCTTCAACAGTGCACTGTTATGAGCTTGTCCTTGAGTGTACCAGACATTACGACCAGGGTACACAAAAGATTATCAGTCCTCAAGGGAGAGTGATAGCCAACCTCAACCCTGTCTCTATTGCTCAGACTTTCAATATGCCAGATAGATCTCACATGGTGGCATTCAACATGAGGGCAGCTCAGGAGTTCTACGATGAACAAACTATGAAATCTCAACAATTCATCAACTCTTGGCTGGAGAAGCCTAAGTCACACTATTCCAAACTGCCCAAACAACTTTTCAGGATTAAGTTCAAGAAGGAATATTATGATGCCATCACTCTTCTTAGCAGGGTGATTGGATTAAACAATGCTAGTACGTTTGAGAATTGGATGTGCCATGCCATTGTAGGGATGGAGCAAGAATTGATTGATTATCATTGGGCTGGTTTGATTAGTAGAGTACTCCATGAATAGTTATCCAATGTGTTGTAGACCAAGACTTTCACAATGACTTCATATCTGGTCTATGCACTTGCAAGATTCCATCCCTACAAAGGATTGGATACAAAGGGAATTTTTGGGCAGGATGTTATTTATGAAGTTTTCCCTCAATTGCATTTGGGAAGTTCAAACTATAGGAGGGAAAATGATGCATTTACCATGTATGTCATCAGAATGCCTCAGGAAGCAGAGCATGTCAGAATTTCAGATCAAGTCAAGGAGCTCATCAAGAGGTATGGAGCTTGGTTTATACAATTCCCAACCTTATCCTACATTCGGATTGATGACTTCCAAAGGGCCCCATACAGACTTCCAAGGTATCCTACTAATCACATTATATTGCTGGAAGTAACTAGACAAATTTGTGACTTTGATGCTATTGTTAAGAGGGACAAACACAAGACAGGATTTGGTGGAAATTTTCTCCTAAGGATTGGCACTGGAGAGGCATGTCCTTCCATTATTTCTGCCCAAGCTTCAGAGGAAGAAATGAATACCCTCGGTTTGTCTTTTCATTATAGGAGATCAAGGTTTGATATCACAGCTGAAGCTCAAAAGAAGGCCAGTAGAGAATATAGCCATAGGGTTGATCTGGAAGACTATTGGGCCAATTGTAGTGATGAGTATGAGGTCAGAAAGAAGAAATTCTCTCGGCTTCCAGTGGATGTAGTCCGTTTGTATAATTTAAAGGTAGTTCTTGATCAATTGGAGGATGATGGAAACCTAATTCAAGATCATGCTTATGAAGCGGTAAAGGATAGGCCAATTGGTGATGTGGACTGGTTAGAGGAGGAGAAAACATAACTGAAACAATTGATGGATCCAGTTATCAAAGTTACCAAGATGTGGCTCAAGCATATGATATGGGAGTTGGAGAATGAGGGAGTGAAGTGCACCTATGTGCTAATGGGAGATTTGGATGCCCACTCCACCTCTGAAGTGTCCATAGAGTAGGAGGATCCTAAAGGAAAGGGTAAAGTAGATTTTCCTGTCAAGGTTAGGATAACAGGTGTTCAAGGAAAAGAGGTCTAGGGGACTAAAAAGCAGAGAAAGCTGAAGGCTAAGAAGAGGACAAGGACTAAGAAATCTGTCCAGGAGGAGATTGAAGAACAAAATCCTGAAGTTGATGCTCATGTGCCTAAAAGGAGCAGAATCATAAAATTATTAGAGAAAGCAAGCTCCAAGGTAGTAGAAGAAGAAATTCCCCCACTGGTGGTGAATGTTGAAAGTTAAGAGGAGAAGGCCAAGGCGTATACAAGGAGCTCTAGGACTCCTTCTCCTAAGGATAGGGTGCTTAAGGCTAGCCTTCCTCCTGTCATTTCTCAAGAGAGGCCGCAAGATGATGTTTCTGCCACTCATGAAACTCAAAGCGAACTAGGTGAAGCTAAAGAGGTTGATGATCATCCGGATACTGAAGGAGTGGAATTCTATGAAGGGGAACTTTACAGTGCAGAGGTCGAGGTTGAAAAGGTAATGCAATCTCCCTTGGTTGCATATGCGGGATCACCGGTCATAAATGAAGAAGTTGAATCTCCTCCAAGGGAGGAAGAGGCAGAAAATATCCCATCACCTGAACATGAGGAAGAACACATCGAAGATAAAAGGAGTAAGGATGAGACTCCTGAGAAATAGAATTTGGGAGAAGAGATATCAGGAGATCAACAAGAGGGAGTAGGGCAGAGCTAGGTGCAGTTGGAGTCCAGTGTCCCTAAATGGTTGGAAAGGGAAATAAAAAGAAAATAGGTAGTAGTGGAGGACACACCACTGAATTGGGATGAGCTCCTAGCTAAAATTGGAAAAGAAAAAGGTAAGAAGAAGGCTAGAGTGACCTCGAGGGTTGAAAGAGATGAGGCACATAACAAAGTTGTTCATATTGCCACCCCTGCTCCAGATAAAAACAGAGATGATGTGGTTGGAAAGGATTACAATATTCAGACTTTCAATATAGGGCCTACATCAGTCGAGTAGGACATTAAAGATTATGAGGACTCCAGTGCAGTTATTGTGGGTAGATTGAGGAAGGAAATGAAGACCAAGTAGGAGCTTAAGAATGAAAATGAAAATCTCAGGAAATGCTTGGAGGACTTGATGAAACCACTGCAGTCCATTAACCCTTCTTCCTATGTTGCAAATCCTCTGCCTCAAGAGACCATCACCAAGTTAGAAAAGATGAAAGCTTCCACCCTTGCAGTATGAATTGGTTGAAAGGGGTGCAAATAAAGGGTGATGAAGATATTAAGGAAATCCTGTCAACAGGGAAGGATGCTGCAAGGATGATGGATTGGATGAAGCAGGTGTTAGCACAAGATAAAGAAGACACAGACCTCCTGCTGCAGAAAACCAAGACTATCATGGAATACACCAGGGATAGATTAGTAAGTGACAAGATCCTTCCCTTCTCTAAAGCTTCCGAACCATGGGAGTGGTATGAGGCATTGCAGATTAGGCAGAAAGTGTTGAAGAAGATTTATAAACAAAGAAGGCAGATTGATGATACCCTAGCCGGTGTTTATAATGGCTCCATTACCTTCTTTGAAATTATGATGGGAAGAAGGAAGACTGCACCCAAGTACTTGAGCTTGGAACAGTTGAGGAAGTGGTGGCATGATGTTTATGCACCACTTGATGATGCTTTTGTTTCTGAGCACCAGTTGGATGATGCGGCCACCTACCTTGCAGTTATTGATAAGTATATGACATATAGGGTGGATTGGGATAAGTCGGTCAAACGGTCAAAGGAGGAGATTGCATCCATTGATAATCAACTTAGGGTTTTTCCTTTGCCATCAGTAGCTGACTTGGATGGGACGCTTTTGAAGGTTCATGAATTGCTGGGTTGGAATAAGGATAATAGGGAAGGGAGTTAATGATAGGCTACAACGCGATTTGTGCTTCCCTATTATCTTCCCGCGCATTGGTCTGAACTGCATTGCGGATCCAAGGCCGACTTGGATGGAACGTGCATTTAATGCCTATTTGACCTATTTTGAGTTTCTCTTGGCCAGGTTGTTGTGCCATTAATGCTGCGAAGCTCTTGCTGGGCCGACGAGTTTTTCTGGGGGATTCTATATATTTGGCATTTCGCCTCATTTGTAAGGGTTAGAAGAAAGGGTTAAAAGATAGAAGTAAGATAGAGAAAAAATAGTTAGAAGCGAATTAAGTAGAGCTAGGGTTAGCGAGTAGTTGTTCTCAAGAAAATATTGTAATAGAAAGCTGGAATTGTTGCTATAGTGGATAGTTTGAATGCAAGAAATGACATTGTGATTTGGTGCCATACTTGTATTCTTTTGTCTTGCATGGTTCTTGTTTTTCCATCTTTGAAATTACTTCGAGTTGGTTAATATTTAGATTAGATTTGATTCAATAATGTTTGTGATTTAATGCTTGAATGTTGCAGCAATCCCTCAATCCATACTTTTTGCAACCAACTGATTGTTAGTTGCTTTGCAAAGTTAGCCTGGACTTCATATTCGTTGTGCTTAGTTCGATTGTGAGGATTTGTTCATTTCAATTGTAATAGGGTTGTTTGAATGAATGTTCATGATTTAAAAAATTTAACACCTTAGAAGATTGCACTGTTTCTACAAGATTGTAGATTTATCTGGATCGAGTAGAGATTAGTTTTGAGGGATTGGTCCATTTCAGTGTTTATCATTTGCATTGTTAATCTTAGGAGCAGTATTAAGTTTAGAAACCTCTTTGAAACCCTCATATTTTTCTATTTCTTTGATTATTGGGTTAGATTTAGGATTGAAGTATCATTATATTGCTAGTTTTGATAAATCAGGATTCAATATTTTTCTTGTAGTAAGGTCCCTTTGTGATTACCAGCATTTTCACATTTATCACTGAGTTGTTTGTGCATTGTCAAGACCTGACATTAGAGACCTTGGGGTTATCTCTTGAGACTTGCTGATAGGGATTTAACTTTCAAGAGAGATAGGATTCTATATTCTGTCTGAGTTGTTGCTGTGTAGAAAACTTCATCAACAGGATTGGCGCTAGAAGGAGGGCCCGAATAAGCAAGCTGGATTGATTTTTGGACGCCATCTCTCCTTAAAGATTTAGAAGAAGAACCAGATCTACTCGAGGAGAGGAGGAATTTTTGGAATTACCAGACCCTACTAGGTCTAGAAGGGCCAACAGAAGGGGAGAATCATCATCATCCCATCCACCTCCCTCATCTTCATCATCCCCATCTTCATCAGGTTCATCTGAGTTTGAGGGAATTCCCAGTCCACAACCTCAACCAGTCATAAATCAGCCATTACCACCCCCACCTCCACCAATGGCTTTCCTAGCAACCAATTCATCTCCATTAAGATTTGTTGTTTACAATGTCATGCCCAAGAACCATGAACACTTTTGTTCAAATTTCCATGTCAATGATCCCAATAGGACTGTTGAGGAACACATTAGGATCTTTCAGACTAGCCTCAAGGATAGAGGGATAAACCATGAGAATGTAGCTTGTAGATTATTTCCTTATTCACTAGGGGAAGATGCATTCTATTGGTACAACCATTTTCCTGCTGGGTCTATTGAGCATTGGACTGAGCTAGAGGCTTCTTTTTTGCAAAAGTTTTGAATCCCCATTAGTTCCAATGAGCTCTACCATCAGTTCACTAATGTCAAGAGGGAGGTCAATGAACCTATAGAATCCTTCAACAATAGGCTTCATCGTGCTTATACCAGACTATAGGCCTCTTATGCTATTGATGAACCCACTGCTCTAGAAGTTTATTATGAGGGACTTGATAGTTTGACAACCACCTTTATGAAGTGGAGTAATAATCCTCCTGCTAGTCTACTTGATGCATATGCAGAGGCTGTGAAAGTTAGCACTAATCTTAGGAAACATATGTCTAGGCCTCTACCCTCATTAGGACCCGTTGCTCACCCTGGACAAGTTCCAGCTCTCAGCCAGGCTCTGGAAAACCATACTCCAATCATGAATCTGATACCTCAGTTGCCTTTGGTCCCTCACCCAGGGCCTCCTATGGGACAAGTTTTATCCACGATTAGTTACCCCTAGCAAAATGTGAATCAACCCCTACATACCCAGCCTCAAGCTAGTTATCCTTCATACCTACAAAATTCTGAAGTCTTGAACCAATCACTGAATGTTAATGTTGTAGCAAGGTATTCCCAGAATAATGTAAATCAATCGCCATATATTAATCCTAACAAGGAGAGACTAGATGAATTGTTTGAACAAATAAAGAAGCTAAATATGGAGGTGACTTACTTGAGGAACCAAAACAGTCAGTTGCAAGTTGCTCAGAGAAATATGCAGTCCAATCAGAACAGAGAGAATCCACAAGGACAAAACTTTGATAGAGGGAAACGTCAGGACAGAAGATATAACCAGGATAGAGGATATAACAATAATCAGGGATTTAACAATGACAGAGGGTACAATAATGATAGAAGACAGAACTATGATAAAGGACAACTCTCAGGTCAGAACTTTGATAGAGGTAGTGGACAAGGGTTCGATAGGAGACAACCATCAGGACAAAACGAGACTTGGAACACAGGCCCTAACAATGGAGGAGTTCCCACCCCACTAGATCAACCAGCCAATCAACCCGTCAATCAGCCAGTAAGTCAAGAGAAGCCTCCTAGTGGTGTATATTTGGCCAAGGCTGCTTTATCAAGGTGGTGTAGGCTCCACAAAACGAGCCAACATTCTGAGTTAGACTGTCAAGAATTCCAAACAACAGCCTCAATTTTCCAGTATGAAGTGGAGAACAATGTAAGTAATCAAGAAATAGTACCATCTAATCCTTATGATTCTCCAGTGCTAGTATTGAATCATGCTCCTTTTTCTCAAAGTAAGGAGAATGTACCTGAAGAAGAATCTGACCAGTTGGAGGAAGAAATAGACCAGGTATGCAATGGAGATGAAATGACAGAACTATTTGATGAGAGTTCAGTGAATGATAATGGTCCCAGAGATGAAGAAGAGGCTTATGTTGAAGAAGTGCAAACCTTCTAGAGACCTGTCAAGAAGTACGACTTGAGGGAGTTGCCACACCGACGCCCACAGGCTAGAGGCCCCTTTACTACTTCCATTCCACCAAACAATTTCAACACGCCTCTAGACCCTAATGCTAGCAATAATCCATCATTGCCTCAGATGTCCAAACAATATTTATCTCAAGATCCAGGACATGCTGATGTACCAAAAGGGAGAAATGTTGAATGCAAATAAGGAAAAGATGGTGGAATACTCGAGGGAGACTCCTACTAATTTAAATGAAGAATAATTGGCCACGTATGTTGCTAAAGAACTCTAAAAATTGAAGGTAAATCTATCTGCATTCGAGTTATTAAGAGTTCCATCCATTAGGAATGCATTCTTAGGATCTTATAATGAAAATTTCATGTCACAAGATAAATCAGTAAGCGAGAATGTCAATAAAGTATCTAGTTCTCAGTCAGTAGGAAGACAAAATCATACTCAAAAGCAAGTTCATATGCCCCCTGGAGATACTGGGAAAAAAAAGGAAAAAATCTCAAGTTGCTCAAGTAGATACTCCCTTAACTCTGTTTCAAGGGAAGATAGATACTCCTCCATTCCTGATTTCTATTTGCATATTTGGTAAAAATTTGCATAATTGTCTTTTGGATTTTGGTGCTTCCACCAATGTTATGCCCCTAGGTGTCTATAGAGCTATGGGTATCACCCCTGCTGATTCCCAAAAGAAAGTCACACAATTGGATAGGACTGAAGTGAATGTTGTAGGAGAGTTAAATATGATTCATATGCAAGTTGCTTCTGATCCTAGGGTTCAGTAGGTTATCAATATACAGGTGGCTGACATCCCTGATGCTTATGGCCTAATCCTGGGAAGGGACTTTACTAGGGCTTTGAATGGATATGTGTCGACTGATCACTCCCATATGTGGCTTCCCTGGAAAGGAGTGCCAAACTAGATTAGGATTGAAAGAGAACCTAGAATAAAATATATGATCACGAAATATCAAAAAACTTCTACTAAAATTCTAGTATCAGAAGTAAGCATGGGTAATTATATGCTTGTTGCTCCTCTTGAAGAGACAGATATGGAGGAAGTTTTTATGTTCCACACAGCACCTGGAGACCTTACAGTAGAATCCAGTAGTACTGAAGTCCTGATCGAACCAGATGAAAATGATAATGAATCGGAGGATAATCAACTGGCTTTGCTAGATAGTTTTCAAGAGTTCATTCAAAAATGTATTGAAGATCAGATCCAGTTAGGAAGAGGAATGAACTTTAGAGAGTTACTGTTGCCCAATCAGTGCAGGGTACATAATGTCTCTCATTCAAAATTGGACTATTGCTTATGCCAGGTTGCAGTGGAACAAATACAGAAACGTATCAACCCCACTCCTGCAGCCAAAATCGATATCTGAAATGTCAAAAAAGATCCTAAAGAAAAAGGAGTGATGCCTTCTGAAAAGCCATCTAGCAGTAAGAATGCGAGTGAAAAGGCAGGGAAGTTTGTAGTTACTGGTTGTTGGACGTTAAGATTCGATGGGTCTAAATCAAAGCAAGGAGCTAGGGCAGGATTCGAGTTAATTAGCCAAAAAGGTAAGACATTTTTTGCTGCTCATAGACTTCAATTTCATTGTACAAATAATGTAGTAGAATATGAAGCTTTGGTTCATGGATTGTTAATGGCATTGAAGAAAAGGGTTAAAATCTTGCAAGTTTTTGGGGATTCTGAGCTAGTATTCAAGCAAGTTAGGAGACAATATTCTTGTCATGACAGAAGAATGACCAACTATAGACACAGAGTGTGGGACCTCATTCAAGGATTTGATGCCTTCAATGTTCAGTTAATTCCTTGAAGTAAGAACTAGACAGTTGATTCTCTTGCTCAGGCAGCAAGTACCCTGTAGCCTCTATCTCTTTCAGGACTAAATAATTTTATGGTGGAATTGACCCCAGTACCCTTAGTACCCGACAATGTCACCAAATTCTAGGTATTTGAAGATGAAAAACATATCTTAGATTTTATCAATAGTACTGATGTCTTTGCTTCTCAAATCATTGATGAAACTGAACTTCAAGAAGCTGAGATGGACTTGGAAGGGGTAATTAATCTGAAGACCAACACAATTCTTAGGGGAATGGTGCAACTAGGGAGGATCTTTGATCTGGATAAGATCAGAGATCAGGAACAAGATGCTAGAAAAGAGTCCATCAGTGGACAATGTGACAAGTATAATGTGGGATCTCAGGAGGATGTCAAAAAGTCTTTATTGGTAAAGTGTGCACTCCAAAAGAAAGAAAAGGAATCATAGAGGCATTACATAGATATCCAGATGTGATAGCCTAGAGTTATGAAGACTTGAAGACTTATGATACATCAATCATAACTCATACTATCCCTCTCAATCCAGGAGTGAAGCCTTTCAGGCAGAGGCAAAGGCCCATCAATGCTTTACTGGAACCCATAATAAAAAAGGAAGTGCAGAAATTGTTGTCTGCAAGGATAATATTCCCAGTCAGACACTCTACTTGGGTTGCGAATCTGGTTCCAGTGCGAAAGAAAAATGGTGAAATTAGGTTATGTGTGGATTTTAGGAACCTAAACAGGGCATCAGAAAAGGATAATTATCCAGTTCCCTCACTAGATGAAGTGCTCCAAATTTTCAACGGATCTCAGATGATGTCCTTTTTGGATGGTTATTTAGGATACAACCAAGTTATGGTGCAGTACGAGGACAGACATAAAACTACTTTAACCACCAAGTGGGGCACTTTTGCTTATAGAAGGATGTCTTTTGGCTTGATTAATGCTGGAGCTAAATTCCAGAGAGCAATGGACATAGCCTTTAAAGATATAATTGGGAAGTGTATAATCATCTACATGGATGATCAGACAATATTTTCAAAGAAGAGAGGTGATCATATCTCATATTTGTGCAAAGTTTTCCAGAAATGCAGGGAGTTTGGTATATCGCTCAATCCCAAGAAATGCATCTTTGGAGTTACAGAAGGTAAGTTATTAGGGAATGTTATCTCTGAGAAGGGGATTGCAATTGATCCAGAACATATAGAGGCTATTCTGAAGATTCCACTACCTACTAGTAAGAAAGAAATGAAATCATTCTTTGGCAAGATTAATTTTGTGAGAAAGTTCATCACTGGGTTTGCAGAAATAGTTAAGCCACTGAATGCAATGTTGAAGCAAGAGGCCAAGGTTGAATGGAATGCAGAAGCAAAGGAAGCATTTGCTGAGATAAAGAGGGCCATCGCTAAAGCTCCAGTTTTAGTGAGTCCTAATTATGCTAAACCATTCTACATATATTCATTTGCTTCTGACCACTCCTGTGCTGCTATATTAACTCAGAAATCTAACCAAGGCAATGAACATCCCATAGCATTCATGAGCACACCGTTGAAGTATGCAGAGCTGAGATACCCAAACATAGAGAAGCAGGCTTATGCCTTAATTAGGGCAGTTAAAAAGTTGACATTATATCCTCAGAAATAAGATCTTTGCTATAGTTCTTGATCCTACAGTAAGGTTGTTGTTGATGAAAAATGAGTTAGGGGAACGTAAGGCCAAGTGGGTGAATATGTTACAGGAATATGACATAGAGATTCATACCATGAAGCTAGTTAGAGGGCAAGGGCTCACAAAGACAATGGCAGAAATAGGCCCTGAGCTTACAGCTCAGACTTATACTTTAGAAGATGTTTCTCCTGGTGAGTGGTACGATGATATTGTTCATTATCTTTTGACTCAGAGATGCCCTGATCATCTTAATGCAGTACAAAGGAGGGCACTACATTTGAAAAGTGATAGTTTCATGCTAAAAGGAGTTGTCCTATATAAGAAGAATCATGAAGGCCTATATTTAAGATGCTTGGGGCAGCAGGAAGCCGAGCGGGTGATGGTAGAATTTCATGATAGATATGGTACGAGCCATGGCTATGTGCATTCTACTACAAATCAGATCCTGAGAGCTGGTTACTATTGGCTTACATTATTCAAAGACACCCACAGTCATGTCAGGACATGCCATGTGTGCTAGACTGTAGTAGCCAGGGAGAAGTTTTCAGCCCTTCCACTCTAACCAGTTTTTGAGGTAAAACCTTTTGCACAATGGGGAATGGACTTCATTGGCCCCATCAATCCAACCTCCTTTGCTGGTCACAGGTATATTCTCACCATTACTGATTATTTTACATGATGGACTAAAGCTCTTGCATGCAAGCAGTGTACTTCTGAGGTAGTAATTGAGTTCCTTGAATCAAGTATTATCAATCATTTTGGATGCCCTTTACCCTTAGTTTGTGATAATGGCCCTGCTTTTGCATCTTTGAATTTTTCCAATTGGGTTTTTGATCATGGGATCATAATAAAATTTGCATCCAATTACTATCCACAGGGTAATGGGTTGGCTAAGTCCTCTAATAAGAATCTTTTGATAGTCATCCACAAGCTATTAGAAAGGAATCCTAGGGATTGGCACACTCAACTCAGATTTTCTCTTTGGGTAGACCGTACGAGACATAAATCTTCCTTAGGAACTTCCCCATATCACCTTATGTATGGCCTAGAGCCTGTGTTTCCCATCCAGTTGAAAATACCTACCTTACAGTTCATTAATGACTATTATGATGGGGAAGATAAACACAAGGCCAGACTTGCTGAATTGTTACATCTTGAGGAAAAATGAGACAAAGCCCTAGATGACTTTGCTAAACATCAGGGGGTAGTCAAGAGATGGTTTGATAAGAGAGCCAAGGTAAAAGCCTTTAGTATTTTTGACTTGGTTCTTTACTGGGATAAAGCCCATGACTGTAAGGGAGAGCATGGAAAATTTGATAAACTTTGGCTTGGTCCTTACCAGATTTCAGAAATCTTGGGAGATAATGCTTTCCATTTGAAAACTCTCACTGGAGAGGATATCCCACTGCCTATCAACAGGCAGTACTTGAAGCATTATTTCCAGTCTTGAGCTGTTTTCAGCTCTAGTCTTGTATATAGTTAGAGTAGGTTTTCCTTTCTGGTTTGCTTTTGTTTGTTTTGGTTAGTGTAGGTTTGCTTTTGGTTTGGTTTTTTGTTTGCTTTGCTCTTTCTTTGGGGGGTTTTCCTATTTTTTCCTGGGTTTGTTGCACCTACATGGTAACTATATCTTTCGTCTAGGACTTTTCCAAGTATTTTGTTGGTGGACTAAAGTCTTGTATCTTGAAAGGACAGTTGAAGTCTTTGCTATCAAAAACAGTCTAAATGTTTGATTTAAGGAGGATAGGTCACTGGTTTTGATTTGAATTTGAAGTATTCTGAAAATCTTATATCTCTCATATATCTTAAGAATCTTGATGTTACCATAGGAATCCTTGTGAAGTTTTGTCAGGTGAAAAATCTTATTTCTGCTTCAGTGCCAATGTGGTTCTCATCCCTGAGTCTGAGCTTCATTGTTCACAGGTTGAAATGAAAGTGACATATAAAGAATATCAAAAGAAAAAAATGAAATATTGAAATATCAAAAGAATAAAATTCAACTTATCAGGGGTACCTTAATATCTCTATCGGGGCTATGGACGCATGGCTGGTAGTAGAGCTATGTTTAGGAGAGTCACAACGATAACCTCGTCGAGGCTATGGACGCCTGAATGGCAGCAAGGCCCTATGCAAGTTGCTTTTGAAGTTAGAATCCTTATGTAGCCTGACTTGACTGAGCTTGGCTCCTGTAGTAGCTTAAGGACAGAAATGAACTCACCTGCACACACTTGGATTTTCAGTTTATGGAAGGTTCGACCTACCCTTTGGTTATGATTCCTTAATCCTTGCATTTTGATTTGTTGGTCTGATAGTGGGACTGAAGCCAGAGATTCTGGGTTCTCGATTCCTGTTTGTCATCAAATGCTCTAGAGCATTTTCCCAGCAAAAGTTGCCATTTGTTGTGCAGTTTTCACACACACGCCCCGTTGAAGGCAGGGACCCTCTTTCGCTTCAGTTTTGGCATTTTGGCCCTTTCATTTTGAGGTTTTGTCTTAGTTCAGGCATGTGCTTAAAAGTTTATTTTTGATTTCCTAAGTGTTTCCCCTAGGTTATTCATTGAAAATCCTAAGTTCTGGATAAATTTCGAGCTTTTACTCGGATTTGGGATTTTCCACCCTGGTCAGATTTTTCCAGATCCCGCTTGGACTCCAGCTGTGCACTGTTGTTCGGGGATTTTCGGTATTCATGGATTTCTGTGTGGGCCAAATTTTTCTGGATTCTACCCTGTTGTCGAATTCCCGGGTTCTCTGATTGTCTTATCGATTGCATTAATGACTTCGTGTCTGCTTTGAAGGACGTATTTAACTTGATTTTTGGGATCTTTTATGCCATCATGCTTATTATTTTCCATCGTTTGAGTTGAGGACTGCATCCTTAGAGTTGGTTCTTCGAGATTTTGATTCGATTTGGGACATTCGGGCTTGAATTATGGATTTAAGTGGTGATTTCTTGTGCATTTCTTGCCCCTGTTCTTCGTGGACACCATTTGCTTCACGTTTGTTTCTTCTGAGATCGATTCCCGCTTTATAATGGTATGTGTTTGATTGCTTTGCTTTGAATTGATGATTATGGATAGCGCGTTGATGTTATAAGAGCTTCTAAGACTTGAATTCCTAAAAATTTGATCCTTTCATGCTAGGGTTGTTCGGCATTGTGTTATTTGTGATCTCCTGGGTGAGTTTTGAGCTCATTTATCTATCTGCATTTTGATGAATCTTGCCTGAGAGTAATTAGTTAACCCTAGTAACGGCTTAGCAGTTGAAATGACTAAATTTTGAGCTTTCCTGTGTGTTAATGGCGGATGTATAGGGTTTAAACCTAGGGCATCACCATTCATCTTTAACTTGATCTCAAACGGGCCTAGAACACAAAGAAAATCTTTTGAAGGTCCATGCATAACTTTCCCTAAGCTTAATCATTGAAACTCAAGATTAATGAGATGCAGTGTGTGAAATTGTGATTTCATGTCGCAATCTGGCTTTTGGCCTCAGTTTGGGATTTCTCGTTCCTTTGGGATAATCCATCTCTGGCGGATTTTCCTAAAATTTGGTGAGGTGCCATAAAATTATCGCTATCATATACGCCTTCAGCAAGAGGTCACAACGGGCTCCATTAGTCATACCGATAGTCTTTGCGTACACTGAGACCTTCATCCTTCAACGAGACCTTTCACCGAATGCATTTTTCTCTCATTGAGCTCCCTTCATTTCAGTCAGGGAGACCCTGCTTGGTCGGTGAGACCTTCCTCCGAGCTCACAACTCTTGCCGATATCCTTCGCTTTCGCTGAGACTACCAACGGTCACCGAGACTTCATGACGAAGCCTTCCTTTCTTTGCAAGCTTGGATCCTCTTTCGGGGTGACCACGTGTTGTCGGCTAGAGGTTATACCAATGGGACTCCATATCAGCGAAACATTAAGCAGTCGACAAAACCTCTTGCCAAATTCAAAACCTATCACCAAAACATCCATTTGCTTCGATAAGGCTCCCCCTCGTCGGCAAGATGTTACACTAAAAGCTTCCTAAGTTCATATTTGATCGTCGTGACAATCTCATTTCTCACACCGATAAAGTCTTCTATGTTCTATCAGTAAGACCATTGTCATTCGCCAAAACCTTACCCCAACTACCCTTTTGCCATATCAATATGCATTTCCTTATTGCTGGTCGGCAAGACACCGCAACTTCGCTGAGACCACATATCAAAAAACTCTAATCTGGCCAAAGTGTTTTCTTGGACCTCGAAAGTCGATGAGACAAAGAGGATTCGCTGTAACCTCACCCTGAAGAGAAAGTCTTTCATTAGTGAGTTTGCTATATTGTCGGTTGACAGGACATGTCCCACTCGATGTGACCTCATTCAGAATTAAATTTGTTTGGCCGAAGTACATGCTTTTGCACTGATTGGTTCAGAGTTTTTCCCTATCCATGGAATTCTGTCGAGTCCAGATTCCTCCGAAATTCGGTATCTCTCTAATTTTCTGAAGTCTCCTATCTGGCTCCTTCTTCGCTGGAATCCATCCCTCACAGATTTTCCGAAATCTAATGAAACATAAAGGAACGTGAGATAATTGGATGTGCTTATGATTTGTGATACATTTAATGATTATTTCATGTCGTATTTGGATTTCTCGTGTAATTTATTGATTGATAATGATCAGGTTTAATGGTTAAGGAGGTGTTTCCTGGTTATTCCGTTGGAATCCGATCAGTCTGGAATTTCCCGAAATTCCTCTCTGGCTTATATTTTGCGGATGGTCTTGAAACCCAAAATTTGTTGTGATCGTTTCATATGAGATTTAATAACACTTTGGCTATATGAGATGCATTATAACGGTGTTCTTGAGGATTAACCTTGATCTCCTATGGTTTTTATTGTGATTTTCTTGATGGATGCAGGCTGAATCTAGCAAGGTAGCAGAGGGACCCTCTATGTTTGAAGCAGAAAGGATCAAAATGGACGTTACGAGCAAGATCAGTGAAAGCAAGATCACATCAATTTGGTCAGAGGTGACTGATATGAACGTTGGACAATGGGACTACGAAGAGTTTAAAGAAAGAATGGCAGCTAAAGATCTTCCTTTGGTGGCTAGAAGGATGAAGGAGTCAGGTTTGGCACATGTGGCCAGTTTCCCTTCAACAGTGCACTGTTATGAGCTTGTCCTTGAGTGTGCCAGACATTACAACTAGGGTACACAAAAGATTATCAGTCCTCAAGGGAGAGTGATAGCCAACCTCAACCCTGTCTCTATTACTCAGACTTTCAATATGCCAGACAGATCTCATATGGTGGCATTCAACATGAGGGCAGCTCAGGAGTTCTATGATGAAAAAACTGTGAAATCTTAGCAATTCATCAACTCTTGGCTGGGGAAGCCTAAGTCACACTATTCCAAACTGCCCAAATAGCTTTTCAGGATTAAGTTCAAGAAGGAATATTATGACGCCATCACTCTTCTTAGCAGGGTGGTTGGATTAAAGAATGTTGGTACGTTTGAGAATTGGATGTGCCATGCCATTGTAGGGATGGAGCAAGAATTGATTGATTATCATTGGGCTGGTTTGATTAGTAGAGTACTCCATGAAAAGTTATCCAATGTGTTGCAAACCAAGACTTTCACAATGACTTCATATCTGGTCTATGCAATTGCAACATTCCATCCCTACAAAGGATTGGATACAAAGGGAATTTTTGGGCAGGATGTTATTTATGAAGTTTTCCCTCAATTGTATTTGGGAAGTTCAAACTATAGGAGGGAAAATGATGCATTTACCATGTATATCACCAGAATGCTTCAGGAAGCAGAGCATGTCAGAATTTCAGATCAAGCCAAGGAGCTCATCAAGAGGTATGGAGCTTGTTTTATACAATTCCCAACCTTATCCTACATTCAGATTGATGGCTTCCAAAGGGCCCCATACAGACTTCCAAGGTATCCTACTGATCACATTATATTGTTGGAAGTCACTAGACAAATTTGTGACTTTGATGCTATTGTTAAGAGGGACAAACACAAGACAGGATTTGGTGGAGATTTTCCCCTAAGGATTGGCACTGGAGAGGCATGTCCTTCCATTATTTCTGCCCAGGCTTTAGAGGAAGAAATGAATACCCTCGGTCTGTATTTTCATTATGGGGGATGAAGGTTTGATATTATAGGTGAAGCTCAAAAGAAATCTAGTAGAGAATATAGCCATAGGGTTGATCTGGAAGACTATTGGGCCAATTGTAGTGATGAGTATGAGGTCAGAAAGAAGAAATTCTCTTGGCTTCCAGTGGATGTAGTCCGTTTGTATAATGTAAAGGAAATTCCTGATCAATTGGAGGATGATGGAAACCTAATTCAAGATCATGCTTATGAAGTGGGAAAGGATAGGCCAATTGGTGATGTGGACTGGTTAGAGGAGGAGAAAACAAAACTGAAACAATTGATGGATCCAGTTATCAAAGTTACCAAGATGTGGCTCAAGCATACGATATGGGAGTTGGAGAATGAGGGAGTGAAGTGCACCTATGCGATAATTGGATAATTGAATCCCCACTCCACCTCTGAAAAGTCCACAGAGCAGGAGGATCCTAAAGGAAAGGGTAAAGTAGATTCTCCTGTCAAGGTTAGGATAAAAGGTGTTCAAGGAAAAGAGGTCCAGGGGACTGAAAAGTAGAGAAAGTCGAAGGCTAAGAAGAGGACAAGGAATAAGAAATATTTCCAGGAGCAGATTGAAGAACAGAATCCTGAAGTTGATGCTCCTGTGCCTAAAAGGAGGAGAACCATAAAATTATCAGAGAAAGCAAGCTCCAAGGTATTAGAAGAAGAAATTCCCCCACCGATGGTGAATGTTGAAAGTTCAGAGGAGAAGGCCAAGGTGTATACAATGAGCTCTAGGACTCCTTCTCCTAAGGATAGGGTGCTTAAGGCTTGCCTTCCTCCTTTCGTTTCTCAAGAGAGGCCGCAAGATTATGTTCCTGATGCTCACGAAACTCAAAGCGACCCAGGTGAAGCTAAAGAGGTTGATGATCATCCAGATACTAAAGGAGAGGAATTCCATGAAGGGGAACTTTACAGTGCAGAGGCCGAGATTGAAAAGGTAATGCAATCTCCCTTGGTTGCATATGTGGGATCGCTGATCACAAATGAAGAAGTTGAATCTCCTCCAAGGGAGGAAAAGGCAGAAAAGATCCCATCACTTGAACACATCGAAGATAAAAGGAGTAAGGATGAGAATCCTGAGAAACATAATTTGGGAGAAGAGATATCAAGAGATCAACAAGAGGGAGTAGGGCAGAGCCAGGTGCAGTTGGAGTCCAGTGTCCCTAAATGGTTGGATAGGGAAATAAAAAGAAAATAGGTAGTAGTGGAGGACACACCACCGAATTGGGATGAGCTCCTAGCTAAAATTGGAAAAGAAAAAGGTAAGAAGAAGGCTAGAGTGATCTCGAGGGTTGAAAGAGATGAGGCACATAACAAAGTTGTTCATATTGCCACCCTTGCTCCAGATAAAAATAGAGATGATGTGGTTGGAAAGGATTACAATATTCAGACTTTCAATATAGGGCCTACATCAGTCGAGCAGGACATTAAAGATTATGAGGACTCCAGTGTAGTTATTGTGGGTAGATTGAGGAAGGAAATGAAGACCAAGCAAGAGCTTAAGAAAGAAGATGAAAATCTCAGGAAATGCTTGGAGGACTTGATGAAACCATTGTAGTCCATTAACCCTTCTTCCTCTGTTGCAAATCCTCTACCTCAAGAGACCATCACCGAGCTAGAAAAGATGAAAGCTTCCACCCTTGCCACTACGAATTAGTTGAAAGGGGTGCAAATAAAGTGTGATGAAGCTATTAAGGAAATCCTATCAACAGGGAAGGATGCTTCAAGGATGATGGATTGGATGAAGCGAGTGTTAGCACAAGATAAAGAAGACACAGACCTCCTGCTGTAGAAAACCAAGACTATCATGGAATACACCAGGGATAGATTAGTAAGTGACAAGACCCTTCCCTTCTCTAAAGCTTCTAAACCATGGGAGTGGTATGAGGCATTGCAGATTAGGCAGAAAGTGTTGAAGAAGATTTATAAACAAAGAAGGAAGATTGATGATACCCTATCCGGCATTTATAATGGCTCCATTGCCTTCTTTGAAATTATGATGGGAAGAAGGAAGATCGCGCCCAAGTACTTGAGCTTCGAATAGTTGAGGAAGTGGTGGCATGATGTTTATGCACGACTTGATGATGCTTCTATTTCTGAGCACCAGTTGGATGATGCGACCACCTACCTTGCAGTTATTGATAAGTATATGACATATAGGGTGGATTGGGATAAGTCGATCAAACGGTCAAGGGAGGAGATTGCATCCATTGATAATCAACTTAGGGTTTTTCCTTTGCCATCAGTAGCTGACTTGGATGGGACACTTTTGAAGGTTCATGAAATGTTGGGTCAGAATAAGGATAATAGGGAAGGGAGTTAATGATAGGTTGCAGCGCGATTTGTGCTTCCCTATTATCTTCTCACGCATTGGTCTAAACTGCATTGCGGATCCCAGGCCAACTTGGATGGAACGTGCATTTAATTCCTATTTGACCTATTTTGAGTTTCTCTTGGCCGGGTTGTTGTGCCATTAATGCTGCGAAGCTCTTGCTAAGCCGATAGGTTTTTCTGGGGGATTCTATATATTTGGCATTTCGCCTCATTTGTAAGGGTTAGAAGAAAGGGTTAGAAGATAGAAGTAAGATAGAGAAAAAATAGTTAGAAGCGAATTAAGTAGAGATAAGGTTAGCGAGTAGTTGTTCTCAAGCAAATATTGTAACAGAAAGCTGGAATTGTTTCCACAGTGGACAATTTGAATGCAAGAAATGACATTGTGATTTGGTGCCATACTTGTATTCTTTTATCTTGCATGGTTCTTGTTTTTCCATCTTTAAAATTGCTTCGAGTTGGTTAATATTTAGATTAAATTTGATTCAATAATGTTTGTGATTTGATGCTTGAATGTTGCAGCAATCCATCAGTCCATACTTTTCGGAACCAACTGATTGTTAGTTGCTTTGCAAAGTTAGCCTGGACTTCATATTCTTTGTGCTTAGTTCGATTGTGAGGATTTGTTCATTTCAATTGTAATAGGGTTGTTTGAATGAATGTTCATGATTTAAAAATCTTAACACCTTAGAAGATTGCACAGTTTCTATAAGATTGTAGATTTATCTGGGTCGAGTAGAGATCAGTTTTGAGGGATTGGTCCATTTCAGTGTTTATCATTTGCATTGTTAATCTTAGGAGTAGTATTAAGTTTAGAAATCTCTTTGAAACCCTCATTTTTTATATTTATTTGATTATTGGGTTAGATTTAGGATTGAAGTATCATTATGTTGCTAGATCTGATAAATCAGGATTCAGTATTTTTCTTGTAGTAAGGTCCCTTTGTGATTACCAGCATTTTCACATTTATCACTGAGTTGTTTGTGCATTGTCAAGACCTGACATTAGAGAACTTGGGGTTATCTCTTGAGGCTTGCTGATAGGGATTTACCTTTCAAGAGAGATAGGATTTTATATTCTGTCTGAGTTGTTGTTGTGCAGAAAAGTTCATCAACATGAGCAATCCATCAATTGTTCATATCTCATCAACAATAAGTCAAGTCAATCGAACTATGTGTTCTTTGCATGTATAACATAGGCAAGGATCATCTTTGATAAGCCCCCAAGGCCCCTAGGATAGTCTTTTAGGTTAGGTTCTTGGTCAAAACTCAGAAAACCCCAAAACATTTGAAAATTGAAAACCCAAAATAGTGGAAAACTTAGAAAACCCTAAATAGCCTCAAATAATCGAAAACCAAAACATTTGCATAAACTTTCATAAAATGAAAAATAGCCTCAAAAAATTTTCAAAATACCAAAAACATTGAAATATCCTAGAAAATCCAAAACCACCCATCCCATTTCGCTTGCACTTGCAACAAACCTTCATCCATAATAAATCAATCATCACACTCACCCTTTGGTAACACAAACGAAAAACAAGTACAACTATTAGCAAAAGAAGAATCTTTAAACACAAAAAAAAAACTCTTGATCATTATCAAACATGTCAATCAAACCTTATATCAATAGCCTTTCAAACAACTTATCAACCTACCAACATCTGATAACATGTCCTAGGATGCATCCTTCCTACAATGGGAATTATCATTGGCAGTCATTTTGGATATTTATCCTCAAAAAACATCACACCTTTTAGCAAGAGATATGGATAACATTGATTGTTTTTTTTTATCCCTTCTTATGATTTATCTTGTTGACCCATTCTGAGGACCTCTTGATGATGTATCAACAATTTAGAGAGAAATGAATGGGGCATCAATCATTACCTTTTGTTTACTGTGCTTGTTGGTATTCTTGTAAAAAAATCTTGGCACATACTTGCTTGGTTGTGTGTAGGGAGGTTGTTTGGAGTAGATTGTTGACTATTGTGTATGCTTTGGTTTGAAATATTCTAAACTACATTCCAATGAGGAATTTTTATGTCAAGGTGTGAACAAAGACTATCCTAGTTGTTTGCAGAGTCAAATTCCATCACACTAGATACAATGCCATCCTAGTTATCAATACCATGATGCATCATGTTTATGTGTTATATCAAAAATAAGGAATGACGGAGAGTCCCAATCCTATAAATGAGAAAATCATCAATCTCATCACTATATCTAATAAATTCTCTATGATTATAGGCTTGTTGGACTTATGAATCAATCTTGAAATCAATGGTTAATCCATCCATCTTATTCTTCTTATTCTTCTATCTTTACTCAAAGTTCTATCCAAGTATTGAATTTGTGTGATATATCAAAATATACATGATGCTACCCATGGCTGATGAATGTCTATACATCATAAAAAATTTCTACATTAAACATCTAAGCTTTCTAAGAATTATCTTTAATCCTCTCTAAGCTGAATTGATCCTAAATATTTTTTGTGACATTGACCCTAAATTCCAAATTCCTGCTCGATCTCTCAAGGGGGTAGGGAACCAACTTAATTCCTTCTGCTAGGGAAATAGTGGGGCATCCAAAAATTAGGAATTTTTAAAAGTTTGATTTGAGGAACAACATTAATTTGAAGAGTGTCAGTCTTTGAACCAATGTAACAGGTACCTCACTTCAAAGAGGGGAAAAATGTAGACACTTAAAAATTTCTTGAATGATATCACGCACTTGAATTTGATCACTAACATCGTCCCATTCTAAAATCCATCTTCTTTTTGTTGGATAGGACAACTGAAAGGGGGGGTGACAGTTGTCACAAAATTAAATCCTTAAAAACATTCACCAAAACTAATTCTTAATACTGCTTAAATGAATAAACATTAAGTGCAAGTGCAGAAATTGAAACCCATCACACAAACACAACACCAGATTTACATGGAAAAACCAATAAGGGAAAAACCACGGTGAGGATTAACTCACACTATAGAGAATATCAAAATTGATTACAAAAGGCTCACTACCAAAATAAGGACTCACTGTCTAGATTAGGACTTATTATCCAATAGGGCTAACAACCCGAAGGGCTCACTACCATAGAGTTACAAAGAAGATAGAAGAGATATGTTACAAAGAGAAGACAATCTCAATGCAACAGAGAAATCTACCATAATTTTCTCAACCACTCACAGATATGCATGAATGATAGAGTACACCTTTAGCTCACTATATCTAAAAACTCAACATTTAAGCTTTGCATTGATCTTCCACACTCGTATCACACACACTCACCGATTTGCATCAATCTCACATCTATCTACTCAATTTCTTTGCACTTATATTTCTTTGTATTGTCCTTTCTCACCACTAACTCATCATGTATTTATACCACTCCAACTTTGAAACATATCCAAAGTCAGCCATCCAACATTAAATTCAAATTAGGATGACACCAAAACATCCTAGGGTGGAATTAGAATGAGGGAAACCCAAACACATGATTATTGAGGACCCAAATAGATCCAACATGCAACATCAATTTCGAAGATAGTGTATAACACAAGGTCAGCCAAACCAGTGTAAAACACATAGAAAAATTAAGCACGAACCTTCCAAATACTGAAATTATCTTCAATACAATCATAAAAACTCAACTCTAGAACCTCAAGTCATAAGTCTTCACCAAAGAGAAATACAAACCTACAACATTTCTCCCAAACCTCAACCAGAACACAAAAAACCACAGTTCACAACTGGTGAAAATAACTCACATTGCACAATGAATCAGGAGCCAAAAATCTAGATATAACAGCATCCAACAACCATGACCAACATATCTAAACCACACAAACATAGGAGCAAATCCCTGACCAAAACCTAGAGCAACTAACAAACGCCTACAACCTTTCTTCAATACAATTTTCTCAATATTCTCAACATATATAGCAAATAACCTGCAACGATGAAATTAATGACAACAACAACTAGGTAACAACCAATTGACCAGTTGACATCAATGACAACACCTTCATTCTTTTCCATTCTTGCAAGAATCTCCCCCTTTTTCATTGATGAAAACACATGATGTGAAAAAACATCAAAGACAACATACTAGCTCTTAATATAATTCTCAAGATTTTTCTTTTTGTTTCTCCCTTCTTCCTCTCATCTTTTTCACATTATTTCTCTCCTCTTTTTCACATTCTCTCTCTTCTTTTTCACATTCTTTCTCTCCCCCTTTGACATCAATGGAAAAGGAAAAAGATATTTTACATTGATTTCCCCTTTGACATAGAAAACAAAATACTCATACAATGACAACACTTGAAACTACCTGCTCCCCCTGAGAGGTAGCCTCCAAAACATCAATCCAAAATAAAGATACATCCATAGATTCACCGGACTGATGCATCTACATATGCATCTAGTTTAAGAAAGGAGGGGCAATGACCCCTAACTTCTCCCATAGATACTCAAAAGTATCTTTAGGAAGAGCCTTCGTAAATATATCAACAATATGATCCTTCATAGAGATATACCCAAGCTTTAATTCATTCTCCATGACCTTTTCTCTCAAGAAATGATGCCTAATAGATTTATGCTTCATCCTTGAGTGCATCACTAGATTCTTTGAAATGTTAATTTCACTTGTGTTATCACAGAAGATGGAAATAGGATCATCATACACCACTGTGATATCTTTCAATGTTTGTTTCACCATAGAACTTGTGTACAACAAGATGCAACAAAAATATACTCAACTTCAACAGTAGACAAAGAGACTGAATCTTGCTTTTTACTCAACCATGCCACCAATCTGCAACCAAGAAAGAATGCACCACCACTTGTACTCTTTATTTCATCTACACATCCAAACCAATCTACATTTGTATAAGCACTTAGTGTAAATTCAGTATCTCTAGGATACCATAACCCATAATCCGAAGTGTGATTCAAATATTTGAATATTCTTTTAACAAAAACATGTGTTTCCTTAGGATCTTAAAATCTAGCCACAAGACAAGTTGCATGCATGATATACGGTCTAGTAGTAGTCAAATATAATAGTCCACCAACCATAGATCTATACTTGCTCTGATCAGCCTTAGGTGAATCATCATCTTTTCCCAATTTGTAACTAGTCGCCATAGGAGTGCATATTGTTTTGGAACCATCCATCCCAAACTTGTTTAACATCTCTTTTACATACTTAGACTATGAAATAAAAATTCATTTCTCTATTTGATTAATTTGCAGCCCAAGAAAGAAAGGCATCTCTCCAAACATGGACATTTTAAATTCTTTTAGCATCTCTTATGCAAAAAGCTTACACATAGTTTCATTTCCTCTAAAAATAATGTCATCAACATATACAACGACAATCAAGATTTTGTCATTTTCAATCTTAAAATATAGATTACTATCTGTTGTACATTTTTTGAAACCTTATTGTATCAAATACCTATCTAACCTTGCATACCAAGCTCTAGTAGGTTGCTTCAATCCATATAAAGGTTTCTTCAATTTGCACACCATATTCGGTTGATCTAACAACTAAAATCCTTCTGGTTGTTCCATGTAGACCTCTTCTTCTAGCTCACCATTCAAAAATGCAGACTTGACATCCATCTGATAGACCTTGAAATCTTTATGAGTAGAAAATGCTAAAAACATCCTTATAGCTTCCATTCTTTCCATTGGAGAAAAATTCTCCTGAAAATATATGCCTTCTATTTGTGAGTAACCTTTACACACAAGCCTTGCTTTGTTTCTAACCACTTCTCCATTCTCATTGAGCTTATTTTTGAATACCCAATTTGATCCAATAATGTTTTTCTCTGTCGGTCTTGGGACCAAATCCCAAGTTTTATTCTTCTACATTTGCATAAGTTCTTTCATAGCTTCCATCCAATGTTCATCGTTACATGCTTCACTTACAATCTTTAGTTCAATCTCAGAAAATAAACATAGATTTACTTCAACAACAACTTTGCTTCTTGTCAATACACCTTGCGTCTTATCTTCAATGATTTGACTTTCTAAATGATTCTTCTGCACATATCTAGGTGTCACAGGGGACACCACCGGAGCTTCTTCTTCTCTGTCATTTTCTTCATTATGCTTCTCTTGCTCATCACTTTCCTGTTCTTCACAAGTTCTTCAATTCTTACACAATCAAGTACATCTGATACATATCCATCAATATCAATTGAATTCTTCATTGTCTCATCAACCTTGACATTTGCACTTTCCACAATCTTTCTCAGTCTTTTATTGAAACATATATAGGCTTTTCTTTTAGTAGAATATCCAAGAAAAATACCTTCATCACTTCTTGCATCAAACTTTCCTACAGTTTCTTCATCTCTTCTAATATAACATTTTCTTCCAAATACCATGAAATACTTAATAGTAGGAATTCTTCCAAACCATAGCTCATAGGGGGTCTTTTTACTGTTTTCTCTTGCTTGAACTCGATTGAATACATAAAAATCAGTATGAATAGCTTCTCTCCTGTAGACTTATGGTAAACCAACCTCAATAATCATTGATCTAGTGGCCTCTTGAACCATCATATTCTTTCTTTCAAAAACTCCATTCTGCTGAGGAGTTCTCAGAGCAGATAATTGTATCTTTATTCTATGCACTTCAGAAAACATATTAAACTCATGGGAGGTTAATTCTCCACCTCTGTCGGCCTTAAGCATTTTATCCTCAAATTCAATTCATTTTCAACTATAGCTTTGAATGTCTTGAATCTATATAATGCATCGAATTTCTCTCTAAGAAATGTAACCCATGTATATCTAGAATAATCATCAATCAAAAGCATAAAGTACCTTGCACCTTGTAGACTTCTCACTCTTGTAGGACCACAGAGATTTGTATGAATTAAATCTAGTAGTCTAATTGTAGATTGTTCCTTTGATCTGTAATGGCTTCTAGCTTCCTTTCCAAATTGACAATTCATGCAAATAGCATTGACGGGCTTTGTAATCCTTGGTAAATCTCTCACGGCCTGAACTATACTAATCCTCACTAGACTATCAAAATTCATGTGACACATTCTCTGATGCCATAACCAACTACCATTAATGTGTGTCATAAAGCATTGTCCATCAACACCTTTAAGTTGATAGATATTTCCTTCAAATTTCTTTCTTGTGGTAATCACTGTTCCGGATCCTTTCTAGATCTCACATCTCTCATCCTCAAACACAAGATTATATCCTTTAATACACATATTTCCAACACTCAAAATATTATGCCTTAAACCCTTAACAAAGTAGACATCATCAGTATTATGCTTGCCATCAAAACTTACTGAACCTATCCCAAAAAATTTAGCACCAATATCATCTCCAAACATAACCAAGCCTCCATCATATTTTTCAAGTTTAACAAACTTACTCTTATCACTAGTCATGTGATGTAAACAACCACTATCAACAACCCAATATTTATTTTCCTCTTTAGCATGTAGGGTATAGATTACAATACCTTCATTTGCTCCTTCTCTGAAAGGCATTCCTTCACCCATTTTTTAGAATTAGCAGAAGTAGGTTCATCCTTTATACCCAAGAACAAGCATTCATTGTCAACAAGGTCTTCATAATCAGAATCTTCATTAGATATACTAGAATTCTCATTCACATAATGATGCAGAGGGTCAAGGATTTTGAAAGAAACACCAAGTTATCAAACTATCAATGGTTCACTCACAACCTTTCAATTAGACACCAACCTGAAGATAAAGCCTAAACTTTACATTCATGACTTATTTGCTTCCCTTGTGGTTCCAAATCACTGAAATGATCTCAAAGGACTCAATTTAACCTGACTCAAATGGGATTCAAGCCCTAACCCTCTGTTTTGAACAAAACTCACCTTTGCTCCTCAACTAGCCTTCTAGCCCTATTAGGCCTTTGGCGAAGGATTCTTGACTTTCTCCTCAAACTTTGCAAATGAACCTCCAATCTAAAGATTGTTTCAGGTGTGGTTTGTGATGACAAACATCATATCAACTCCATGGTATCACTTGTTTTAGACAATCTTTCTTCTAACCCTATTGTTTCCTCAAAATTAGGCCTAATTAGCCCTATTTTTCAAAGCAACCCCTCTTCAAATTTGTCCCCTGACCTTGAAACTCTCAATAGTCTTCCAAAACATTCCCAAACCAAATATTTTTAGACTTTTAATCTTCTATGTTACTCTTAACATGCCCAATTACAAAACCCTCCCTAATTTGGCTTAAAACTAGGGCTTTTTGATTCTAGGTCTTCCAAACACTTCCAGGTCTTAATTTTTGACTTTTCACCATTCATTCAACATTGCACAACTATTAGAACTCAAAAACATATCACTTGTTAAGGCAGATCATTCACTGCTATACCCTAGGGTCCATCTTCATGCCTTTTGCCTTGCTAAATCACTATGCACATGTTAGCTTTTCTCTTCCCTACACATTTCTTTGTTAGTTTCTTATGGTACATTTCAATTTTGATCCATTTCATATATTTTCAGTCATTATACTCCATGAAATGGATCATTCCATCATTAAAAACTCTCAAAACAGAGTAAAAACTATATTTTCCTGTAGACAGTCAACAAAAACGTGCAAGAATTGATCTATTTCCTTTATTAGAACATGTGAAAGGTATCAAATCTTGTAAATACAAACCCCTAAGGCATCCAAAAGCAGATAACTTCAATAGAAATCAATGGATCATCAAGAAAACACAGAAAATTGCTTGAAAACAAGAATTTTGTTGAATTTTCTGAGGACAGTCCGTACAAAGCTTTCACCAATCACCTAACCTTCGTAAAAATGAACATTTTAGGGTTATAAACCCATTATCCAACTGATCCAACCGATTTGGATTGATTACATTGCTTAATTTACTCTAAAACTCTCAAAACTCCCTTTCCCGCCTATACTAAAATTCAAAAATTTGAAATTGCAAACTAGAAATTTATTAAAATCTATCACCTAAAAACCATTGGACCTTCAATATCCAAATTTATTTGACCAATCTAAAGCATTAGAATACTAATCAAACCCTTAGAACATGATTTTCCCTTTACAGTGCATTTTTAACCTAGACTCCTTATCAGGAACCTTAAAACTTTTAACATTCTTATTACATTTATTCACACCAAATGCCATTATAGGCTCCAAAAGGTCATAATTGATGTTTTGACTTGCTTGGAAGGTCCTCCTGACCCCTGCACTCTCCTGGTTCTTGAACAACTCCTTGAAGGCCTTGGGTGCTCCTGCACCACATAATATGCTATGTTGATCTTCTTTCCTTTCCTTTCTTTCTCATATTTTTTTTTATTCCTCTTAGTTCTTTCTGGACACTTTGCAACATAATGACCTATTTCTCCACAACTAAATCATTTAAAGGGTAGCTTACCTTCATACTTTCCAGAGCCTTTCTGCATTCTTCTCACAAAGTTAGCTTCTATTTCATCAAGATTTTCTTCATTTGAATCTTCAACTTTTGTAGCTTTAAAAGCAGTCTCTGATATGCATTCATTCCTCAGATTCAACTTCCTCATCTCATAAGATGTTAGAGATCACAACAATATATCTTTAGTGTAGGTCTTATAATCTATACTTTGTTCAATAGCACACACCTTTTTGCTATAAGTATCAAGGAAAGTTCTGAGAATCCTCTTTACAATCCTGGTTTCATCCACAGTAGCACCAAGTCCTCAAATTCTAGCTACTATCTCATCCAATCTTTGTACATAATCTTTAACATTCTCATCTTCAGACATGTGTAGTAGCTCAAACTATGTTTCCAAATTCTACATTTTTTCCTCTTTGACTCTTTCACCACCTTCATGTTCCCTTTCCAAAGCATCCTAGAATTCCTTAGCAATCTCTAGATTTTGAACCTTAATTAACTCAAAATGTACAAGATTATTCTTCAAAATTTACTTCGCCTTATTGTTCACTTCATGTGCCTTGATCTCATCAGCTGTACTCGGACCATTAGCAAGAGGAGTGTAATGATTCTTGTAAGCTTTCTCCACATCATATCCACATTACTCCAAATATTCTTCCATCAATATTTTCTAGATAGCATAATTAGTTCCATCAAACTTAGATAATCATAAGTAACTTTTCCAACCATCCCAGACCTTCCTTAAGTGGTGAAGCTCTACTCCAAGGAACCAAGCTCTAATACAAATTGTTGGATAGGACAACTGAGGGGGGTGGGTGAATCAATTGTCACAAAATTAAACCTTTAAAAAAATTCATTAGAACTAATCCTTAATACTGCTTAAATGAATAAACATTAAGTGCAAGTGTAGAAACTAAAAACCATTACACAAACACATCAACACCATATTTACATGGAAAAAACAATAAGGGAAAAACCACTGTGAGGATTAATTCACACTATAGAGAATATCAAAACTGATTACAAAAGGCTCACTGCTTGAGGTACGAGGCTCAATACCAAAATAAGAACTCACTATCCAATAGGGCTAACAAATTGGAGGGCTCACTACCACAGAGTTACAAAGAAGATAGAAGAGATATGTTACAAAGATAAGACAATCTCAATGCAACAGAGAAATCCACCACAATTTGATCAACCAATTGTGTACACGCATGAATGATAGAGTACACCTTTAGCTCACTACATCCGGAAACTCATCATTTAAGCTTCACATTGATCTACCACACTCACATAACATACACACACACACACTATTTTGCATCTATCTGCTCAATTTCTTCGCACTTATCTTTCTTTGTATTATCCTTTCTCACCACTAACACATCTTGTATTTATACCATCTCCAACTTTGAAACATATCCAAAGTCGGCCATCCAACGTTAAATTCAAATTAGGTCAACACCAAAAAATCCTAGGGTGGAATTAGAATGAGGGTGACCCAAACACACACTTAGCGAGAACCCGAATAGATCCAACACACAACATCAATTTTGAAGATAGTGCTTAACACAAGGTCAGCCAAACCAATGTAAAACACATAGAACAATTAAGAACAAACCTTCTAGATACCAAAATTATCTTCAATACAATCATAACAACTCAACTCTAGAACAACAAGTCATAAGACTTCACCAAAGAGAAATACGGACCAACAACTTTTCTCTTAGACCTCAATCAGAATACAAAAAACCATAGTTCATAACTAGTGAACATAACTCACACTGCACAATGAATCAAGAGCCAAAAATATAGATATAGTAGCATCCAACAACCATGACCAACATATTTGAACCACACAAACATAGGAGAAAATCCTGGACCAAAACCTAGAGCAACTAATGAACGCCTGCAACCTTTCTTCAATATAATTTTCTCAATATCCTCAACATATACAACCAATAACCTGCAACCATGACATTAATGACAACATCAACCAGTTAACAACCAATTGACCAGTTGACATCAATGACAACACCTTCATTATTTTTCATTCTTGCAACACTTTTCGCCTATTTGATCAAATTATCCTAGCTATTTAATTAAATGCCTCATTTTTCACCTATTAATCTAATTGACCTAATTTGGTTAATTCACCCCTTCTCACACTAACATTTCATCTTTTTTAGTTAAATATTGCAAATTATTTAATTTAAACCCTAGGTCCTCTTATTTAATTAAATAACCCTAAAGTATTTAATTAAATATCATTTTGCATTCCCCTTTTCATTAAATAAATCAATAATTTAATGAATATCATATTATTCTCCATCTTGCACATTTAAATTTAGTTTTAATTAGCTAAATTGCTAATTATCCTCACCTTCCCACTTGCAAGGGAATATTCTTGGAATAATCCTCCTTTGCACATTCCTCTAAAAGAAAATATTCCTATGGAATATCCTCTTTTGTGCACTCAAATGTCCTCCAAAATATCTTGTAACCTCTTCCTAATTCTTAGGAATTGTGTTTGTTGAAAGCTGATTTGGACCATTGATTAAATTAATTGTTCCTTGGCAACTTTAAACCTTGACCATGAATTGGAATCCTCAATCCATGTTTCATCCTCCTTTCATTGTTGATGATTGATTGATCTTTTCAATCTAATCCCTTGATTTCTCATTTTCTCTCCTATAAATTGATCACTATTTGGAGACAAATTGATCCATCTTTTGATAACAAAGCCATGTTTTTGAAACTCACACTTAGCTTGCATCCATATTGAGCACTTGTTTTTAGCATATTAGATTAATTCCATCCATTTAGCTTAAGCATCCATTAATGGATTCCATGGTAACTTAGCTTGCATCCATTTTAACATATTTTGGAATCTATAGCTTACATCTTTGAATTTTGTTTATATTTAGGATGGATTGCATCCTCTTTATCAATTATCTTAGCATTTAGCATTTTAAATCTATTTTTACATCATGCTTCACACATCTCATCGGTTTCATCAGTTTTCTTCAATAAAACTAATTGGAGCAAAGCTCATATCATCCAAGATTATTTAAACAAAATGGGATTGGGAAAGGGCTGAATTCCACACTTGAATTAGCACCAATCCTCCAATGGGATGAGGTTTTTTGAGTTTAATTAGGATTCTTTGTGCAATTTGAGCTTTATTTCAAGTTTTAATGGCTTCCTAGTTTAACTTTACAAGAATTTTATTGGAAATGTAACTTTATTTAGCTAATTGCATTGTTTTAAATTGCTTATTACAATCATATTTAGCTTAGTTAATATTCACATCCACACCACCAAACCATTTGTTTCTATCCATCCTCCTCCATCATATCACCTCAAAACAACCATCCATATTCCTTCCTCATCCTCAAAATCCATTTTGGGTCCTTATGTCCCTCCATCTACCATCACCCATCCTCTATCTACTACGTCTATTTTTGGTTCTTATGCCCCTCCATCCACCATCACAGATCCTCATACTAAGTCCATTTTAGGACCTTATATCCCAAAATCACCTCCTCCATTTCATCTTACTCATCCCTTCATCCACCAATCACCTATTCCTATCACCCATCATAAAAATCCCACTCTCATAATCCCTATTTAGGATCAACAAAGGAACCCCTTCATGAATGCCATACCACATCCTCCATCTATTCACCACCTCCAAAATCCTACCTCTATCACTCCATTCAGGTTTCCTCCACATCATCCATCTCCTCACACCCATCCCATTTCTATTAAAAACACTTTGGATGCCAAAGTAAAAGAACAAAAATCCAAACATCCACATGAATATAAATATCCCCATGTCCCCTCTACAAGACATGATGAAGAAAAAAATCTCACCCAAAAGTGTAATCAATCACAAAGACTACACAAGCCTATTAAAGAAAAAATCAAAACCATGTGGATCCCAAAGAAAAGGGATGCAATATGTTCAAATGAAACAGTCATAACAACATCCAAAGTTGGTAATCCAAAAGATAGTCATATACATCCTCCATATCCTAAATCTATTTTGGGTCCTTATGTCCCAAAATTCACTATCCCAACTCCTCCATTAATCCTCATAACATTTCACATCCCCCACCATATGTGCCAATGTTGGTCCTGAAAACATTCTCTCATCACACATCCACCCCATCATTCCATCCATGTGCTTTCCAACACCCCATCCATTATCCCACATATCTCCCTCATCAAATCCCTTTAATCCATTCTCTTGCATAATCCATCCATTCTAATAAGGTTGTTCCAACATCCAATAGTCATTTTACACATAGGATCATCTTACCTTGTATGCAACTTGATGCTTAAGTCCTTCATCCATCTCCTTATCACATGTCTTCCAAATCCATTTATCCACATCCATATCCTTATCCATCTCCATCCACATACTACCCAAAAAAACTCCAAAAAAAAATTTAAAAAAAAAATCCAAAAAAATAGAGGAAAAATGTCCAAAAAAAGTAAAGAGAAAAAAAAAATTGTCCAATGGTAAAAACTTGGAAAAAAAGTGCCTTGGATAAGTACCATGATGAAAACCTAAAAAATAGGAGTTATATTTAAATCCCCCATCTAGTTTACTTCCACACTTGAGGGAAACTTCATCCCCTTCCTCCATCTCCTCCATCCAACATATGCACCTATCCTCCCTATCATATCCCATTTATCCCAATCCATCTATCTTCCTTGTGATCTTGATAAAAAAAAAAGGAAAAATATTTATACATGCTTTGGACCCCTCTTGGCATACATCCTCTCTATCCAAAATATCTTTTTCCTTATCCACCTATCATGCTACCATCCATCTCCCTCCCTTATACATACATCTTATCCATATCCATCTCACTCCCTTATTCACCCATCCTCCTATCTGCTATCCCTCTTGCCTCATCACACATGGCATATCTAGAGTGGGGAATCTCCTTCTTTGTGACATCATCCTTGGAGATAACATTCATCCATCCTATCATCCCTTCCATATCACTATTTTCACCTTCCCATCCATCCATCCATAAAGTAATCCCTTCCTTCTCCCCATCCTTATCTTCCCATCTATCCATCCAACAAATCCCTTCCATCTCCCAAATCCTCATCTTTCCTTCCATCCACCCAAAAATCCTTTTCCATCTTCCCATCCATCAATCCACTAGTCCTTTTCCATATTCCCATTCTTGTATTCTCATCCTCCCATCCAAAAAAAAAAACATAATCCCTTCCATATTCCAAATCCTTATCTTCCCATCCATCCATCCCCTAATCCCTTCCATCTCCCCATTGATGAGGTCAATAGTTGTCTTAATTATTATCATGATTTGTCTAGTTTTTTTCCCACAATAGTTCACCCCTTTGGCCTATTGTTCCTTTATTGCCATAATATTGTTAGAATCAAAGTGAATCGATCTAATATAAATGATATGCAAACTCTTAGGTAGTCAACCATTTATAAGCACTAATCGTGGTGGTTGTGTGAAACAAGTTAAAAAGGGGCGAAGCATGAAGATAATAATTTTCATGTGATTTACTGGTTTTCATTCGGTAGTTGTCTCCTAGTATAGTCTTAGCTAATAAGTTAGTGACTAGGATTGATATCATTTAATAGCTTTTGAAAAATAGTAGGCCATATGCCATATTACTATTTTTCATATATCGGTAAACATTTTTTTATCCATGTATGATCGGTGGACATGATATTCTAAGCACTCTATTTTGTATTAAGACTTTTATATATGCTCTTCTGCGAGCATGAGAACGTCATAATTTTTGTTCTAAAAGTTTGAATTAATACATAGTACTGTTGAAAGACTAAGCTACGAGTATCTTAGCCTTTCCAATCCATTCAATCAGTTGGGCGAAAGGGCCTGCTCCCTACCATTGCTTGGAGTTATCTTATTTACTGTTGTGTGAGGTATTATTTTCATTTGTTTTGTGTATTAGCAGTTATTTGATTTTTATGCAACTTCATTAATATTAATAACATAGTATGCACATGGTAATGAATGAGTTTCAATTATATTCTTAAAGAGTGAAGCAATTTAAGTATTACTAATGTTTGGTATGGACACAGGCCATGGGATAGAAGCATGACAATGGTATATAATCTATTTTAGAAACGTTACAAATAATCTGTTAGGCTTATTGTATCATGTTACTAGGACACAAAGGCCCTGTTGCCTGAATGCACAGCTCCTATCGCCTGCATTACATTAGTGCGATTTCAGTAATTAATTCTATTTTTTTATCACTGTTAATGATGTTATGAGATAAAGCATGTATTAGAAAAATTGATTTAAGATTGCTAGAGTAGATAAGAGTTTAAAATAGGTCTTTCTATCTTAATACAATTTAAGGAAGTGTGTTTTAATCTTTATTGGTTTATTTAGACTTGTATATGCATACATTCCCACTTGACTTACCACCTTCATCCCTTGAGCAAACAACCACTATGCCTTTCATTAGTTTACGACCCTGAATTGACACATCTAGGTAAAAACTAAGGGACTCCATAAACCAAATACAAAAATGAAATTCTATCATATTTTTAAACCATGACTTTACCCAATCATTTTGGCATCATTTCCAGGGAAAGGTATTAAAGGTGTGAAGCTGTAGTAAGTTAAGTTAGGACTAGTACATCTTGAAGAAAACCTGTACAGTTGTCGACCTTGTTTAGGTGAGTACTCTTGATTTGTGTTGTTGTAAGTCATGTAGGTGCATGAATTGTAGTAGGGATAGTAGAGGAAGATTCATTAGAAAAGGAAAGGGAAGTAGTTCACAACCCGAAGAGCTTAAAAAAAAAATCAAAAACATCCATTGAGGAAACACAAACCGAAGAATTGCAAAACAAGTCAAAACCATCTGTAGAAGGAAGTAGCTCAACTTAGGAGAAATTAAAAACTAAGTTGAAATCAATAGAATTACCCACACCTGATCTTGAGAAGTGTGCTATTGAGACCACTATTGTTTAGACACCCGCAAATACGCGTCCAAGCTCTTCTGAGATATTACGCAAAAAGGTTGAAAATTTTTTCCAAGAGTCTTACGGGGCTAAAGCTGGTACATTCTTAGAAGAAACCCACGAGCCATTTAGAACCTATTTTACTCCTTAGGAATTAGACGTCATGGATCCCAATAATAACAACAACAACGGTAATAGGGGATTGGCCAATAATAATCTAGTTACTTTTGAGTTTCCTATCACATATCCTGAGCGAGATGCCCCTATGAAGAATATTCCTCATTCAACTTTACCTATTTTTCGTGGCATTCCACTAAGGATCCTGACATGTTTTCATTTGAATTTGATGTGTTGTGCAACAGTTATGATTATTAGAATGATGTGCAGAAGCTCAAACTATTCCTAGCCACATTGAAGGATGCAACCCTACATTGGTTTATGAACCTTAGGAACATTAGGACATGGAATGCCATGAGGGATTTCTTCTTGGACAAGTACCAAGAATATTGTAAAACCAAGGAAAACTGGAACAAACTCTTCCGTATGACATAGAAGGAAGACGAGTTCGTGGAAGATTATCTTGAACGCTTTATGTTCAATCTTCAACGATCTCATCAACAAGGTCTGAATGATGATACTGTTAAAATGTTGTTTCTTAGAGGCATAAGAGATGATTTCATGGAAGCATTAAATTTAATAGGTAAAGGGAATATTTCTAAGATGGACTTTGATGATATTTGTGATATTTGTAGGAACTATTCCAGGTCGCAATCCTCAAGAAGGAACTATCTAGGCAAGTTGCATTCTACGGGAACTTCAACAAGTATCACCAAGCATGAGATAGGTAATTTACTTAATGACCTTAAAACTAATTTATTGAGTTACATGGGTAAACAAATAGATACATTGTATACCCCTAGAAAGCAAGAGGAGGTAGAAAAGGCCCTAGCAGTATTATGTCCTATATGTAGGAAGAAACATGGCAATGAAGATTGCCCTTATAATAGGACAAATATCTCATCCCTAGAGGAAGCCAGTAAGAGCTCTACCCTAAGACCTCTTCTCATAGATATGACTAATATGGGATATTCTGAAGAACATGTCTACTATATGGCCCCTAGGTGACCTTTTCCACCTCAATCAATGCATCTTGGAATGTTAAATTATTATTTCACCCCAGGACCTAGCCAAACCAATTCCTTTTCCAATCAGGTTGGATGGTACAGGGGTTGGCAACAACCTCCTGCTAACCTTCAATGGATGCCACAATATCAGTATGCTTCACAACCGTGACAATAGGCATGGAGGCCACAAATGCCACAACCCCTATCATATCAACAATAGTACCCATCACAACCACAACCTCCATCTTCTCCAATTCTCAACCCATATCAGCAGCCACAACAATATCTCCCACCTATACCACCATCTTTGAACCAATCAGCCAATCCACCTCAACCGCCAAAGCCCACATCAATGCCAACCCAACCAAATCCAAATCCTGACAATAAGGCAACACAACCTATATATAATAATGAGGTGGCAAGTTATCCTACTTATCCTATCAATAATGTAGAGGTGGAAGGATTTTAGTTGAGGTCGGGAAAATCCCTTCAAGGACCTACTATCATAGAAATTAATGATGAACCTGAAGATGAGCCTATCAAAGAACCCAAATTTCCTTGTAGATTTCAATCAGAGCTAGTACAAAAGGAGGTTCTACAACCTAAATTTTATCTTGTTAATGAGCTTTGTAATGTTAATATCAAAATTCCTTTATTGTAGGCCATAAAAGACATTCTAGTGTACACCAAGATAGTGCAAGAGCTATGCACTCGAAAGCAAAAGAAGAAGCAGGACCTACAGATCGTACAAGTCATCAGACAATTGGCAGAACTTATGCTTGGAAATTTAGCTATTCCTAAATATTCAGATCCAGGGAGCCCTTTCATCAAGGTAAGCATTGGTAAGGTTACTATTCCTAATACACTTGTTAATTTGGGTGCTGCAATTAATGTCATGAAAAATGAAACAAAGGAAAAATTAGCACTTGAAGGACTTAGACCCACTCCCATAGTTCTCCAAATGGTAGATCATTCTTTAGTCAAACTAGAAGGTATGATTGAGGATGTAATTCTTTCTACCAATTCGTGGGAATATCCAACTAACTTTATGGTTTTGCAGCCCAAAATAAAGTTGGGAGGATACCCCTTGATCTTGGGATGACCATGGTTAGTTGTTACAAATGAGTTTGTCAATTGTCAATCAGGTACTATGGTTATTTCTAATGGGGAGCAAACAAAATAGTTAACTTTGTATCCACTTGCACAACCCTTACTAGAAACAAAAAATGTAGTTTGGGTCGATAGTGACCTAGATGAGTCGTTACCCATTCTCACAATTGAGCAAGCACAAGACATTACAAAACCCACAAAGGATAATATTCTCCTTAACCTCCTCCAAAATAGTTATGAGTTAGACCAACTCTTATAAAATTTGGTTCTTCCTTCAGGTGTAAATACACGTCATCCTTTCGGGAACTTTCCATTAGTAGTGGGCAGCTTGCAGTCTGTTCAATACTTCATCAGATTACATCAACTGCTACCTCACCATTGCCTATACAGTCCATTTTTGTCTTCATGGAATATCGATTCACAAGTTCTAGCCATTGATTCACCTGCCTCATCAAAAGCCATGGAAATCCTACCTCATCGCACACTCAATATCAATCCACATTTAAGCCCTGAATAGATACAAGACCTTATTGCCATGCTTAGAACTAATAAAGATGCATTTGCGTGGGAATACCAAGATATGTGTGGCATCCATCCAGACACTTGCATGCACCATATTTATATTGAGGAAGGTAGTCGTCCAATTAGGCAACCACAACGTAGACTTAATCCCACCTTGCATGAAATAGTTAAAGAAGAATTAGAAAAATTGTCAAATGTTTGGTTTATATATCCTATTTTAGATAGTCAATGGGTGTCTCCTCTAGTTGTGGCTCCCAAGAAGAATGGTAAGTGGAGATTTTTTGTTGATTATAGAGCTCTCAATAAAGCTACCAAAAGAGATCACTTTCCATTACCCTTTATTAATCAAGTGTTGGATACTCTTTTAGGTAAGCAATTTTCCCCTTCCTGGATGGATTTAGCGGATATAATCAAATTCGCATAGCACTGGAGGATCAAGACAAGACTACTTTCACATGTCCATGGGGCACCTTTGCATATAATGTCTTGCCTTTTAGGTTGTGCAATGCCCCCGCTACCTTTCAGAGGGAAGTGTTAAGTATTTTCACTGACCTTGTAAATGATTGTGTTGAAGTTTATATGGATGATTTCACAGTACATGGTAATACTTATGAGGAGGCTAAAACAAATTTAGAAAAAGTGCTTAAATGATGTATAGATACTAATTTGTCATTAAGCCATGAAAAGTGTCACATGCTCATGAAGGAAGGAATAGTGCTTGGTCATTTCATCTCCTCTAAAGGTATCTAAGTGGACCCCAAGAAGATCCAAATTATTAAAGACCTGTGTACGCCAACTAGTCAAAAGGATGTACGTAGTTTCCTTGGCCATGCAGGGTATTACTGAAGGTTTACCCAAAATTTCAGTAAACTTGCATCCCCTTTATTTACCTTGTTAGCTAAGGATGTATCTTTCACCTGGACAACGGAATGTCAAGAAGCCTTTGAGGCTATTAAAACCAAACTTGTAACCACACCAGTACTTCGAGTGCCAAATTGGGAATTTCCTTTTCATATCCATACTAATACCTTCGATTCCTTTATGGGAGTTGTGCTTGGACAGAAGGAAGAAAACCTTTTCTACTCCATCTACTACATCAGTAAGAACTTCATGGGAGCCTAGGTAAATTATACAGTAACTGAAAAGGAGTTTTTAGTTGTTGTTAATGCAATTAACAAATTTCGTCATTATATTACTGGCTACAAGGTGTTTGTTCATAAAGATCATTCAACAAATCAATTTTTAATGAATAAACATGTTGTCACTGATAGAGTTATTAGATGGTTTCTCTTACTTCAAGAATTTTACGTAACTATACTTGATAAGCCTGGTAGAGAAAATTTGGTTGCAGACCTTTTATCCAAGTTGCAGCAGCTGGACAATGAACCCACTCTAGTTGACGATGCATTTCTAGATGAACACCTCTTTTCCATATCAACAAAGAGTCCATGGTTCACCAATATTGAAAATTACTTAGTCACATGCAAGTTTCCACCACACTTCTCTCCAAGGGAATGTCAGAAGCTGGTTGGACTCAGTGGGTAGTACACATGGATCAACGGATTTCTTTTTTGCACTGACATTGACAATATCATGCGGCGATGTGCACCTGAAGATGATGTATTCGATATACTTCATGTATGCCATACAAAACCATGCGGAGGACATTTTGTTGCTCAAAGGACTGCTCAGAAGATCCTCACTACAGGCTACTATTGGCCTATGATCCATGGGGATTGTAAGTGATATGTTCATCATTGTGACAAGTGCTAGTATATGGGCTGCCCTACACACTCTGATGAGATGCCCTTACACCCACAGTTTTCCATAGAGCCATTTGAGAAGTGGGGCCTGGATTTTGTTGGCCCAATCAACCCACCATCAAGAAACAAGGAATACATCCTTGTATGCATGAATTATGTCACCAAGTGGGTCGAAGTGGTAGCTTTGAAGCATGCCTGAGATATAAAGGTAGCAAACTTCATGTATTATGATATCTTCACAAGGTTTGGGGTGTCACAAGAAATAATGACGGATCAAGGCCCGCAATTCACATCAAAACTCATTTCAGCCTTGGTTCGAGAGTATGAAATTCGCCATCACAAGTCCACGCCTTATCATCCTCAAGCCAATGGGTGAGTGGAAGTCACCAATAGGGAAATCGAGAACATCCCCACCAAGACAATCGATCTTCATAAGTGTGATTGGGTTGCATGACTTCCTGAAGCTGTGTGGGCCTATCGCACAACCTGGAATACCACCACTGGTCTGACCCCCTATGAGCTTGTCTATGGTAAGAAATTAGTTCTTCCTATTGAGTTTGAGATCAAGACCCTCCGCACTGCACTTCAATTGGGAATGAGTCTTTTTGATGCCCAAAAAGAACGCATTGATCAACTACACTCCTTAGATGAAATGCGCCAAGAAGCACTCTTTCATGTCGAGGTTATCTAGAAACAATGTGCTTTATAGCATGACCATCACATTCAACACCGATCCTTTCAGCTTGGCGATTGGGAACTTTTATATGATTCACACTTTTAGGACTTCAAAGGCAAGTTTCACATGCGATGGCTTGGACCTTACAAGATTGAGATAGTATATGATAATGGTACAGTCTTCCTCTATACCATGGACTCTAAACGCAGACGTCTCCTCATCAATGGTCATAGACTGAAGCTCTACAAATAGCCTCTTTCAAAGGAGGCCTTCTTTTTTGAAGTAGCCAGGGAACTCACTGTCATTCCTTTTGGCCTCCTCCAAGAATGATTTGACTAAAAAAAAAAGAAAGAAAAAGAAAAAAATAGGAAAAAAGTAGAAAAGACTTAAAAATAAAAAATAAAATATCAGGCCAACCCACCGCCACCTCACCCTTCCCCTACCCCATCGCTGGCCCCACCACCAAACCCTTCCCTTAACCCATAGCCAGCCCCACTGCCAAATCCTACCACCCACCCCCTAAACCCCTTACCATCTGCCACATGGCCTTCCCACCCTTCCAATTTTACCCCTCTTTCTCCATCCCTCATGGGACCCTATTTCTCTCTTCACCAGTTTCTCTCCAAACTTTGGTGTCATTCTCCTTGGCCACGTCATCCTCCCTCATTCCCATGCCACCCTAGCATTGGTCCCACCACCGCTCACCTTCCAATCACTCCCTCTCATTTGTGCAACCTATCCTTGTCGCCTTCTCATTGTGTTCAAACTTTTGCACAATCTTCCATTCTCCTGTCATGTGCCTTCTTCTCTCCATCGGGTTCCATCCCCTCTGCCACCATCCTGATGACTACCTTGGTGTTGATCACTGGTTGGCTTGACCGATTGTGCTAGCACCCTCATCATCCATCGTCATTTCCTCACCAGCTCCATCGATGTGCTTTAACGGTAATCCGACCAAGGTTTGTATGTCGTTTATTTTATATTGGTTTTCTTTTGTTTTTAGCAATTATTATGGAAAACCACAGATGGTTTCATACATTTAGCTGGGGGTGTTGTGTCACATGATTACCCCAGGTCACGTCATACCCTATCGCCATTCCATGTATTGATTATCCTAGCAAGGCAACCCGTTTAAATTGTAAACTCATTTTTAAAGTTCAATATTGTCAACACATCTTGCCAAGTTTTCTTGCTAATTCTTTCACCATGGGAGGTATTCACAAATTCCAAGAGCCAGAGGATATGAAAATTTTTAAAGCCAATGCAGCAGTATATGGTGTCTTTGAAACTGCAGGATGGCTTGTGTTTTTTAAAAAGCTTTGCAGGGATCATGATGGGGTGGCTCTCGAGTTTTCCATGACGTTTAATATTGTTAATATCTCCACAGTAGTTTGAGGAATTTCCTTGCCAGTCACGCCTCAGGTCATAGTAGAGGTAACAGGGTTACCAGAAATAGGGGATGAATATTTTCCTGCAACCACAAACAAGCATGTCGAGCTTTAGCTCCAAATCCAGAGGTTCCTGCGACAAGATGAGACATTGCGATTGACTCCTAAACATGGAACTATACGGACCTCCCTTCCTGCACATTGGGTTGAAGTTGCTAAGGTAGTTATCCAGTATGTCACAGGTGAAGGAATGTATGCTTATGTTTTCACCCACCATTTTTGGTTGCTCTGTCATTTACGCCATAATGAGTTGGTTAATCTTCCATACTACCTTTTCAATTCCATTAAAAAGATGAGTGTAGAAGTCCAAAAAGGTCGCAACAATTCTTTAGCTCACCACGGTCTGATTAAATTAATTATTCTAAAGGGTTTAGCAATTTCTATACCCCCGAGTATTTGGGATGAATTTACAAAAGAAATAGGGTTAAATCCCTCTTTAACCCCACAAACTAAGTCAACACCTTCTAAAAACCCCCATAATACAGGTGACTCTAATACTGAAAACCCTACCCAAGAATTTGATCATACCCAAGGAACAAAATGAACAAGCCATAGGTCACAGCCTCACACCAAGAGGGATAAAATTGTCAGTGATGTTAGTACTCCTCTGATTGTAACTCCTTACAACACTAGGTTCAAACTGAAGTATGAAGAAGTGACCTCTGGCTTGCAACAATTGGCTTCTGCTATTTGCATAGTGAACCAAGAAACTCTTGAACTGGATGTTGAAATCCTGGCCACAAAGAAAGTAGGGAAAGTTAGGGTGAGTTGAGAACTACAATGCTAGAATTGCCAAAAGAAAATGGGAAGAAATGCAGTATCTCAGACCTCCTCCGAAGAACAAGATGAGGAATATATTTTAGAACCATCTATAAGCTCTGATGATCAAATTCAAGAGACGGATATAGGTAATCAAGAATCTAACCCTTCTGCAACCCCTTCACAAGAATAGCCAAATATGGAAATTTAGAATCTAGAGGAACACTCCTATGACATTTCCCAAGATGAGGAATACTTTGTTGAAGAATTTAGAGATCTGTAGGCCAGGGTCCAAAGATTGGAAGCCCAAGTACTTAATCTTCAGCCACAATTGCAACAAGCTTTAGATGCCAATCAACAACAAACTAAAGATATTAAGCATTTGAGGGGTCAGATAGAACAATTAGCCACACAATTCACACCAATTTACCCCTTTGGCCTATTGTTCCTTTATTATCATGATTTGTCTAGTTTTGGTTCCACAATAGTTTACCCCTTTGGCCTATTGTTCCTTTATTTCCATAATATTTGTTAGGATCAAAGTGGATCGATATAATACAAATGATATGCAAACTCTTAGGTAATCAGCCATTTATAAGCACTAATCATGGTGGTTGTGTGAAACAGGTTAAAATGGGGCGAAGCATGAAGACAATAATTTTTATGTGATTTACTAGTTTTCATTCGATGGTTGTCTCCTAGTATAGTCTTAGCTAATAAGTTAGTGACTAGGATTGATATCGGTTAATAGCTTTTGAAAAATAGCAGGTCGTAGGCCATATTACTATTTTTCATATATTGGTAAACGTTTTGTTATCCACGTATGATCGGTGGACATGATATTCTAAGCACTCTATTTTGTATTAAGACTTTTATATATGCTCTTCTGCAAGCATGAGAACATCCTAATTTCTATTCTGCAAGTTTTAATTAATACATAGTATTGTTGAAAGACTAAGCTGCGAGTATCTTAGTGTTTCCACTCCATTCAATCAGTTGGGGGAAAGGGCCCGCTCCCTGCCATTGCTTGGAGTTATCTTATTTACTGTTGTGTGACGTATTATTTGCATTTGTTTTGTGCATTAGCAGTTATTTGATTTGTATGCAACTTCATTAATATTAATAACATAGTATGTGTGTGGTAATGAATGAGTTTCAATTATATTCCTAAAGAGTGAAGCAATTTAAGTATTACTAACATTTGGTATGGACACAAGCCGCGGGATAGAAGCACGACAATGGTATATAATTTGTTTTAGAAACGTTGCAAATAATTTGTTAGGCTTATTGTATCACGTCCCCAAGACATAGAGGTCCTATCACTTGAATGCATAGCTCCTATCGCCTGCATTACATTAGTGTGATTTTAGTAATTAATTCTATTTTTTTATCACTGTTAATGATGCTATGAGATAAAGCATGTATTAGTAGAATTGAGTTAAGATTGCTAGAGTAGATAAGAGTTTAAAATAGGTCTTTCTATTTTAATACAATTTAAGGAAGTGTGTTTTAATCTTTATTGGTTTATTTAGACTTGTATATGCATACATTCCCACTTGACTTACCACCTTCATCCCTTGAGAAAACAACCACTATACCTTTTATTAGTTTACGACCCTGGATTGACACATCTAGGTAAAAACTAAGGGACTTCATAAACCAAATACAAACACGAAATTCTATCGTAATCTTGAACCACAGTTTTACCCAATCACCCATCATTATCTTCAAGTATCCATTCATCCTATCATTCTCCACCTCTTTATCTCCCTCTCCATCCATCCTAGTCTCTTTCTATCTCCCCATCTTTATCTATCCATCCATTTGTCTCTATTTTCCATCTCATAATCCCTTGCCATTGGTATCTAGCTATAGGCTACCCCCATGCCATACAATGCCATTTATCTCATTGCCATCACTCCCACCTCTTTCACATGTCTTGATAATATTCTATTACTTTTCATAACTTATCTATCCATTGTATCATCCTCCTAATTCATATTTTGATGATTTGGAAAACTATCCCATTCTTGAGCTTCACATGATCACCATTCCCCTATCCACATAGTTTGTCTTGTGTCATCATATAGGTCCCATCATTGCATCTTCTTATCATTAGGTGTCACATTGCATCATCCATCATCCACCGTCAACGTCTGTCAAACTATGCTGCCTCTATGTTGTCATGTAGGCAAGGCCATCATCGATGAGCCCCTGAGGCTTTGGTTAGACCCTTCGAGTCTTTCATCTCCATCCCTCAATATTTCATCCATCGTCAATATACATAGTGTAGGAAAATGTATCCCTTTACATTTTCACACTTGTTTGGGCCCTCCTTACTAAAATTGGGCTTCTTTATGCCTTATTTAGTCCTATTTTGCATCCACAAGCCTTATTTAATGCATCTTTCTGAGGATAATCTCGACACATATCTAATGACCAATCATAAGTTAATGTTTTTGGGTTGTGTGTTCTAGATTTAATGATCTGGGACTCATACACCACCTTGGGTGTATGGGTCCCACCTAAGTTTCGGTGCATGAACCTAAATTTTCCATTGAACTTAACATTTCTTGAAGTTTGTGTCCCAAGCCTAGGCTATTGGGACTTATGCCCCAACTAGAATATGAGTCCCACCATATCTTGGACCTATTTGGAATTCAATTCTTGGCAAGATTTTATTCTCTTGGATCTAATGTCAGCTTATAGTGTTGTAATTTCGGGAAATTTGGGATAAACAAGTATAAATACAAGGTTAATTCACATATTTTCTCCTAGAAATTTTCATGAGAAGGTATCCTAGCAAGTTTACAAGTGATCTAGTATTCAAGAGCATTCAAGAGCTGATTATCAAGCATTTTGGATCTATACTCAAGATTCAAGCATCATGTCAAAGTCTTCATGCATCATGTGTGTTTTTGAGCTAACATTTGTGATGTAAGATTTTTATGATTTAAGCAAGAATTCAAGTAAAAATCCATAGCATTCAATCAAGTATCAAGATCTAAATTCATGCTAGTCATTTCACACAAGTTTGCAGCCCTTGTTACAAGGGTTTGGTGAGTTGCAACATAGCATATTTGTTCATTCATCATTCTTTCATTCTATTTCATTTCATTTCAAGGTTTGATTATCAAAATGGGGTTTGACCAAGGAAAACCCCTATCCACTAACAAAACAACATTTTTCCCTCTCTTTGGTGTGTGATTTGCAGATTTAGGTTGAAGATCCATTGAAGAGCAATAATTGAAAAAGTTGTCACCTTTCTTGCAAGATTACGGAAAGTCACCTACAGGTCAGAATTCAGAGTTTCAAACTCGGAGATCAAAAAGGAGAGAAGCTACAGAAGATCACTAGAAGATATCAGAGTTTCATATCAACCCTGATTCTGGGACTAAATCACCACTTGTGGCATATGAGTATGAGTCCTAGTTTACCAGTTTTCAAACATTTTCTATAGATAATGGTTTACCAATTGCAGATTTTGAATCTAGCCTAAAACCCTAAACCGGGACTAAATCACCCCAACTATCGTATGAGTCCCAATGTGCATTAAAATTCATAATTTTAGGATTGTAGGCCTTATTCTGAGTATCTCCAGTTTTTTGGGTGCACCTCTTCTCATTCTTGGTTCATTACTCTAATTTTAAGTTTCATTTGCATGTTACTTGTATTTCCTTCTTTCTAAGTCTTTTATTAGTGATGAACCCCCCTTCTTGTTTAATCACACCCAAGGAGACCTTGTAACAACCCCTTCTCTCAATTCAATCATTCGGTTGTTGCTCATAGGGTTTCCTTGAATGAACTAAAGGAAATAGGAGATAGGTGGGATCCATCCATTTCCTTCACTTATCCCCTCCTTTTCTTTTATTTCATTTTGGTGAACCTAGCCTTTAGACACCTTAGTTCTGATTTGGAGTGCATTTTAGTCCTAGATCTAGCTTACATTAACTTTGCAATAGATCTTGCATTAGTTAGTTTGCATCTAGGGCTTCTAAACTTTGCATTAGTGAAAGTGCATATCGGTTGCATTTTTGCATCTTGCATCATTGAATTTCATTTGAAATCTGTAATACACATAGTCAAGACATCATACAAAACAAAAAACCTAACATTCACTCAAAATTTGCTAAAATTATTGTCAAAACCCTAATTTGGGATTCATGCACCCCTCTAGGTGATTTAGTCCCAATACAGGTTGTTTTACCTAATTTCTAGGAATCCTATGATGAATTTTTTTAGCATTTGAACTCGTCAAAAACTCTAATGGGGACTCATATGACCTTTTGGGAAATTTAGTCTTGTGTCAAGCCTGAAACTACATTTTACAACATTAAAAACTTTGTTTTTTTGCTTTTGTTTCTTGTTGTTAGATCTTTGTTTCATATTATTGAGTTTCTATTTCGTTCATTTATTGTATATAGATTAACTTGATCTATTTCATGCATTTCTTAATTTCAAAATCGCATTTACAACATTTCATTTTTAGATTGTTGCATAGTGTAATCAACAAATTACCTTGTTTAGAATCTAAAAATTGCATTACATTCATAATGGATATGTGTTTTGGTAAGCTTTGGATGTCTTTGAAGTCATTATTGGATGTGTCAAGCTATGTCTTTGGAAATGATCCTAATGAAATTGACCTCACTCATGCTCACTCAACTCTTAATGCATGTCCTCCTCGTGATGTTGACATCATTGGAGAAGATTTTGACAGCATGAACAACTTCATAAACGATTTCCTCAACAACCCTAAGACTAATGCATCCTTTTATCCTTCAATGAAACAAACAATGCAACTTGATATGTTTGGTCTTTTGCATCCTGATATTGAAACACAAACTAAGCCTAAGCTCCCTACAATAGGTGATCCTAGCACCTCTAATCAAGCAAACATTCAACCATCCTATGTTAACAAAGTAGTCAACACATTAATCAACTTAGAAGAGACGTATGGGAAATGATTCACAGTCTTAAGTAAACAAGGATGTGATACAACAAGTGAACATGAAATTCATCAACTCCTAGAGAAAATACCAATTGAAGATACCAAAGGGATAGAATATCAAGATCCTCTTCCTGACATAAGTGTCCTTCCTAAAGAAAAACCAATGCCTTGTAATGATGATAAGGATGATAGGATCATCTTAGGTCCTCCCCCTCTAGAAGTTGGAGAATCTAGCAAGAAACAAAAACTTAAAGACTTACCATCCTATGAAATCAAACACAAAATGAAAGAAAACTAGAAGAACTTGTTAAAAGAGGTTGGATTTCAATGCCACCTCCTACTAGAACTAGCAAACCTAAAAAAAACAATTATTTTTCATATCATAGAACTCTTGGGCATCTCACTGACGAATGTTGTACTTTAAGAAGGATCCTTATGGAACTTGATATGATATAAATAATTCCTTAAAGTATGCCCTTCTTCTCCTTGCCATGTAATAGTTTTAGGATTATAATATGTTCACTATTACATGTTTTCATTCATTGCAAATCATTTCAAAATACGAGGAGATATTTCTCATCACCTATCTCGGCTCATTTTTATCTTGCACATAGTGGGGGAAAGAATTAGATAGCCTTGTCCTAATAGTGCATTTGTTGTTCTCCCTTTGGCTAGTTTTTTTCCTTTTGTATACAATGAACAAGATTGGGATGTGTACAACCTGCTAATAGGTTGACTCACATGTGCCTTACTATTCTTGTCTATGTTTCTTTTCTTTTTCCTTTTCATGTTATGTGTGTGATTGCATGTGCATAATGTGATCCCCCGTACCATTATGTTTTATGTATCTCTCTCTCTCTCTTTGTGTCATTCCTCTATTTGTACCTACATTATTCTCTATGTCATAACCTTTTATCTTTTCTTTTGTCTTGTGTTTTCCTTTTGGGGATGAGGCAAGGCATCAAGACATTTAGATCTCTTCCATGTTGACCTAAAATCTTTTATTTGTTTTCACTCTCTTTGTGACATTCTTCATATTCCATGAGTATTTGGGGAATGATGACAGTTCTGAGCTCTAAAAAAACATTGTAGCAAAGACATACTGACCCCAAATCAATGGATCCCTTATGTGATTTTGGGATTTAATTTTGGGGGAAGCCCCTTTTCATGACATAGCTTCATTTGGAAACATATCACTTGGCATAGTGCTTTCCAAATAATCTCTCATGTCCTCTTTATTGTTAGCATTTATCATGTGATACTTTAAAGTAATTGCTTAAATCATGGTGTTTAGCAATTTCTTTAAAGTGGGGGCATATATTGGCATTATTCTTTTACAACTCATGTTTCATTGTGTAGTCTCCTTACTTCATGCGATGTGTCTTTCACTTCGTGGTGGCATTGGGTTTGATGTCCTTCAAGAGCGTGATCTCTCTTAGCATATTATATTCCTCTTAGTAGCTTGATGTGACACACTACATCCCCTAGGTTGTGAATATTTTATACTTCAATTGGTCCTCTTTTGGAGACATTAGGCATGATGTTCCCTAAGTTAAGACCTTACATGAACTAAGAAAAACTCCTTTGAACGTAACTTATACTATTTTGCATTTACAATATCAGTTATATGGCCACCTTGCATAGCACACTTTGCTTTCCTGTGGAGCCATCTTGTTTTTTCATGGGTGTCAAGCATACAATATTTTTCTTGCCTCATGAATCATGTCTTTGTGTGCCTTATCAAAGTTATCAGGAGGTATAGCTTTGGTATAGTTACCATATGGGAGTTGAACTTAGGCATGAATTTCCCATAACCACTTGTTTGTTTTTGTGAGTGCATACTAGCCACGTGCATATGTGTCTCATTGGGAGCTCACCTAGTGGATGACCTAAGGTTCCACTAGCCCTTGTGGCGTGCATTTAGTTTGCATAGTGGAAATTGTTTTTCACTTGTAAACATTTTTTTTACAAACAACTTAGATCTAATCCACATTGTGATGGAAAAATGGTTGAGGCTTGATCCACCCCTTTTGTTTTTGTTTTTGTTTCTTCTTTATATCTTTGGAAGTGTATGCTTGTGTCTTTTTGTTGTTTCATACATCATTTTCATGTGTGTTCGTATGTACCTATCTTGGTTTTCCATAGGATTTTGATCTTGGGGGCTTGTGCAGCCTACTTGATTATTGTCATCATGTCTTACTAGCATTTGGTACACTTGGACCCCTCTTGATGTGAGTTTTGTCTACTTTAGTGTGAGTTT